>CM053270.1:33478701-34078701 GCA_028583415.1 Protea cynaroides | reverse complement strand
GTACTGGGCTTGAATTAATGAAATTAGGGAAGGTAAGGATTGTTTGGCTTTTTGATAATCCTTGGTTAAATATTTGAATAGAGAATAATATATATGAGGTCAGTGATCAATTTGCAGCCGTGAGTAAATTTCCTTGAATCGACTTCATCTTCCATTGAATTTTTGTTATTTAATTTTCTTGTCAATTAAATTGCAGAAGAAAACCCCCCTTTTTCTTGGTAAGTAGACAATTTGATTAACTAGTCTCTGTGGATCGACCTTTACTTATCATTACTATTCATTATAGGTAGAGTAATTTATTTTTGGTTGCGCTCGACACGCATCAAAATTTGGCACCGCTGTCGGGGACTAGTTTTAATCAGATTGTGATTTTTTTTTCATTTTATTTAATTTTATTTTAGTCACTTGTGTTCTTACCTTTGTGTGAAGTTTTTTTTGTTTTTTGTTTCAGGTGTCCATAGTTTTTCGGACAGGTATTGCTTGCGCATGAAATTTCGGACGACTTAGGGGCGCTACAAGAAGCTTATTTTAAAGAACATTAAAAATAAAAAAAAGCATGATTTACTATTTTTAATTTTACTTGATTTTCTTGCACTTTGTGTTATCTGTCAGAATTTTTTTTTTGGGATTCTTTTTATTATTATTATTATTATTATTATTATTATTATTATTATTATTATTATTATTATTATCCATTGTATGGGTATCTTGGTTAATGACTCGATCTTCTAACTCTGGTAAATTGATATTTGATCCAGAACCCGAAAGAACTTTGCATCGATTAAGGAAAGAAGCAAAGAAAATTCTGGCAGAACAGGTTTCAACATCACAAGGAGCAATTGTTTCTGATATAGTTGCTAGTGAGCTACTAATAGAGGAAGCCATGGCTGAAAATAGGACTTTGAAAGAGCTGGCTGCTCTTAATCTAAACCAGCAACCTTTGTGTATTGAATTTCCAAATCTAGAAGTGACATTTAAATTAAAATCAGGATTAATCCATTTATTACCCAAATTTTGTGGCCTTGCAAGAGAAGATCCTCATAAGCATTTGAAGGAATTTCACGTGGTATGCTCTAGCATGAAACCATAGGGTATTACAGAGGCACAGATTAAGTTACGCGCTTTTCCATTCTCTTTAGATGAATATGCTAAAGATTGGTTATACTACCTTCCCTCTAGTACAATCAATTCATGGAATAAGATGAAACACCAGTTTTTAGAAAAATATTTTCCTGCATCCAAAGCGGTAAATATAAGAAAAGAGATATGTGGAATTCGAAAACACCATGAAGAAACATTATATGAGTATTGGGAACACTTTAAGAAGCTTTGCGCAAGCTGCCCATACCATCAAATTAGTGACCAGCTTCTGATTCAATATTTCTATGAAGGATTGCTACCAATGGAGAGGAGTATGGTGGACGCTGCTAGTGGAGGAACTTTAGTTGAAAAAACTCCAGAAGCCACTAAAAGGTTAATTTTTAATATGGCAGCAAATTCACAACAATTTGGTACAAGGATGGAGCAAACATCGAAGAAAGTTAATGAGGTAAGTACATCAAACCTTGAACGTCAGATTTCTGATCTAACTTCTTTGGTGAGACAAATGGCTGTAAGAAATTTACAAACAGTTAAAGCATGTGGCATTTGCTCAGCCACCAGTCATGCTACGGATATGTCCCACACTTCAAGAAGATACATCATTCTAACAAGCAAATGCCATGGGAGGATTTCAAGGGCAACCTCAGCGAAAGTATGATCCATACTCAAACTCATATAACCCTGGATAGAGAGATCACCCAAATTTGAGTTATGGGAATCAAGTTGCCCAGAATCGTTACCAACCCCCATTCCAACCTAGGCAGCAAGCAAATCAGAGTATGTCACTTGATGAGATTGTTAAGGCACTGACTAGCAATACACAATAGTTTTAACATGAGACAAGAAACAACATTCAGACTATAGAGAAGCAGATTGGTCAACTTGCAACTTCAGTAAGCAAACTTGAAGCTCAAGGATCTGGAAAGTTGCCATCTCAGACCATCATAAATCCACGTGAGAATGCAAGCGTCATTACATTACGAAATGGAAGAGAACTTGAGCCCTTCATTGCTAAATCTGCAGATTCAGACAAGACTATTCAAGAAGAAACAAAAGCCAACAACAATGATGTAAATTTGTCCAAGGTAAAATCTCAACCAGTTGTGCGTAATTCTACTAATTCTGTTCTTCTCCCTTTTCCCAACAAACTATCTAAATCGAAAAAAGAAGAACAAGAGAAGGAAATTCTTGAGACTTTTCGAAAGGTAGAAGTAAACATACCTCTACTTGATGTCATTAAGCAAGTCCCAAGGTATGCAAAATTTCTCAAGGAATTATGCACTTCAAAGAGGAAATTGAGGGGTGATGAGAAAATTAGTGTAGGGGAGAATGTATCAACAGTTATTCAGTGTAAGTTACCCCCAAAATGCAAGGATCCAGGTACGTTTACGATTCCATGTGTGATTGGTAATACTAAGTTTGAACGTGCCATGTTAGACTTAGGTGCATCTATAAATGTTATGTCACATTCAATTTATGCATCTCTAAATTTGGGTCATTTGAACAAAACGGGTGTAATTATCCAATTAGCTGACCGTTCTAATGCATATCCTAAGGGAGTAATTGAGGATGTTTTGGTATAGGTAAATGAGTTAATTTTTCCTGCTGATTTCTATATTTTAAATATGGAAGACAGTAATTCCCCAAATCCTGCCCCAATACTGTTAGGAAGACCATTCCTCAAAACTGCTAAAACAAAGATTGATGTCCATGATGGTACCCTTACCATGGAGTTCGATGGAGAAATTGTCAAATTCAATATATTTGAGGCTATGAGGTATCCTCACTCTGATGTTCAATCTGTATTTTCTATTGATATAGTTGATGTGTTTGTACAGGAGGTTTTTGAATTGAGCTATGAGGATGAGTTGGACGTGGTACTTATTCAAGGATTGAGAAAGACTAACACAACAATGCATCTGAGTCCTGAGATTGAAGAAATGATTATGGCATTACAGTCATTACCTCCAATTACTAAAGAGTATGAAGTTAAGAAATTGGGTTTAATACCATCTCATGACAAACTGTTACCTTCTGTTGTGCAGGCACCAATCTTGGAGCTAAAACCTCTTCCTAACCACCTTAAGTATGCTTATTTAGGAGATGATGAGTTATTACCTGTTATCATTGCAAAGAACTTGACAAGTGTACAAAAGAGAGGCTTTTGAGACTGCTACGGGACAACAAAACAGCAATTGGTTGGACTATAGCTGACATCAAGGGCATAAGTCCATCAATGTGCATGCATCGAATCTTATTGGAAGATGGTGCTAAACCAGACCGAGAAGCTCAAAGGAGACTAAACCCTCAGATGATGGAGGTAGTGAAGAAGGAGATTCTAAAGTTATTAGATGCAAGAATCATTTACCCAATTTCAGATAGCAAATGGGTAAGTCCAATCCAAGTTGTGCCGAAAAAGTCTGGAGTGACAGTGGTCAAGAACCAAGACAATGAATTCGTTCCAACAAGGGTCGTGAATGGATGGAGGATGTGCATAGACTACCGCAAGCTAAACACAATGACAAGGAAGGATCATTTTCCTCTACCATTTATTGATCAGATGCTTGAGCAATTAGTAGGTAAGTCTTTTTACTGTTTCCTTGATGGGTATTCGGGTTAAAATCAAATTGTGATTGCATCAGAGGATCAGGAAAAAACAGTATTTACATGCCCATTTGGGACTTTTGCTTTTAGGAGAATCCCTTTTGGGCTTTGCAATGCACCAAGTACATTTCAGAGATGCATGATGAGCATATTTTCAGATTTAATAGAAAATTGCATTGAAGTTTTCATGGATGATTTTACGATATATGGTAATTCATTTGATGCTTGTTTGGATAATCTATCTCGGGTGCTTGAACGTTGCATTGAAACAAACCTTGTTATGAATTTTGAAAAATGCTATTTCATGGTAGAACAAGGAATAGTTTTAGGACATGTAGTTTCAAGTAAGGGTATTGAGGTCGATAAGGTAAAAATTGATTTAATTGTAAACTTACCCTACTTCACAAGTGTGCGGGAAGTGCGTTTGTTTCTTGGCCATGCTGGTTTTTATCGCAGATTCATTAAGGACTTCTCAAAGATTGCTTTACCATTGTCCAGACTATTGCAAAAAGAGGTGTCCTTTGAGTTTGATCAAGAGTGCAAGGAAGCTTTTGACAAGCTAAAATTTGTATTGACTACGACTCCCATTATCCAACCCCCTGATTGGAGTTCGCCATTTGAGAAAATAGGATTTGGCTCAGGATTGCCCATTTTTATTTCCAGGGTTTCTCTGAATTTGAAAGTTTTCACTTAGTAGGTTTCCATACCAAGGCTCAATTAATGTGTGATGCAAGCAATTATGCGGTTGGAGCAGTCTTAGGACAACGTGTTGGCAAGCAAGCTTATGTGATTCATTATGCATCCCGAACACTCAATGCGGCTCAGTGCAATTATTCTATGACCGAAAAAGAGCTTTTAGCTATAGTGTTTGTATTAGACAAATTTCGATCTTATTTACTTGGGTCTAAAGTGATTCTATTTTCTGACCATGCAGCATTGAAGTTTCTATTGATGAAGAAGGAGTCGAAGCCTAGATTGATCAGGTGGATTCTTCTGTTGCAAGAGTTTGATCTTGAGATCAAAGACAAAAAAGGAGTTGAAAATCTAGTACCAGATCACTTGAGTCGGTTAGCAAGAGAAGAGAATCCCGAGCCCTTGAACGAATTCTTTCCCGATGAGCATTTATTCACTCTACAAAGTAGGGTTCCATGGTACGCTGATCTGGTAAATTATTTATTGATAGGGTCATACCTGATGGAATAAGTAAAGCAAAAAAGGACAAACTTAAAAGCGGGGCAAAATACTATGTATGGGATGATCCGTACTTGTGGAGATATTGCTCGGATAAAATTATTAGGAGATGTGTGCCTGATTCTGAAATTCAGTCTATCCTTACTTTTTGTCATGCTTATGCTTGTGGAGGTCATTTCGGACCCCAAAGAATAGCTAAGAAAGTGTTAGATAGTGGTTTTTATTGGCCTACATTATTTCGTAATGCTTATGTCATTTGTAAGACATGTGAACAGTGCCAAAAGACAGGAAGTTTAACCCGTAGGAATGAGATGATACAAATCCCAATACTTATATGTGAACTTTTTGATGTGTGGGGTAATGATTTTATGGGTCCATTTCCTTCGTCTTTTGGTTTTGTTTACATATTGCTTGCACTTGATTATGTTTCGAAATGGGTAGAAGCAATCGCCACCAAAACTATTGATTCCAAGGTTGTTATAGGTTTTATCAGGTCTAACATCTTTAGCAGGTTCGGGATACCAAGAGCACTGATTAGTGATCAAGGAACTCATTTCTGCAATAGACCACTGGAGGCGTTGCTAAAGAAGTATGGTGTTTTTCATAAAACATCTACACCCTACCACCCTCAAACAAATGGACAAGCAGAAGTATCCAATAGAGAAGTCAAATCTATTTTGGAGAAGACTGTGAAACCAAACAGAAAGGATTGGAGCCTTCGACTTGATGATGCATTATGGGCTTACCGAACAGCATACAAGACGCCTATTGGGATGTCCCCTTATCGGTTAATTTTTGGTAAGTCATGTCACCTTCCTGTAGAATTAGAGCACAAGGCTTATTGGCAGTCAAGAGTTGCAACATGGAGATGGACGATGCTGGTATGCATAGAAAATTGCAATTGCAAGAATTAGAGCAGATACGACTTGAGGCTTACGAGAATTCTAGCATATACAAGGACAAGACTAAGGCGTTTCATGACAAGAGGATTATGAGCAAGCAATTTATAATTGGACAAAAAGTCTTGCTTTACAATTCGAGACTTAAATTGATGCCTGGTAAGTTACGTTCTCGTTGGATTGGACCTTTTGAAGTTACTAATGTGTTTCCTTATGGTACAGTTGAAGTTCGAAGTTTTGAAACTAACAAGGTTTTCAAGGTTAATGGGCATCTACTCAAGACATTCTATGAAGGCTTGCATGAGCATACTATAGACGAAGTACAACTGGGGGATCCCGTTTATTCTGACTGAGGATTATTGAGTTGAGCTAACGACGTTAAACACAAACGCTGCTTGGGAGGCAACCCAAGAAATTGGATTTGTTTTTTTTATCATTTTTAATTACTTTTTTTTACATCTTTCCATTACATTTTTAACTTCCATTGGGGACAATGTCAGATTTAAGTGTGGGGGGAGGAATTAGGATTTCTCTTTTGTTTTATTTTTATTTTTATCTTTTTAAGTTTTGTATGATGTATTAGAAAAAAAAATTTCAAAAGTTGAATTTAAAAAAAAAAAAAATTTCACTTCAATAGACTAAGAAAATATGTATGCCATGGATTAGAACTATTTGAATGTGGAAAAAAAATTACATATATGAATTAGTTAAAATAACTTGCTAAATGAGCTTTGAATAACATTGATAGTTGCATTTAGAGGTAAAGCATGCAGGTTTAGTAGATGGAATCCAACCAAGCGAGCTTTTGAGCCAAACTAGACTGAGACATCTATGTCAGTCTTTATTTTCTCTGAAGAGTGATATTCTACTATGGTTTTGTATCTCTAGAACTTGCTTTGAACCATGTCAATATTACATTGATATGTGTAGACATGAAGATGATAAAAACAAATGGGATTTTACAACCACTTAGCTTAAATGACCAACCTTATATTTTTTTACCCTTAGTGGACCCACTTTGAGCTTTTAAACTTTATTCTTCATTGAACCCTAAACCATGAGCCTTGAATTATTTGTATTTCTCATGTTTTACCAATCTTTGAGCTAGTAGAGCATTGAGAATTATCTAATGGGTTTGAGAGAGATATATGTATTGAATAAGTGTGGGGGTGCTATTCTCAAAAGTGATGGTTGTATGTCAAGAAGTGAGATGTAATGGGAGTAAATGGTCCTTGTTATGTTTAAAATGTCATGCTATTTAAAAAAAAAATTCAAATAGCAAAGCATAGTTCTCAAATGAAAAGAAAAAGAATGAAAGAAAAAGAAACTGGAGTTTGGGATGTTTTGTTGAAGAGCTTTATCTATGAGCCCTTATCATTTAGATTGTTCAATTTTTTTGTCTTAATACTCTATTAGTTTCTTGGGTTTTAACGTCAGTACATTTTTCTTATCCGTACCTTGAACCCTAGCCCCATTACAATCTTGATAAAGACCTTTTAATTCATGTATACGTGTATTCTAAGTAATGGAGATTTTGGTGAATAAGCAAGCCTATGGTACTGCATCTTCATAGGAAGATCTTGAGTGAAACAGTTAAACCTTGAATTCTTAAATGAGTAGAGAGAATCCCAAGAGAAAATCTACTAAACATTAGCATGTTCCCTTTTGAATAAGACTGGTATGTTAGATATTGCTCATATTTACTAAGTGACCTTTGACTATGACATATATTGTTCTCTTGATCTCTTGAATTAGTTTCTGATTCATGGTACACATATTCCTTGAATGCTGTTGGATGAAAGTGAAAAAAAAAAAGTATTTAGTTTGCCTGAGGTCGTGCAAGAGCTAAGTGTGGGGGAATTTGATGGATTCATAATTTTATATATTTATTTCCCTTATATTTAGTCTATTTAACATATTATATGTCTTATGGTACTCATTTTGATGATTCCTTATATATAAGACATTGGTGGAAAGTATTAGTAATTTATGTTTAAAATAAAAGAAATTCTGATATTTTCAATAATGACCTTTTGAATTTCATGCAGGTTTTTAATGTGGAAAGAATTCTAGAAATCAAACGTGATCCAAAAATCTGATCTGGAAAGCTGATTTGAATTCAAACCAGAGAAGGAGGATTACCACCCATAGAAGGTTTACTATTGGAAGGATTTGATTGATTGTCAGAAATCTTGAGGATAATATATACCTCTATGGAATATTACAAAGATTGGCAAATCTAGAGGTAGCATTTAGTTAATGATGGAATGATTCTCTATCTAATCTAGGTAAGCGGATTTTGTTTAATCTTTATTTCCATATAATAAGGTTGTCAATTCTAGACATACCAGTTTTAATCTTTTCTACTCTGGCTATTTAAGCAATGCAAATACCACGTAATAGAGCATCCAAGAATTATTGAGAAGATAGTTTTATTTCTTGATAATAGTTTTATTTCTTGTCTTTCTTTTCTATCATGTCTAGCTAAGTTCTTTAGTCGATTCAAGGGGAATTCAATCCGATTAGTAAAATAGTGAGATTTTGTTCTTAATTTTAATTATTCTTCTATTCAAATATCTGTGTTTCTTGATTTTTCAAGTTAATGACTGTATGATTCAATTTATTAAGAGGCCAATTAATTGATTGAGTTATGCGGTTTATTGTTAACCTGAATCCATAATCCGTAATTGTTATGGAGTTCAGGAAAAGTAGCAATTGAGCAGAACAATTATGATCCAAGTTTTTATTATTTGCTTAAAGGAAACATAGAATGAATTAAATAATCTGACGCTTGTTAGATTGTTGTTCATCTTTAACTCCCTCCAAGAGTGTAATGCTATCAGTAAATTCATGAGGATTGCTTAATACCAATTGGTTTATTGATAAGAATTAAATTGTGTACTGGGCTCAAATTAATGAAATTAGGGATGGTAAGGATTGTTTGGCTTTTTGATAATCCTTGGTTAAATATTTGAATAGAGAATAATATATATGAGGTCAGTGATCAATTTGCAGCCGTGAATAAATTTCCTTGAATCGACATCATCTTCCATTGAATTTTTGTTATTTAATTTCTTGTCAATTAAATTGTAGAAGAAAACCCCCCCTTTTTTCTTGGTAAGTAGACAATTTGATTAACTAGTCTCTGTGGATTGACCTTTACTTATCATTACTATTCATTAAGGTAGAGTAATTTATTTTTGGTTGCGCTTGACACGCATCAGTGTCACTCCCCAATTCTGGACTGACCAGTGGTGTGATGAATAGTCATGAGAACCAACGGTTCAAACCAGGATCTCGTATAGGCTATGCCAACCATGTTGAACCAAAACACATTCTATAGTAATAATCAGAGTAAATAAATAAATAGCGAAAGTCTTATTAATAATGAACTGAGAGTCTACAGTGATAGTTAAATATTTAACAAGTTATCTTCAAGTAACAAAAACATAATTAATACTGATTACAAGTATCACAATACAAAAGTTAACCACTAAGCGTAAACATAGTTGAAACACTAGCTTGATGAGCCATATTCGTCCTCCACAGCTTGCACGTCCATAGCCGTGGCATGTCCACACGTTGACGTATTCATACAATCTTCAACCGTAACACCTGCAATGTCACACCCCATTTCCGCAATTCAGAATGGTGTGATGAACCGCCAACAAACCAACGGTTCAACCAGGATCTCGAGTAGGCTATATCCGTTTTATCTAAACATCATACATCCACATTCATAATCAGAGTAAATACACAATAGCAGAAGTCTTATAGTAAAATGAACTGAGAAATCTAGATGTGATAATCATATTTAAGTAGCAAATTATTCTGTATCAACTAAGACATAAATAAATATCAATTACATGTCTTTACTAAATCCAAATAATTGAAATAAAATCTAATCGAATACGCATGAGTTGCACTCGCAAGAGGAGTCATGCGTATCCACTTCGTCTTCAACTTCCATCGCCGCCATGTGCCCGTATACTGGAGCGTTGACATAATCTTCGACGGTAGTACCTGCATCATCAACTAAAAATATTCGACGTCGAGAGGGTGAGCATACATCATGGCTCAGTGAGCAAACAAAACAATGCAACAATACATATGCATGCATTCAATTCATATCTTTAGTCTGGTTTAAAGTTTGCAATGCGCAATAGAAAGGTTCGGTGGTCAAAGGTTAACGTTTATTGACCCTCCTCTATACACAGGGTGTGGAAGTCCCCCCAAAGGTTAACGTTTATTGTCGTCCCCATCCACCCTACCATGAACATTGTACAACAAAGGTTAACGTTTATTGTTGTACAGTGCCATACCAACACGTAAGGCCCTACTGGCGAGGGCTTGCAAACTGGACTCGCAACTAACCAATCCTAATGCCAAATAATGTATCCAAGGCCTCACCCCAGCATCCCTCAGAACGCCCATAATGATAGAGCTAAAGCCCCCCGGTAGAGTCAGAGACTACAAGGACCGAGACCACCTCCCCTGATACTCTACGACGTAATAGTTCTGCTAAAGTAATGGCGATACGACGATGCTAATGCACAAGACTTGAGTTAGAGATAGAGCTAGAGTGCTGAAGCCCGGCCTATGACACCCCCCCTGATACTCGCTTGCATCAAGTACACCAACCACACACATACATTCACATGCCTATTCCTATCATCATCATCATCATCATGTTATAAACAATAAAGTAAATATGCCTGAACAATAAATAAAAATATTGGATGACATGTTGAATGCACATTACAAGCATATTCACATAGAATCAAGCATAGCATTGGACTCAAGAAATAAAAATAGTTTGTTATTAACCAATTAGTTTAGATCTTGTTTCCTCACCTTTACTTAATCGTAAGTCCTCTTTCAAGCTTTAAGAATCAACTATATATCGATATTATATCTCTAGAAAACCTAACCAAGTCGATAGAATTTAATTATAATTAATTTGAACTTTAAAAATCATGCTGCTAACTGGGGGTCGATGCTAGGGTCAGAGTCTTGATCGACCTTGGGTGCGACCACCCCTATTCTGGACTTTCTAAACACTGGGGGTCGATGCTCAGGGTCTGGTAGGGTCGATTGGCCATCGACCCCCCATGCGACCCCCTGTGGGTTTTGTCAATTTTTCTTCCTTCAGTCCATTCTTCGTGTTTGGGGTCCTATGGCTTGCTCCTACAGTCCATTCCACACATGTTCTATGGTCTAGAGCCGTGGTTTATTCACTTATATGGCTTTCATGATTTCCCCCATGATTTTTCATAAAAACCTAACCATGGGTGGATGATTTGGGTTCCTCCTAGATAATCCCCTCTTCATTATCTACTCTAAGGTCTTAAGAAATTCATGGAGACAGTATCCATACCTGAGAAGTATGCTTCTTCCTCTGAATCCCTTCTCCTTGGTCTTCTTCTCCACTTTCCTTCTCTTCTCCTTCTCTTCCTTCTCTTCTCTTTCTCTCAATCCAATTCGGGTTGTAAAAGGAGTGAAAGAGGCTTAGGGATGTCCTATTTATAGAGTAGAAACTCCTAAAATAAGTCTCATTGAGATTAGGAAGGAATCCCATTGAAATTAGGAAGGTTTCCTAATTTTTTGGTTCGAACTATTTTTACCGACTACCAGGGGTCGATAGGGGGGTCGGAGATCCCGTCGACCCCTGGTCCTTAAAATATCCGACCACCCCTTGCTGGGTATGCGACCCTCCCCTTATTTTGAGTATTTTTGGGTCAGTTTAATACCTGGGATCGTGATCTCCTTCATGCACGTGATCCATTTGGTTCGACCATGATGGGTAGACCTGGTTTAAGGTGGTAAGACCGGGTTAGTTTGATACAGGTCTTACATGCAACATCAAAAACTAAAAAGAATTGCGTGCGCGAGGGTCAACTCTCCAACTTGAGCTCAGTAAGTAAACAAAATAATGCAACAAACAAATGCATGCATTCAATTGATATCTTTGGTCTAGTTTATAAGTTTGCAATGTGCTATAGAAAGGCTTGGTGGCCGCCGCACCTCTATACACGAGTGTGTGAATCTGTCCAATGGATCAAACACCATTGCTGTCCCACATGCACCTACCATGGAATAGAGATAGAGCTAAAGTATCCGGATCAAATACCACCAACACTTCCCCTGATGCCTTACCCATACCAACACGTAAGCCCCTATTGGCGAGGGCTTGCAAACTGGGCTCGCAACTATCCAATCCTAATGCCAAACAGTGTATCCAGGGCCTCACCTTAGCATCCCTCAATACGTCCATAGAGATAGAGCTAAGGCCCCCTGGCAGAGTCAGAGACCACACGATCCGAGACCACCTCCCCTAATGTCCTACGACGTAATAGTTCTGCTAAGGTAATGGTGATACGACGATGTTAGTGGGCAAGACTTGAGTAGAGATAGAGCTAGAGTCTGGTGACGAGGTTAAAGACCACCATGCTATGTCCTCCCCCTGATGCTCTACTCGCATCCAACACACCAACCACACACATACATTCACATGTTTATTCTTAGTATCATCATCATCATCATGTTATAAATAAACGGAATTAAATATGCATGAATAGTAATAGCAGGAATATTGGATGACATGTGAGATGCACATTACAAGTATACAAGCGTAGTATCAATCATGGCATTGGACTCAATAAAAATAAACAGTTTGTTATTAACCAATTAGTTTAGGTCTTGCTGTTAGCAATACTCAATCTCCTTCCAAGCCATTCTCTTTGAATTGATTTAACAACCTAAAAGTTATATAAATTTAAGTTAGGGTTCATATGTAACATGTTACAGTAATCGAAAATCGAAACAGAGCACTGATAGGTGTCTGATTGGTCCTATGGTCACATACTGTATCGACCTTACTGCCTATGGTCGATCCCCTACGGCCGCATATGGTGCGACCATAGCTGCAACCATATGATTTTTGAAATCTTTTCGAATGCCTATGGTCGATCCTCTAGTCATGCTGGTCATGCTATGGTCGACCGTATCTGCGACCTTGAGATTTCTAGTCACAGACTACATGCAATTCGAATTCTACCTAGGTCAATTCTTCTGATCTTCAATGGGGTTTATTCTAAGGTCATCCTTTGGCCATCATTAGTAATTTCTTATCAACCCTAACTACCAAACTCATCCCCCATGGTTATCTTTGGAATTTACTCAAGGAATCACATGGATCATGATAGGTTGACATCCCCAATCCTCCATAGAATCCTTAGTCCATAGAATTAACATCTTTAGAGAATTGGTTCATACCTTTGCCTGTGATAGAGAGCCAATAGCTTCTCAGCAAATTCTTTTCCTTAGCTTTTTCTTCTTCTCCTTCTCTTCCTTCTCTTTTTCTAGGGTTTACTAATGTTCTAAAAGAGTGGAAAAGGGCTGAGGGATGTCCTTTATATAAAGAAAACCTCTCCATATGGAGTCCTCTTTCAATTAGGAAAGCAATCCCTTAGTTGGAAAGTTTCCAAAACTCGGAGTCGGATCTGGGGTCTCACGGTCGATCATACGGTCGCATAAACCATCGACCGTGGGGTTCTGGATTTGAGATTTTTGTTCCCTTCCTTATGGTCGACCATACCTACCCCGGTATACGACCTTAGGTAGGTTTTTAGTGTTTTTAACTCGATTCTCATACCTGGTTTGTGATCTATCTTCACACGCTCGGTCTACTTGGTCCAGGAATGATGGAAGATCTGACATGACATGGTTTGACCAAGTTAGTAGAGTGCGGGTCTTACAGTTTGTGTTTTCCAATATTATATTGATGAAACTGAAATTGTAGCTTGAATGCATGATAATTTATTCTAGTGTTTATACCCTCTAATCAATAGCCCTTCCTCACAACCAAAACATGATTCTGAATTTTTTTTTTCTTTGACAAGTCATGAATAAAAATGAACTTTAAATGATTTAGATCATTTGATTTGGTAACCTTTTGGGGCTAGAGTATCTTCTAGGAGAAGTACAATGATTGGATGCCCTGGACCCACCAGTATGCACCAAATATGTTCGGATGAAAGGTCATTACTCTGCAGCATCTATCATTTTCTTGGGATAGAATAAATACTTTTAGTCTTTATCAACATGAAATTCCTTATTGTATCTAATTGATGTCAATGAGCCAGTGCTATCTACACCATAGAAAGGGGAGCACAAACCATGCTTTGGAGTTAATTAGTTTGTTTTTTTGCTGCCTACTTGTTTGGGTCAAGGTCTCATGGCTGGTGTTCCCACGAATCCAATTAAGATTATAGGTTTTGTAATTACATTTGTTGTTTAATTTACATCATTGGACGATAGAATTTCAGGGTATTGTCTAGGGTTCTACTTGGCAAAGCCCATATCAATGAAAGATAGATAGACTGAAATGACTCCATTCAGATAGTGGGCTTCAGTATAGTCTTGCAAGGTAGGTGCAGATGTCACACCCTAATTCTGGACTAACCAGTGGTGTGATGAATAGTCAATAAACCAAAGGTTCAACCAGAATCTTGTATAGGTCATACCCACCATATCAAACCACACACATTCCACGGTAATAATCAGAGATAATAAATGAGCAAGCGAAAGTCTTTATAATTAATGAACTGAGGTCTAAAAGTGATAAAATAAATATTTAATCCAGTTATCTCCAAATAACTCAAGACATAATTTAAATAATCCTTTACGTGTTCCAGTACTCCAACATAACTAAACTACTCAAATACACATTGGTTACACTTGCATGAAGGCTCATGCGCATCTTCCACAACATCTATGTCCATAGCCGCCATGTGTCCATACGACGACGCATTTACGTAATCTTCTACAGTAGAACCTGCATCATCAACTAATATTATTCGACGTCGAAAGGGTGAGCACACATCACGGCTCAGTGAGCAAACAAAATAATACGCAAACATATGCATGCATTCAATTCATATCTTTGGTCTGGTTTTAAGTTTGCAATTGTGCTATAGAAAGGATTGGCGGCCACCACACCTCTATACACGAGTGTGTGAATCCGCCCAATGGATCAAACACCATTGCCATCCCACACGCACCCACTATGGAATATAGATAGAGTTAAAGTGTCCGGATCACACACCGCCAACACTTCCCCTGATGCCCTACCCATACTAATACGTAAGCCCCTATTGGCGAGGACTAGAAAACTGGGCTGGCAACTAACCAATCCTAACGCCATCCAATGTATCCAAGGCCTCACCCTAGCATCCCTCAGTACGTTCATATAGATAGAGCTAAGGCCCCCTGGCAGAGTCAAAGACCACACAGTCTGAGACCACCTCCCCTGATGCCCAATGACGTAATAGTTTCGCTAAGGTAATGTGTAAGACCAGTATCGAACTAACCGGTCTTACCACCTTGTACCAGGACTACTTATCATGGTAGAGCCAAGTGGACCCAGTGCGTGAAGAAACCACAAGATCAGGTATGAAGTCTAACCCAAAAACAGCAAATGTGAGGGTATGGTCGCATGCCTAAACAGGTATGGTCGACCCCACCTCAAGAGAAGTCCAACCCATGACTTTTTAGTCATGGGGTCACATGACTAGAGAAACGTAGGGTCGACGGATTTTGCGACCCTACATGCAACCCTACGAATACAGTCAGAAATCAGAAATTAGGAAACCTTCCTAATTCAAAAGGGTGTCTTTCCTAAACTCATTGCGACTTATTATGGGGGTTTTCCTCTAAAAATGGGACATCCCTATGCCTCTTTCACTCATTTAGAATCCTAATTGAAAGTGAGAGAAAGAGAAAGAGAAGGAAGAGAAGATGAGAAGGAAACTTGAAGAAGCAGACTAAGGAATAGGAGGGAGTTCAGAGAAACCTCTAAATAAAGGCATGAACCTAATTCTCTACCTGAATAAGAGATCCTAGAATAGTTATGAAGAACATAGGATTAGGAGAAACCCAAATCATCCATCCATGGACAAGTTCCAAGAGATTCCATGGAACAAATCTTTATGAACAATGAATAATGTATAACTTGTAGTTTTGAGCCATAGAACAATCATAGAATGGACCTTGAAACTAAGCCAAAGGATCCAAACATGAAGGGATGGACTTTAGAATGAAGGTCGACTCAGAATACGTGTGGTCGCACGTAGGGTCGAATGATATCGGACCCTACAAGACCACATGATCGACCACATGCCCTCGGGAAGTTCCAGGGAGGGTGTGTTCGCACATAGGGTCAAATGGTATCTGACCCCACCTGCGACCCTACACCCTAGGGTCGTAGAAACTGCTACCCTAGGTGCTGCCCTACCTGCGAGCCTACAGGTTCAGTTAGTTTAAACATGTTGGAACTAATTCTAATTAAAATCTGTCGACTTGTTAGGTCTTTCTAGTGATTTAAAAGTGATTCATAAAGCTTGAACGAGGATCTACACTCAATCAAAGGTGAGGGAACAAGACCTAAACTAATTGGCTAATAATAAACTGTTTTTGTTTATTGAGTCCAATACTATGATGATTCTATGCTTGTATGATTGAATGTGCATATCACATGTCATCCACTATTCCTGTTATTACTATTCATGCATATTTAATTTCGTTTATTATAACATGATGGTGATGATGTTAGGAATAGGCATGTGAATGTATGTGTGTGGTTAATGTACTTGATGCGAGTGGAGCATCAGGGGGAGGACGTGACACTATGGTTCATCCTGGTCACCAGACTCTAGCTCTATCTCTACTCAAGTCTTGTCTACTAAAATCGTCGTATCACCATTACCTTAGCAGAACTATTACGTCATAGGGCATCAGGGGAGGTGGTATCGGACTGTGTAGTCTCTGACTCTACTGAGGGGCCTTAGCTCTATCTCTATGGACATATTGAGGGATGCTGGGGTGAGGCCTTGGATACACTATTTGACATTAGGATTAGTTAGTTGCGAGCCCAATTTGCAAGCCCTCGTCATCAGGGACTTACGTGTTGGTATGGGCAGAGCATCAGGGGAAGTGTGATGCGATGCGGTCCTAAGCACTTTAGCTCTATCTCTATTCCATGGTGGGTGCATGTGGGGGCGGCAACGATGTTTGATCCATTGGGCGGTTCCACACATTCGTGTATAGAGGTGCGGCGGCCACCTATCCTTTCTATTGCACATTGCAAACTTATGAACCAGACCAAATATATGAATTGAATGCATTCATATGTATGTTGCATTGTTTTGTTTGCTCACTGAGTCGTGATGTGTGCTCACCCTTTTCGAATTTGAATATTTTAGTTGATGATGCAGGTACGATGGTGGAAGATTATTGAATGCTCCAACATACGGGCATACAGCGCGAGTGCAACTCCTGCGTTTTTGATTATATTTTGTTTAAGTTATACAAACAATGTAATTTATTTAATTATTTTAATTTATGTCTTAGTCCTTTTGGGGATAATTGGATAATTTATTTACTTTATCACAGTTAGACTCTCAGTTCATTTAATATATAAGACTTCTGCTATTGTTTATTTACTCTGATTATGGTTGTGGATGTGTATGATTTAAGCAAATGGACATAGCCTATTCGAGATCCTGGTTGAACCGTTGGTTTATTAGCGGTTCATCACACCATTCTGAATAGTACATAATTCTGGTGTGGCAACTTGGTATCAGAGATCTCAGGCCCTGTCTATTAAATCGATATACTTCCACAAAAGTTCATGAACTGAGTTAGGATAAAAATTAAAAGCTGTAATAATAACACACCAAAAGCACCTGTGTTGTTTGAGACAAAATTAAGAAATAGAATAATGCATATATAAAAGGAGAAACAAGTTTCATATACACTCGATTATAAGCAACGTATATATACATATCTAAATCGGAGTACGGTCTACAATCCGGACAGTTACTCTGTAGTACAAAGAAGGACAAAAAGAAAATATACATCATAGAGCTGGAGGTGCTGGAGGAGGAGGTGCCTTACGATCTCGGTCATAGTCCTCCGCATACATTCTAGTCAGCCAGGCTACCTAAGTCTGGGTCACCTGGAGACTAGCTGCTAGCTCGACCATCCGCTGATCCGACGCGTGTTGGGCCTCTCTAATCTCACGCCGTAGCCCCATCATATCATCAGAGGGTGGGCGTGAAGGACCAGCAGTGTGTGAAGGAGCCCGAGATGGACCAGCTCCAGTAGAATGTAGAGGTGATGAAGGAGGTATGGCATCTACATCCATGAACATACGATCATCATCCTCACCATCACCCCCATGGACCCTTGCTCCTGCTGCTGCTGCTGCTGCCTCAGCGTCTGCTACCTCTACTCGAGTACGAAGACGCACCAGAGTTCCTCTCATCATCATTGACCTGAGCATCCCGCATACCCATCCTACAGATGGCCTCCCAGTCAAAGTCCGATGAGAAGGTCTTCTCCTGAATCCTCTCATCCAATAAATCAACGTGTAGGTGGGTGAGCAGTGTAGTGATCAGATGCCTGTAGGGTAGGTTGCCTAACTGACCAGGCAGCATAGCACGGATCATCCGGATGATAATATAAGGAAGGCAGACAGGCTGCCTGGTGCAAATGCAGTAGAGGACATACTGAGTCAACTGGGAGATCCTATCATAGTGTCCACTCTGGGAAATCAGGTAGTGCTGGATGATTTTGTAGTACACCCAAGGCTCTAGCTGTAGGTTGATCGCTTTCATCTCCCAACGATCATCTCTAATAAGCTGACTATCAATCTCAGCACCCATCGCCAAGGATAGGAACTAGGGTTCCTTGGGAGCACAGTACACTAAAGGACCGTCATTTGATATGCCCAAAAGATCAACCAACTGCTGGCAGTTAAATGAAACCTCCACCCCTTTGACATAGCTAGTGATCCTGAGCTCCCTACCCCTCTCTGTGTCATTGCGATCCCCCACTACCTGGAGATTGCAATAGAACTGCTTTACCAAAGTAGGACGAGTACAAGCCTCATAGGTGATCATAGGAAGCCAGCCCATGTCACGAAATGCCCCCTCCACATTAAACAAGGCTAGACTAGCCAAGTTCACACAACGACCCCCTTCAACTTTCTTACGCTTATAGCTAGCATACCGAGCTTCGGCCTCGTTGGAGTAGAAACGAACGGGATCATGAGCCCTAGGAACCTTGGTACGAGCCATACTATCTGCTAAGACACAGAAGAACAAACAAGATATTAGTAATGGTGAAAAACTTAAAATTTCGACATTATAACGACATGATTTGGCCAAAAGCCTCACTTTCCACCCAAACAACTGGACAGGAGGACTTACATAGGTCCCAAACCATCCTGCAAGGCTCATACAGTTGGAAATTTAATCTAGAAAGATCGAATTTGAAGAAATTTCAATAAATTCAAAAAATCTTGAAAATTAAATCAAAAATGGAAAAATTCAAGTTTCTCGATAACCAACCGATGAAACTCAAATATTTTTGAGGGTTTTCGTCCATTGGGTGACCAATAGCAAAAACCCCCAATAAAAACGAAATTTTTACTGTTAAAAAAATTTTAATTTCAAGAAAACGATATAAATGGATGAAAACCTAATTTTGAAAGCTTAAAAATGTGAAACAGTAGAGAGCATACCTGAAGGGAAGGAACGGAGGTCGTGAACGGAAGAAATGATCACCAAAAACTAGGGGTTGATACTATAGCAACTTAGGGGGAAGCGAGTTGAGTTGGAAGAAAGGAGAAAGAATGGGAAATGAATCCAAAATTAGGTTTAAAAACCTGATTCTGGATCGCAGGGTCGCAAAATTCGACCAAAATGTGTGACCCTACGACCGACCCTAGGCTCTCGATGATCTGACAGAGAACCATGGGTCGGACCTAGGGTCGGACATATACCGGCCCTACCATCGACCCTAGGCTCTCGGTGAGCTGACAGTGTTCTTAGGGTCGCATACCCTAGGGTCGCATAAGGAGCAACCCTACCATCGACCCTACGATGGAAAATTCAGTATTTTTACTTAATCATCTGAAAAATTGGAAATTTATATTGATTAGTTGGATTTTGACTTGGGAACAACTTATATTGATTGCCTCACATGTTCTACGACTGTTTTTCAGACACTACCACCACCAGGATAGGAAATGACTGGGCGAAGAGTGACTAGACGAGGCCGTAACCCAATTCCACCACCACCACCTGTGGAGGAAGACAGCCATGAAAATCCTGATGTACAAGAGAATCTGAATATGGCACCACCAGTAGCTAGTCGCTAGGCAAATCCTACAAACTTGCCAGCCCCACCTACGGATTTGGCTACAGCCGTAATGAACCTGGCACAACAGCTGCAGCAAATACAGCAGGAGCAAGCCAATATACAAGTTGCTCTAGGAATGACTTTTCCAGCTGCACATACGACACCTATGCTAGCAGGGCAAGCTAACACAGTACCAGGGGAAACAACACGACACCCCATGCACCTCAAACACTAGTTATGCAGGCTCAAGTGCAGAATCCTAAGGTAGCTCAAGGCAGTTACCAGTACCAACCACATATGTATGGGGCCTATGCTCAGTATCAGCTGGACCACTCCCGACTGATCGAGCGTTTTCTGAAGATGAAGCCCAAAGAATATAATGGTAAGCCAGTAGATCCTTTGTGGCCAGCACACTGGATCGATGAAATGGAAAGAAATTTTATGATGATGACAGTGAACGGGGAGGAGAAAGTGTTGTGTGCAGCCTTCATGCTGAAAGGCGATGCACACCATTGGTGGAAGTCCACACGGACTTATCTGTTAACAAAGCACGCCCAATTGACCTGGGCTATATATAAAGAGGCATTCTTTGAGAAGTACTTCCCCAGAAGTTTTAGAGATTCTATGGAGAGAGAGTTCCTTGAGTCTATATCAGGGCCAGATGACTGTGGATGCATACCAACAACGTTATGAGGAGCTGTTTTTCTTTGCACCCGCCAACATGCAGGAGGAAAACACAAAGACCCGAAGGTTCATCATGGGACTCAGGGGAAGCATTCGTGAGCATGTTCTAGGTCTGGAGAAGAAAGTCTACAATGAAGCAGTACAGATTGCTCAAGTAATAGAGTCGAGCCAGAAAGAGAGCTATTTTGCTCAGAATAGAGATATCAAGAGGCCAAATGGGAATTCTTATAACGGAGGGAATACAAGGACATTTAAACCCTTCCGTACTCAAGGCTTCAATGCTGCAGCCAAGACTACTCCAGCAGCTCACCGCAACAAAAGCAAACCAACGAAGGAGTAAAATGCTTTAATTGCAACCAAGTAGGACCTTATTCAAGGGAGTGTCCTAAACCCAGAAAGCAGCTACAGCAAGGAAAGGTTTATGCTGTTACATCTGAGGATGCTGCCGCATCGCCTGATGTGGTCACAGGTATGACCTGAACCTTTCATTTTGTGTTACATTGTGTGAGTATGTAGACTAAACTAAAACGAATCACAGGTATCGTACCTATTAATGGCATACCCACTAGAGTACTCTTTGATTCTGGAGCTACTCATTCTTTTATATCTGTGTCATTTGGAAAGAAGTTGAATCTACCCCTCAAATATTTAGACTACAAACTACTTGTGTGATCACCTATGGGATTAGAAGTGGAATTAGAAAAAGGTTATGGACCATGTCCATTTCTTATTGGCAAGAAGACTTTGGATGCAACCTTGATTCAACTTGAGATGATAGACTTTGACGTCGTCTTGGGAATGGATTAGCTCGGCATTCTGCAAACCTATTATGTGCTAAAAAGAAGCTGAATTTAAGGACAAGGAAGGAGCAGAGTTTAGTTTTGCGGGAACCAAACTTCCCCGTAAATAGAAACTCATCCTCTCTACATTAAAGGCTAGAAAATGTCTCGAGAAAGGAGGAGTTGGGTATCTAGTATCAGTGGTCGACCTCACCAAGGAAGCACCACGAATGGAGAATATTGATGTTGTGCATGACTTTCCAGATGTATTTCCAAAAAAACTACCAGGACTACCACCCGATCGAGCGACAGAGTTCGTTATAGATCTGATACCCAGAGCCGCACCAGTATCTAAAGCACCATATCGAGTGGCTCCTACTGAACTGAAGGAATTAAAGGGACAATTACAGGAATTATTGGATAAAGGTTATATCAGACCTAGCATATCACCATGGGGAGCGCCAGTATTATTTGTAAAGAAAAAGGATGGTAGCGTTCGATTGTGTATAGACTATCGGGAATTGAATAAGCTGACAATCAAGAATCGGTACCCGTTGCCTCGGATTGATGACTTGTTCGATCAATTGCAAGGTGTCAAAGTGTTCTCCAAGATCGATCTTCGGTCAGGATACCATCAGTTGAAGATTAAGGACGGTGATATTCCAAAGACAGCATTCAGAACAAGATATGGACATTATGAATTTTTAATCATGTATTTTGGATTGACTAACGCACCCGTAACTTTTATGGAGCTCATGAATCGGATATTCCATGATATGTTGGATACGTCGGTCATTGTGTTTATTGATGATATATTGGTCTACTCCAAGGACAAGGAAACTCATGTCATGAATCTAAGAGCCGCTCTGCAGCGATTAAGGAAAGAGAAGCTTTACGCCAAATTTACAAAGTGTGAGTTTTAGCTAAATGAGTTCGCTTTCTTAGGCCATGTTGTATCTGCTGAAGGAATTAAAGTGGATCCCAGCAAGATTGAAGCCATTGTGAAGTGGGAAGCACCAAAGAGCGTTGCAGAAATTAGAAGTTTCCTAGGTCTAGCTGGGTATTATCGACGATTCGTGGAAGACTATTCCAGAATTGCCGTACCTCTCACCAGTTTGACTAAAAAAGGAGAAAAGTTTGTTTGGATTGATAAATGGGAGAAAAGTTTCCAAACAATGAAGGCTAGATTGATATCTGCTCCGATCTTGACGATTCCTATTATAGGACAACCATTTATCTTGTACACTGATGCGTCGAGATTGGGTTTAGGATGTGTACTTATGCATGGAGAACTAGTAATTGCGTATGCTTCAAGACAACTAAAAACACATGAGAAGAATTATCCTACTCATGACTTGGAATTAGCGGCAGTAGTACATGCTGTCAAGATATGAAGACATTATTTGTATGAAGAGAAATTTTAGATTAAATCAGATCATAAGAGTCTCACTTATCTTTTTAATCAGAAGGAGTTGAACATGAGACAAAGAAGATGGCTGGAATTATTGAAGGATTATGATTGCGATATCCAGTATCATCTAGGAAAGGCTAATGTAGTTGCTGATGCGCTAAGCAAAAAAGCAATGATAAAATCTCAAGGAGAAGTTAACACGACTGCAGCAATGTGTGCTATAGGGAAAGTATTTAATTATGGTAATGAGCAGTTCATGATAGATGTACCGGTTGGATCAACCAACCAAAGGTTTATTCATCGGTTTTCAAATATGTTCGCAATGTTGAAGATTGTACCTGATATAATTGATGAAGTGAAAGCAGCTATTAAATCAAACCCTTATCTGAGAACGGTACAAGAAGACATCGAAAAAGGTAGGATGACTCCTGAGTTCACCTTGGACGATGAAAAGGTACTGAAGTACAAAGGAGAGTATGTGTTCCTAAAATGGAAAACTTGGACATTAGACACAGACTAATGAAGGAAGCTCACACCACCGCTTATTCGGTACATCCTGGAACTACAAAGATGTATCATGATTTGAAGAAAATATATTAGTGGAGAGGAATGAAAGCAGATGTAGTTACATTTGTGTCTCAACGCCTAAATTGTCAGAGGGT
Source organism: Protea cynaroides (assembly GCA_028583415.1). Lineage (NCBI taxonomy): Eukaryota > Viridiplantae > Streptophyta > Magnoliopsida > Proteales > Proteaceae > Protea > Protea cynaroides. The sequence goes on along the minus strand of CM053270.1, from coordinate 34,055,165 downwards.
AAGGGCTGAACGGAAAAGACTTGCAGGATTGTTGCAGCCGCTGCCAGAACTAGCATGGAAATGGGACTACATCATTATGAAATTTGTCACCGGGTTACCATTAACTCCTCGAGTAGTTGACGAGGTCTGGGTGATTGTGGATCATTTGACTAAGACAGCTCGCTTTATAGCTATACGACCACAGTATACCCTGGAGAGGTTAGCCAAGCTATATGTGGATAACATTGTCAGATTACATGGTGTACCTGAAAGCATTCTGTCCGATAGAGACCCACGCTTTACTTTAATGTTTTTGGAAGGATTGCAAAAGGCTATGGGTACAACGTTGAAGTTCAGTACTGCATTCCATCCTCAGACAGATGGACAGTTGGAGTGTACTATTCAGATTTTAGAAGACATGCTTCGAGCTTGTGTTATTGATTTTAAAGGCTCATGGGACGAGAAACTACCATTGATTGAGTTCGCCTATAACAACTGCTATTAGGCTACTATACATCACCCTATGAAGCATTGTATGGTAGGAAGTGTCGAACTCCTCTGTTTTGGAATGAAGTTGGAGAATGTAGCATCGTTGGACCAGAATTTATTGAAGAGACTTGTCGAGTAGTCGACATTATGAAAGAAAGAGTTAGAATGGCTCAGAATCATCAGAAACAATATGTAGATACTCGACACCGAGACCTTGAATTTGTCATAGGTGATAAAGTATTCTTGAAAGTATCACCTATGCGAGGTTTAAAACGATTCAGACAGAAAGGGAAGCTATGTCCGAGATATGTTGGGCCATATAAGATTCTAGCTAAACGTGGAAAAGTGGCATATCAGTTAGCACTTCCACTATCTATGTCAAGTGTGCATGATGTATTTCTTATCTCATTATTAAAGAAGTACATCAGAGATCCAACACACGTTTTAACAGTGGATCCATCAGATCTAACTGATGATTTGACATTCGAAGTAGCACCAACTGAAATCACTAGCCGGAAGGTTCAACGTCTACGCAACCATGACATATACTATGTTAAGGTCACTTGGAGGAGTCGAGATATAAAAGAGATCACATGGGAAGAAGAGAATGCTATGCAGAAGCAATATCCTCACCTTGGTATGTGTAAATTTTGAGAATGAAATTTCTAATAAGAGGGGGAGGGGGAGTTGTAAGACCCGTATCGAACTAACTGGTCTTACCACTTTGTACCAGGTCTACCTATCATGGTCGAGCCAAGTAGACCAAGTGCGTGAAGAAACCAAAAGAACAGGTATGAAGTTTAACCCAAAAACAGCAAATGTGAGGTTAGGGTCGCATGTCTAGACAGATATGGTCGACCCCACCTCAAGAGAAGTCCCACCCATGACTTTTTAGTCGTGGGGTCGCATGACTAGAAAAACGTAGGGTCGACGGATTCTTCGACCCTACATGCGACCCTACAAATACAGTCAGAAATCAAAAATTAAGAAACCTTCCTAATTCGAAAGGGGGTCTTTCCTAAACACATTGGGACTTATTATGGGGGGTTTTCCTCTATAAATAGGACGCCCCTCACTCATTTAGAACCCTAATTGAAAGTGAGAGAAAGAGAAAGAGAAGGAAGAGAAGAAGAGAAGGAAACTTGAAGAAGAAGACTAAGGAATAGGAGGAAGTTCAGAGAAACCTCTAAATAAAGGTATGAACCTAATTCTCTACCTGAATAAGAGATCCTAGAATAGTTTTGAAGAACATAAGATTAGGAGAAACCCAAATCATCCATCCATGGACAAGTTCCAAGAGATTCCATGGAGGAAATCATTATGGACAATGAATAGTGTATAACTTGTAGTTTTGAGCCATAAAACAGTCATAGAATGGACCATGAAAGTAAGCCAAAGGATCCAAACATGAAGGGATGGACTTTAGAATGAAAGGTCGACTCAGAATACGTGTGGTCGCACGTAGGGTCGAATAATATCGGACCCTACAAGACCACAGGATCGACCACATGCCCTCGGGAAGTTCCAGGGAGGGTGTGGTCGCACGTAGGGTCGAATGGTATCTGACCCCACCTACGACCCTACACCCTAGGGTCGCAAAAACTGCTACCCTAGGTGCTACCCTAGCTGTGACCCTACAGGTTCTGTTAGTTTAAACATGTTGCAACTAATTCTAATTGAAATCTATCGACTTGTTAGGTCTTTTTAGTGATTTAAAAGTGATTCATAAAGCTTGAACGAGGATATACGCTCAATCAAAGGTGAGGGAACAAGACCTAAACTAATTGGATAATAATAAACTGTTTTCGTTTATGGAGTCTAATACCATGTATGATTCTATGATTGTATGATTGTAATGTGCATATCACATGTCATCTACTATTCCTGTTATTACTGTTCATGCATATTTAATTTCATTTATTATAACATGATGATGTTGATGATGCTAGGAATAGGCATGTGAATGTATGTGTGTGGTTAGTGTACTTGATGCGAGTGGAGCATTAGGGGGAGGACATGACACTGTGGTTCATCCTGGTCACCAGACTCTAGCTCTATCTCTACTCTAGTCTTGTCCACTAACATCGTCGTATCGCCATTACCTTAGCAGAACTATTACGTCGTAGGGCATCAGGGGAGGTGGTCTTGGACCGTGTAGTTTCTGACTCTGCCGGGGGGCCTTAGCTCTATCTCTATGGACGTATTGAGGGATGCTGGGGTGAGGCCTTGGATACACTGTTTGACATTAGGATTGGTTAGTTGCGAGCCCAATTTGCATGCCCTCGCCAACAGGGGCTTACGTGTTGGTATGGGTAAAGCATCAGGGAAAGTGTGATGCGGTGCGGTCCTAAGCACTTTAGCTCTATCTCTATTCCATGGTGGGTGCATGTGGGGGCGGCAATGGTGTTTGATCCATTAGGATGTTCCACACATTCGTGTATAGAGGTGCGGCGGCCACCTATCCTTTCTATTGCACATTGCAAATTTATGAACCTGACCAAAGATATAAATTGAATGCATGCATATGTTTGTTGCATTGTTTTGTTTGCTCACTGAGCTGTGATGTGTGCTCACCCTTTTCGAATTTGAATATTTTTAGTTGATGATGCATGTACGATAGTGGAAGATTATATGAATGCTCCAACATACGGGCATGCGGCGGCAATAGAGGCATAATTGATGATGGAATCGCATGATTCATCATGCGAGTGCAACTCTTGTGTTTTTTATTAGATTTGGTTTAAGTTATACATACAATATAATTGATTTAATTATTTTAATTTATGTCTTAGTCCTTTTGGGAGATAATTGGATAATTTTTTTTACTTTATCATAGATAGATTCTCAGTTCATTTAATATTAAAAACTTCTACTATCTTGTATTTATTCTGATTTTTGTTGTGGATGCATATAGTTTAAGCAAACGGACACAGCCTATTCAAGATCCTGGTTGAACCATTGGTTTATTGGCGGTTCATCACACCATTCTGAATAGTGCGGAATTGGGGTGTGACAGGTATGGTTGACAGGTGTGCTCTCATGAGACCACCAACTTGGTGCTTTGTCTCCGTCGGTCTTCCAACTTCGTCTTCAAGGGTTTTCCTATGCATTATAGGCCTTAGCTATCAGACCCCAATTCTGGATTAACCAGAATAGTGTGATGAACAGTCAATAAACCAACGGTTCAACCAGGATCTCTGTTAGGTACTACCCACCATATCAACCATATACACATTCCACAGTAATAATCAGAGATAATAAACAAATAAGCGGAAGTCTTATAGATAATGAACTATGTATCTAACAATGATATAATAACTATTTAATCCAATTATTTCCCAAAAACTTAAGACATAAAGGTAAATAATCCATTACATGTTCCAATAACCAAATATAGCTAAACTAAACAAAAATGCACTGGTTGCACTCGCATGAAGGATCATGCACATCTTTAACAACTTCTACATTGATGGATTTATAATTTTATATATTTATTTTCCTTATATTTAGTCTATTTAACATATTATATGTCTTATGGTACTCATTTGTGACTACTGTAACATGTTACAGTAGTCAAAAATTGAAACAGAGCACTAATAGGTGTCTGATTGGTCTTATGGTCTCATACTGTGTCGGCCTAACTGCCTACGATCGATACCCTACGGTCGCACCATATGCGACCGTACCTGCAATCATATGGTTTCTGAATTTTCCCTGAATGCCTATGGTTGATAGTTTGATCATGCTGGTCATGCTATGGTCGACCGTAGCTGCGACCTTGAGATTTCTGGTTACAAACTACATGTAATCCTAGTCCTTCTTGGGTCAACTCTTCGACTGTTCAATTGGGGTTTATCCTAATGATTATTCTAAGGCTAAGTTTCTTAGTTTTACCAACTAATTACTCTAACCTATTCTCCATGGTTTCCCATTGGAGGCTTGCTTAGAAATTCCCATGGTTGCATTCTTACGTTGGGTTTGGTATCTCAATTTACATTTGAAACCTTTACTCTTAGTGTTCTAAGGCTACAGGGACAAGGTTTGTAAGATCCGTATCGAACTAACCCGGTCTTACCACCTTGAACCAGGTCTACCCATCATGGTCTAGCCAAATGGATCAAGTGCGTGAGGGAGATCATGATCCCAAGTATTAAACTGACCCAAAAACACTAAAATAAGGGGGAGGGTCGCATACCCGGCAAGGCAGGGTCAGACCCCCCAAGTATAAAAGTCAGACCCTGAGTTTTTAATCGGGGGTCGGACAATTTAGAACCAGGGGTCGATGGGATCTCCGACCCCCTCATCGACCCCCAGTCTGTCGACAGAAACCGTGAATTGGGAACTTTCCAAATTTCAATGAGATTCTTTCCTAATCTCAATGTGACTTATTTTGGGAGTTTCTACTCTATAAATAGGACGTCCCTAAGCCTCTTTCACTCCTTTTAGAACCCTAATTGGATTGAGAGAAAGAGAAGAGAAGGAGAAAAGAAAGAGAAGAGAAGGAAAGTGGAGAAGAAGATCAAAGAGAAGGCTTCAGAGAAACAAGCCTAATTCTTCTTAGGTATGGATACTATCTCCATGTAATTCTACCGACCTTAGAATAGATAGTGAAGAGGGTATGATCTAGGGGAAACCCAAATCATCCATCCATGGTTAGGTTTTCATGGAAAACCATGGAGGAGATCATTAAAACCATGTAGGTGAATAAACTATGGTTTTAGACATAGAACATGTATGGAATGAATTGTAGAAGCAAGCCATAGGACCCAAACCCAAAGGAATGGACTATAGGACCTGAATTTCAACTAAACCCACAGGGGGTCGCACAGGGGGTCGATGGACAATCGACCCTACCAGACCCTAACAATCGACCCCCAGTGTTCGGGAAGTCCAGAATCTGGGTGGTGGCACCCAGGGTCGATGGAACCTCCGACCCTAGAATTGACCCCCAGTTAACAACATGCTTTTTAAAGTCAGAATTAATTCTAATTAAATTTTATCGACTTGATTAGGTCTTCTAGTGATATAATAGTGATAATTACTTGATTGATTCTATGCGTGTATGCTTGTCATGTGCATTTAACATGTCATCCAATATTTCTATTATTACTGTTCATGCATATTTACATTTATTGTTTATAACATGATGATGATGATGATGATAGGAATAGACATGTGAATGTACGTGTGTGGTTAGTGTGCATGATGCGAGCGAGTATCAGGGGGGGTGTCATAGGCCGGGCCTCAGCACTCTAGCTCAATCTCTAACTCAAGTCTTGTCCATTAACATCGTCATATCACCATTACCTTAGCAGAACTATTATGTCATAGTGTATGAGGGGAGGTGGTCTCAGACCGTGTAGTCTCTGACTCTGCCGGGGGGCCTTAGCCCTATCTCTATGGACGTATTGAGGGATGCTGGGGTAAGGCCTTGGATACACTGATTGGCATTAGGATTGGTTAGTTGCGAGCCCAGTTTGCGAGCCCTCACCAGCAGGGGCTTACGTGTTGGTATGGGTAGAGTATCAGGGGAAGTGACATAGGCCGGGCCTCAGCACTTTAGCTCTATCTCTATTGCATGGTAGGGTGCATGTGGGACGACAATAAATGTTACCTTTGGGCGGCTTCACACACTCATGTATAGAGGTGCGGCGGCCACCTATCCTTTCTATAGCACATTGCAAACTTATTTATCAGACCAAAGATATGAATTGAATGCATGCATATGTTTGTTGCATTGTTTTGTTTGCTCACTGAGCTATGATGTGTGCTCACCCTCTCGATGTTGAATATTTTTAGTTGATGATGCAAGTACCACTGTCGAAGATTATATGAGTGCTCCAGTGTACGGGCGTGTTGCTGCAATGGAAGCTGAAGACTTAGAGGATACGCATGATCCTTCATGCAAGTGCAACTCATGCGTATTCGATTAGATTTTTGTTTGAGTTATTAAGGGAATGCAATTGATACCTTATTTATTTATGTCTCAGTTGATACAACAATAGCTTGATATTTTATATGGTTATCACAGTTAGATTTCTCAGTTCATTTACTATAAGACTTCCGCTATTGTGTATTTATTCTGACTATGGTTGTGGATGTGTATGGTTTTATTTTTAATGGACACAGCCTATTAGAGATCCCGGTTGAACCGTTGGTTTATTAGCAGTTCATTACACCATTCTGAATAGTGCGGAATTGGGGTTTAACAACTTGGTATCAGAGCATCTCAAGCCCTGTCTGTGAAACCGGTATACTTCCACAAAAGGTCATGAACTGAGATAGGATAAAAATTTAAAAGATGTAATAATAACACATCATAAGCATCTGTGTTGTTTGAGACAAAACTGGAAGAGAATAATGCATCTATTAAATGAGAAACAAATTTATATACAACCAAAGGAAGAACAAACATTTATATATATGATTAAAGCAGAGTATAGTCCATAGCCTGGACAGTTACTCTGAAGTACAAAAGAAAGATAAAAGAAATACATCAAGAAGCTGGAGGTGATGGGGGAGGCGGTGCCTCACGGTCTCTATCATAGTCCTCAGCGTAGACTCTAGTCAACCAAGCTATCTACGTCTGGGTCGTCTGGAGACTAGCTGTGAGGGCAGCCACACGCTGGTCGGTCACGCACTGAGCATCCAGAAGCTCTCCCACCCGCTGATCGAACAAGCGCTGAGCCTCTAAAAGCTCTCCCATCCTCAAGTCAGACATACGCTGAGCCTCTCGTATCTCATACAATATCCCCATCATGTCATCAGAAGGAGCATACGAATGACCAGCTGCATGTAAAGGACCAGCTGAAGAAGACGGACCAGCTCCAGTAGCATGAGTTGATGATGGAGGAGGTATGACATCCACATCCATGTACAGCCGATCGTCATCATCCCCATGAACCCCTGCTCCAGCGGCTGCTGCTGCTGCCTCAGCGTCAGCCATCTCCACTCGAGTGCGAGGGTGCACCATTGCGTTCCTCTCCTCATCGCTGACCTGGGCTTCCCGCATGCCCATCTTGCAGATGGCCTCCCAATCCAGAGGCGATGAGAAGGATTTCTCCTGAATCTTCTCATCCAACAAATCAACCCCCAAGCGGGTAAGCAATGTAGTGATCATGCGTCCATAAGGAAGGTTGCCAGTGTGATTGGGCAATGTGGCACTGATCATCATCTGCATGATGATATAGGGAAGGCAGACGGGCTGCCTAGTGCATATGCAGTACATCAGATACTGAGTCAACTGGGAGACCCTCTCGTAATGCCCACTCTGCGGTATCATGTTATGCTGAATGATCTTGCAGTATACCCGTGGATCTGAACGCAGATAACTCGCTTTCATCTCCCAACAATCAAGTCTGATGAGATGACAGTATATCTCAACCCTCATCTGTAACGAAAAGAACTGGGGATCTCCAGGGGCACAAAATACGAAGGAGCCACCATAGGAGATACCTAGCAAGTCCGCTAGCTGTCGATAGTCGAAAGAAATATCAACCCCCTTGACGTAGCTAGTGATCCGAAGCTCACCACCTCTCTCAACATTGTTGTAATCCCCTACCACTTGGAGATTACAATAGAATTGGCGTGCCAGGTCTGGACAGGTACAGGCATCATAGATGATGACAGAGAGCCATCCCATATCGCCAAAGGCCCCCTCCACATTGAACAAGGCCAAGCTAGCCAAGTCCACTTTGTGGCCTCCCTCGAGTTTCTTGCGAGCGTAGCGGGCATACTGAGTATCGGCTTTAGTGGAACGGAAGCGAAGATGGTCGCGAACACTGGGTACTTTGGTACGAGCCATGGTATCTACAAATAATAAAGAAAAACAAATAATGGCTTAGTGGAAATGAAAAACCCAAAATTTTGACATAATAATGACGTAAATTGGTCAAAAGCCTCACTTTTCACCCATACACGTGGGCAGGAGAACTTACATAGATCCTAAACTATCCTGTAAGACTCATACAGTCGGAAATTTTAGCTAATGAGATTTAATTAGAAGGAATTTCAAGAAATTTGAAATCTCGACAAAATTAGGGCAAAAAGAGTAAATTTTGAGTTTCTCGATAACCAACCGATGAAACTCAAATATTTTTGAGGGCTTTCGTTCCTCGAGTCACCAACAACAAAACCCCCCAATAAAAATCCAATTTTTACGGTTGGAAAAAGTTTAATTTGAAAAATACGAGATATACAAGCAAAACCTAGGTAAGGAAACCTAAAAACATGAAAATGTAGAAGACATACCTGTAGCAGAGGTGTAGACGATGAAACAAGGAGTGCAAACCACCAACGGATCGGAGTTGTCACTGTAGCAACTCAGAGGGACGAGACAAGTCAAAGCGGAGAAGAAAGAATGGGAAATGGACTTTGAATCGGAATTTAAAAATCTGATTTTTAGTCGGGGGGTCGGAAAATTCGATTAAAACCATCGACCCACCCATCGACCCCCGCATTGACCCTCGGCTCTTGGGAATCTGACAGATAACCAGGGGTCACACCCTGGTTCGGACATCCTCCGACCCCCCCCATCGACCCCTGGCTCTTGGGAAGAATGGGTGATTTCCCAGGGTTGATCCTAGGGTCGGATAACCATCGACCCCCACCATCGACCCTATAGTGAAAATACAGCATTTTCGACAGAATGATCTGAAAAATTTGAAATTTGCATTTGTTAGTGGTTTTAAAATATGAGAATGAAGTATTTAATGATTGTCTCTAGTGTTCAATGATTTCAGGCAATCCCACTATCAGATTAATTAATGGCGGGACGCAGAGTAACCAGACAAAGCCGTAAGTCTATCCTACCACCCCCACCTGTGGGGGAAGATAACCAGACACACCCGGAAACCCAGGGGAACACGAACACGGCACCGTCCATCATAAATGCCCAGACAAATCCTATAAATCTGCCAGCTCCACCTATAGACTTGGCCACAGTCGTATTGAACTTGGCCCAACAGCTGCAGCAAATGCAACAGGCACAAACTACTATACAAGCTGCCATAGGCATAACTCTTCCAGCTGCACAGGCACCTCCAATGCCAGCAGGATAGGCAAGTATAGCTCCAGGGGGAAGTAACATAGTACCCCACGCACCTCAAACTCCTATCATGCAGGCTCAAGTACAAAATTCGGGGACAGCTCAAGGTGGATATCAATACCAACCACCTATGTATGGAGCATATGTCCCGCAACAACTAGACCACTCCAGACTGGTGGAGCATTTTCTGAAACTGAAGCCCAAAGAATTTAATGGCAAGCCAGCAGATCCTTTATGGCCGGCACACTGGGTTGACGAAATGGAAATAAATTTTATGATGATGACATTAAATGAAGAAGAAAAAGTGTTGTGTGCCACCTTTATGCTGAAAGGAGATGCACACCATTGGTGGAGGTCTACCAGGACATATTTATTAACAAAGCATGCCCAACTGACGTGGGATATTTATAAGGAGACGTTATTCGAGAAGTACTTTTCGAGAAGTTTCAGAGATTCTATGGAAAGAGAGTTCCAGAGTTCCTGAGTTTATATCAGGGGCAGATGACCGTGGATGCATATCAACAACATTATGAAGAGCTGTTCTTCTTTGCACCCACCAGTATGCAAGAGAAAAACACCAAGACCCGAAGGTTCGTCATCGGACTTAGGGGAAGCATCCACGAGCACGTTCTGGGACATGAAAAGAAAATCTATAATGAAGCGGCACAAATTGCTCGAGTTATAGAATCGAGCCAGAAGGAGAGTTATTTTATGCAAAACAGAGGTATAAAAAGGCTAGCTGGAAATTCTTATGGAGGGAATAACAAGACATTCAAACCCTTTCGTGCTCAAGGCTATACCGCTGCAACCAAGACTACTCCCGTAGCTCAACAACAACAAAAGCCAACTACTGAAGGGATAAAATGTTTTAACTGTAACCAAGTGGGACATATGGCAAGGGAATGTCCTAAGCCCAAGAAGCAGCTACATCAAGGACGAGTTTACACGGTTACATCTGAGGATGCTGCCGCATTGCCTGATGTGGTCACAGGTATGACTTAAATTTTTTTTAAGTTAGTTGTATTACATTGTATGAGCATGTAAACTAAACCAAAACAAATCACAGGTATCGTACCTATTAATGGCATTCCCGCTAGAATACTCTTTGATTCAGGAGCCACTCATTCCTTTATATCTGTGACATTTGGAAAGAAGTTAAATCTACCCCTTAAATCCTTAGACTGCAAACTACTTGGGATTAGAAGTGGAGTTTGAAAAAAGTTATGGACCATGTCCAGTTCTTATTGATGAAAAGACCTTAGATGCAACCTTGATCCAACTTGAGATGACAGACTTTGACGTCATATTGGGAATGGACTGGTTAGTTCGGCATTCTGCAAACCTATTGTCACACCCCAATTCCGCACACTTCAGAATGGTGTGATGAACCGCTAGCAAACCAACGGTTCAACCAGGATCTCGTACAGGTAGTATCTGGCTGATCTAAACCTCATATATCCACATTCATAATCAGAGTAAATACACAATAGCGGAAGTCTTATAGTAAAATGAACTGAGAATCTACTTTGATATTAATATTAAAATAGCAAATTATTTTGTATCAACTAAGACATAAATAAGTATCTAATACATGTCTTTAATAAATCCAAATAAAGAAAACTAAAAATCTAATCGAATACACATGAGTTGCACTCGCAAGAGGAGTCATGTGTATCCACTTCATCTTCAACTTCCATCGCCGCCACGTGACCATACACTGGAGCGTCGACATAATCTTCGACGGTAGTACCTGCATCATCAACTAAAAATATTCGACGTCGAGGGGGTGAGCACACATCATGGCTCAGTGAGTAAACAAAACAATGCAACAATACATATGCATGCAGTCAATTCATATCTTTGGTCTGGTTTAAAGTTTGCAATGCGCAATAGAAAGGTTGGGTGGTCAAAGGTTAACGTTTATTGACCCCGCCTCTATACACAGGGTGTGGAAGTCGCCCAAAGGTTAACGTTTATTGTCGTCCCCATCCACCCTACCATAACATTGTACAACAAAGGTTAACGTTTATTGCTGTACAGTGCCATACCAACACATAAGCCCCTGCTGGCGAGGGCTTGCAAACTGGGCTCGCAACTAACTAATCCTAATGCCAAACAGTGTATCCAAGGCCTCACCCTAGCATCCCTCAGAACGTCCATAGAGATAGAGCTAAGGCCCCCCGGTAGAGTTAGAGACTACAAGGACCGAGACCACCTCCCCTGATACTCTACGACGTAATAGTTCTCCTAAGGTAATGACGATACGACGATGCTAATGCACAAGACTTGAGTTAGAGATAGAGCTAAAGTGCTGAGACCCACCAAAGGTTAACGTTTATTGATGTTCCCATCACACCTCCCCTGATACTCGCTCGCATCAAGTACACCAACCACACACATACATTCACATGCCTATTCCTATCATCATCATCATGTTATAAACAATAAAGTAAATATGCATGAACAAATAATAGAAATATTGGATGACATGTTGTATGCACATTACAAACATATTCGCATAAAATCAGGCATAGCATTGGACTCAAGAAAGTAAAAATAGCTTATTATTAATCAATTAGTTTGTAGGTCTTGTTTCCTCACCTTAGCTTGCTAATAGATCCTCTTACAAGCTTTAAGATCACCTTTATATTGTTATTATATTGCTAGAAAACCTATCAAAGTCGATAAAATTTAATTAGAATTAATTCTGAATTTAAAAACCATTCTGTTAACTGGGGGTCGGAGGTAGGGTCGGAGTAATGATCGACCCTGGGTGCGACCACCCCTATTCTGGACTTCCCGAACACTGGGGGTCGATGCTCAGGGTCTGGTAGGGTCGATTGGCCATCGACCCCCCATGCGACCCCTTGTGAGTTTTGGCCGATTTTCTTAAATCCATTCTTTGTGTTTGGGGTCCTATGGCTTGCTCTTATAATCCATTCTACACATGTTCTATGGTCTAGAACCATGATTCTACCACTTATATGGCTTTCATGATTTTCCCCCATGGTTTTCCATTAAAACCTAACCATAGGTTGATGGTTTGGGTTTCTCCGAGATCATACTCTCTGCATTATCTATCCTAAGGTCTTAAGCAAATCATGGAATCAGTATCCATACCTGAGAAGAATACTCCTTCTCTGCAACTCTTCTCCTTTTGCTTTCTTCTCTTCTTTCCTTCTCTTTTCCTTCTCTTCCTTCTCTTCTCTTTCTCTCAATTCAATTAGGGTTGTAAAAGGAGTAAAAGAGGCTTAGGGACGTCCTATTTATAGAGTAAAAACTCCTAAAATAAGTCCCATTGAGATTTGGAAGGAATCCCATCGAAATTAGGAAACTTTCCTAGTTTTTAGATTTACCGAGTACCGGGGGTCGATAGGGGGGTCGGAGATCCCGTCGACCCCTGGTTCCTGAAGTGTCCGACCCCCCATGTAAAACTGGGGGTCTGACTTCTGTCTTGGGGGGGGGGTCCGACCCTCCCTTGCTGGGTATGCGACCCTCCCCTTAATTTAAGTGTTTTTGGGTTAGTTTAACACCTGGGATCAAGATCTCCTTCACGCACTTGGTCCATTTGACTCATCCATGATGGGTAGACCTGGTTCAAGGTGGTAAGACCGGGTTAGTTTGATACGGGTCTTACAACTCCCCCTACTAATAAAAATTTTGTCCCCGAAATTGTTCATACCTTCTGAGTCGAATAAGTGAGGGTATTGCTTTCGCATAGAATTCTCTTCCTCCCATGTAATTTCTTCCATGTCTCTACTTCTCCAAGTGACCTTGACATAATAGATATCCCGGTTGCGTAGTCGTTGAACCTTTCCGCTGGTGATTTTAGTTGGTGTTACTTTAAAAGTCAAATCTTCAGTTAAATCAGGTAGATCTACTGTCAGAACGTGCATTGGATCTTTGACATACTTCTTCAATAAGGAAATATGAAATACGTCATGCACACTTGACATAGATGGTGGTAGTGCTAACTGGTAGGCCACTTTCCCACGCTTAGCTAGAATCTGATATGGCCCGACATATCTTGGACTTAGTTTCCCTTTCGGTCCGAACCGTTTCAGACCTCGCATAGGTGATACCTTCAAGAATAATTTATCACCCACAATGAACTCAAGATCTCTGTGTCGAGTATCTGCATATTGCTTCTGACGATTCTGGGCTGTTCTCACTCGTTCCTTGATAATGTCGACTACTCGACAAGTCTCTTCAATAAATTCTGGTCCAACGAGACTACATTCCCCAACTTCATTCCCAAATAAAGGAGTTCAACACTTTCTGCCATACAGTGCTTCATAGGGTGACATATGTACAGTAGCCTGATAGCTATTGTTATAGGCGAACTCGATCAGTGGTATCTTTTCATCCCATGATCCTTTAAAGTCAATCACACATGCTCGTAGCATATCTTCTAGAATCTGAACTGTACGCTCTGACTGTCCATCTATCTGTGGATGGAATGCAGTACTAAATTTTAATGTTGTACCCATAGCCTTTTGCAATCCTTCCCAAAACTTAGAAGTAAATCGTAGATCTCTATCGGACACAATGCTCTCTGGTACACCGTGTAATCGAACAATATTATTCACATACAGCTTTGCTAACCTTTCTAGTGTATACTGAGGTCGTATCGGTATAAAGCGAGTTGTTTTGGTCAGACGGTCTACAATCACCCAAACTGCGTCAACTACTCGAGGAGTCAACGGTAACCCTGCGACGAAGTCTATGGTAATGCAGTCCCATTTCCATGCTGGTTTCGGTAACGGCTGTAACAGTCCTGCAGGTCTTTGTCATTCAGCCTTTACTTTCTGACAATTTAGGCATTGAGACACAAACTTAGCTACATCTACTTTCATTCCTCTCCACCAATATAGTTTCTTTAGATCATGATACATTTTTGTACTTCCAGGATGTATCGAGTAGATGGTGGTATGGGCTTCATTCATCAGTCGGTGTCTAATGTCCACACTTTCTATTTCAGGTACACATATTCTTCCTTTGTACTTCAATACCTTCTCTTCGTCCAAGGTGAACTCAGGGTTAGTCCTACCTTTTTCGATGTCTTATTGTAGCGTTCTCAGGTAAGGGTCTAATTTGATAGCTGTCTTCACTTCATCAATTATATCCGGTATAATCTTCAATGCAGCGAACATATTGGAAAACTAATGAATGAACCCTTGGTTGGCTGATCCATCCGTTGTATCTATCACATACTGCTCATTGCCGTGATTGAATACCATTCCGGTAGTACACATTGCTGCGGTTGTGCTAATCTCTCCCTGGGATTTTATCACTGCCTTTCTGCTTAACGCATCCGCTACTACATTAGCTTTCCCCGGATGATACTGGATATCACAATCATAGTCTTTCTGTAGTATCAGCCATCCTCTTTGTCTCATATTCAACTCCTTTTGATTAAATAAATAAGTAAAACTTTTATGGTCTGAGTTAATCTGGAACTTATCTCCGTATAGGTAATGTCTCCATATCTTGACAGCATGTACTACTGCCGCCACCTCCAAATCATGAGTGGGATAATTCTTCTCTTGTGTCTTTAACTGTCTTGAGGCATAAGCAATTACTTATTCTCCTTGCATAAGCACACATCCTAATCCCAGTCCTGACGCATCAGTGTACAAGGTAAATGGCTGTCCGGGAACAAGAATTTAAAATCGGAGCGGATATCAATCTTGTCTTCAAGGTTTAGAAGCTCTTCTCGCATTTATCCGTCCACACAAATTTTTCACCTTTCTTAGTTAGACTGGTGAGAGGTACGGCAATCCGGGAATAGTCTTCCATAAATCGCCAATAATAACCAGCGAAACCCAAAAAACTTTTAATTTCTGCAACGCTCTTTGGTGCTTCCCACTTTACAATAGCCTCGATCTTGCTGGGGTCCACTTTGATTCCTTCAGCGGATACTACATGGCCTAGGAAGGTGACTTCACTTAGCCAAAACTCACATTTGGTAAATTTGGCATATAGCTTCTCTTTCCTTAAACGCTGTAGAGCGGCATTTAGATTCTTAATATGAGTTTCCTTGTCCTTGGAATATATGAATATATCATCAATAAATACGATAACCGACGTATCCAACATATCATGGAAAACCCGGTTCATAAGTTCCATGAAAGTTGCTGGTGCGTTTGTTAATCCAAAAGACATGACCAAGAATTCATAATGTCCATATCTGGTCCTGAAAGCTGTCTTAGGAATATCACCATCCTTAATCTTCAACTGATGGTAGCCTGACCGCAAATCGATCTTAGAAAATACTTTTGCTCCTCGCAATCGATCGAACAAGTCATCGATCTGAGGTAGTGGATATCGATTCTTGATTGTCAGTTTGTTCAATTCACGATAGTCTGTATAGAGTCGAACGCTACCGTCCTTTTTCTTTACGAACAATACTGGCGCTCCCCATGGTGATATACTGGGTCGAATATAACCCTTGTCCAGTAGTTCTTGTAATTATACTTTTAATTCCTTTAATTCAGTAGGAGCCATTCGGTACTGTGCTTTTGATACTGGTGCGGCTCCAGGTATAAGATCTATCACAAACTCTATGGCTCGGTCGGGTGGTAATCCTGGTAGTCCCTCAGGAAATACGTCGGGGTAATTCTGCGGACATCAATATCTTCCATCCGTGGTGCTTCTTGGGTAAGGTCGACCACTGATACTAGATATCCGGCTGCTCCCTTTTCAAGGCACTTCTTCGCCTTTAGTGCTGATAGTATGAGCTTATGTTTACGGGGAAGTTTGGTTCCCGCAAAACTGAATTCTGCTCCTTCTTTGTCTCTAAATGTTAGCTTCTTTTTGGCGCATAATAAGTTTGCCGTATGTCGAGCTAACCAGTCCATTCCCAAGATGATGTCAAAGTCTACCATCCCAAGTTGGATCAAGGTTGCATCTAAAGTTTTCTCGCCAATGAGAACTGGACATGGCCCATAACCTTTCTCTAACTCCACTTCTGACCCCATCGGTGACCGTACAAGTATTTTGTAGTCCAATGTTTTGATGGGTAAATTCATCTTCTTTCCAAACGACACAGATATAAAGGAATGAGTAGCTCCTGAATCAAAGAGTACTCTGGCGGGTATGCCATTTATAGGTACGATACCTGTGATTTATTTTACTTAGTCTACATGCTCATACAATGTAATACAACTTAAAAGGTTTCAGTCATACCTGTGACCACATCGGGTGATGCGGCAGCATCCTCGGATGTAACCGCATATACTCGTCCTTGATGTAACTGCTTCTTGGGCTTAGGACACTCCCTTGCCATATGTCCCGCTTGGTTGTAGTTATAACATTTTGGGCCTTCAGAATTTGGATTTGGCTGCTGTTGAATTACTGGGGTAGTCTTGGGTGCAGTAACAAAGCCTTGAGCACGGAAGGGTTTAAATGTCCTGTTATTCCCTCCGTTATAAGAATTTTCGGCTGGCCTTTTTATGCCTCTGTTCTGTGTAAAATAGCTTTCCTTCTGGCTCGATTCAATAACTCGAGCAATTTGCACAGCTTCATTATATACCTTCTTCTCCAAGCCTAGAACATTCTCTCTGATGCTCCCTCTAAGTCCCGTGACAAACCTATGGGTCTTAGTGTCTTCTTCTTGCATACTGAGTGGTGCAAAGAAAAACAGCTCCTCATAACGCTATTGATATGCATCCACGGACATCTGGCCCTGATATAAACTCAGGAAATCCTTCTCCATAGAATCTTTGAAGCTTCGGGGAAAATACTTCTCAAAGAAAGCTTCTTTATAAATAGACCAGGTCAATAAGGCGTGCTTGGTTAATAGATAGGTCCTGGTCAATTTCCACCAATGATGTGCATCTCCTTTTAGCATGAAGGTGGCACATAATACCTTTTCTTCTTCTGTAATAGTCATCATAAGAAAATTTCTCTCTATCTCGTCGATCCAATGTGCTGGCCATAAAGGATCAGACGATTTACCATTAAATTCCATGGGCTTCATCTTCAAGAATCTCTCAACCAGTCGAGAGTGATCCATCTGATTTTGGGGGTATTGGTTTGTCCAGTCGGCACTGGTGTAGTATGGGCTGCCTGGAACATAATCCCCATTGTTGCTTGCATTTGAGCCTGTGCGTATTGCATTTGTTGCAGCTGTTGCGGTAAGTTCATAACCACGGTTGCTAGCTCCGGTGGTGGAGGTGGCAAGTTTGTAGGATTTGCCTGAACCAGATTTACTGGTGGTACAACCTGCGGATTTCCCTGTGCATATATATTTTCCTGATTATTTCCTCCACAGGTGGTGGTGGTGGAACAGAGTTTCGGCTTTGCCTGGTTACTCTACGTCCAGCCATTTTCCTTTGATATTGGTGATGCCTGAAAAATCATTAACAAACGTGAGACAATTATTTATGCTTCATGTAGGCACGCTAACTAATGTTATTTTCAAAATTTTCAGATCATTCTGTGAAAAATACTATCTTTTCTATGCAGGGTCGATGGTATGTCCGACCCTCAGTATCCGACCCTGGGATTGTACCTATTCTTCCCGAGAGCCGGGGGTCTATGCGGGGGTCGATGGGTGTCTGACCCCCAGGTGCGACCCCTAGTTTCCTGTTAGATTCTTGAGAGCTGGGGGTCGATGGTATGTCCGACCCCCAGGTGCGACCCCTGGTTTTCTGTTAGGTTCCCGAAAGCTGGGGGTCGATATGGGGTCGATTATCCTGGTTGAATTCTCCGACCCCCGGACAAAAATCAGATTTTTTTAAGGTCCGATTCATGGTCCATTTCCCATTATTCCTTCCCCGTTTCGACTCGTCTCCCACATCTGAGTTGCTACAGTGTCACTCCGCGATATTGGTCATTTCGGTTCCGTGTTTCGATGTCCACGTCATTCCTACAGGTATGTCTTCTCATTTTTACCTGTTTTTAGGTTTTCATTTCTAGGTTTTTGCCCATTTATCTTGTATTTTTCAAATTAAACTTTTTCCAACCATAAAAATTCGATTTTTATTGGGGGCTTTTGTTATTGGTGACTCGAGGAACGAAAGCCCTCAAAATTTTTTGAGTTTCATCGGTTGGTTATCGAGAAACTTGGATTTTTGCTCTTTTTGCCCTAATTTGTTGAAATTTTCGATTTCTCGCAATTTCTTCAAATTGGATTCCATTAGTTAGAATTTCCTATTGTGTGAGTGTTACAGGATCTGTTAGAACCTACGTAAGTCCTCCTGCCCACGTGTATGGGTGACAAGTGAGGCTTTTTGGCCAACTTATGTCGTTATAATGTCCCAATTTTTGGTTTACACTCTTTTCTAACCCATTATTGGTTTCTCTTTCTTATTTTCAGATACTATGGCTCGTACCAAAGTGCCCAGAGTTCGTGATCCTCTTCGTTTCCATTCCAACGAAGCTGAGGCACAGTATGCGCACTACGCTCGCAAGAAAGTAGAGGGTGGTCGTAAGGTGAACTTGGCTGAGTTAGCCCTGTTCAATGTGGAGAGAGCGTTTGGTGATATGGGATGGCTCCCTGTCATTACTTTCGACGCCTGCTCCTACCCCAACTTGGTACGCCAGTTCTATTGTAACCTCCAGGTGGTGGGGGATTATAATGATGTTGAGAGGGGTCACGAGTTGCGCATCACGAGTTACGTCAAAGGGGTGAACATCTCGTTTGACTATCGGCAGCTAGCCGACCTATTGGGCATCTCCTATGATGGCCCCATGGTTTTCTGTTCTCCTGGAGAGCCCCAGTTCTTCTCTCTACAGATGAGGGCCGAGATCGATAACCAGCTCCTTCGTCCTGATCGCTGGCAGATGAGGGCATGTTATATGCGTCCAACTCCACGGGTATATTGCAAGATCATTCAGCATAACCTGATCTCGCAGAGTGGTCATTACGAGAGGGTTTCCCAGCTGACCCAGTATCTTCTATACAATATTTGCACTAGGCAGCCCGTCTGCCTTCCGTACATCATCATGCGTACCATGATCACTGCTATGTTGCCCAGTCACACTGGTAATCTTCTTTACGGACGTATGATCACTATTCTGCTTACCCACCTGGGGGTTGATTTATTGGATGAGAAGATTCAGGAGAAGTCCTTCTCATCGCTCTAGATTGGGAGGCTATTTGCAAGATGGGCATGCAGGATGCTCAGGTCAGTGATGAGGAGAGGAACGCGATGGTGCGCCCTCGCACTCGCGTAGAGATAGCTGACGGTGAGGCAACTGCCGCCGCCGCTGGAGTTCATACGGAGCCTGCTGGTGATGATGACCGTATGTACATGGATGTAAACTCTATACCACCTCCTTCACCTACGCATGCGGCTGGAGCTAGTACTTCATATGCGGCTGGTCCTTCACATGCGGCAGGTCCTTCTCACCCACCTCTTGATATGATGGAGATATTGCATGAGATCAGAGAGGCTCAGCACAGATCTGATCAGAGGATGGGGGAGTTACTAGACCCTCCCTTGCTGGGTATGCGACCTCCCCTTAATTTAAGTATTTTTGGGTCAGTTTAATACCTGGAATCGTGATCTCCTTTATGCACTTGGTCCATTTGACTCATCCATGATGGGTAGACCTGGTTCAAGGTGGTAAGATCGGGTTAGTTTGATACGGGTCTTACACCTATTGTGTGCCGAAAAGAAGCTAACATTTAAAGACAAAGAAGGAGTAGAGTTCAGTTTTTTAGGAACCAAACTTTCCCGTAAATGTAAGCTCATACTCTATGTGCTAAAGGCTAAGAAGTGCCTTGAGAAAGGAGCAGTCAGGTATTTAGTATCTGTGGTCGACCTTATCAAGGAAGCACCACGAATGGAAGATATTGATGTCGTGCGTGACTTTCCAGACGTATTTCTTGAAGAACTACCAGGATTACCACCCGACCGAGCTACAGAGTTTGTTATTGATCTTTTACTTGGAGCCGCACCAGTATCGAAAGCACCTTATCGAATGGCTCCTACTAAACTGAAGGAATTGAAAGTACAACTACAAGAACTGCTGGACAAGGGTTACATTCGCCCTAACATATCATCATGGGGAGCGTCAGTATTATTCGTGATGAAGAAGGACGGTAGTGTTCGCTTGTGTATAGACTACCGAGAACTGAATAAACTGACAATCAAGAATCGGTATCCATTGCCTCGGATCGATGACCTGTTCGATCAATCACAAGGTGCCAAAGTGTTCTCCAAGATCGATATTCGGTCAGGCTACCATCAGCTGAAGATTTAGGACGGTTATATTCCCAAGACAGCATTCAGGACCAAATATGGACATTATGAATTCTTGGTCATGTCTTTTGGATTGACAAACGCACCAGTAACCTTTATGGAACTTATGAGTTTTGGCTAAAGGAAGTCGCATTTCTAGGCCATATAGTATCCGCTGAAGGAATTAAAGTGGATCCCAGCAAGATCGAGGCTATTGTAAAGTGGGAAGCACCAAAGAGCGTTGCAGAAATTAGAAGTTTTCTGGGTCTAGCTGGTTATTATCGACGATTTGTAGAAGACTATTCTCGAATTGCTGCGCCTCTTACCAGTTTGACTAAGAAAGGCGAAACGTTTGTGTGGACTAATAAATGCGAGAAGAGTTTCCAAACATTGAAGGCCAGATTGATATCAGCTCCAATCTTGACCATCCCAATTCCAGGACAACCATCTATCTTGTACACTGATGCGTCAGGACTGAGATTATGATGCGTACTTATGCAAGGATAACAAGTAATTGCTTATGACTCAAGACATTGCTTATGCCTCAAGACAATTGAAGACACATGAGAAGAACTATCCCACTCATGATTTGGAACTAGCGGCAGTAGTACATGCTGTCAAAATATGGAGACATTATCTGTACGGGGAGGAGTTTTAGATTTAATCAGACCATAAAAGTCTTACTTATTTATTTAATTAGAAGGAGCTGAATATGAGACAAAGAAGATGGCTGAAACTATTGAAAGACTATGATTGTGATATCCAGTATCATCCGGGGAAAGCTAATGTAGTAGCCGATGCGTTGAGTAGAAAGGCAATGATAAAATCTCAGGGAGAGGTTAGCACAATTGCCGCAATGTGTACTACCGAAAAGGTATTCAAGCACGGTAATGAGTAGTTTATGATAGACGCACCAGATGGATCCGTCAACTACGGGTTTATTCATCGATTTTCAAATATGTTCGCCGCATTGAAGATTATACCGGATATAGTTGATGAAGTAAAGACAGCTATCAAATCAGACCCTTACCTAAGAACGGTACAAGAGGACATCGAAAAAGGTAGGACTAACCCTGAGTTCACCTTGGACGAAGAGAAGGTACTGAAGTACAAAGGAAGAATATGTGTACCTGAAATAGAAAGCTTGGACATTAGACACCGATTGATGAAAGCAGCCCATACCACCCTCTATTCGATACATCCTGGAAGTACAAAAATGTATCATGATCTAAAGAAATTATATTGGTGGAGAGGAATGAAAGCAGACCGGCAGGACTGTTACAGTCGTTACCGGAACCAGCATGGAAATGAGACTGCATCACTATGGACTTCGTCACAGGATTACCATTGACTCCTCGAGTAGTTGACGCAGTTTGGGTGATTGTAGACCGCCTAACTAAAACAGCTCACTTTTTACCTATACGACCTCAGTATACACTGGAGAGGTTAGCTAAGCTGTATGTGGATAACATTGTGCGATTACACGGTGTACCTGAAAGCATTCTGTCTGATAGAGATCCACGATTTACTTCAAAGTTTTGGGAAGGATTGCAAAAGGCTATGGGTACAACATTGAAGTTTAGTACTGCATTCCATCCACAGACAGATGGACAGTCAGAGCGTACAATTCAGATTCTAGAAGATATGCTTCGAGCATGTGTAATTGATTTTAAAGGATCATGGGAGAAAAAGTTACCATTGATTGAGTTCGCTTATAACAATAGCTATCAGGCTACTGTACAGATGTCATCCTATGAAGCACTGTATGGGAGGAAGTGTCAAACTCTTTTGTTTTGGAATGAAGTTGGAAAACGTAGTATTGTTGGACCAGAATTTGTTGAAGAGACTTGTCAGTGGTCGACATTATCAAGGAAAGAGTGAGAACAGCTCAGAATCATCAGAAGCAATATGCAGATACTCGACGTCGAGACCTTGAATTCGTCGTGGGTGATAATGTATTCTTAAAAGTATCGCCTATGCGAGGATTGAAACGGTTCGGACAGAAAGGGAAACTAAGTCCAAGATATGTCGGGCCATATGAGATTCTAGCTAAGCGTGGAAAAGTGGCTTACTAGTTAGCACTACCACCATCTATGTCAAGTGTGCATGACGTATTTCATATTTCCTTATTGAAGAAGTATGTCAAGGATCCGACACACGTTTTGACAATAGACCTACCTGATTTGACTGAAGATTTGACATTTGAAGTAGCACCGACTGAAATCACTAGTCGAAAGGTTCAACGACTACACAACCGTGATATCTATTATGGTAAGGTCACCTGGAGAAGTAGAGATATGGAAGAAATTACATGGGAAGTAGAGAATGCTATGCGAAAGCAATATCTTCATTTATATGACTCGGAAGGTATGTACAATTTCGAGGACAAAATTTTTATAAGTAGGGGGAGTTGTAAGACCCGTATCGAACTAACCCGGTCTTACCACCTTGAACCAGGTCTACCCATCATGGTCGAGCCAAAAGGATCAAGTGCGTGAGGGAGATCACGATCCCAGGTATTACACGATCCCAGGTATTAAACTGACCAAAAAACTCTAAAATAAGGGGGAGGGTCGCATACCCAGCAAGGCAGGGTCAGACCCCCCAGTATAAAGGGGTCGGACAATTTAGAACCAGGGGTCGACGGGATCTCCGACCCCCTCATCGACCCCCAGTCTACCGACATAAACCGTGAATTGGGAACTTTCCAAAAATTTCAATGGGATTCTTTCCTAATCTCAATGGGACTTATTTTGGGAGTTTCTACTCTATAAATAGGACGTCCCTAGGCCTCTTTCACTCCTTTTAGAACCCTAATTGGATTGAGGGAAAGAGAAGAGAAGGAGAAGAGAAAGAAAAGAGAAGGAAAGTGGAGAAGAAGATCAAAGAGAAGGCTTCAGAGAAACAAGCTTAATTCTTCTCAGGTATGGATACTATCTCCATGTAATTCTACAAACCTTAGAATAGATAGTGAAGAGGGTATGATCTAGGGGAAACCCAAATCATCCATCCATGGTTAGGTTTTCATGGAAAACCATGGAGGAGATCATTAAAACCATGTAGGTGAATAAACTATGGTTCTAGACCATAGAACCTGTATGAAATGAATTGTAGAAGCAAGCCATAGGACCCAAACCCGAAGGAATGGACTATAGGACCTGAATTTCAACTAAAACCACAAGGGGTCGCACGGGGGATCGATGGACAATCGACCCTACCAGACCTTAACAATCAACCCCCAGTGTTCGGGAAGTCCAGAATCTGGGTGGTAGCATGTCACACCCCAATATCGCACTATTCATAATGGTATGATGAACCGCTAACAAATCAACGGTTCAATCAGGATCTCGAGTAGGCTATATCCGTGTTATCTAAACCCTATACATCCATAATCATAATCAGAGTAAATACACAAGTAATTTCTCTTCCTCCCAAGTAATTTCTTCCATATCTCTACTTTTCCAAATGACCTTAGCAGAATATATATCTCGGTTGCATAGTCGTTGAACCTTTCGACTGGTGATTTCTATTGGTGTTACTTCAAATGTCAATTCATCAGTCAATTCCGGTAGATCTATTGTCAGGACGTGCGTTGGATCCTTGACATATTTCTTCAATAGGGAAATATGAAATACGTCATGCACACTTGACATAGAAGGTGGTAGTGCCAACTGATAAGCCACTTTTCCACGCTTAGTTAGAATCTCATACGGCCCAACATATCTTGGACTGAATTTTCCTTTCTGTCCGAACCGTTTCAATCCTCGCATAGGCGATACCTTCAAGAATACTTTATCACCTATAGCGAACTCAATATCTCTACGTCGAGTATCTGCATATTTCTTTTGACGGTTCTGAGCTATTTTTACCCTTTCCTTGATAATGTCTACCACTCGACAAGTCTCTTCAACAAATTCCGGTGCAACAATACTTCGTTCTCCAACTTCATTCCAAAACAACGGAGTTGGACACTTTCTGCCATACAGTGCTTCATATGGTGACATCTGTATAGTAGCCTGATAGCTATTGTTATAAGCGAACTCGATCAGTGGTAACTTTTCATCCCATGATCCTTTGAAATCAATTACACATGCGCGTAGCATATCTTCTAGAATCTGGATTGTACGCTATGACTGTCCATCTGTCTGTGGGTGGAATGCAGTACTGAACTTCAATGTTGTACCCATGGCCTTTTGCAATCCCTCCCAAAACTTGGAAGTAAATCGGGGATCTCTATCGGATACAATGCTCTCTAGTACACCGTGTAACCGAACAATATTATCCACATACAACTTTGCTAACCTTTCCAGTGTATACTGAGGTTGTATCGATATGAAGTGAGCTGTCTTAGTCAGACGGTCTACAATCACCCAAACTGCGTCAACTACTCAAGGAGTCAGTGGTAATCCCGTGACGAAGTCCATAGTGATGCAATCCCATTTCCATGCTGGTTCTGGTAACGGCTGTAACAGTCCTGCGGGTCTATGTCATTCAGCCTTTACTTTTTGACAATTTAGGCATTGAGACACGAACTTAGCTACATCTGCTTTCATTCCTCTCCACCAATATAGTTTCTTTAGATCATGATACATTTTTGTGCTTCCAGGATGTATAGAATAATTGGTGGTATGGGCTTCTTTCATCAGTCGGTGTCTAATGTCCACATTTTCTATTTCGGGCGCACATATTCTTCCTTTGTATTTCAGTACTTTCTCTTCGTCCAAGGTGAACTCAGGGTTAGTCCTACCTTTTTCGATGTCTTCTTGCACCGTTCTCAGATAAGGGTCTGATTTGATAGCTGTCTTCACTTCATCAATTATGTCCGGTATAATCTTCAATGCCGCAAACATATTTGAAAACCAATGAATAAATCCTTGGTTGGCTGATCCATCCGTTGTATCTATCACATATTGCTCATTGCCATGATTGAATACCATTCCGGTAGTACATATAGCTGCAGTTGTACTAACCTCCCCTTGAGATTTTATCATCGCCTTTCTGCTCAACGCATCCGCTACTACATTAGCTTTCCCCGGATGATACTGGATATCACAATCATACTCTTTCAATAGTTCCAACCATCTTCTTTGTCTCATATTCAACTCTTTCTGATTAAATAAATAAGTAAGACTTTTATGGTCCGACTTAATCTGGAACTTCTCTCCGTATAGGTAATGTCTCCATATCTTGACCGCATGTACTACTGCCGCTAACTCCAAATCATGAGTGGGATAATTTTTCTCATGTATCTTTAACTGTCTCGAGGCATAAGCAATTACTTGTTCCCCTTGCATAAGTACGCATCCTAATCCCAGTCCTGAGGCATCATTGTATAGGGTAAATGGCTGTCCTAGAACAGGAATAATCCAAATCGGAGCGGATATCAATCTGGTCTTCAATGTCTGGAAGCTCTTCTCACATTTATCCGTCCACACAAACTTTTCACCTTTCTTAGTCAAGCTGGTGAGAGGTACGGCAATCCGAAATAGTCTTCCACAAATCTCCGATAATATCCAGCGAGACCCATAAAACTTCTTATTTCTGCAACGCTTTTTGGTGCTTCCCACTTTACAATAGCCTCGATCTTGTTGGGATCCACTTTGATTCCTTCAGCGGATACCACATGGCCTAGGAAGGCGACTTCACTTAGCCAAAACTCACACTTTGAAAATTTTGCATACAACTCCTCTTTCCTTAAACGCTGTAGGGCGGCATTTAGATTCTTAACGTGGGTTTCCTTGTCCTTGGAATATACCAATATATCATCAATAAATACTATAACCGACGTATCCAACATCTCGTGGAAAACCCGGTTCATAAGTTCCATGAAAGTTGCTGGTGCATTTGTTAATCCAAAAGACATGACCAAGAATTCATAATGTCCATATCTGGTCCTGAAAGCTGTCTTAGGAATATCACCCTCTTTAATCTTCAGCTGATGATAACCTGATTGAAGGTCGATCTTAGAAAATACTTTCGCTCCTTGCAACTGATCGAACAAATCGTCGATCCGAGGTAGTGGATATCGATTCTGGATTGTCAGTTTGTTCACCTCCCGATAGTCGATACATAATCGAACGCTACCGTCCTTCTTCTTTACGAATAATACCGGTGCTCCCCATGGTGATATACTAATAATCATTGTCCAGCAGTTCCTGTAGTTATACTTTCATTTCCTTCAGTTCAGTAGGAGCCATTCTATAAGGTGCTTTTGATACTGGTGCGGCTCCAGGTATAAGGTCTATCACAAACTCAGTGGCTCTGTCTGGTGGTAATTCTGGTAGTTCCTCCGGAAATACGTCGGGATAGTCCCGCACGACATCAACATCTTCCATTCGTGGTGCTTCCTTGGTTAGGTCGACCACTGATACTAGATACCCGACTGCCCCCTTCTCAAGGCACTTCTTAGCCTTTAGTGCTGAGAGTATGAGCTTGCGTTTATGGGGCAGTTTGGTTCCTGCAAAACTGAATTCTGCTCCTTCTTTGTCTTTAAATGTTAGCTTCTTTTCGGCGCATAATAGGTTTGCAGAATGCCGAGCTAACCAGTCCATTCTCAAGATGACATCAAAGTTTGCCATCCCCAGTTGGATCAAGGTTGCATCTAAGGTTTTCTCGTCAATGAGAACTGGACATGGCCCATAACCTTTCTCTAATTTCACTTCTAACCCCATCGGTGACCATACAAGTAGTTTGTAGTCCAATGTTTTGATGGGTAAGTTCAGCTTCTTTCCAAAAGACATAGATATAAAGGAATGAGTAGCTCCTGAATCGAAGAGTACTCTGGCGGGTATGCCATTTATAGGTACAATACCTGTGATTTGTTTAAACTTAGTTTACATGCTTACACATTGTAATACAACTTAAAGGTTTAGGTCATACCTGTGACCACATCGGGTGATGCGACACCTTCCTCAGACGTAACATCATAAACTTGTCCTTGATGTTGTGGCTTCCAGGGTTTAGGACACTCTCTCATTATATGTCCCACTTGATTGCAGTTATAACATCTTGGACTCTCAGTATTTGGCTTTGGTTGCTGCTGAGCTGCTTGAGTGGTCTTGGGTGCAGCGGTGAAATTCTGAGTACGAAAAGGCTTATATGTCTTGTTATTACCTCCGTTGTAAGAATTACCAGCTGGCCTTTTCACACCTTTGTTTTGCATAAAATAGCTTTCCTTCTGGCTCGATTCTATAACTCGAGCAATTTACATGGCTTCATTATAAATCTTATTGTCTAAGCCCAGCACGTGCTCTTTGATGCTTCCTCTAAGTCCCGTGACAAACCTACGGGTCTTAGTGTCTTCCTCTTGCATACTAAGTGGTGCGAAGAAAAACAGCTCCTCATAGCACTGTTGATACGCATCCACGGACATCTGGCCCTGATATAAACTCAGGAACTCCTTCTCCATAGCATCTCTAAAGCTTCGGGGAAAATACTTGTAAGACCCGTGTCAATCTAACCCGGTCTTACCACCTTGAACCAGGTTTACCCATCATGGTCGAGTCAAATGGACCAAGGACATGAAGGAGATCGAGATCCCAGGTATAAAATCGACCCAAAAACACTTAATTTTAGGGGAGGGTCGCACACCCAGCTAAGCAGGGTCGGACCTCCCAAACCAGAAAGATCGACCCTCAGTTTTTGAGGGAGGGTCGGACAGCTTAAGACCCTAGGGTCGACGGGATCATCGACCCTCACATCGACCCTCGGTTTCTGACGAAAATTGAAATTAGGAAATTTCCTAATTTTCGGTTGGGATTCTTTCCAAATCTCAATGGGATTATTATAGGACATTCCTAGTCTATTTAAAGGACGTTCCTAAGCCACTTTCACTCCTTTCACAACCCTAATTGAATTGAGAGAAAGAGAGGAGAAGGAAAAGAGGAAGAAGAGAGGCTAGGAAGAAGGTTTAGCAAAAAGGAGAAGAAATTGCAGAGGAAAGTAATCTTCTCAGGTATGGAAACTAATTCCATGAGTTTCTACAGACCTTAGGTTAGATATGGTTGAGTGTAGGATTTCGGAGAAACCCAAACCATCCATCCATGATTAGGTTTTCATGGAAAACCATAGGAGGATGCACGAAAGCTATCTAGATGGATTATACATGGTTCTAGACCATGGAATGACTGTTGAATGAATGTAGGAAGCAAGCCATAGGACCCCAAACACGAAGAATGGGTTAAAAGTGGAAATTAGACCAGAGTGCACCAAGGGTCGCACCGAGGGTCGATAGACCATCCGACCCTAGGTGTTTCTGACCATCGACCCTCAGCATTCGGGAAGTTCAGAATGGAGGGAGGGTCGATAGACCCATCGACCCTAGCATCGACCCTAGCATCGACCCTCAGTTGACAAAATGGTTTTTAAATTCTGAATTAATTCTAATTAAATTCTATCAACTTTGTTAGGTTTGCTAGCAATATAATAACATTATAAAGGTGATTCTAAAGCTTGGGAAAGTATCTTTTAGCAAGCTAAGGTGAGGAACCTTAACCCCAAACTAAATTGGTTAATAATAAACTATTTTTCTTTTCTTGAGTCCTATGCCATGTTTGATTCTATGCGAATATGATTGTAATGTGCATACAGCATGCCATCCAATATTTCTATTACTTGTTCATGCATATTTACTTTATTGTTTATAACATGATGATGATGATGATGATGATAGGAATAGGCATGTGCTTGTATGTGTGTGGTTGATGTGCTTGATGCGAGCGAGTATCAGGGGAGGTGTGATGAGAACGTCAATAAACGTTAACCTTTGGCCGGTCTCAGCACTTTAGCTCTATCTCTAACTCAAGTGTTGTGCATTGACATCGTCGTATCGCCATTACCTTAGCAGAACTATTATGTCGTAGAGTATCGGGGAGGTGGTCTCGGTCCTTGTAGTCTCTCGACTCTACCGGGGGCCTTAGCTCTATCTCTATGGGCATTCCGAGGGATCTTTGGGGTGAGGCCTTGGATACACTTGTTTGGCATTAGGATTGGTTAGCAAGCGAGCCCAGTTTGCAAGCCCTCGCTAACAGGGGCTTACGTGTTGGTATAGCATTATAAAGCAATAAACGTTAACCTTTGTTGTATAATGTTATGGTAGGGTGGATGGGGACGACGATAAACGTTAACCTTCGGGCGGGCTTCCACACCCTGTGTATAGAGGCGGTGTCAATAAACGTTAACCTTTGACCACCCAACCTTTCTATTGCACATTGCAAACTATAAACCAAGACCAAAGATATGAATTGACTTTTTGCATGCATTTGTATTGTTGCATTGTTTTGGCTACTTACTGAGCCGTGTTGTGTGCTCACCCCTCGACGTCGAATATTTTTAGTTGATGATGCAGGATATACTGTTGAAGATTATATGAACTTGTCAGCGTATAGAACTGTAGCAGCTATGGAAGTTGGAGCTGAAGACGATACACACGACTCCTCTTGCGAGTGCAACTCGTGTGTATTCGATTAGATATTTTTTTGTAGGTTTCTTTATTGGATTTATAAGACATGTATTTGGTATTTAAATATTTATGTCTCGGTTAATCACAGAATAATTTGCTAATTATTTATGGATATCCTCTTAGTTCTCAGTTCATATTATTTATAAATTTTCCGCTATTGTGTATTACTCTGATTATAGTTGTGGATGCGTGTTAAGTTTGGATAACGCGGGGATAGCCTATAAGAGATCCTGGTTGAACCGTTGGTTATTTGGCGGTTCATTACACCATTCTGAAGTGTGCGGAATCGGGGTGTGACAATACTTCTCAAAGAACGCTTCTTTATAAATAGCCCAAGTCAATAGGGCGTGCTTGGTCTGTAGATATGCCCTGGTAGATTTCCACCAATGGTGTGCATTGCCTTTCAGCATGAAGGTGGCACATAACACCTTTTCTTCTTCAGTAATAGTCATCATTAGAAAGTTTCTCTCCATCTCGTCGATCCAATGTGCTGGCCATTACGGATCCGACGGTTTACCGTTAAATTCCTTGGGCTTCGTCTTCAGAAATCTCTCAACCAGTCGAGAGTGATCCATCTGATTTTAGGGGTATGCCCCAAACATAGGTTGTGGATACTGATACTGAACCTGAGCTGCTTCCGGACCAGGTACTGGGATCTGTGCAGCTGGTGGTTGAGGTGTTTGAGGTGGTGGGTGGTTACCCACCGGTGCTGCATTGGCTTGTCCAGTCTGCATGGGTGTAGCATGTGCGGCCTGAAACATAATCCCCATTGCGACTTGCATTTGAGCCTGTGCATGTTGCATATGTTGTAGCTGCTGTGCTAGATTCATTACCACGGTTCCTAACTCCGGTGGTGGAGGTGGCAAGTTGGTAGGATTCGCCTGGTCTGGATTTCCTGGGGGTACAACCTACGGATTTCCCTATGCATATATATTCTCCTGGCTAGTTTCCTCCATAGGTGGGGGTGGAACTGCATTTTGACTCTGCCTGGTTACTCTACGTCCAGACATGTTTTCTTCTGAGATTGTTGGTGCCTGAAAATCATCAAAATAGGTGAGTCAATCATTTATACTGCATGTAGGCATGCTAACCGATGTAAAATTCCAAATTTTTAGCTCATTTTATGAAAAATACTGTCTTTTCTATGCAGGGTCGATGGTGGGGGTCGATGGGTATCCGACCCTCAGTATCCGTCCCTGGGAATGACCTATTCTTCCCGAGAGCTGGGGGTCGATGGGTATCCGACCCTCAGTATCCGACCCTGGTTTTCTGTCAGATTCCCGAGAGCTGAGGGTCGATCTGGGGGTCGATCCGAGGGTCGATGATCATGGTCGAATTGTCCGACCCTCAGACCACAAATTAGACCTCTAAGATCCGATTCTGGGTTCATTCCCCATCATTTCTCTCCCGTTTTGACTTGACTCCCACCTCTGAGTTGCTACAGTGCCACTCCACTATTTTGGTCAGTTTAGATCCGTGTTTCGACGTCCACATCATCCCTACAGGTATGCCTTCTCATTTTTACCTGTTTTTAGGTTTCCATTTCTAGGTTTTTGTCCATTTAACTTGTATTTTTCAAATTAAATTTTTTCCAACCGTAAAAATTTGATTTTTATTGGGGGCTTTTGTTATTGGTGTCTCGCGGAACGAAAACCCTCAAGAATTTTTGAGTTTCATCGGTTGGTTATCGAGAACTTGGATTTTTGTTCTTTTTGCCCAAATTTGTCAAAATTTTTGATTTCTCGCAATTTCTTCAAATTGGACTTCATTAGCTAGAATTTCCTACTGTCTAAGTGTTGTAGGACATGTTGGGACCTACGTAAGTCCTCCTGCCCATGTGTCTGGGTGTCAAGTGAGGCTTTTGGCCAACTTTCGTCGTTATAATGTCAAAATTTCAGATTTTCTATCTTATTAACATATTATCTGTTTTCTTTTCTTTCTTATTGGCAGATACCATGGCTCATACCAAGGTACCCAGAATTCGTGATCCTCTTCGCTTCCGTTCCAACAAAGCCGAGGCACAATATGCCCATTTTGTTCGTAAGAAAGTAGAGGGAGGTCGTATGGTGAACTTGGCTGAGTTAGCCTTGTTCAACGTGGAGAGAGCCTTTGGTGATATGGGGTGGCTTCCTATCATTACCTACGACGCTTGCACATGCCCGGATTTAGTGCGACAGTTTTATTGTAATCTCCAGGTGGTGGGGATTACAATGATGTGGATAGAGGTCACGAGCTCAGGATTACTAGCTATGTCAAGGGAGTTGAGGTCTCTTTTGACTACCGGCAGCTAGCAGATTTGTTGGGCATTTCCTATGATGGCCTTATGGTTTACTGTGCTCCTGGAGAGCCCCAGTTCGTCTCCACAGAGATGAGGGCTGAGATTGATAGTCAGTTGCTATGACCTGATCGCTGGCAGATGAGGGTTTGCTATATGAGTCCGACTCCACGGGTCTTTTGCAAGATTATCCAGCATAATTTGATTCCGCAGAGTGGCTATTACGTGAGGGTTTCTCAGCTGACCCAGTATATTTTGTACAACATTTGCACTAGACAGCCCGTCTGCCTTCCTTACGTCATCATGCGGACTACGATCAGTGCCACATTGCCCAGTCATAGGGGTAATCTACCCTATGGACGTATGATCACTATATTGCTGACCCGCCTGGGGGTTGATTTATTGGATGAGAAGATTCAAGAGAAAACCTTCTCGTCGCCTCTAGATTGGGAGGCTATTTGCAAGATGGGCTTGCGGGATCCCCAAGTTAGTGACGAGGTGTCACACCCCAATTCCACACTGTTTAGAATGGTGTGATGAACCACTAGCAAACCAACGGTTCAGCCAGGATCTCGAGTACGCTATATCCGTGTTATCTAAACTTCCACACATCCATAATCATAATCAGAGTAAATACACAATAGCGGAAATCTTATAATAAAATGAACTGAGAATCTACTGTGATATAAATATTAAATAGCAATTTATTCTGTATCAACTGGGACATAAATAATTATCAAATACATGTCTTTATTAAATTCAAATAAAGAAATCTAGAAAATATCTAATCGAATACACATGAGTTGCACTCGCAAGAGGAGTCATGTGTGTCTACTTCAGCTTCAGCTTCCATCGCCGCCACGTTCTCGTATGCTGGAGCATTCATATAATCTTCAACCGTATAACCTGCATCATCAACTAAAAATATTCGACGTCGAGGGGGTGAGCACACATCACGGCTCAGTGAGTAGACAAAACAATGCAACAATACATATGCATGCAATCAATTCATATCTTTGGTCTGGTTAATAGTTTGTAATGCGCAATAGAAAGGTTGGGTGGTCAAAAATTAACGTTTATTGACCCCGCCTCTATACACAGGGTGTGGAAGTCCGCCCGAAGGTTAACGTTTATCGTCGTCCCCATCCACCCTAATCATGACATTATACAACAAAGGTTAACGTTTATTGCTATATAATACCATACCAACACGTTAGCCCCTATTAGCGAGGGCTTGCAAACTGGGCTCGCAACTAACCAATCCTAATGCCAAACAGTGTATCCAAGGCCTCACCCCAGCATCCCTCAGAATGTCCATAGAGATAGAGCTAAGGCCCCCCGGTAGAGTCAGAGACTACAAGGACCGAGACCACCTCCCCTGATACTCTACGACATAATAGTTCTGCTAAAGTAATGGCGATACGACGATGCTAATGGCGATAAGACTTGAGTTAGAGATAGAGCTAAAGTGCTGAGACCCGTCAAAGGTTAACGTTTATTGACGTTCTCATCACACCTTCCCTGATACTCGCTCGCACCAAGTACACCAACCACACACATACAATCACATGCCTATTCCTATCATCATCATCATCATGTTATAAACAATAAAGTAAATATGCATGAACAAATAATAGAAATATTGGATGACATGTTGTATGCACATTACAAACATATTCGCATAGAATCAAGCATGGCATTGGACTCAAGAAATAGAAAACAGTTTGTTATTAACCAATTAGTTTAGACTCCAGTTTCCTCACCTTAGCTTGCTAACAGATACTTTTCCCAGCTTTATTATCACCTTTATATTGTTATTGTATTGCTAGAAGACCTAACAAATTGATAGAATTTAATTAGAATTAATTCTGAATTTAAAAACTATTCTATTAACTGAGGGTCGGAGGTAGGGTCGGAGTCCTGATCGACCCTGGGTGCGACCCTCCCCAAACTTTGAACTTCCCGAACACTGAGGGTCGATGGTCAGGATCACCTAGGGTCGGATGGTCATCGACCCTCGGTGCGACCCTCGGTGCACTTTGGTCAAATTCCCTCTTTTAGTCCATTCTTCACGCTTGGGATCCTATGGCTTGCTCCTACATTCCATTCTACATTCGTTCTATGGTCTGAAACCATGTATAATCCACCTAGATAGCTTTCATGTAATCCCCCATGGTTTCCCATGAAAACCTAACCATGGGTTGATGGTTTGGGTTTCTCCGAGATCACACTCTCATCAATATCTAACCTAAGGTCTGTAGAAACTCATGGAATTAGTATCCATACCTAAGAAGAATACTCCTTCTCTGCAACTCTACTCTTTTGGCTAAATTCTCTTCCTTGTTTCTTTTCTTCCTCTTTTCCTTCTCTTCTCTTTCTCTCAATTCAATTAGGGTTGTGAAAGGAGTGAAAGAGGCTTAGGGTGTCCTTTAAATAGAGTAGGAACATCCTAAATAAGTCCCATTGAGATTAGGAAAGAATCCCAATTGAAAATTAAGAAATTTCCTAATTTCTATTTCTTACAGTAACCGAGGGTCGATGATCCCGTCGACCCTAGGGTTCAAGATGTCCGACCCTCCCTTTAAAATTGAGGGTCTGACTTTCTGCTTTGGGAGGTTCGACCATGCTTAGCTGGGTATGCGACCTTCCCTTCAAATTAAGTGTTTTTGGGTCGATTTGATACATGGGATCTCGATCTTCTTCACGCCCTTGGTCCATTTGACTCGACCATGATGGGTAAACTTGGTTCAAGGTGGTAAGACCGGGTTAGATTGACACGGGTCTTACATGAGGAGAGGAACGAGATGGTACGCCCTCACACTCGCATCGAGATCGCTGACGCTGAGGTAGCAGCAGCTGCAGCTGGGGTCCCTGGTGGGGCTGTCGGGGATGATGATCGTCTTTACATGGATGTGGATTCCATTCCACCTCCTTCTACACATGCTGCTGGAGTGAGTACATCTTTTGCGGCTGGTCCTTCTCATGCAGCTGGTCCTTCACGTCCACCTTCTGATGACGTGCTGAGTATGTTTTATGAGATTAGAGAGGCTCAGCGTGCATCGGATCTGAGGATAGTGGAGCTTCTAGACGCTCAACGCCGGACTGATCAGCGGGTGGCTGATCTCACAGCTAGTCTTCAGGCGACTCAGACTCAGGTAGCCTGGTTGACTAGAGTCTACGCTGAGGATTATGACAGAGATCGTGAGGCACCGCCTCCTCCTTCACCTTCGGCTTCATGAGTGTATCTTTTCCTTCTTCTTGTATTATAGAGTAACTGTCCGGGTTGTGGACTGTACCCTGTTTTAGTTATGTATATACGTTTGTTTCTTTCACATTGTATTAAAATTGTTCTCCCTTTAATAGATGCATTATTTTCTTTTCAAATTGGTCTCAAACATCACTTGTGCTTATAGTGTGTTACTATTATAGTTTTTACTTTTTATCCTATCTCAGTTCATAATTGGTTGTGAAAGTATGCTGGTCTAGCGGACAAGGCCTGAAAGCTCTGATACCAAGTTGTCACACCCCAATTCCGCACTATTCAGAATGGTGTGATGAACCGCTAACAAACCAACGGTTCAATCAGGATCTCGAGTAGGGTATATCCGTGTTATCTAAACCCTATACATCCATAATCATAATCAGAGTAAATACACAATAGCGGAAGTCTTATAATAAAATAAACTGAGAATCTATTGTGATATCAATATTTAAATAACAAATTATTCTGTATCAACTAAGACATAACTAAATAAATATCAAATACATGTCTTTAATAAATCCAAATAGATAAAACTAAAAATCTAATCGAATACACATGAGTTGCACTCGCAAGAGATGTCATGTGTATCCACTTCATCTTTAGCTACCATCGCTGCAATGTTCCCGTACTCTGGAGCATTTATATAATCTTTAATGATTGTACCTGCATCATCAACTAAAAATATTCGACGTCGAAGGGTGAGCACACATCACGGCTCAGTGAGCAAACAAAACAATGCAACAATACATATGCATGCAATCAATTCATATCTTTGGTCTGGTTTTACGTTTGCACTGTGCTATAGAAAGGATAGGTGGCCAACGCACCTCTATGCACGAGAGTATGGATACGCCCGATGACTCTCACCATTACCCACAACACCCATAATGAACATTATACAACGAAGGTCACATTTATCGATGCACAACTCCATACCAACAAATTAACCCCTGGTGGCTAGGGCTGTAAACGGGGCTCGCTACTAACCAATCCTAATGTCAAACATTGTATCTAAAGCCTCACCCCAGCATTCCTCAGAGCACCCATAGAGATAGGGCTAAGGCCCCTCGGTAGAGTATAGGACTCAAGGACCGAGACCTCCTTGATGCCCTACGTCGCAATAGTTCTGCTAAGGTAATGGCGATACGATGATGCTAATGCACCAGACTTGAGTTAGAGATAGAGCTAAAGTGCCCGGATCAAACACCGCATAACACCTCCCCTGATGCCCTACTCGCATCAAGCACACTAACCACACACAAACATTCACATGCCTATTCCTAGCATCAATCATCAGCATCATGTTATAAGTAAACAAAATTAAATATGCATGAACAATAATATAGCAGGAATATTGGATGACATGTTGAATGCACATTACAAGCATATTCGCATAGAATCAAGCATGGCATTGGACTCAAGAAAATAAAAGTAGTTTATTATTATTTAGGTCTTGTTCCCTCACCTTAGCTTGCTAATAGATACTCTTCAAAGCTTTAGAATTACCTTTATATTGCTATTATATTGCTAGAAGACCTAACAAAGTCGATAAAATTTAATTAAAATTTATTCTAATTTTTAAAACTATTCTATTAACTGAGGGTCGGAGGTAGGGTCTGAGTTTTGACCGACCCCTGGTGCGACCCTCCCCTAATCTGGACTTCCAGAACCCTGGGGGTCGATACTCAGGGTCACATAGGGTCGGATGGTCATCAACCCTCTGTGCGACCCCTGTGGGTTTTGGTCAATTTTCCTCCTTTTAGTCCATTCTTCGTGTTTGGGGTCCTATGGCTTGCTCCTATAGGCCATTCAACATGCATTCCATGGTCTAGAACCATGAATCATCCACCTATATAGCTTTTATGTATTCTCCCATGGTTTTCCATGGAAACCTACTCATGGGTTGATGGTTTGGGTTTCTCCAAGATCACACTCTCATCCTTTTCTAACCTAAGGTCTGTAGAAAGTCATGGAATTAGTATCCATACCTGAGAAAAATACTCCTTCTCTGTAACTCTTTTCCTTTTTACTTTTTCTTCTCTCCCTTGCTTATCTTCTTCTTCTCTTCCTTCTCTTCTCTTTCTCTCAATTCAATTAGGGTTGTAAAAGGAGTGAAAGAGGCTTAGGGACGTCCTATTTATAGGGTGGAAACTCCTAAACTAAGTCCCATTGAGATTTGGAAGGAATCCAATCAAAATTTGGAAACTTTCCTAATTTCAGTTTCTGACGGTAACTGAGGGTCGATGATCCCGTCGACCCCTGGTTTCCTAAAGTGTCCGACCCCCTCTGTAAAACAGGGGGTCTGACTTTCTGTCTTGGGGGGTCCGACCCTCCCTTGCTGGGTATGCGACCCTCCCTTTAAATTAAGTGTTTTTGGGTCGATTTGATACCTGGGATCACGATTTCCTTCACGCCCTTGGTCCATTCATCTCGTCCAGGATGGGTAAACCTGGTTCAAGGTGGTAAGACCG
The DNA here is from genome assembly GCA_028583415.1 of Protea cynaroides. Taxonomy (NCBI): domain Eukaryota; kingdom Viridiplantae; phylum Streptophyta; class Magnoliopsida; order Proteales; family Proteaceae; genus Protea; species Protea cynaroides. The sequence goes on along the minus strand of CM053270.1, from coordinate 34,016,991 downwards.
AGTTAGTTTGATACGGGTCTTACATAGCACCCAGGGTCGATGGAACCTCTGACCCTGGCATTGACGCCCTGTTAACAACATGCTTTTTAAAGTCAGAATTAATTCTAATTAAATTCTATCAACTTGATTAGGTCTTTTAGTGATATAATAGTGATATTTACTTGATTCTTAAAGCTTGAAAGAGGATCTACAATCAAGCAAAGGTGAGGGAACAAGACCTAAATTAATTGGTTAATAATAAACTGTTTTTATTTCTTAAGTCCAATGCCATGATTGATTCTATGCATGTATGCTTGTCATGTGCATTTAACATGTCATCCAATATTTCCATTATTACTGTTCATGCATATTTACATTTATTGTTTATAACATGATGATGATGATGATGATAGGAATAGGCATGTGAATGTATGTGTGTGGTTAGTGTGCTTGATGCGAGCGAGTATCAGGGGGGGTGTCATAGGTCGGGCCTCAGCACTCTAGCTCTATCTCTAACTCAAGTCTTGTCCATTGACATCGTCGTATCGCCATTACCTTAGCAGAACTATTACGTCATAGTGTATGAGGGGAGGTGGTCTCGGACCGTGTAGTCTCTGACTCTGTCGGGGGGCCTTAGCCCTATCTCTATGGACGTATTGAGGGATGCTAGGGTGAGGCCTTGGATACACTGATTGGCATTAGGATTGGTTAGTTGCGAGCCCAGTTTGCGAGCCCTCGCCAGCAAGGGCTTACGTGTTGGTATGGGTAGAGTATCAGGGGAAGTGACATAAGCCGGGCCTCAGCACTTTAGCTCTATCTCTATTCCATGGTAGGGTGCATGTGGGACGACAATAAATGTTACCTTTGGGCGGCTTCACATACTCGTGTATAGAGGTGCGGCGGCCACCTATCCTTTCTATAGCACATTGCAAACTTATTTATTAGACCAAAGATATGAATTGAATGCATGCATATGTTTGCATTGTTTTGTTTGCTCACTGAGCCATGATGTGTGCTCACCCTCTCGACGTTGAATATTTTTAGTTGATGATGCAGGTACCACTGTCGAAGATTATATGAGTGCTCCAGTGTACGGGCGTGTTGCTGCAATGGAAGCTGAAGACTTAGAGGATACGCATGATCCCTCATGCGAGTGCAACTCATGCATATTTGATTAGATTTTTGTTTGAGTTATTAAGGGATTGTAATTGATACCTTATTTATTTATGTCTCAGTTGATACAACAATAACTTGATATTTTATTATGGTTATCATAGTTAGATTTCTCAGTTCATTTACTATATGACTTCTGCTATTGTGTATTTATTCTGATTATGGTTGTGGATGTGTATGGTTTTATTTTAATGGACACAGCCTATTAGAGATCCTGGTTGAACCGTTGGTTTTTTAGCGGTTCATCACACCATTCTGAATAGTGCAGAATTGGGGTGTGACAAGGTTCATACCTTACTTGTTGTAGAGAGTCTGTGGAACTCTTCTCTCAGTCTCCTCCTTAGTCTTTTATTCTTCTCCTTCTTTTCCTTTTCTTTTCTTCTCTTTCTCTAGGGTTTACTAATGTTATAAAAGAGTGAAAAAAGGTTGAGGAACGTCCTTTATATAGAGAAAAATTCTCCATATGGAGTTCTCCAACATTAGGAAAGAAATCCTCCTCAAATTAGGAAAGTTTCCATCTTGGAGTCTGATCTAGGGTCTCATGGTCGATGGCCTACGGTCACAGAATCCGTTGACCTTAGGGTCGAAAACCGACCGTAGGGTCCTGGATCAGTGACCTTTGTTTCTTACCTTATGGTCGGCCATACCTACCCAAGTATTCAACCGTACACATACTTTTGAGCATTTTTAACTCGATTCATACCTGGTTTTGTGATCCATCTTCACACAGTCGGTCCACTTGGTCCAACAATGATGGGAAGACCTGGTACGACACGGTTAGACCAAGTTAGTGGAGTGCGGGTCTTACATTAGCAATGTATTGGGTTTGTTTTTATCTTTCATTCTGAATCCTATACTAAAAATCCCTAGTTTAAAACTCATATCTAGTTCATTGGTGGAATTAGGGTTTGACGGAAATTTAAGGGTTTTAGATCAATACCTAGCATTGCATGGTGTTGATCATCATCGACAACAACCTAACCAGGAAGAGGTACATCACTTACAGTTGGCTCACGAACTATGGTGTTCTTCCTCCAATGAAATCTCCTCTTCTACCTTTCTCAGCTGCTTTCTCCTCTTCAGATCTCCTTCTCCTCTCTAGGGTTTGTGAGAATCAATTAAAGAGGTTTAAGGAGGTTTAGGAGTCCTTAAATAGAATAAGTTAGGTTTTAGGAAGTTTTCCTACATTAGGAAAGTCCATAAGATTGAGATTCGACGAGCAGGACCCACAAAGATCTGTTTCTGGATCTGACTATTTTTCCCGCACAGACATACCGGTCGATCGGTATGTAGACTGGTATCATGAGACCAGTATAAAAATTATCAAACTATTTTATCTATTTTCATACCTGATTGTCATCCGCTAGTCCCGTCGGGTCTGGTTATGATTGGAAGACGTGTTACAACATGAAATAGAGGTTTAGATTGGGTTTATGGAGTGCAGGTCTTACAACTCCCCCGCCCTTAAAAAGAAATTTCATCCTCGAAATGTGCATGTAGGTCTCACAGGATGTCACGCTGAGATGAACAGAGGTTATCTTCCTAGATGAGCTCCTACAGAGGTCGTCTCTAGCAGGTCTCTTTGTGCATGACCACATTGGATCCCATGGCACCGAAGTCGATCATGATGCCCAGAGATGAGTTGATGTTGCCCATCAAGAAAGAGATGAGACCCAGGCTCGTATGGACATAGCTCAGCAGGAAAGAGCTATTGTACCTCAGCCATTAGTTCCTGTCGACCCCATTCCTCACAATAAGCCAACAGCTATGGAGCAACAGCTGAAGGACCTACAGACCCACATGTAAAAAATTGAGAAGGGTGTTGACCCTCTATCACTACATGATTATAGCACTAAGTCAGCTCTATCCAACGAGATCATGCAGTTTCCACTTCCCAAAAATTATACTATTCCAAATGTAAGAATATATGACAAGAAGAATGATCTAGAAATGCACTTAGACAACTACAAAGCCAGAATGTTGCTGTACTGCTAAGCCTTCCCCTCCACGTTCAGGGAGGCCAGTGGGACCTGGTTCAACAATCTCACACCAAAGTTGGTGGAATCTTTCAAAGATCTAAGTAGTCGCTTCTTCTCCCATTTCCAAGGAAGTAGAACCTTGAAGAAGATATTGGCTCATCTCATGGCTGTCAAACAACAAGAGAATGAGTCATTCCAAGCCTTCATCATGAGGTTCAATGTCATGGCTGTGGAGATAAATAATCTCCAACCTGATTTTATTCTAGCTACGCTGTCTACTGCTGTTAGAGAAAGGGAGCTAGTCTTCTCCCTCAACAATAAACCACATCGCACCCTTGTTGAAATTTTGAGTAGGTGCGAACGATATGCTGCAGGATCTGAGGCTGTGGCCTTAATCCCAAATGAAATTGTCAGTGGCTTGGCTAGCACAGAAAAAAAGGTCGGTGCAATCTGACAAGAACCTCAAGGAGGGTGAACTGAGCAAGAAAGCCAAACCCGAGAAAGGTTCATATCCGAAAAGCATGTATACCAAACCTCTGATTACACTCCTGTCAACCGAACTATGGTTGAGATCATGAATATCAAGAGAGGCGATCCCCTGATTAAAGCCGATGATCAATCAGTCCCTGCGTGCTCCCCATAGTGTTCTAAGCCAAACCAATGTGATCCACAGTATGCGGGAGCCTAGGTAAACACATACGGCGAGGTTGCGGGTCCCAATTCAAAGTTTAGATTTGTAGTTGTGAATTTGAGGCTGTTTTCATCGGGCCCCATAGCAAGGTCATGAGCTACAACCTACATGGATGCATAAGTCGTGGAATTATCTTTGAAATGAGACCATAATCATTAAATTCCAATGTAAAAACAAGAAGATATCGCAATTTCAGTCGGATAATAAGTATAAGGGGGGTTTTTGAAAGTGCATTAAATATTCAAGGGGCTTTTTGTAAATTATTGTAATTGAGGTAAGTGAATTATCATAAATTGGATCGATCGGACATCATTTTGTCGTATCTTGATCATCCGACTTCCAAATCAGGTGATTTAAGTGTCTATATTCTCCAATTTCAATCCCCTTCAATGTGAGAGTGAAAAATTCAGGACAGGAGCCGTCAAAAAATTCCATAGAGAAATGAAAGCCGAAATGCCACATAAAAGTCAGAAAAGAGAGATGATAGTCAGTTTCAGCCCGACCTAACTCAACCCACATGTGACCAGATCACTCAATCCTAGCCAATCCAGCCTGACCCAGACCAAACCAGTCCGGACCAAATCAGTTCAGCCCATGTGCATGTACATTATATATATATATATATATATATATATATATATATATATTACATTATGTATACTATATTATATATTATATCTTAATATATTATACATTATATCTTATGTATATTATATGTCCTCCAGTAAACTTGTTGAATATGCTAGCACAATGCGACAAATAGGTGACAGCCAATGAAGTGCTGAGAGCCCAAAAAATAGACACTTCAAAGGCCGACCCACATACAGTCGATAAAAAGAGGTCCGACTCCCAAGGCCATACCCAAAACGACAAAGAAGCAGAAGTCTGGTAAGGATTAAACCAATCGTCATCCTTACAAAACTTTCAACTACTATATGCCTCTGGCAGCACCAATCTCTGACATAATCCAAGTCATCAAAGACAATCGGACCCTTTGACCACCTCCCAAGCAACTCGGCAATGCCAAGAAAAAATATTGGACTCACTACTTTCGTTTCCACCGTGATTAGGTCACGACACAGACGAGTGTAAGTACCCCAGGGGAGAAATAGAAGACAACATCCGAAGAGGATACTACCGAAACTTCATCAGAGATATGTGAGGACAAAGATGGAAATGTTTAGAAGTTGCCACCTAGATTTAGGTCTAGGACCTTGGAAATGTGAAATCTCACCCTAAGGTAAGACTTCGATTGACTCATGACCCTTAGATTGGAATTCTGGTCCATCAGAGATTGGGTAAGCGTCAGGTTACGGTTATGGGAAGGGGTTAGGCACCCAAACCGCCCGATCGAAATCGGTCTCCTATACCTTTCCTATGCTAGACTCTATTTATTAAATTAAACCAAACCAAGTGGTTTGATATCATTGAACCGAATCTGTATCCATCAGATTGCCTACGTATCACGGAATTATTCCAAAAATCAGGTTCACCATCGTAGTTCAGGTGTGATTAAAGTTTATGGATGTGATTTATGCTTGTGCATGATTAAGTTCATTGTTCAAGTTGAAATTTATGCTTGAATGGTTGAGAAATCCTATGGGTTAGGATCTGGATAGTCCATGTGGACTGATAGATAGTCCTAGTGGATCTAAGAATAACCCTATTTGGGTTGGAATGTGGATAATATCCTAGTGGATCTATGGATAGTCCAAGTGGACTAAAAGTGTGGATAACCCTATTTGGGTTAAAATATGGGGGATGTCCTAGTGGATCTATGGATAGTCCGAGTGGACTAAAGTATGGGTAAATATCCTAGTGGATCTAGGGATAGTCCGAGTGGACTAAGCTGTGGATCCGAATTTGGGTTTCTCCCAAATAGCCTACGTATCCTAGGGTTTGCCCTAGGAATCAGAATCCGCGTAGTTCGGGACCTGGATAACCTGTTCTAGGTTAATGATTGAGAACCTATTCTAGGTTTAGGGTTTAGAACCTATTCTAGGTTTAGGGTTTGCCGAGGGGCAAATTGTCCTAAATTACCCTTTTCATTCTGAATTCTAATTATGGAAGGTTTGGCAAAGAATTCTCTATCTTTATTAAGGTTTTATTATTCCCATTATGCCCTTCCCAAGAATGTGGGTGCCTAAATGCACGTCCCCACGCCTAGATTGTCTTCTAGAAATGTGCAGATATGGCAATTTGACTATGGTGTTGCATAAAATAAGTTATTGCCAAAAAATAGAATATTCTATCTAAATATGGCACATAAAACATTTATGACAAGAAATTCACATGCAGTAAGATTGTTTAACAATCTTTCAAATATGGCATGTATTGCAAATAAGGCAAGAGCCTAATATAGTAAGATCTAGTATGCTATCTTCTAAGCATGGCAAGACCCTAATTGTTATTTTCTTTCCATATTTAGGATTTTCAACCCTAATTGCTATTTTCTTTCCATTTTAGGATTTTCTACCCTAATTGCTACATTCTTTCCGTTTTAGGGTTTTCTACCCTAATTATTACTTTCTTTCTATTTTAGGGTTTTTTACCCTAATTATTATTTTATTTCCATTTTTTAGGGTTTTCTACCCTAATTGTTACATTCTTTCCATTTTAGGGTTTTCTACCCTAATTATTATTTTATTAGGATTTTCTACCTTAATTATTATTTTCTTTCCATCTTAGGGTTTTCTACCCTAAATGTTACTTTCTTTCCATTTTAGGGTTTCCTACCCTAATTATTATTTTATTAGGGTTTTCTACCCTAATTATTATTTTCTTTCCATTTTAGGGTTTTCTACCCTAAATGTTACTTTCTTTCCATTTTAGGATTTTCTACCCTAATTATTATTTTATTAGGGTTTTCTACCCTAATTGTTATTTTCTTTCCATTTTAGGGTTTTCTACCCTAATTGTTATTTTATTTCTATTTTTTAGGGTTTTCTACCCTAATTGTTATTTTTTTTCCATTTTAGGGTTTTCTACCCTAATTGTGACAATAAGCATTTAATATAGCATGTGAGCAAGTGTAGCAGACAAATATGGCAATAAACATGTGTAGCATTCCAATCATGGCAATGTGATTATTCTAATTATGGCAGTGTGATCATTTCAATTATGACAGTGTGTGCATATAAGCATATAAACATCATAAATATTGGCTCAAATCCTCAATCTAATGATCGGATCTCTTCAAAACATGATAATCATGATCAACGACTCAGAATTCATCAAACCAACCAAAATCAATGGCTCAGATTCATCTAATCAACTCATGATGATCATCCAACGGTTCAAATCCCTTACAATAATAATCTAACCGTCAAGGTTCATTTAAATCATTCTTGAAGACAATCCAATGGTTTAGATCATCCAAAATGATAATCTAACCGTTAAGATACATTTATATCAGTCTTGAAGGCAATCCAACGGTCCAAATTTATCTAATCAACTCATAAATGACCATCTAATGGTTTAGATCCAAAATAAACATCCAATGGCCCATATCATCACACGATCAGAATAAAAAATCAATCATCCTATGGTCCTTATTTTCATATCATCACATGATCAAAATTCATGGTTGATGGCTCGATTTTCAGCTCATCAAAAAATCCAAATCAAAGGGCCATATTAACTTCATATCGAAATTCTAAATCAAATGACCATATTTTTATTCTCATGAAATTCAAGATCAAAGGCTATATCACAAGGTTCAAAATCGATGGCCATGATTTAATCACATTCAAAATTCATCCAATGCCCATAACATCACATGATGCAAATCATCGAACGGCTCATATCTATTATCATAACATGATCAAAATCAATGGTTCAAATTCAGTCAATATTACATAAACAAGCCAATGATTCAAATTTAATAATCAGAATTATCATGGTTTAACTGTTCGGATCAAACATCAAGATTATCAAATTGTTAAGGTTTCTATTCAGACTTAATTAATGATGTTGATCGGGTGGTTCTGATCATATAGGGAAGAGATCAATGATGCAGGTGATATGGGATGGAGATGTGATAGTTGCAGTAGTGAAGTGTATTGGGTTTGATTGGGACTGCAAGGTGGAGGTGCATGGTTGATCAGACATGGCTCATTGGTTGTGAGATTGAAGAAATTGGTTTGCAGGTTGGGGGTATGGTAAGGTAATGAATCGGTGACCAGGTGGTAGGAGGTTGGGGCAATAGGATATGAAGAAGAAGAAAATAAAATAAAAAAAAGGGGCAGTGGTTTACCTGTTGCAGATCCATTGCCTTCTCCTTCTTGCTCTTCTTCATCTTCTCGTTCTGCTTCTCTCCATTCTCCCTCAAAATCGAGATCCTTCTTTTCTGATTTTTTTGTTTTTTTTTTCTTCTCCTCTCTACCGGCCTCCTCCTTCTTCTCGGTCCTCTCCCCTTCTTTTTTCTAATTTTTTTTCTCTCCATCTCCTCCTTCTTCTCGGTCTTCTCCCCTTCTTTTCTGAATTTTTTTTTTGTTTTTTTTTCTCCTTTCCACCTCCTCCTTCTTCTCGGTCCTCTCCCCTTCTTTTCTGATTTTTTCTTTTTCCTCTCCACCTCATGCTTCTTCCTTTTCTTCCTCTCTCTCTTCTCGGTTTCTTTCCACCTCCTCCTTTCTCTCTTCTTCTCAACGCCCCAGCTCCTACTTCATCCTTTTCTCCTCTTCTCCTCGATCTCCTCCCCCTCTTTCGGTCTCTTTCTTTTTTTCTTTTCTTTTTTTCCCTTTTCTTCCTTTCGGTCTCTCTCCCTCCTCTTCTTTTATTCTGATTTTTTTTCCTTCCTTTTCGGCCTCTCTCCCTCCTTCCTCCTTTTTCTGTTTTTTTTTTCCTTTTTTTATTCTTCCTTTCCCTCTCTCTCAATCTTTTTCTCGATTCCCCCTCTTGATCTTCCTTTTTCTGTTTTTTTTTCCTTTTTTTATTCTTCCTCTCCCTCTCTCTCAATCTTTCTCGATTCCTCTTCTCAATCTTCCTTTTTCTATATTTTTTTCCACCTCTCTCTCTCTCTCTCTCTCTCTTTCTCCCTCTCCCTTCGGATTCTCCTCGGGTCTGCTCTCCCTTTTTTTTTATTCTTTTTTTTTATTTCTCTTCTTCCCCCCCGATCTTCTTCTCTTTACTTCTTTCCTTTTTCCCCTCTTTTTTTTTCGGTCCTCTCTCTTTGGGATCCTTTGTTTTCTATATATAAAAAATATATATAATTATATAATATATTAATATATTAATATATATATAATATAATATACATATAAGACATATGTAATATTATATGATATATTATAATATATTATACATTATATAATAATATATAAAAGAAATATATGCGTATGTGCCACCATGGATTGGTCTGGATTGACAAGGATTGACTGGGTTGGGCCAAGAGACTGGCTTGGGTTGAGCTGAGTTGACTGGAATTAACTGGATTGGGCCAAGACTAGCTTGGGTTGAGCTGAGTTGACTGGACTGATTGGGATTAACTGGGTTTTCTCTCCTTGTCATTTCACGGGTCATTTCCGCTGTCATCCCGCATGAAATTTTCAGATGGCCTCTATTCCAAATTTTTTACGTTCATTTTGTAGAACATTAAAAATGAGGAATATAGGAACTTGAATCACCTCATTTGGAAGTAAAATGGTCAACTTATGAATTTTTTGAAGTTTAAGCGGACCAATTATCAATAATTTGGCTGACCATTCCGTATGAGATCCTTCGGAGGCTTTTACCAGAAATATTTTACGTCCACTTTATAGAGCACTAAAATGGAACATAATGAAACTGGAATCACCTGAATCCGATGTAGAACGGGAAAGATATACAGCTTTGAAGTTCTGACGATAATTTTGCATGCAAGCTTGCATGGGACCTACTGGTGACTTCTACCCGGGATTTTTTTACGTCCACTTTGTAGAACATCATGAATGAAGAATAATGGTCTTGGAATCATCTGAATCCGATGTCGGATGATCAAGATATGATGATTTGAAATTTAAACGATCCGACTTAGGATAATTTGCATGAAGGCCCCTGGGATTATTTATAATAATTTCAGAAATTTCCCTTATATGTATCATCCGACTAAAATGGTCATATCTTCCTTATTTGATATCGGAATTGAGCAATTCTGGACTCGTTTCGAAGATAATTCCATGACCTATGCATCTATGCAGATAATAGCCCCTGACCCTGCTGTGGGGATCAGTGGAGAATTACAAATCTTTGGGTTAAAGGTTAGAAACCTGCCATATTGGTTCACTTATGCCGAGGGTGGCAAAAATGGGGTGCTTACAAGATACGTGACCCAACGCCTTAGTGGTGGGCACAATGACCTACAGATTGTCATAGGGAGGCTGGGGAACGGCCAAACCAAAGCCACAGTGACGACAGAGACCCAAAAAAAAGGATCCAACACTCCTAGACCTTAGGTTGGAGCCATCTAGTTTGGCTCCTTTCAAAGAACTACTCCTAATAACACGGTCAGTCGACCATTTCGTACGCCTATCTAAGAACATCTTGATAGGCGACTCAAATTCGACAGCCCATGTCACCCCCTAAATTTACGATATGTAAAATTTTGGCAAGTGATTGGACCACCCCATCATTTTAATCGCTGTCCAACCCAGGATACACTCTAGGTAGATACCGAAATCAAACCACCGTCCTTACCATGGCACAGAATCAAATTAATTGAATATAGCAGAAATATACTAAATAAATTGAGCTCTATTATTATTTTATATTAAATAAATTAACATGCGACTATATTCGATGGTTATTCTTGGTCTCAATCTTTCAAAGAAAACATATTTGCTTAGCCCTATAACAGTGGGCACTACTCATTAATAATGTTAAATACTGTAAACTATTGTTTAATAATAAATTCATAATCTGAAGCGGTCTTCTACTTCAGCACGTTTCCATCACGTTCATGATCCACCAGTTGTCTCGTCATCTCCAAACTACTCCATCAAGATACTCTAGATTTGGTTGGGACACCTTCACGTTCTGTCTTTGTAATACTTGCAGACACAACTAAAAAGAGTGGCGATTGCAAGGGAGAGCTCTCCAACTTGAGTTCGTGAGAAATAGATAGGAAAGCAACCAACATGAATCAATTTATGCACACAACAAGAGTCGGGTCAAATGTATGCTAAATATGCTATGGTAAGGCTTAGCCACACTTTCCCAAAGTTGACTATAACTTCCACACATGGGAGTGTTTGGACACTTACAAGCCTACTCCAATAGCCCTGGTAAAGCCACACGACATCCCAATCAGAATGGTGTAGCAAGTCTGGCTAGTGACGCTCCAACGAACATTGTTGACCCTTCCCATTCAACCCTCCATCCTACCAGTACCTGATCCCCTATTGGCCAGGGTCACACACATGGGTTCTATCACTAACCAGTCCTATATGACATCTTATGGACACTCATAATACTCTAGTAGAATTCCCAGACCATCCGTTTTTGTCCCCCCCATGATGCTGTCCTCCACTAGGATACTGGACAGTACATGGCAATTAGTTTGCTCAGCAGGTTGGATTTAGTGGTCCTCAACCCTTTCACTACTTCCTACTAAGTACTCACACATACAACCACAGTCAATCATAGTATTGATGCAATGCATGCAAGAGACAGTTATTGGATGACATGTTATATATGATATAAGCACAAGCATGCAGCATCAATCATCAACATATTTCAAACACACCAAAATTAGGTCAGGCTTCTGTTCCTCACCTAAAATCATGTAATCGTGGTACCCACGCTCGAATAATCAATGTTCCTGATGTGCTCTACACCTATATAGAGTGTAGATTTATTGGTTACAATTTTTACATTACTCATTATCAAATTATAGAAGTCTGGGGTTCATTGGTCGGTGCCTCGGTCGCACATATCACGACCGATGTAGCATCTAACAGAGGTCAGAACCTTATACCAAAGGTCAATCTCGGTGTCGGTCGGTACAGTATCAACGACCGTCGCTACATCCAACTACTTCTAGTGGCCTTCTTGAACTGTTCAGTCATTATGCCGGATCTTAAGGTCCATCGTCCGTGGTAACCTCCAGCCTTTGCCAAAAAGGTTGGCTTGCATTGCTTGGCCTGGTCGGATGCTCAGATTTCACATCCAGCGCACCATTCAACCTTGCTTTAGGCTTCTCCTTCTGAGATTCCTTGTCACACCCCAATTCTGAACCAACCAGAATGGTGTGAGTGAACCTTCACTGAACAAACGGCTTACACCAGGATCTCAATAAGACCGTGTCCACTTAGACAAACCATTGCACAAAACCACAATCAGAATATATTAGAATACAACAGAAGTCTTTTAAATAAAATGAACTGAGTATCTATTGATAAATTTAATAAAATATTCCATTACCCAAATTCTCAAAACATAAATAATTATCTTTACATTACTTTAATGTCAATCGAAAATAGCTGAAACAAATAAAATAAAATCCTAGAGATACACGCAGAAAGGGCACTTGCTTGAAGTGTCATGCTCATCCTCTCCTGCCTGCACGTCCAGAGTAGCAACACCTCCATACGCCGAAGAGTTCACGTAATCATCCACTGTATAACCTACATCAACATCTAAAAACATGTATATATACAAGGGTGAGCTTACAACTTAGCTCAGTAAGACAATCAGACAGTGTAACATTCATATGCATGAGTAACAATCATATTGTATCATGGCCTGGTTTAAGTTTGCAATGTGCTATAGAAAGGATTGGCGGCCACCGCACCTCTATATATGAGTGTGTGAAGCCGCCCAGTAGATCACACCACTGCCATCCCACATGCACCCACCATGGAATAGAGATAGAGCTAAGGTGTCCACCACCTCCCCTGATGCTCTACCCATACCAACACGTAAGCCCCTATTGGCGAGGGCTTGCAAACTGGGCTCGTAACTAACCAATCCTATATATCATCACAGTAGGCCCTATCCCAACACAACTCCCTACGGCATAGAGATAGAGCTAGAGTCTGGTGGCCAGGCCAGAGACCACAATACCACGTCCTCCCCCTGATGCCCTACCCGCACCAAGCATGCTAAGACAGAACAATATGACAGATAGACCCTATCCCAACATAACTCCCTACGGCATAGAGATAGAACTAGAGTCTGGTGGCCAGGCCGGAGACCACAGTACCACGTCCTCCCCCTGATGCCCTACCCGCACAAAGCATGCTAAGATAGAATACTATAAAAATGTGCTAGTGTGAGGAATGATCCCAGACCCCAGGCCCTTCCCATTGCACACACCAACGAAAACAATCACATGCCTAACAATCATATCCTAGCATAGCGAGTATGCATGAACAATAATAATAACTGAAGTAAAGGATGACATGCGAATATGCACAAACATCAATCCATAGAGTCATTGTTATTAACAATGCTTTACTGTCCATTAGATTATTAGGGTTTAGGTCCAATTCCCTTACCTGACGCTCGTTTGATAGCTTGCTCCACGTCGCAAGATCCAAACGTGCTATCAAAAAGTCCTATACAATATTAGGGTTTAGTTAGAATAGATTTACGTTGGTCGAAAAACCAACAATGACAAAACACATCTCACAGAGCTGACCGGTCACAGTACCGGTCGTAGCACTGTGGGGAAACCTACGACCGGTATGGTCAGCCGGTCCCCACAGACCAGCTCCCAGAAGGTACCGGTCGTAGTACCGGTCGCACAGGGTGCAACCACTATAGTCGACCGGTATGTCTCCGAAAGACCATACGTCTGATTCTCGACTGCCGTCGATCATCCCCTATTGATCCTAGGGTTTCTCCTACGCATTCTAGGTCTGAGCACTGAGTTAGATTTATTTCCAACTCCATTCAAGTCCTAGCTTTGATGGTCTTCTTCCTAGAACTCGAATCTAGGGTTTACCGACTAGATTAGGGTTTTTCGGCAAAAATAGGGTTTATTGGCAAAATAGGGTTTATTGGCAAAATAGGGTTTTAGATCAATACCTGCTTTGCATGGTATTGATCAAAGCAACCTAACCATACTAGAGTCATAATCCTAGAGTCATAATGTAAAAGAAGGTTTAAGCACTCACCATCGACTGGCGGTAAGGTGTTCTTCGTCGAATAGTGATATCGGCTCTTCCTAGCTTCTCCTCCTTCTTCAGCCTTTTTCTCCTTTCTAGGGTTTGTGAGGATCAATGGAAGGGATTCTAGGAGGTTTAGAGGTGTTTATATAGGCTAGGTTTAGGTTTAGGAAGCTTTCTAGGATTAGAAAAGTCCTAGGGTTCAGAATTTGGAAAGTTGGATCCGCAGAGATCCGGTTTTGGATCTTGATAGTCTGCTGACTATACCGGTCGACCGGTACCAATGCTAAGACTGGTACCATCGACCGGTATGACTAAATCATACTTAATTTGGTCCTTTTTGGTCCGATTTCATACCTGGTTGTCATCCGCTCGTCCCATCTGGCCCGGTGATGATTGGAAGACCTGTTACGACATGAAATCAAGGTTTAGATCGGGTTCATGGAGTGCGGGTCTTACAACTCCCCCACCCTTAAAAGAAATTTCGGCCTCGAAATTTGAACGTACCTTGGTCATAAAAAAGGTTTGGGTATTCCTTTCTCATTGCGTTCTCTTCCTCCCAAGTAATTTCTTCTACATCTTGGCTCTTCCAATGTACTTTGACGTAGTGGATATCCTTGCTTCGAAGGTGTTGTACCTTTCGGCTTGTGAGCATCACAGGTATTACTTCAAATGTCAAGTCCTCTGTCAAGTATGGTGGGTCTGCTGTCAAGATATGCGATGGATCCCTGACATACTTCTTCAATAAAGATACATGAAACACATCATGAACGCTTGACATGGATGGTGGTAGAGCCAGTTGATATGCTACATTACCACGCCTGGTCAAAATCTCGTATGGTCCTATGTACCTGGGGCATAGTTTCCCCTTCTTACCAAACCATTTCAGACCTCGCATAGGTGATATCTTCAAGAATACCTTGTCACCCACTGCAAACTCCAGATCTCGACGTCGGTTATCCGCATAGTGCTTTTGTCGAACTTGAGCTGCCTTCACTCTTTCCTTGATCTGATCAATCACTCGACAAGTTTCTTCGATAAAATCCAGTCCTACAATTCTTCTTTCTCCCACCTCATTCTATAACAGAGGTGTACAGCATTTCTTCCCATAGAGTGCCTCATATGGCGCCATCTGAATTGTAGCCTGGTAGCTATTGTTATAAGCGAACTCGATGAGCGATAGTTTCTCGTCCCAAGCTCCTTTGAAATCTAGGGTACAAGCTCGGAGCATATCCTCTAAAATTTGAATAGTTTGTTCTGACTGCCCATCCGTCTGAGGGTGAAAAGCTGTACTAAACTTCAACTTGGTTCCCATAGCTTTTTG
Source organism: Protea cynaroides (assembly GCA_028583415.1). Classification (NCBI taxonomy): domain Eukaryota; kingdom Viridiplantae; phylum Streptophyta; class Magnoliopsida; order Proteales; family Proteaceae; genus Protea; species Protea cynaroides. The sequence goes on along the minus strand of CM053270.1, from coordinate 34,001,760 downwards.
TAATCCTTCCCAGAACTTTGATGTAAAATGGGGATCTCTGTCAGATACTATACTCTCTGGGACGCCATGAAGTCTGACTATATTATCTACATATAGCTTGGCCAGCTTCTCCATGGTATACTGAAGTCTGACCGCAATGAATCGAGCTGTCTTGGTAAGTCGATTGACTATAACCCAAATTTCATCCACCGACCTTGGTGTCAAGGGTAGGCCAGTGACGAAATCCATTGTGATGCAATCCCACTTCCATGCAGGTTCTGATAGTGGTTGTAGCAAACCTGTGGGTCTCTGCCTTTCTGCTTTAACTTGCTGGCAATTTAGACATTGGAATACGAAACGAGCTATATTAGTTTTCATACCCCTCCACCAATATAATCTTCTTAAATCATGGTACATTTTGGTGCTTCCTGGATGTACCGAGTATGGAGTGTAATGAGCTTCTGTCATAACTCGATCTCTGATATTTGAGTTCTCACTCTCAGGTATACATAATCATCCACGATACCTTAGTACCTTGTCTGAATCCAAGGTAAAGTCAGGATTGTTGTTACCCTTCTCTAGATCTTCTTGTATAGTCTTGAGGTGTGGATCTTGTAGGATTGCTACTTTGACCTCATTTATGAGATCCGATGAGATCTTCAAGGTTGCGAACATCAATGTGAACTTATGAATTAAGTCCTGTTCCATTAGATCTCTTGTAGTCTCTAATATGTTCTCTTCATCATTCTCTGTTGAGCTCGAGGCTGCAGCACATAATGCAGCATTTGTACTTGGTCCTGCCTCAGGTTTCAATGCCCACTTTCTTCTTAAGGCATCAACCACAACATTTGCCTCACCCAGATGGTACTGAATGTCACAATCATAATCTTTTAATAATTCTAGCCATCTCCTCTGTCTCATATTCAGGTCCTTCTGAGTGAAAAGATAGGTTAAGCTCTTGTGATCTGACTTAATATAAAACTTTTCACTGTAAAGCTAGTGTCTCCAAGTTTTGATTGCATGTATAACTGCTGCTAACTCCAAATCATGTGTATGATAATTTTTCTCATGCTCTTTCAACTGTCTTGATGCGTAGGCAATCACCTGTTCTCCTTGCATCAATACACATCCAAGACCCAACCCTGAGACATCCGTATATAGGGTAAATAGTAAGCCTGGTGCTGGGATGGTCAAGATAGGTGCAGAGACTAGTCTTGACTTCAAAGTCTGAAAGCATTTTTGCACTCATCTGACCATATAAATTTCTCTCCCTTCTTGGTTAGTCTGGTAAGTGGAACGGCGATCCTTGAGTAGTCTTCCACGAATCTTCTATAGTAACCAGCCAATCCAAGGAAACTACGAATCTCCGCAACTGATTTTGGTGCTTCCCATCCTACTATAGCTGCGATCTTGCTTGGATCTACCTTGATACCATCTTCAGATACTACGTGGCCTAAGAAAGCCACCTCCTTCAGCCAAAATTCACACTTCTTGAATTTGGCATAAAGCTTCTCCCTTCTCAGCCATTGTAGGGCTGCTCTCAAATGTGTTGCATGAGCCTCCCTGTCCTTTGAGTAGATCAATATATCATCGATGAATACGATGATCGAAGTATCCGACATGTCATGAAACACTCGGTTCATCAATTCCATGAACCACGCTGGAGCGTTAGTCAACCCGAACGACATTACCAGAAACTCATAATGCCCATACCTTGTACTGAAAGCAGTCTTTGGAATATCTCTGGGCTTGATCTTTAATTGGTGATACCCTGATCTGAGATCAATCTTCGAGAAAACCTTTGCACCTTGTAACTGATCGAACAGATCATCGATCCTAGGCAAAGGATATCGATTCTTGATGGTTAACTTTTTCAACTCTCGGTAGTCAATACAATACATAGCCGTACACTACCATCCTTCTTCTTGACGAACAATACAGGTGCTCCCCATGGAGATATGCTTAGTCGTATGAAACCCTTATCTAGTAGTTCTTGTAACTGGGTCTTCAACTCCTTTAATTCGATAGGGGCCATCCTGTACGGTGCTTTAGACATCGGTGCCGACACTGGCATCAGGTCTATCACGAACTCTGTAGCCCTGTCTGGAGGTAGACCTGGGAGATCTTCTAGAAACACATCTGGAAACTCTCGTACCACATCTAGATCTTCCATCCTTGGCACCTCAGCAGTGATGTCGACCACAGACACTAAATACCCTTCTCCTCCCTTCTCTAGGCATCTCTTAGCTTTTAGGGCGGAGAGGATCAGCTTTCGCTTCCTAGGTAACTTGGTCCCAGTGAAGCTAAACTCCTTGCCCTTCTCATCTTTAAGCACAAGTTTCCTTTCACCACATAATAAGCTAGCTGAATGATGGCCTAGCCAATCCATTCCAAAGATGACGTCAAAGTCTGCCATCTCGAGTTGAACCAGATTTACTTCTAGGTTTCAACCCTCAATGCTCACTGTACACGGCCCATAATATTTAGTCAACGCCACTTAGACTCCCAACGGGGAGCGAACTATCAAGCTTGGGTTCAAACACTTGACAGGTAATTCCATTCGCTTCCCAAAAGAAATAAAAACGAAGGAGTGCGTGGCCCCAGAGTCAAAGAGTACTCTAGCAGGTATACCAGCTATATTTACAGTCCCTGAAATTAGTTATCCCTTAGTTCTACATGCTCAACATAACAACAGTAAAACAAATAGGAAGGGATAGAATCATACCAGTAACCACATCAGGTGATGCGGCTGCCTCTTTAGTGGTGACTACGAATACCTTTCCTTGCTGTGGAGGTTGCTTCCTAGGTAGAGTGCATGTCCTTGCAATATGACCCAGTTGCTGACAGTTGAAACATTTAACGTTCTGGTTCTGTCCAGTAAACTGTGTCGGTGGTGGTGCAGTAGTGTTCCTTGCAGGCACCACAGTGGACTAAGCCCTGTACGGGCGGAATGGGCTATGATTGCCTCCACCTAAAGTCTTAGTAGCAGGCCTCTTCAGTCCCCTATTCTGAGCAAAGAAGCTATCTCTTTGACTGGATTCAATTACTCGGGCAATCTGCACAGCTTCATTATAAACTTTCTTCTCCAGACCCAAGATGTGCTCCGTAATGCTTCTTCGTAATCCCATGGTGAACCTACGAGTCTTGGTTTCTTCTTCTTGCATGCTTGCCGGTGCAAAGAAAAATAGTTCTTCATACCTTTGCTGGTAAGCATCAACAGTCAATTGAGATTGCTGCAGGTTAAGGAATTCCTTCTCCATTTGATCTCTGAAGCTCTTTGGAAAATATTTATTGAAGAAGGCTCCCTTGAATATTCCCCAATCGATCTGAGTGTGCTTTGCCTCTAAGAACGATCGGGTAGAATTCCACCAGGCATTTGCATCTTCCTTGAGCATGTGCGTAGCAAGAAAAACCTTCTCATCCTCAGTACAGGTTATCAGACGAAAATTCTTCTCCATCTCAGCAACCCACTGTGCAGGACACAGTGGTTTTCCTAGTTTCCCTGTGAAAGTAGGGGGTTTCAGTTTCAAAAACCTATCCACCGCTCGGCTTAGGTCATTCTGCCCTGTGCATTCATTTCGTACCATGGTGGTGGGTACGGGTAGACTCCGTGATAGGCAAACGACGATGGAAATTGGTGTGGTGGTTGTAGATTCTGTCCTTGGCCCATTGGCCCAGAGTTACCATCCATTGGCCGTGTGGTGTTATTTCCCCTATGTTTAGGTGTGCCTTTTGTAGGGATATATCCTGGTGGCCTGAACATCTTCAGCATCTCATCCAGGAACGTCTTCTGCTGAGCTTCCATCTGATAAACCAAATTTGTGACAATCGTCTCCGAGTTAGTGTGAGGAAGGCCTGGAAAGTTTGTCGGTGCCCTAGGGATCTGCCCTTCTCCACTTTCCAGGTTCTGATTTTGCTCTTCAACATAACCAGTTTCCACATTTTCCTCAGTTTGGCGCACCCTGGAGTGGTGACGCTTCCGTGAACCTCTTCAACCATTTTCGCCTACCATCCCAGTCTAGTCTGTTTGGATCTGAGATGAAGACATAACACATGAGTTACAGTCGAATAATCATAATAGTGTTAGTCTTTAACAATTGCAAGGCGAATAATTGAAATGGAAACTTAAAATTGAAATTTTTAAAATTTTTCCAAAATTTTTCTGGATTGCACAATGCTGACCGGTCGCAACATACCGGTCGCTACTCTGTAGAGTATGGTGCGACCGGAATAATCGACCGGTCAGCACCATCTCTTAACCGAGAGATAGCGGTCGCAGTACCCAGGGGGTACCGGTTAATTGATATGGGCAAAACCGTCGACCGGTATGCCCAGATTCCTCCATAAAGTCGTGAAAAGTGAGATTTTTCTCACTTTTCTCTTCTTCTTCTTCTCCGGTGGCGATTCCTCTCTGACTCCTTGAGTTGCTACAGTCCGACCGGTAATCTTAGAAGCCATTTCCTTCCCATCCGGACCTAGAACATCGCTTCAAGGTAAGTTCCTTCCTTCCATTCATCATTTTCATATCGTTTCTCTATGGTTCCAAGCCCAAAATTGAGGTTTTTCTTTGTTTAGGAAATTCTAACCGTAGGAACTCTTTTCCTTCGGATTAGAATGGGTTTAGGGACCTCTACGAGCAAAATCCCTCAACCAATTTGAGGTTCAACGAAAAGGTTTTTACAAAAATTAAAATTTTCGATTTTTAACCTAGGTTTTGGTAAAAAAGAAAAAATCGATTTTGCTGAAATTTCCCAAATTTCTTGTTTAATTGATGAATGTTTGGATTCCATGAAGTGTTTGGGGGTTACGTAAGTCCTCCTCCCCAGTTTTTGGGTGAGTTCGAGGCTTTTGCTTGATTTGCTGTCGTTATGTTGCCGAAATTTCTAAAAATTCTAACAATTTCTCATTAGTTGTCTTTGTTTTGTAGTTTCAATGGCTCAGCGCAGAGGTGCCGGCAAACGCTCCTATGGTCTTGGCATGCACCGTCCGCATCCCCCTGTTCCATATCTTGATGAGCGATGGTTCCGTTCTGAGGCGGCGCAAGCCCGCTTCCCCTGGTTTGAGGAGAAGAACATTGAGTCAGGACGACGGGCAAACCTGGAGCAGTCACAGCGGTTTGACGTTGAAGCCGCTTTTGGTAGGCATGGTTGGTTGCCTGTCATCACCTACACTGTAACCACCCGCCCCAAACTTGTTAAGCATTTCTACGCCAATCTAGAGATAGATGGAGATGTAAACGACTTCAATCAATGCCGGGCACTGAGCCTAACCAGCTACGTCAAGGGTGTCCCCATCTCTTTTGACACTCACCAGCTCGCCGATCTCCTAGGGATTCCCAATGATAGGGACTTGGTCTACTGTGCCCCTAAGATGAAGGGCTTTCTTACTGACGATCTACGCCAAGAGATCTCGGAGCAGTTACTTAACCCTGGGGCGCCCATGAAGGCTGCTAGTTTGAGGCCTGTGCCTCGGGTATACAGTCGCATCATCCAGCACAACATTGTGCCTCAGAGCGGCCATTACAGTGTGTTGTCTCAGCTCACTCAGTACCTGACCTACTGTGTCTGCACTGGGGAGCGGGTCTGTCTGCCCTACATCATCATCAGGACGATGCATCAGGCTACACTATCCGGTCAGACCAGCAACCTTCCATACGATCGACTCATCACCACTCTTTTACGACGATTACGAGTGGACATGAGGGGTGAGATCGCCGTTGAGGATACTATGACTTCGGACATCGACTGGAATGCCATTCTTCGGATGCAGATGGATAACCTGCCGATCAGCGATGAGGACTTAGAGGCTCATCCTCGCCCACTCAGGAGGGTAGCAGCCGCGGCAGCAGCAGCAACAACAACCAATGCTGCTCATGCAGTAGAGGCAGCGGGTGATGATGAGGGTGGCGAAGATCAGATGGAGGATGTTCCAGCTAGCACCACAACCCACATATGCAACGGGACCATCTCAGCCTCCTCCCGACACCATGATGGGTATGTTCACGGAGATCAGGGACGCTCAGCGTGAGATGAGCCGTGACTTGGGGCACTTGGCTCGCAGCCTCCGAGTCACTCAGGAGCAAGTGCACTGGCTCAGGGTTGCCTATGAGCGGGATTATGATATTGTCGACCCTAGTCCTCCTATGCCCCCAACCACATGATAGAGTTCTTATTATTTTTTTCTCTCTCTTCACAGTACAGTTTATATAATAGGGTAACTGTCCGTCTTGTGGATCGTACCCTGTAGCACTTTTAACTTATCACTCTTTAATGTTTTAATAACAGTTTATGGTTTTGCCTATCTAGAGCATGTGCCTTTATTAATTCCACATTTAATATAGTATGTTATGCTCTTCCTTATATAGTCTTAGACATCAAATAAGTGCTTAAGGTGTGTTCTTATTAAGGCTTTTAAATTTTCCTAACTCAGTTCATCGACTTAGTTAAGTGCAATATGGTCTGTTGGACAGAGCCTGAGAGCTCTGATACCAAGTTGTCACACCCCAATTCTGAACCAACCAGAATGGTGTGAGTGAACCATCACTGAACCAACGGCTCACACCAGGATCTCAATAAGACCGTGTTCACTAAGACAAACCATTGCACAAAACCACAATAAGAATATAATAGAATATAACAAAAGTTTTTTAAATAAAATAAACTGAGTATCTATTGATAAATTTAATAAAATATTCCATTATCCAAATTCTCAAAACATAAATAATTATCTTTACATTACTTTAATGTCAACCAAAAATAACTGAAACAAATAAAATAAAATCCTAGAGATACACGCAGAAAGGGCACTCACATGAAGCGTCATGCTCGTCATCTCCAGCTTGCACGTCCAGAACGGCAACACCTCCATACGCCGAAGCGTTCACGTAATCATCCACCGTATAACCTGTATCAACATCTAAAAACATGTATATATACAAGGGTGAGCTCACAACTTAGCTCAGTAAGACAATCAGACAGTGTAACATTCATATGCATGAGTAACAATCATATTATATCATGGTCTGGTTTAAGTTTGCAATGTGCTATAGAAAGGATTGGCAGCCACCGCACCTCTATACACGAGTGTGTGAAGCCGCCCAGTAGATCACACCACTGCCGTCCCACATGCACACACCATGGAATAGAGATAGAGCTAAGGCGTCCACCACCTCCCCTGATGCTCTGTCCATACCAATACGTAAGCCCCTATTGGCGAGGGCTTGCAACTAACCAATCCTATATGTCATCACAGTAGGCCCTATCCCAACACAACTCCCTACGGCATAGAGATAGAGCTAGAGTCTGGTGGCTAGGCCGGAGACCACAATACCACGTCCTCCCCCTGATGCCCTACCCGCACCAAGCATGCTAAGATAGAACAATACGACAGATAGACTTTATCCCAACATAACTCCCTACGGCATAGAGATAGATCTAGAGTTTGGTGGCCAGGACGGAGACCACAGTACCACGTCCTCCCCCTGATGCCCTACCCGCACCAAGCATGCTAAGATAGAATACTACGAAAAGGTGCTAGTGTGAGGAATGATCCCAGACCCCAGGCCCTTTCCATTCCACACACCAACGAAAACAATCACATGCCTAACAATCACGTCCTAGCATAGCGAGTATGCATGAACAATAATAATAACTGAAAGTAAAGGATGACATGCGAATATGCACAAACATCAATCCACAAAGTCATTGTTATTAACAATGCTTTACTGCCCATTAGATTATTAGGGTTTAGGTCCGATTCCCTTACCTGACGCTCGTTTGATAGCTTGCTCCACGTCGCAAGATCCAAACGTGCTATCACAAAGTCCTATACAATATTAGGGTTTAGTTAGGATAAATTTACGTTGGTCGAAAAACCAACAATGGCAAAACACATCTCATAGAGCTGACCGGTCACAGTACCGGTCGCAACACTGTGGGGAAACCTGCGACCGGTATGGTCAGCCGGTCCCCACAGACCAGCTCCCAGAAGGTACCGGTCGCAGTACCGGTCGCACAGGGTGCAACTAGTATAGTCGACCGGTATGTCTCCGGAAGACCATACGTCTGGTTCTCGACTGCCGTCGATCATCCCCTATTCATCCTAGGGTTTCTCCTATGCATTCTAGGTCTGAGCACTGAGTTAGAGTTATTTTCAACTCCATTCAAGTCCTAGCTTTGACGGTCTTCTTCCTAGAACTCGAATCTAGGGTTTACCGACTAGATTAGGGTTTGTCGGCAAAAATAGGGTTTATCGGAAAAATAGGGTTTTAGATCAATACCTGCTTTGTATGGTATTGATCAAAGCAACCTAACCATACTAGAGTCATAATCCTAGAGTCATAATGTAAAAGAAGGTTTAAGCACTCACCGTCGACTGGAAATAAGGTGTCCTTCGTCGAATAGTGATATCGGCTCTTCCTAGCTTCACCTCCTTCTTCAGCCTTTTTCTCCTTTCTAGGGTTTGTGAGGATCAATGGAAGGGATTCTAGGAGGTTTAGAGGTGTTTATATAGGATAGTTTTAGGTTTAGGAAGCCTTCTAGGATTAGGAAAGTCCTAGGTTCGGAATTTGGAAAGTAGGATCCGCAGAGATCCGGTTCCGGATCTTGATAGTCTGCTAACTATACCGGTCGACCGGTACCAATGCTAAGACCGGTACCATCGACCGGTATGACTAAATCATACTTAATTTGGTCCTTTTTGGTCCGATTTCATACCTGGTTGTCATCCGCTCGTCCCGTCTGGCCCGGTGATGATTGGAAGACCTGTTACGACATGAAATGAAGGTTTAGATTGGGTTCATGGAGTGCGGGTCTTACATTCCTAGTATTCCCTAGGATGGGGACTTTGGTATTGGCCTCACGACCTAGTATTTCATGATTACCTTAGTAAGAGGTCCCCCCCCCTTCTCCTAGGTCTAAAGATTTTACTAATAACACTACACATCGACATTATCTGGTTTTCCATGGAATCCTTCTTCTGTCCCTTATTCATTTGAGACTATCATCAATGGATTTCCATATTCGTTTGCCATCATGCTTTTTAACCTTATTTAAGTACATGGATGTCGTTAACGAAGTTCCTACGGTATAAGATATGAAGTATTTCCTGCAATGAAGGTTGACCAATGAGAACGAGAGCTTAACCACTCTGATAGCTCTTTCAGACTTTCTCCCTTTTTCTCTCTACTTTCTTCTCCTTTCCAACAACACTCTTTCTCAGAGAACATCTTAGAGGTATTATAATGAATATCACATCCTCAAGAGAGAGACGTCTAGTAGGGTTGAACTTCTAGGTCTACTTTTTGAAGTATAATTCTTCCAGAAGTGGGAGATGATAGAGAAAAGCCAAGTGGCAAAGGAGTTGAGAGGAAACAGGAACTCCTGCTTCCTTGAGGATTCTAAAGTAGTTTCTCTTGAGATAGGACTCTAAGGGGCCGTCTAAGGCTGAAGGAATATTCCTAACTACCTCTGGAACCAATCCAACTCATTCCATTTTCATGGACAGGTTATATATCTTGCCCGATCGGAGCTGGGTAGATCTTACTGGCTCGGGTTTCCCGACCGATGCTAATGTCTAAGGCTTAATTTGTAACTTTCATTTTGTTTCCGGTTCGGTCTACCATTGGTGCTACCAAGTTCTTGTTAATGACTTGGGAACCCATTCGGTTGATGGTGGAAAACCCTCCTAGCACAACAGAAATCCGGTTAGGCTGGGTTTTTTGGGTCCTGGTTTTTACAGCCCACCACTAGAGAACCAACCATGTACTATGATAGGTTTACATAGCGAGCACTTTATTGGGGATATGACGGCTCGACGAGACTGAGACTGGGGATCTCTACTAGGGTACGACCTCGATATCTATTGTGCACATGTGTAGACATAACAAGTTTATGCATTTCACACCATGGTTACTGAGACCCTTGCAAGTAGGGGGTTAGGTGTTGGTGTAAGCCCCATTGCCCCAAATGCCAATGGTAGTGTGTGATGGGATGAATTTGATGTGACCTAGGGTCGTGGATGCCAGGATTGGGGGCCTATGGAGGAGTGATGAGCCACTGATTCATGTGCGAGTACCTGGGGTCAATGGTGAACACTCTTGGGGTGCGAGAAACTGCACTATCCTTAACTGGCATTGAGCATTATGGTTCATGTGCGAGTACTTGAGACCTTCATGAGTATGGGTGCTATCAAAACCATTAGACCATGACCTAATTAATGAACTACATTTCATTCATGTGTATGTGCATTTGATACTTGATTTCCTCACTAAGCTGGGATAGGAGATCACCCCTCATATCAATATTGTTTTCTGATTTTGATGCAGGTTCCTTCTCTGTTGCCAACTTCATGGAGTCTCCCTTGCTAGAGAATGCCTCTACTGGCGAGGATCCCTTGAAGGATCATGGAAAGGGTAGTGTTTGCAACAATTGTGTCTATGGGACTTGACGTGGCACACCTCTTTCTCTCTCTCTCTCTCTCTCTCTCTCTCTCTCTCTCCTGACTATAGATCTGTAGATAGATAATTTATAGTCTATCTATGGTAGTTTTTGATATGCAGATTGACTTCTTTTGGTATACATGTATATGGAATATGATAAGTTATGTTTTGGAAAACAATGGATGTATTGAATAACAACAATTAATTTTTGCTGCTAAAACTGGTAGTGCTGATGTATTTTGTCTCCTTAAACAAAATAATAATCATCGGGGTTGGACTAGGTAGTCTGGAGGCCACGCCGACGATCAAGCTTGTAATAGAGCAAGCAGTATGGAGATTACAAGAGTTTGTAAGCTCCTTAGAGAGTAGGGGTAAGGTTTGAGTATTCTCACAGTGTGTATTCCCCTCTTTACTTATGACGGTCGAGTGTTTTATATAGGCCAATGCCTTCTAAGTTGGTGCCGGGTACACCATTGAGATAGTGGAGTTAATGTAGGTAACTACCACCTGAGGGTTTCTGTCGATTAAAATTTGTAACCGTTGGATGATGATCTCATGACTGGGAGATGAATTTTCTGCCGTTCTCATAGGAGTCCAATGAGCATCATAAACGGTGGAGGTGGTGGCCCAGAGTACACCTCTCGATTCCTTTCCTATTTTCATGCAGAATGTAGATAAAGTTAGTTTTTCGATAGAATTCCAGCAACCATATACTCAGTACTTATGGACTTGAGACGTGGTGATGTGTGTGTTGTCTTCGCGGTGGATTAGAATTACTTTACAAATGACATGTGTCACCTCTTCATTGGTGAGTAGGATACACTATCAACAGTGGCCCCTTGCTTCTTTGGACTTGCCGAGTTTGAAGGAACAACCCTGATATTACATTATTGAGCCGAGTTGCCAAAACTGATAAGGCTTGACCACCAACTCCATTACAAGTTGGGCCTTGTACTTGTGCTATGTCCACCTTCTATTCCGACCTCTTGAGGTCTCACTCTGAGAAGATGTCGGCCTGCAAGTACTGGAATGGCAGGATTACATCTGATGTTGGAAGTTGACATTAGGATGCCGATTGCCCCAGTTGTTGACTTTACTGAATGATGACCTTCTCAAGTCTAAACTTAGGCATGTATTGGGCGAGATGTGAAGTTGGAAGGTCCAGTCTAGAGTGGAAACTGTTGTCTAGTCCGACTTCAAATGTGAGACCTACGTAAGTTGAGCTACAATGTTAGAGATATTCAGATGAGCTTGAGGTCAACTCTTTCTTCGTATGAATCTTTTCGCATGCTTTTTCCACCCAAAGTTGTGACAACGGACTTCTTTTTGAAAAAATGTGAAATTGAATTTTGATTCCCCAAGGGACATCATGGCTGAATTTAATGCTGATTTGAAGCGACAGCTTTTGTGGTGACACTACGTGGAAAGGAGATCAGATTTTCAGATATAATGAAAGGTTTCATACCATTTTTAATGCACGTTGATCGAATACCTAAGTATTTTGTCCAATCATAGGTCTGGATTTCGTTTACTATCACTGACGGTCTGTCAATTATGCCGATCCAGGTTGATTGACAACCCTTCTCTTGATTTCTTTTTAGATTTCAAATATTTTGAATCCGAGTAGTTGCGCTCTTTGGAGTTTTATATAAACCCTTGAAGACTTGGGTTTTTTGCTTTCACTTTCGGCATTCTCGCATTCGAACTGCTGCAAGCCTTCTTCCTTCTTCCAATAGTGATTTTGCTCTTTTCTCAAAAAGTTTTCTTCTTTTGTCCTTCATTATCTTTTATTATGTCTTCCTTGGATACTTATGAGGACATACCCGAGTATTCCTCCAGTGAGGAATCATCTGCTCCCTATTCAGGTTGTAGCTGGGGAGGGGGGACTTCTCGGCCCTAGACCCTCTTCTGGTTTTGTAACGGCTTCTTGAGTTGTTCTCCCTGTAATTGACAAGGAATTAAAAGGTCTCCTTTGCCCCAGGCCGAGTTAGTAACTGAGGTTCCCACCGACTACCTTGAGCCTGTGCTACTCACAAGCCTGTCCATGTATGAACTGGCTGCCACCAGTGTTGGTTGTAATTTAGAAAAGAGCCATGTAGATAAGATTGTTAAAAACTTCAACATTTCAGATAGGTATGTCTGTAGGCCTCCCGGAATGCATGAGTATGCCTGTACTTCGAACCTTAGGGAGATTTGTGTATATGAAAAATATTTCTGAATGCGGTTTAAGTTGCCACTTTCGATAAAAGCTGTTAGGATTCTCAAATACTGGCTTGCACCTCTACAACACTTGCCTAACTCCTGGGTTTGTATATATGCCTTTGTGGCCTTTTTCTGTAGAGTTAACCGAACTGCTACTGTCGACCTGTTTAGAACCCTTTTCTTGTTGAACCATGATATCGATCAACAGACCAAATATCTGATGGGTTGGGATTTCTTCAATAGGAGACCTCGTGGTCTACCTGTTTTGGGCTACTTGAGGTCTTTAACCCACGAGTGGAGGAGAGGGTTCTTCTTTTTGGGTAGGAAAGACTTGAGAAGTATGCCTTTTGTCAATTTCTGGACCTGTCCGAAGGTTACACCCTTGAACAAGAAATCGAAGTTGTCCAAGTACAACTTGAACACCATTGAGTTAGTCCCTAAAGAAAGGGTGGTAGATGAAAGTGGTGTCATATCGCCTTTCTTTTGTGTGCCTGGTGCCTGGGGAATGGGGATGATGTTTATGATGAGTTCCCCACATATGTTCCTAGGGTTATTGTCTTTGAAGGGGTCAGCAGTGCTGAGGTCAGCGGGCGAGCTATGACAGATGATCCTACCGACCTCAGTAAGACAAATTCTTTATGTAATTCATATCTTGTATTCTTTGATAGTCGTTTGATTTACTAACACTTTGAAGTCATCCGTGCAGTGGGAAAGCCAACCTTCGACCTGACTAAGTTTAAGCAACGGGGCAAACGTGCAGTAACAGGTTAGGACGCCCCTGCCAAAGGCAAGAAGCGGAACTGTAGATTTTAATAAGGGTTTGGCGATTAAAGAGTTGTTAGATAATGATGATGGGCGCGAACCCCTGGGGCAAGTGAAGGCTAGCCAAAAAGTGCTACTTACCGAGAAGTCATCACTTGAAGACTGAAATTGGCTCCTCTCTTCTTCCCTGTGAGTTTTCTTCTGCACCGATTTCTATTGGCCTTCTTCAAGTCCCAACACCTCTGTCTCCGCTTTTCCTTCAGCTCTCGATTCTCTTGTCATGACTTCTACAGCCTTGGACGCCCCAATCTCGACTTCAACAGTACCAGTTCTTCCTGTCACGGCTTTAATAGCTCCTAGGTCATCTTTCTTAGTTCAGACTTCTGCTGTAAGGACAACCAAAGAGTAAATTGCCACTGTCTAGGACGCTTGATCTCGCAGCTTTCCCTACTAGCTGAAATGGAGGGTAAAGAATACTGATAGCGGGTTAGTGTCGCCACGGGTCACCCACGAGTTGCTGGAGGGATTTGCTTACCAAAAGACTCTAGTCTCTTTGCGAGCAAGGGTAATGAGGAAATCAAGGAGCAGGTTTCCTCATCTTCATTCAATCATGTATTCTTCAACCTTTTTGATATTGTTTTAACACTTGGATATTTCTTGTGCAGCTCATCGACCCCGTCCTTGATTTCGTGGGCCGATTTGGGGACTTTTGTAAGGACATTCACTTCCTCCAATTGGTGAGGGACGAGACTATAAAGTTCTACGAGGAGCACGTGGTAGAGGTCACCTCCATGTCGACAGAGCTCTAAGCAGCAAAGGAGCAAGCTACTGCCGACGAGTAGAGGGCCAACGATGCTATTTTTGAGCAGTCTTGCCTTGAATATGAGTTGGCCATACTGAAGAAGTCAAAAGAGGACTTTGACTAACGAGCCGCTGAAGCAGAAAAGAGGGTGGATGACCTGGAAAAGAGGGTTGCTGACTCGAACAAGAGGGCTGCTGATTCAGATAAAAGGGTCGCTCATTCGGATAAGAAATCTATTGAGGCTGAGAAAGAAGCTACAGACCTTAAAGCCAGAGTGTGGGTTCTAGAGAAGAACCTTGAAGAAGTTGGGCGACTGTCCCAGAGAAGATTGGTAAGGCCATCGAGGAGTTCAAAATTTCAAAGGACCTGAATACCTTCCTATCCAAGTCTGAGACCCTTGACGACTTCAGGCATGATCTTGCTACACCCATATTCTGGAAGGGCATTCATCTGCTGCGTGATTATGTGTGAAAAATGGTAGGGGATGACTTTGACTTTTCAATGTTTGAATTAGATGTCGAAAACCCCTCTGATTTTGAAGAAGTAGAAGGCTCCCCTATCAAGCAACTAGAGGGTGCCATCGATCAATAAGTAGGTATCACTGATCAACAAGTCAAGGAGGCACTTGAGAAGCTTGAGGAGGAGACTGTTGTAGACAAAGCCGCTGATGAAGCAGTTGCTACTAGAGAGTTGGAAGAACTGGCCACTCTCCCTCGGGACGAATAGCCAAGGAAACTCCTTGCAACTTCATTAAAAAATTTCATGGATGCTAAAGAGCTAGGGAAGTCTTTTGTGGCAGAAGAGCAGCATAAATGATACTTTTCTTTTCTTTCTTTTTTTTTCCGGCCATTTTGTTGTTAGGCTATTATGTACATAATTTTGAATGTATGGACATTGAACCGTTTAAATGGAGAACTCGGCTTCTTTGTCTTGATCTTTTGTCTTTGTGATAATATTTTTTGTTGAAGTTTGACATTCTAGTGGTTCTTGTACAAAGCTCCTTCCTTTCTACTACGATATTGGAGGAGACCCAAGACTCAAGGGAGGCCCAGAAGGAGGCCATGGCTCACAGAAATGAGGCTGAGAAGTTGATTACCGAATAGTCTCAAATTATGGCCAACCTTCTGGCGGAGGTTGAAGCACTGCGCTCCCAACTCTTAGGCTCTCTTTGGTTTGTATTATATAATATATTATGAGTTATTTGTGACAAATCAATTATGATAATAGATTTTGAGTAATAAATAATGACTGTTTGGTACCACTAAACATAATACATTATATAATGAAAAATAAGTTATAATGATAAACAACTAATAACCTATTTATAGATTATGCATTATATCTATTTATTTTAATTATAAATAGACATTATAAATCATGCCAAACAATCACAAATTTCATAATGTATTACATAATACATTATATAATACAAACCAAAGAGAGCCTTAGAGTTCAAGAAAGCGGTCAACGCTTAGGTAGAAGTGGAAAAGTTGAGCTCCAAACTCTTGGAGGTCGAGAAAGAACAGGATGAGGCTACAAAGCTCTGGGTACCTTGAGGCACAACGGTCCAAGTAGGTAGACGAGCTGCGATCTAGAGCCAAGGTTGGGGAAAAGGCCAGGGATAACTATCATGTTGACCTTCTTCAAAAAAGGGAGATAGCCCAGGGTCGAGAAAGTTGCATTGTCGAGCTTGAACGGTTTCACTATCAGGTAGACCATATTCGCATAAGTGTTGAACATAGGGTGGGGATTTTTGTAGAGAAGCTCATGCTTTCCCAAAAGGCTCTAGATGATACTAAAGAGAAGCTCCATGCTTGTCAAGAGGAGCTTGAGCTCTCCCAAAAGGCCTTGGATGAGACCAAGGAAAAGTTTCAAAGGGCTGAGGTGGACCAATCTCGATCGGGTAGGTCTCGATCTGTGTAGTTTGAAATGAATGTAAAAAACATCATAATAATTTGAATGAAGAACTCGACTTTTTTGCTTGATTTGATCTTTTGTCTTTGATAAAGTTAGGAAAGTAGGACTAATACTATCCTTATCTCCGAGTTCATGAAAATGTAGAATTCTACATTATGATGAAGTTTAATCAGTTGAGGGTCGAGTTGTCCTTGTAGCCATTCAAGTCACCTTGAATGATGTTCTATGAGTTTGGAGACGAAAGATAAAATGTAAAGACTTTTATTGACTATTCAACTCATCTCTTACATTAAGGATAGACTTTTTGCAAGTTCTTTGAGTTACAAGGCCTTTGAATAGGTTTACCATCCAAGTCAACGAGATGGTAAGTACTTGGCTATGTTACGCGAACAATTCTATATGTCCCTTCATAATTTTTCCTTAACTTGCCTTCCTAGAAAGGTTGTGAGATGGAAGTATGGTGGAGGACAAGGTAGCCGACTTAGAATTGTCGAGCCTTCTCTTTGGTGTTTTATTGTCTGGCTACCCTTTGCTAGTATGCCAAGATTCAGAGTTGTGCGTTGTCACGAAATTCTTTAAGAAGGTTTAAGTTTGTTCTTAGGTGATTCGAATAAATTTCTTCATTGTAGTTGAAGATTTTGTAGGTTGGATGGGTGACCTCAATGGGAATGACTGCCTCTGCCCCATATATAAGCATGAATGGCGTTTCTCCCGTTGGGGTCTGACTTATAGTTCGATATGACCAGATTACACTTGGCAGCTCCTCAATCCACTTTGCTTTGGCTTCTTCAAGTCTTCTTGCTAGGCCACATATAATGGTTTTGTTCGTAGCTTTGGCCTAGTCGTTATCTTTTAGGTATGCAACATATGTAAGGAGTTGCTCTATTTTGAACTCTTTACAGAAAGCTTAGAACTACTTTCCATCGAATTGAGTCCTGTTGTCTGTGAGGATGACCGGTGGCATGCCAGAACTATAAATGATGTTCAGCCGAGTGAAGTTCTCTATCTTCTTAGAGTCTATGGATCTAGTGGCTCAGCTTTTACCCACCTAGAAAAGTAGTCGACTGCCACGATTAAGTATTTCTTTTGAGATTTAACACCTGGAAGGGACCAAGAATATATATTCCCCACATAATGAAGGGTAGTGGACTTGTTAGCTACTGCTGCTCGGTTGCTAGTAAGTGGCTTACTTGAGCATGCTTCTAAAAATTTTCACCCTCTTTCGTGTACTTAATGCAGTGGGCTGACATGGTTGGCCAGTAGTGCCCTTGGCATGGGATGCACTGGCACAGAGCTCTTCCGCCCATATGGCTTCATGACATCCACAGATGCCTTTGTGGGCCTCCTAGATGGCTTTTTCGGCCTCTGTAGGTGTGAGGCATCGTAAAGAGCTTGAGTTGCTGACTTGCGGTATAATATTCCATCTTGTATGATGTATTGTCTGTCCTTAACTTGAATTCAAGATCTTTTTTTATCTTTCCTCAGGTAGGGTTCTTGCCTCTTGGTAAGACTTAAGAGGGTCCATCTAAGTCGGCACTTGGTCGAGCTGCTGCACATCAACATCCAATTCTATACTTGGTTTACTTAGCACATCTATATACACTAGAGCATCAAATAGAGAGAGGTCTTCCACCGTGAGCTGGATAGGGCATCCGCCTCAGCGTTGTTCTCACGTTCTACATTGTAAATCTGGTACTCTTCCAGTAGGGTGAGTTCCGACTTGGCTTTAGCCAGGTATTATTGCATACAAGCTTGCTTGGCTTCGTATTGGCCGTTGATCTGTTTGATGGCAACCTGTGAGTCGATGAATATCTCAAGTTTTCTTACTATTAAGCTTTTCGCAAGTCGAAGCCTGGCAAGTAGGCTTCAGATTTTGCCTCGTTGTTTGTCACATGGAACTCAAAATGAAGGGCGACCTTGACTTTGAATTTCTCAGGGATTGTTATGATTATTCCTACCCCTGATTGTTGATCATTTGACGATCCATCTACAAATAGAATCCATGCTTGGGTTGTTTGGATCTTCAATTTTTTCTTCTTTTGCCCAAAGTCATCCTCTTCTAAACTCGCTTCATTTCGGTACTGTTGTTGGCTAAAGTTTCTAGTAAGAAGTTCCCCAATACTTTGGCTTTTATAGCTGTCCTTAGCTAGTACTGCAAGTCAAATTATCATAGCTCTACAGCTTAGTTCTCAAGTTATCCTTAGATATCTGGTCAAGCCAAGATCTTATTCAATGGCTTGTTAGTTAGCACCAAGACCGTATGAGCTTAGAAGTACGGTCAGATCTTACGGGCTGCTATGACCAAGGCTGGGGCCAGCTTTTCCACTAGTTTGTGCTGAGTTTCTGCATTCAGGAGAACTTTGTTGGCATAATAGATAGGTCTTTAAACTCGATCGACCTCCTTAATCAACACCGAACTTACTGCTTCTCCGTAGGTCGCTAGGTAGAGTTGGAGTTGAACGCCAACCTCTGGATTGGCTAAAAGTGGTAGAGATGATAAGCATTCCTTCAACTCATCGAACGCCTTCTAACATTCTTTTGTCCAGTTGAAGGGTGTCTCCCCTTTCAAGGTTTTGATGAAAGGCAGGCATCGATCTACCAACTTGGACATGAAGCGTCCTAGTGCTGCTACTTGCCCTATTAATTCCTAGACCTGCTTGGGCTTGGACAATGCTATCATCTTCATGAATGCCTCGATTTTGGCCAGGTGGGCCTCTATGCCATGTTGAGAATCCATGAAGCCAAGGAACTTACTCGAGTTGACTCCGAAGGCACACTTGGTGAGGTTCAACTTCATTTGATGACTTTTGAGGACTTTGAAAGCCTCCTACAGGTCTTTTAGATTACTTGAATTCTTCTTGCTTTTTATTAGAAAGTCGTTAACATTGATTCACATGTTCTTGCCTATCTGATTCTCGAAGACTTTGTTTACCAGACGCTGGTAGGTTACCCTGACATTTTTCAAACCAAAGGGCATTACATTATAGCAATACAGCCCATCCTTGGTTATGAAAGCCGTGCTGATATCGTCTAACTTACACATCTTGATTTCATTGTAGCCAGAGTATGCATCAATGAAAGATAGCATTTCATGGCTTTCCATTGCATATATTAGCCTATCAATTCTAGGGAGAGGGTAGTAGTCCTTAGGGCAAGCTTTATTGAAATATAAATAGTTAATATAAATATGCCATTTGCCATTGGACTTAAGCACCATAACTACATTAGAAACCCACTGTGGGTATTTAACCTTCCTTATAAACCCTACGGCTAATAGCTTATCTACTTTAGCCTTGAAGGAGACTTCACACTTAGTGTGAAGTTTCTCTTCTTTTGCTGGACCAGTTTGAACTTCAGATCTATCGCAAGTTGGTGCCCTATGAGGTCCTTTGGGATTCTTAGCATGTTGGCTGTTGACCAAGCAAACACATCCAGATTCTTCTTCCGGAACTTGATTAGTTTCTGTATTTATTCACCTTGGAAGGGCTACCCAATCTGAAAGTACTTTTCAGGTTCTTCCTCAGAGACATGGACTTGTTCCAGGTCTTCCACTGGAGTCCCTCTCTCCTGTTCGAATTCGTCCCTAAGGTCCTTGATGAGTATACTCTATGTTGGAACCTTATTGTTATGAGTCTCGAGGTCAGTTTCATAGCACCTTTGAGACAGTTTCTGACTGACTTTGCGATAGCCTCTATTGGGAATTTCATGATGAGATAATAGGTTGAGACATAGGTTCGAAGTAGATTGAGTTCTGGTTGACCTAAAATCACGTTGCGACTAAATGGGATGTCGACTACAAGATATGTCATCGAAACCGTTTTCCTTCTTGGCTTTACACTTACTCGAGTTTTAAGCTGGATTCCTCCCTTTTACATGAACTGAGTCTCTTAAGAAGCTGATGAGAAAGAATGTCCCCGACCTTAGTCGCTTTTCGACCGAGCTTCCTATATCTTCTAATAGCCTTTTGACTTCGTTGGTCGTGTCAATTACCATGGTGATAACCACAGCGTCATCATGTGTGAAGTCAATGTAGAGGAGGTGTTCATCAGAGAAGGGTATGATGTCTCCTGTACTGTATGGGCTATAGGACGTCGAGGTACTACATAAATTCTTCGCATTTGCAAGTTGTCCATTTCTGGAGGTGTTCCTTGCTACTAGACCTCTAATTATTGTTGAGGTGTAGTGCTCGGGGATGACAGTTAGACTTCCATAGAGGTCCCAACTGACAAACTTGCCTTCGGCCAAGGCTAGTTGATATTTCTTCTCAGGTGTGCCTATTTGCCCGAGGGGAGGACTTGTGTCTTTGGTAAGTCGACTTGGGCTCTTGTAACTTAGGTCGGCTATGACTTGCTTTTCCATGTTGAAGTTGAACATATGCCTCATGAGTTTGTTCATAAACTCTTGGGTATCATAGGCAGTCCTTTGTTCCCTGTGCCAGCTTGAGGTTTGTCCACCGTCTAGGGTCTGATTCCCTACGAGACTTTCATTATAACACTTACACCCCCTAGGATCACAGAATTTACATAGTAGGGGTGATCCTATAGGGTCGTCTTCAGGGCTATCTTAGTCATGGCGACCTAGATGTTGGTCTGCATTAGCCTTGTAGTCCATGGGTTGTTTACCTTTCTGCTTACAAAATTGCCAATTTTTAGCACTCGGTACATATTCTTTGAGGTGTCCACAGTTAATCAGGTCTTCAATCATAGCCCTTAGAGCTCTGCATTTATCTATATCATGACCGTGGCCACGATGGTACCTATAGTACTTTTTTTATCATCCTTTGTGTTGGATTAGTCAGCATCTTGGGGAAAGGTAGAAAATCTAACTTTGTGTCCTTGAGGCTGTACATGATCTCAGACATCTTGGTGTTCAAGGGGGTGAATGCTGCTTAGCTGAATTAGGTCTTTGATATCAACTTCCCTAGGTAGCCATCCTTCCCTGACTTTTGTTTCTTAATGGGCTCGACAGAAGAAGTATTTTTGGCCTGTGTGTCGGTACGCTTCTTCTTAGTTCTAGTGGTGCCTTTGCCCTTTTTCTATGCAAGGAGCAAGGCATCATTAGCTGCTGCATACTTCTCGCATTGAGCTCATAGCTCAATGAGGTTCGTAGGGGGCTTTTGTAGACCAACTTTAGAAACTCTGAATCTGATATACTTGGCATTAAAGCTGTTACACCCCAATTCTGGTCTAACCGAAATGGTGTGATGAATAACTAATAAACCAATGGTTCAACCAAGATCTCGTATAGGTTGTACCCACCATATCCAACCACACATACATTCCACAGTAATAATCAGAGGTAATAATCAAATAAGCAGAAGTCTTACAAATAATGTGAGAATCTAACAGTGATAAATAAGTATTTAATCCAATTATCTCCTAACCACAAGACAGAAAAATAAATAATCAATTATATATCTGATGTTCAAATTATAACTAAACTTAAGCTAAACCACATTGGTTGCAGTTGCATGATGAATCATGCACATCTTCTTCAGCTTCTACGTCCATCGCAGCAACGTGTTGATACGTCAACGCATTCATATATTCTTCAATAGTAGGACCTGCATCATCAACTAAAAATATTCGACGTCGAAAGGGTGAGCATACATCATGGCTCAGTGAGCAAACAAAACAATGCAACAAACATATGCATGCATTCAATTCATATCTTTGGTCTGATTTTTAAGTTTGCAATATACTATAGATAGGTTTGGTGGCCCCTGCACCTCTATACACGAGTGTGTGAATCTGCCCAATGGATTAAACACCATTGTCGTCCCACATGCACCCACCATGGAATAGAGATAGAGCTAAAGTGTCCGGATCAAACACTGCCAACACTTCCCCTGATGCCCTACCCATACCAATACGTAAGCCCCTATTGGCTAGGGCTTGCAAACTGGGCTTGCAACTAACCAATCCTAATGCCAAGCAGTGTATCCAAGGCCTCACCCCAACATCCCTCAATATGCCATAGAGATAGAGCTAAGGCCCCCAGGCAGAGTCAGAGATCACACGGTCCGAGACCACCCCCTTGATGCCCTACGACGTAATAGTTCTGCTAAGGTAATGGCGATACGACGATGTTAGTGGGCAAGACTTGAGTAGAGGTAGAGCTAGAGTCTGATGATGAGGTTAAAGACCACCATGCCACATCCTCACCCTGATGCTCTACTCGCATCCAACACACCAACCACACACATACATTCACATGTCTAGTCCTAGCATCATCATCATCATCATGTTATAAATAAATGGAATTAAATATACATGAACAGTAATAGTAGGAGTATTGGATGACATGTGAGATGCACATTACAAGCATATAAGCATAGAATCAATCATGGCATTGGACTCAATAAAAATAAATAGTTTGTTATTATCCAATTAGTTTAGGTATTGTTCCCTCACCTGTTACCAATACTCGATCTCCTTCCAAACCTTAAAATTCTCTTTGAATCAATTTAACAACCTAAAAGTTATATGAATTTAAGTTAGGATTCATATATAACATGTTACACTAGTAGGAAATTGAAACAAAGCACTGATAGGTGTCTAATTGGTCCTATGGTCTCATACTGTATCGACCTTACTGCCTACGATTGATACCCTACGGTCGCATATGGTGCGACTATAGCTGCAACCATATGGTTTCTGGATCTTTCTGAATGCCTATGATCGATCCTCTGGTCATGCTGGTCATGCTATGGTTGACCGTAGCTGTGACCTTGAGATTTCTGGTCACAGACTACATGCAATTTGAGTTCTTCCTGGGTCAAATCCTCTGATCTTCAATTAGATTTATTCTAAGATCATCCTATGTCCATTATTAGTAGTTTCTTATTAATCCAAATCATCAAACTCTCTCCTCATGGTTCTCCTTGGGATTTTCTCAAGGAAATCACATAGATCATAATAGGTTGATATTGCCTATTTTCCATAGAAGTCTTATTCCTTAGAGTTTATATCTATAGAGATTAGATTCATACCTTTGCCTGTGATAGAGAGTCAATCTCTTTTCAGCAAAATCCTCTCCTTAACCTTTTCTTCTTCTCCTTCTCTTCCTTCTCTTCCCTTCTCTTTCTCTTGGGTTTACTAATGTTCTAAAAGAGTGAAAAGGGGCTGAGGGACGTCCTTTATATAAAGGAAAACTCTCCATATAGAGTCCTCTTTCAATTAGGAAAGAAATCCCTTAGTTTAGGAAAGTTTCCAAAACTTAGAGTCTGATCTGGGGTCTCACGATCGATGGCTACGGTTGCAGAACCCGTCGACCGTAGGGTTAAATCATCGATCGTGGGGTTCATGGTCTGAGATTTTTGTTTCCTTCCTTATGGTCGACCATACCTACCCAGGTATTCGATCATAGGTATGTTTTCAGTGTTTTTAACTTGATTCTCATACCTGGTTTGTAATCCATCTTCAAACGATCGGTCCACTTAGTCCAAAAATGATGGGAACACCTGGCACGACACGGTTAAACTGGGTTAGTGGAGTGTGGGTCTTACAAAAGCTATATAGATGATGACTGGGTCGAGGTCCTTGATTTTCAAGACCTCATTGTTGAACCTTGTA
Organism: Protea cynaroides; assembly: GCA_028583415.1. Classification (NCBI taxonomy): domain Eukaryota; kingdom Viridiplantae; phylum Streptophyta; class Magnoliopsida; order Proteales; family Proteaceae; genus Protea; species Protea cynaroides. Next base: position 33,978,086 of record CM053270.1, on the reverse strand, counting down.
AAGAAAGCTCTCAGTGACTCATCCGACTTCTGTTTGATTGCCATCAGGTTGAGGCCATCTTTTAAAGGTTCCCTTTGAGTTTAGAAGTGTTCGAAGAATCGATCACTCAACTGATCAAAATTCTTGATGGAGTGTACGGGGAGGTTATTGAACCAAAGTCGCCTGAGTCCCTTCAAAGTAGTGAGGAATGTCATACAGAGAATGACATTTGCATGACCATGCAGCAACATCATGGACGAGAAGTTGTCCAGGTGGAGCTGTGGGATTGTGGTGCTATTATAGGAATCGACCTTCGGCATGGTGAAGTTCTTAGGTAATGGTGTCTTCATGAACTTTGGGGTGAGGGCCATGTCTACATGATACTCCTTTTCCTTGTCAGGGCGGAAGCCCCCACTTGTCCCTTCTCCATCTCTTCAGGCAAGCTTGGAGGGTCACCAATTAATGTTCTATGGTTCCTGGCTGTGGAGCAGCAGCAAGAATTGGAGTTGGTGTAGGGGTACACTGAGAAGTTATCTATATGTTGAGCCTAGTAGATGTTGAGGCTGTGAGGCTGACAGCCAGGGTGTTTGCATTTGCTGATGCAACATTCGCATTCGCCGCTGCAGCGACCAACTTGGCAACCACCTTCTCAGCAATAACTCTATCTGTAGTAGCACATTCAATTGCTAGCAGGTTAGCAACTGCTCTCTCTACTGTTACTCGCTCTGCCGCAACTCGGTTGGTTGTTGCCCTCTTTGCACGAGCAGCATCTAATCGGGCTTGTACACTCCCTTCAGTTGGAGGTATAGGTATTCCTCCATGAGGTCATCCCGCTCCTCTCTCCCCAAGTCGGTCATGGACTGACACTCAGGGAACGTTACTTGTGGACAATGCTTTGTCTTCTGTATGTTTTCACTGTAAGACCCGCCCCCAAAATTTCGGTCCTAATTTGGAATTTTGGCTTTGTAACAAGTCTTACTACGACGGACTGTTCAAACCAACATGAACCAGACCAACGGAGCCCAACGGAGGTAACCCAACTCAACCCTTATGCATAAAACATTGGAACATGGTTTAATTAAGGGATCCGGCTGGACACCAAGGGGTCCGATTGATCACTAGCCATACCACCTCTAACCAAACTTGCATGACCTAATCTGGGTTGGTGACCAACCCAGTGTGGGACCCGTGGTTTTGGATTGAATTATTAACCAATCATAGGAAAAATGACTAGGTTCATTTTGAATTAAGGAAAGAGGGAGGAAATCCTCTACTTACCATGTTAAGAACCTTATCCCAATTCCAAACTTGAAATGGAGTATGGGATCAATCCATACTCCATCTTCTTACTTCATTGCTTAGATAAACCGAGAAAGAGAGAGGGAAGAAGACGTTCTGTCACATTTTGGAGGTTAGAGCAAGAAGGAGGATGAAAAAAGGAGAAAGGAAGGAACTCGGCTACCATTAGAGGCAAGCTTTGATAGCCCCATCGACAGGAGCCATTCTGGTATCGATTTCTTACTTTCTTAATTTCCCTTTGAATCCAATCAAATAAGATAAACATGGTGGATTCATTGATCATGAGTCCCTGGTTTTGATCTCCCTTCACCATCACTGATACGCACTCAGGGACTTATTTGGGTGTTGGATCAGAATTGGTGAAGAACCGAGACCAAGATAATGTTTAGAAATGGATGAGAATGAAGAATAATCAAATCTAAGTATCCTAAGCCTTCTTGATTGATTATTGATTAGAATGGCCCATTCATAGACCAAAGCCAATGATATTTCCTCAAAGGAACAACTGCAATTGGATCAAAGGTTACAAACCAAATCCAACAATATCGGCTGTAGGGTAAATTAAATCGGTATCAATAACATGATGTAGAAAAGGAATTCTAAGCCCAAATTCCTTATTCATGCTTAGAAAAATCCAAAGAACCCATGATGTCAAAATCATAGTGTTTCAGCCACCATTCAACGTACGGCTAAAGGCATCCGCCACACACCTGGTGGTAATGTCGTGTGGTCGACGCCATTAGCCGTACGAGTTTTTGACCTCGGATTTTGACCATCTTTGGTCAGTAGCTTTCTGGGATTTTGTTAAACCTATTTATGGGTTTGGATCCTTTAGATCATGTTTATGTATATGCATTCTCCTTTATTTCGTTTATTAACCATGGAACTGTTAGTTAGCTTGCTGTTTACTCTTAGAAATGCTAGTAACTCTTGGACAGCAAGTATAAGATGTTAGAAACTAAATACCAGAACCCCAAAAATATTTATAATGTGATAGGATGTTGTATTTGAGCAAGCAATAGAGACAAATAATAAACAAAGGATTTATATCTATTAATTGTAATGCTATAAAGGTACGGAAAAATCATAAAGAAGCTGTTCGAAGCCGTACTCTTAGTATTTTTTTGTTTGCTATCTCAGGTAAGGGAATTAGACCCTTGTTTGCGTATGAACTTTTTGTTACTGATGCTATATGAGATTGATAATATGATTTTATGATAACATGTCATCCAATATACTGTTTTGTGTGCTCATGCATATGCATCCTTGCGTTTGGGGTCAGCCATGCCGGTAGATATTGGAGGGTGAGTGGTATGGGACACTCGCTAACTTTCTATAAAAGTGACTGATTTGTGTTTGATTCATGATGACTGGTTAAGTTAGTATGAAGGAAGGTGAGTGGTTTGGGACACTTGCACCACTTCTTACTGGCGATGCTTTGCATTAACCACATGTAAATCAGCCAAGTCATGATGTCCTGTGTGGAGGCTTAGACAGGGTCAAAAGCTTAGCAATGTTACGGTCTAATAATATGGTTAATTAGGTGGACATAGTTGGTTAAACTTTAATCACCCATATAACTAACCCCTAGCCATTAGGGGGTTATGTAATGACATGGGTTCAATAAAGAGTGGTATGTATATAACTGCGATGCTCCCCATACCTGACATAATGTAGATGGGCGGATGAGTTGACTAGTGGGATTTTTACCTCCTTAAGTGCTACAAGGTGGATTTGGGATGAGTTGTGGTCATGTGTGGACAAAATGACGGACCCATACATGGGGGATGTTTCTGTACGCTAAGTGAGGCGGCATCATTCTGAGTGGAGGCCTGTGCAGCCAGAGGCTCCATGCGTGAGTTGTCTTAAGCTGGCACCTACAATTATCATACCAGATCGTAGTTGTTGATTCATGCATATAGATGTTGCACGTTTAATTTCTTTGCTAAGCTCGGTGGTTGAGCTTACCCTAGTGTACACAAATTATTTTAAATGCAGGTTTGATTGATGCTAATCTTGTCGATGCGGATGTTAGTGATGAGGACGTCCATGATTCGATGTGCGAGTGTGATGACTATGTTTATGCATAAACACAATGATCATTTGTTAAACGTTTCATTTGATTTTTATGTTATTTGATTTAGGGGGCGTGTTGCCCATGAGATTAATTGAATTTAAGGATTTTAGTATCTTATCTATTTACATTACAGTGGGTTTGAGACTTATTTATATTTACCATTTAAATTTCAGCTACTTTGGATTTGATCATTAAGTCTTCTACTATACTTCTGATATGAAATCTTTCTATTATTCCTGTGGTGATGGATTTATTGTTAATTCCTTGTGATGGTATGGTTTAGTGGTTAGCGTACCACATTCCGTGATCCTGGAAGGGGATTTCCAATGCCCTAATAGGATGTGGAGATCTTGTTACATTCCATAGTACTGATACATTGGGAATGGGGTATGACATTCTCCCAATAGGGTTGGAGCTATAATCAGATCTCCTTGAATGATTGGTGTGTCGAGAACTACTTGGGCCTGCCAGATCTTATCGTGGTAATGGTGGAAGAGTCACCAAGACCTAGTTATTTCTGGTTGACCCAACTGCCAGGACCAACTTGGCTATGGCAGCTAGCTGTGTCAATATGGCTCTCAACTACTCTTGAGTAGCATACTGCACCCCTGGATTTACAATTATAGGTGTTGGCTCAAGTAATGGATTGGAACTGGATGAAAGGGACGCTCTATTATTCCTGGTAAGATCTTCATGATGGGATAAAGGCCCATTCACCTGGGTGTTCTTTCCATGGCAATTGTTACGTGTGTTCACCGTCTCTGATATTGTGATTATGCTTTGAACGGGAATACACTTAAATGGGCCCTATGACAGGTGCCAAACTGTTGCTACTAAAATTGGTAGTATTGATGTGTCCTGTCTCCTTAAACGAAAGAAGAATCATAGGGGGTTGGACTGGATAGTCCAGTGGCCACTTTGTTGAACAAGTCAGTAACAGAGTAAACAGTATGGAGATTACGAGTGTCCGTGAGCTCCTTAGAGAGTAGGGGTAAGGTTCGAGTATTCTCACAATGTGTATTCCCCTCTTTACTTATGATTGTCGAGTTTTTTGTATAGTCCAATTCCTTTTGAGTTGTTCAGATAAGCTACTGAGATAGTGGAGTTGATGTTGGTAACTACCACCTGAGGGTTTTAGTCGGTTAGAATCTATAATCGTTGGATGATGATCTCATGACTGGGAGATGGCCTATCTTCCGTTCTCCTAGGAGTCCAATGAGCATCATAGATGGTGGAGGTGTTGGCCCAAAGTATGCCTCTCGACTCCTTTCCTATTCCCATGCGGAATGTAGATAAAGTTAATTTATCGTTAGGATTCCTGCAACTATACGCTAAGTACTTGCGGACTTGACACGTGGTGATATGTGTGTTGTCTCCTTGGAAGAGTAGAATTGCTTTATGAATGACACGTATCAGAAGACGAGTCACCTTTTCATTGGTGAGTAGGATACGCTATTAACACAAATAATGATAGGAACAAAAGTAAAAGAGTTGAGACTACTAATCTGCAGGTGGTGGAGGTCGATGTTTGGCATACTTAAAGGCTAAGTGGCGCCCAACGTCAAAAGTCTAGCCCGCCCATACTAGACCGTAGACACTCAATATCAGTCATTATCGATACCTATCGAGTCATGAGTGTAAGACCCACACGCCACGAACCCGGTCTAACCTTACATTTCGTGTCATGACCAGTATACATATCATGGTCGAGCCAAGTGGACCAAGTGCGTGAAGAAACCCAAGATCCAATATGAAATTTAACTCAAAAACAGTCAAAATGAGGGTAGGGTCGCATGCCTAAACAGGTAGGGTCGACCCCACCTCAACAGAAGTCCAACCCATGACTTTTTGGTCGTGGGGTCGCATGGGTCTCTTGGATTATGCGACCCTAGCATCGACCCTAGGAAAACAGCACGAACCAAAAATTAGGAAACTTTCCTAATTTCAAAGGATACCTTTCCTAAACTCAATGAGACTTATTTTGGGAGGTTTTCCTCTACAAATAGGATGTCCCTAAGCCTTTTTCACTCTTTTTAGAACCCTAATTGAAAGTGAGAGAAAGAGAAGAGAAGGAAGAGAAGGAGAAGAGAAGGAGAATTGAAAAAGAAGACCGAGGAGGAGGAAGCTCAGTGAAACCTCTGAATAAAGGTATGAACCTAATTCCTTACCTGAATAAGAGATTCTAGAATAGTTATGAAGAACATAGGATTAGGAGAAACCCAAATCATCCATCCATGGACAAGTTTCAAGAGATTCCGTGGAGGAAATCATTATGGACTATGAATAGTGTATAACTCGTAGTTTTGAGCCATAGAACAATCATGGAATGGACCATGAAAGTAAACCAAAGGATCCAAACATGGAAGAATGGACTGTAGGATGAAAGGTCGACTCAAACTACGTATGATTGCACATAGGGTCGACTGGTAACCGACCCTACCAGACCACAGGATCGACCCCAAGCTCTCGGGAAGTTCCAGGGAGGCTGTGGTCGCACATAGGGTCGATGGGTAACCGACCCTATGATCGACCCTACCTCTGGGGTCGCAGAAAGCTGCTACCCTACCTGCAGCCCTATAATTTCAGCTAGTCTAAATTTAACGGAATTAATTCTAATTAAAATCTATCGACTTGTTAGGTCTTTCTAGTGATTTTAAAGGTGATTCATAAAGCTTGAATGAGGTTCTACTAGCAACTAAAGGTGAGGGAACAAGACCTAAACTAATTGGCTAATAATAAACTGTTTTTATTTCTTGAGTCCAATGCCATGACTGATTCTATGCGTGTATGCTTGTAATGTGCATTCAACATGTCATCCAATATTTTTGCTATTAATATTCATGCATATTTAATTTATTTTATTTATAACATGATGATGATGATGATGCTAGGAATAGGCATGTGAATGTTTGTATGTGGTTAGTGTGCTTGATGCGAGTGGAGAATCAGGGGGAGGATGTGATATTGTGATGTGTTCTGATCACCAGACTCTAGCTCTATCTCTGCTCAAGTCGTGTCCACTGACATCATCGTATCGCCATTACCTTAGCAGAACTATTACGTTGTAGGGCATCAGGGGAGGTGGTCTCGGACCGTGTAGTCTTCGACTCTGTCGGGGGGCCTTAGCTCTATCTCTATGGACGTATTAAGGGATGCTGGGGTGAGGCCTTGGATATACTGTTTGACATTAGGATTGGTTAGTTGCGAGCCAAGTTTGCAAGCCCTCGCCAACAGGGGCTTACATGTTGGTATGGGTAGAGTATCAGGGGAAGTGTGATGCAGTGCGGTCCTAAGCACTTTAGCTCTATCTCTATTCCATGGTGGGTGCATGTGGGACGGCAATAACGATATTCATTGGGCGGCTTCACACACTCGTGTATAGAGGTGAGGCGGCCACCGAACCTTTCTATAGCACATTGTAAAGTTATATACCAGACCACAGATATGAATTGAATGTATGCATATGTTTGTTGCATTGCTTTGTTTTCTCACTGAGCTCAAGTTGGAGAGCTGACCCTCGTGCGCACAAATCTTTTAGTTTCTGATGTTGCAGGTATTACGATTGAAGATTATGATAACATGCCAATATATGAATAGGTGGCGACTATGATGAGCAAGCTGTGGAGGACGAACATGGTTCATTAAGCGAGCGTTTCAACTATGGATACGCTTAGTGTTTAATTTTTGTATTTAAATGTTTGTAATATGTATTAAATTATGTTTTGGTTACTTGGAGATAAATGGAATATCAATTATTTATCATGACTAGACCTCAGTTCATTATCTGTAAGACTTCCGCTATTTACTTTATTACATTTGATTAATGTGGAATGTGTTTTGGTTTAACAATGTGGGGATAGCCTATTCGAGATCCTGGTTGAACTGTTAGTGTGTGGAGTGGGGCATGGGCCTGGGATCGCTCTTCACATTAGCACCTTTTGTAGTATTCTGTCTTAACATGCTTGGTACGGGTGGGGCATCAGGGGAAGGTTATGGTACGGTGGTCTCCGATATTGATGTTGGCCTGGCCATGGTTATGTGGCACTGTGGTCTCCGAGTCGACGCTGGCTTGTCCACGATGCTTTAGCTCTATCTCTATGCCGTAGGGAGTTATGTTGGGGTAGGGTCTACCTGCGTTATGTTTCTATCCTAGTGGGTTAGTTGCGGATAGGGCATCAGGGGAGGTGTGGGAATGCCTTAGCTCTATCTCTATGCCGTAGACGGATGTGCTGGGATAGAGCATACATTGATGACATATAGGATTGGTTAGTTGCGAGCCCAGTTTGCGAGCCCTGGCCAGTAGGGGCTTAGGTACTGGTATGGGTAGAGTATCAGGGGAGGTACGGGTGTATCTTAGCTCTATCTCTATTCCATGATGAGTGCATGTGGGCCAATGGGGGTGTGATCCATGAGGTGCCACACACTCGTGTATAGAGGTGCGGGGGCCACCAAACCTTTCTATAGCACATTGCAAACTTAAAACCAGACCACAGCATAAAACTGATTGTTATTCATGCATAATATTGTGAAACTGTCTGATTGTCTTACTAAGCTGTGTTGTGAGCTCACCCTTTGTGTACACATTGTTTTTAGATGTTGATGCAGGTTATACTGTTGATGACTACATGAATGCCCCGGCTTATGGTGGTGTTGCTGCATTGGAAGTACAGGCGGGAGAGGATGAGCATGACGCTTCATGCGAGTGCCCTTTCTGCGTGTACCTTTGATTGAATTTTTATTTATTTCTTTCAGTTATTTTCAGTTGGATTAAACGGATGTACGGATATTATTTTATGTGTTTAAATTTGGATAATTGGATATTTATTTAAATTATCAATAGATACTCAGTTCATTCTATTTAAAGTCTTCTGCTGTGTATTTATATTCTGATTGTGGTTATGTGTAATGGTTTATATGAGCGGACGTGGCCTATTCGAGATCCTGGTGTGAACCGTTGGTTCAGTGGTGGTTCACTCACACCGTTCTGGTTGGATCAGAATTGGGGTGTGACAGGGTTTGACTAGGTGAACATTTAGACACATAAATAATGTTATGCACTAACTTGGCCCTAGATGGTTCTGAAAAGACCAGATTTCCTAAAAATTCCGTAGTTAAGCGTGCTCGGGCCAGAGCAGTACTAGGATGAGTGTTTCCCTGGGAAATCCTCGTATTGTGCACCCCCTTCTTCTTTTTATTTGCTAGCCATTGATACTGGGTGATCCTAACAATGCAGGAATGACTCTAAGTAGAAGGATGACATTAGATGAGCCAAAAATGGCAGGTAGTAACTCAGGGTCACAAAGAAGTCCGGATGGGCCGAAAATGGCAGGTATGGACTCAAGGTCACAAAGTGGCCTAGATTAGCCAGAAATGGCAGGTGTTGTGTGAGACCCGTATCGTACTAACCGGACATACCACTTTGTATCAGGTCTTCCTATCATGGTCTGGCCAAGCGGACCAAGTGCGTGAAGAAACCATAAGGCTAGGTATGAAATTGAATCCAAAATCATCTAATTAGGAGCGTATGGTCGCATACCTAAACAGGTGGGGTTGACTACACCTCAGAATAATGAGACCACAGGAGTCTGGGATGTATGGTCGCAGTTTTTGGATGTGTGGTCGACAGGTTCTGCGACCCCATGTGCGACCACACGATGTCAAACTGACTCTGTGATTAGGAAACCATCCTAATCCGAAGGGGGTTCTTTCCTAATCTAAGTAGGACTCTATATGGAGGGTTTTCCTCTATATATAGGACGTCCCTTAGCCTTTTTCATCCTTTTAGAACTCAAACTAAAAGAGAGAGAAAGAGAAGAGGAGGAAGAGAAAAAAAATTGAAGAGGAAGACTAAAAGAAGGAAATTTAGAGAAAACTCTGATTCTTCAACAAGTTTAAGGTATGAAAATATTCCCCAAATCAGTTGAATGCCTAGAATAGATCATGAAGGAGATAGTGATTCAAAATGAGACATCAATCATAAAACCGTGGACAAATTCTAAGAGATCCATGGAGGAAATCTATTAGGATGATGGATTGGGTATAAATATGAATTTTAAGCCATAGAACAATCATAGGAAGGATCATGATGATAAGTCAAGGAATCAAAACATGAAGGAATTGAGTTGAGAGTGGAAAAGTTGGTTATCACTCGTGTGGTCGTAGTTTGATCGACCACACGAGGCACATATGATCAACCACACGCCCTCGTGGAAGTTCCAGGGAGGGTGTAGTCGCATGTGTGGTCCCATGATATGCGACCACACGAGGCACATATGATCAACCACACACCCTCGAAAAAGTTCCAGGGAGGGTGTGGTCGCATATCATGCGACCACACATATTTGCCACACTCCCTAGGGAAAGTTCCAGGGAGGGTGTGGTCGCATGTATGGTCGCATGATATGCGACCACACATAGCGACCACATACCCTGTGGTCGCAAAAACTGAGACCATAGGTGCAGCCACACCTGCGACCACTCAGCTTCTGGAAGTTTGAATTAATGGAAATAAATTTTAATTTAAAATCTATAAATTTGTTAGGTTTCCAAGTGGTCTAAAAGTGATTTACAAAGCTTGGACGAGGAACAACCATCGACCAAAGGTGAGGGAAGAAGACCTAAATTAATTGGCTAATAATAAACTGTTTTACTACTTGAGTCCAATGCCATGAATGATTCTATGCTTGTATGTTTGTAATGTGCATTTCACATGTCATCCAATATTCCTGCTATTACTGCTCATGCATATTTAATTCTGTTTATTTATAACATGATCATAATGATGATGTTAAGAATAGGCATGTGAATGTATGCGTGATGTTAGTGTGCTCGATGCGAGTGGAGCATCAGGGGGAGGACGTGACATTGTGGTTCATCCTAGTCACCAGACTCTAGCTCTATCTCTACTCAAGTCTTGCCCACTAACATCATCGTATCGCCATTACCTTAGCAAAACTATTACGTCGTAGGGCATCAGGGGAGGTGGTCTCGGACCGTGTAGTCTCTGACTCTGCCGGGGGGCCTTAGCTCTATCTCTATGGACGTATTGAGGGATGCTAGGGTGAGGCCTTGGATACATTGTTTGGCATTAGGATTGGTTAGTTGCGAGCCCAGTTTGCAAGCCCTCGCCAATAGGGGCTTACGTGTTGGTATGGGTTGGGCATCAGGGAAAATGTCGTGGGGTGTTGATCCAGGCACTTTAGCTCTATCTTTATTCCATGATGGGTGCATGTGGGACGGCAATGGTGTTTGATCCATTGGGCGGATTCAAACACTCGTGTATAGAGGTGCGGCGGCCACCAATCATTTCTATAGCACATTGCAAACTTATAAACCAGACCAAAGATATGAATTGAATGCATGCATATGTTTGTTGCATTGTTTTGTTTGCTCACCGAGCCATGATGTGTGCTCACCCTTTCGACGTTGAATATTTTTATTTGATGATGCAAGACCTACCATGGAAGATTATATGAATGCACGAATGTACGGACATGTTGCTGCGATGGATGTGGAAGCTATGATGGAGTCGCATGATTCATCGTGCGAGTGCAACTCTTGTGTTTTTTATTAGATTTAGTTGTTGGATTATCAGAACATGTAATTGATTACTTTATTTTATTTTATGTCTTGAGTCATTTAGAGATAATTGGAAAATTAATTACGTTATCACTGTTAGATACTCAGTTCATTTATATTAAAGACTTCCGCTATTGTTTATTTACTCTAATTATGGTTGTGGTTGTATCTGGTTTAATTGAATGGGCATAGCCTATACGAGATCCTGGTTGAACCGTTGGTCCATAGATAGTTCATCACATCAATCTGGTTGGTTCAGAATTGGGGTGTGACAACTTGGTATCAGAGCACTCAGGCTCTGTCTATCAAACCTATATACTTCCACAAGAGTTCGTGAATTGAGTTAGGATAAAATTTAAAAGTTTTAATAAGAACACACCATAAGCACCTGTGTTGTATGAGACAATAAACTAAGAAAGAGAATAATGCACATATGTAAATAAGAAACAAGTTCTATGTATATATCAAATGAGAATAAAACTAATGACATCCGAATCAGAGTACGGTCCACAATCCGGACAGTTACTCTTTAGTATAAAGTAAAAAGAAATAAAGGCATCATGGAGCTGGGGGTGCTGGAGGAGGAGGTGTCTTGCGATCTTGATCATAATCCTCAGCATATACTCTCGTAGGCCAGGCTATCTGAGTCCGGGTCACCTGGAGGCTAGCTGCCAGATCCGCTACCCGCTGATCAGTAGCACGCTGGGCCTCCTGAATCTAACGTAGCAACCCCATCACATCATCTGGTGGTGGGTACAAAGGACCAGCTGAGTGGGAGGGAGCCCGAGAAGGGCCAGCTCCAGTGGAATGCTGTGGTGATGGAGGAGGTATAGCATCCACGTCCATGAACATCCTATCATCATCCTCTTCATCATCGCTCTCGTGAACCTCTGCTGCTGCTGCTGTTGTCGCCACCACGTCTGCTATCTCTACTCAAGTACGGGGATGCACCATAGCCTTTTTCTCCTCGTCACTGACCTGCACATCTCGCATCCCCATCCTGTCGATGGCCTCCCAGTCAAGGTCAGTCGAAAAAATGTCCTCGTGAATCCTCTCATCGACCAAGTCTACCTGCAGGCGAGTGAGCAGAGTGGTGATCAAACGCCCATAGGGTAGGTTACCCACCAGACCAGGCATCGTGGCATGGTGCATGGTCCTGATAATGATATAAGGAAGGCAGACAGGTTGCCTAGTGCAGATGCAGTACAGAAGGTACTGGGTCAACTGTGAAACCTTCTCATAGTGTCCACTCTGGGGAATCAGATTGTGCTGGATGATCTTGCAATACACTCGGGGTTCCGATAGTAAGTTGATTGCCTTCATCTGCCATCGGTCGTCCCTAAGAATCTGGTGGTCAATCTCTATGCGCATTCTCACTGACAGGAACTGGGGTTCCTTGGGTGCGCAGTATACCAAGGGACCATCATTTGAGATACCCAGGAGATCAGCCAACTCCTGGCAGTTAAATGAAATCTCCACCCCTTTAACTAAACTGGTGATCTTGAGCTCTCTACCTCTATCTATGTCCTCTGGGTCACCCTCCACCTGTAAATTGCAGTAAAACTGTTTCACCAACTCAGGACAGGTGCAACCCTCATATAGAATCATAGGGAGCCAGCCCATATCATCGAATGCTCCCTCCACATCAAATAGGGCTAGGTTGGCCAAGTTGACACAATGACCCCCTTCCACCTTCTTACGCTCGTACCAGGCTGTTTTAATAGACCGGAAGCGACGGGGATCATGAACTCTGGGGACTTTAGTGCGAGCCATGTTATCTGCAAAGACATAGACCAACAAGCAACATATCAGATATAGTGAAAATTCAAAATTTTGGTATTATGATGGCGTGATTGGCCAAAAGCCTCACTTTTCACCCAAACATTTGGGCAGGAGGACTTACACAGGTCCCAAACCATCCTGCAAGGTTCATATAATCGAAAATTTAAACTAGCTGGGTTGAATTTGAAGATATTTTGACAATTAGGAAAAACCCCAAAATTTAGGTCAAAAATGAGAATTTTTAAGTTTCTATTAAACTAACCGATGAAACTCGAATTTTCTTGAGGGTTTTCATTCATTGGGTGGCCAATAGTAATAACCCCCAATAAAAATCAAATTTTTATGGTCAGAAAAATATTAATTTGAAAAAAACCCTATAAATAAAAACCTAGGTATGAAAGCTTATAAAGGGGAAAGAGTAGGGAACATACCTGGAAGAATGGAACGTAGGTTGTAGATCGATGAAAGAATCACCAAATTTGTACGGTCGATACTGTAGCAACTCAGTGGTGGCGAGTTGAGTTGAAGACAAAAGAGAAATATAGAGAATGGCAAAAATCAGGTTTAAAAACCTGATTCGGGATCGTGTGGTCGCAAAATTCGACCAAAAATGCAACCCCACGATCGACCCCATGATCAACCATAGGCTCTTGGTGAGCTGACAGGGTTTGTGTGGTCGCAACCCTGTGGTCGCATATAGTGCGACCCCATGATCGACCACAGGCTCTCGGTGAGCTGACAGGGTTTGTGTGGTCGCAACCTTGTGGTTGCATATATTACTACCCCACCATCAACCCCACGATGAAAAATGTTCTATTTTGACTGAATGACTTTAAAGATTGAAATTTTGCCTTGTTTATTTGGATTTTGACATGAGAAAGACGTATGTTATGATTACATCATATGTTCCTTGACTTTCAGACAGTACAACCGTCGAAAACAGGGAATGGCTGGGGGAACAATAACCAGGAGAGGACGTAACCCCATTCCACCTCCACCACCACCTATGGAGGAAAATAGCCATGAATACCCTGAGGAACAGGAGAACTAGAATATGGTACCGCCAGGAGTCAACGACCAAGCCAACCCCACAAACTTTCCAGCCCCACCTATAGATTTGGCTACTGCGGTGATGAATCTAGCACAACAGTTGCAGCAAATACAACAAGTACAAGCCAACATGCAAGCTGCTACGGGAATGGGTTTCCCAGCTGCAAACACTACTCCTTTATCGACGGGACAAGCTAGTGTCATGCGATGTTTGATCCGGGCACTTTAGCTCTATCTCTATTCCATGATGGGTGCATGTGGGACGGCAATGGTGTTTGATCCATTGGGCGGATTCAAACACTCGTGTATAGAGGTGCGGCGGCCACCAATCATTTCTATAGCACATTGCAAACTTATAAACCAGACCAAAGATATGAATTGAATGCATGCATATGTTTGTTGCATTGTTTTGTTTGCTCACCGAGCCATGATGTGTGCTCACCCTTTCGACGTTGAATATTTTTATTTGATGATGCAAGACCTACCATGGAAGATTATATGAATGCACGAATGTTTGGACATGTTGTTGCGATGGATGTGGAAGCTATGATGGAGTCGCATGATTCATCGTGCGAGTGCAACTCTTGTGTTTTTTATTAGATTTAGTTGTTGGATTATCAGAACATGTAATTGATTACTTTATTTTATTTTATGTCTTGAGTCATTTAGAGATAATTGGAAAATTAATTACGTTATCACTGTTAGATACTCAGTTCATTTATATTAAAGACTTCCGCTATTGTTTATTTACTCTAATTATGGTTGTGGTTGTATCTGGTTTAATTGAATGGGCATAGCCTATACGAGATCCTGGTTGAACCGTTGGTCCATAGATAGTTCATCACATCAATCTGGTTGGTTCAGAATTGGGGTGTGACAACTTGGTATCAGAGCACTCAGGCTCTGTCTATCAAACCTGTATACTTCCACAAGAGTTCGTGAATTGAGTTAGGATAAAATTTAAAAGTTTTAATAAGAACACACCATAAGCACCTGTGTTGTATGAGACAATAAACTAAGAAAGAGAATAATGCACATATGTAAATAAGAAACAAGTTCTATGTATATATCAAATGAGAATAAAACTAATGACATCCGAATCAGAGTACGGTCCACAATCCGGACAGTTACTCTTTAGTATAAAGTAAAAAGAAATAAAGGCATCATGGAGCTGGGGGTGCTGGAGGAGGAGGTGTCTTGCGATCTTGATCATAATCCTCAGCATATACTCTCGTAGGCCAGGCTATCTGAGTCCGGGTCACCTGGAGGCTAGCTGCCAGATCCGCTACCCGCTGATCAGTAGCACGCTGGGCCTCCTGAATCTAACGTAGCAACCCCATCACATCATCTGGTGGTGGGTACAAAGGACCAGCTGAGTGGGAGGGAGCCCGAGAAGGGCCAGCTCCAGTGGAATGCTGTGGTGATGGAGGAGGTATAGCATCCACGTCCATGAACATCCTATCATCATCCTCTTCATCATCGCTCTCGTGAACCTCTGCTGCTGCTGCTGTTGTCGCCACCACGTCTGCTATCTCTACTCAAGTACGGGGATGCACCATAGCCTTTTTCTCCTCGTCACTGACCTGCACATCTCGCATCCCCATCCTGTCGATGGCCTCCCAGTCAAGGTCAGTCGAAAAAATGTCCTCGTGAATCCTCTCATCGACCAAGTCTACCTGCAGGCGAGTGAGCAGAGTGGTGATCAAACGCCCATAGGGTAGGTTACCCACCAGACCAGGCATCGTGGCATGGTGCATGGTCCTGATAATGATATAAGGAAGGCAGACAGGTTGCCTAGTGCAGATGCAGTACAGAAGGTACTGGGTCAACTGTGAAACCTTCTCATAGTGTCCACTCTGGGGAATCAGATTGTGCTGGATGATCTTGCAATACACTCGGGGTTCCGATAGTAAGTTGATTGCCTTCATCTGCCAGCAATCATCCCTAAGAATCTGGTGGTCAATCTCTGTGCGCATTCTCACTGATAGGAACTGGGGTTCCTTGGGTGCACAGTATACCAAGGGACCATCATTTGAGATACCTAGGAGATCAGCCAACTCCTGGAAGTTAAATGAAATCTCCACCCCTTGAACTAAACTGGTGATTCTGAGCTCTCTACCTCTATCTATGTCTTCTGGGTCACCCTCCACCTGTAAGTTACAGTAAAACTGTTTCACCAACTCAGGACAGGTGCAACCCTCATATAGAATCACAGGGAGCCAGCCCATATCATCGAATGCTCCCTCCACATCAAATAGGGCTAGGTTGGCCAAGTTGACACAATGACCCCCTTCCACCTTCTTACGCTCGTACCAGGCTGTTTTAATAGACCGGAAGCGACGGGGATCATGAACTCTGGGGACTTTAGTGCGAGCCATGTTATCTGCAAAGACATAGACCAACAAGCAACATATCAGATATAGTGAAAATTCAAAATTTTGGCATTATGATGGCGTGATTGGCCAAAAGCCTCACTTTTCATCCAAACATTTGGGCAGAAGGACTTACACAGGTCCCAAACCATCCTGCAAGGTTCATATAATCAAAAATTTAAACTAGCTGGGTTGAATTTGAAGATATTTTGACAATTGGGAAAAACCCCAAAATTTAGGTCAAAAATGAGAATTTTTAAGTTTCTATTAAACTAACCGATGAAACTCGAATTTTCTTGAGGGTTTTCATTCATTGGGTGGCCAATAGTAATAACCCCCAATAAAAATCAAATTTTTATGGTCAGAAAAATATTAATTTGAAAAAAACCCTATAAATAAAAACCTAGGTATGAAAGCTTATAAAGGGGAAAGAGTAGGGAACATACCTGGAAGAATGGAACGTAGGTTGTAGATCGATGAAAGAATCACCAAATTTGTACGGTCGATACTGTAGCAACTCAGTGGTGGCGAGTTGAGTTGAAGACAAAAGAGAAATATAGAGAATGGCAAAAATCAGGTTTAAAAACCTGATTCGGGATCGTGTGGTCGCAAAATTCGACCAAAAATGCAACCCCACGATCGACCCCATGATCAACCATAGGCTCTTGGTGAGCTGACAGGGTTTGTGTGGTCGCAACCCTATGGTCGCATATAGTGCGACCCCATGATCGACCACAGGCTCTCGGTGAGCTGACAGGGTTTGTGTGGTCGCAACCTTGTGGTTGCATATATTACTACCCCACCATCAACCCCACGATGAAAAATGTTCTATTTTGACTGAATGACTTTAAAGATTGAAATTTTGCCTTGTTTATTTGGATTTTGACATGAGAAAGACGTATGTTATGATTACATCATATGTTCCTTGACTTTCAGACAGTACCACCGTCGAAAACAGGGAATGGCTGGGTGAACAATAACCAGGAGAGGACGTAACCCCATTCCACCTCCACCACCACCTATGGAGGAAAATAGCCATGAATACCCTGAGGAACAGGAGAACTAGAATATGGTACCGCCAGGAGTCAACGACCAAGCCAACCCCACAAACTTTCCAGCCCCACCTATAGATTTGGCTACTGCGGTGATGAATCTAGCACAACAGTTGCAGCAAATACAACAAGTACAAGCCAACATGCAAGCTGCTACGGGAATGGGTTTCCCAGCTGCAAACACTACTCCTTTATCGACGGGACAAGCTAGTGTCATGCGATGTTTGATCCGGGCACTTTAGCTCTATCTCTATTCCATGATGGGTGCATGTGGGACGGCAATGGTGTTTGATCCATTAGGCGGCTTCACACACTCGTGTATAGAGGTGCAGTGGCCACCTATCATTTCTATTTCACATTGCAAATTTATGAACCAGACCAAAGATATGAATTGAATGCATGCATATGTTTGTTGCATTGTTTTGTTTGTTCACTGAGCCATGATGTGTGCTCACCCTTTCGACGTCGAATATTTTTAGTTGATGATGCAAGTACTACAGTAGAAGATTATATGAATGCTCTAATGTACGGGCATGTTGCGGCAATGGATGTAGAAGCTATGATGGAGACGCATGATTCGTCGTGCGAGTGCAACTCATGCGTCTTTGATTAGATTTATTTGTTGGATTATTAAGAACATGTAATTGATTAATTTATTTTATTTTATGTCTTAGTCATTTGGAGATAATTGGATAATTTATTTATGTTATCACTGTTAGATTCTCAGTTCATTAATATTAAAGACTTCTGCTATTGTTTATTTATTCTGATTATGGTTATGGATGTGTATGGTTTAATCCAAAAGACACAGCCTATTCGAGATCTTGGTTGAACGGTTAGATCATAGATGGTTCATCACACCATTCTGGTTGGTGCATAATTGGGGTGTGACAACTTGGTTTCAGAGCTCTCGGGCCCTGTCTATTAAACCGGTATACTTCCACAAAAGTTCGTGAACTGAGTTAGGATAAAATTTAAAAGCTTTAATAACAACACACTATAAGCACCTGTATTGTATGAGACAAAAATTAAGAAAGAGAATAATGCACTATTAAGATGAGAAACAAGTTTCATATATACTCGAATAAAAACAATATATATATATATATCCAAATCAGAGTATGGTCCACAATCCAGACAGTTACTCTATAGTACAAGGAAAAAGAAATAAATGCATCATGGAGCTGGGGGTGTTGGAGGAGGAGGTACTTCACGATCTCGGTCATAATCCTCAGTATACACCCTCGTAAGCCAGGCTACCTGAGTCTGGGTCACTTGGAGACTAGCTGCCAGATCGATCATCCGCTAATCAGACACGCGCTGGGCCTCCATAATCTCACGTAGCAACCCCATCACGTCATCTGGTGGTGGATGCGAAGGACCAGCTGAGTGGGAAGGAACCCGAGAAGGGACAGCTCCAGTGGAATGCAGTGATGATGGAGGAGGTATGGCGTCTACATCCATGAACATACGATCATCATCCTCAGCATCATCCCCATGGACCTCTGCTGCTGCTGCTGCCGCCTCAGCGTTTGCTATCTCTACCCGAGTACGGGGATTCACCATAGCATTCCTCTCCTCGTCACTGACCTGCGTATCTCGCATCCCCATCTTGCAGATGGCCTCCTATTCAAGGTCAGACGAGAAGGTATCCTCATGAATCCTCTCATCCACTAAATCGACATGCAGGCGAGTGAGCAGGGTAGTGATCAAACGCCCATAGGGCAGGTTGCCTATCTGACCAGGCATCACAACATGGATCATCGTCCTGATGATAATATATGGAAGGCAGACGGGCTGCCTAGTGCAGATGCAGTAGAAGAGATACTGGGTCAATTGGGAAATCTTTTCATAATGCCCACTCTGAGGAATCAGGTTGTGCTGAATAATCTTGCAGTACACCGGGGGTTCCAGCCGTAGGTTGACTGCCTTCATCTCCTAGCGATCATCCCTAAGAAGCTGACGGTCAATCTCTGCACGCATCATCAAAGATAGGAACTGGGGTTCCTTGGGTGCATAGTATACTAAGGGATCATCATTTGATATGCCCAGGAGGTCAGCCAACTCCTGGCAGTTAAAGGAGATCTCTACCCCTTTAACATAACTGGTGATCCTGAGCTCCTTACCCATGTCTGTATCATTTAGATCACCCACTACCTAAAGATTGCAATAAAACTGCTTCACCAGTGCAGGAAAGGTGCAACCCTCATATAATATCATGGGGAGCCAACCCATATCACCAAAGGCACCCTCCACATTAAACAAGGCTAAATTAGCCAAGTTTACACAACGACCCCCTTCCACTTTCTTACGCTCATAACGAGCGTACTGAGTCTCTGCTTCATTGGACCGGAAGAGAAGAGGATCATGAACTCTGGGAACCTTGGTGCGAGCCATGCTATCTACAAAGACACAGACAAATAAGCAAGATACTAGTTATAGAGAAAAACTCAAAATTTTGACATTATAATGACATGATTTGGCCAAAAGCCTCACTTTTCACCCAAACAGTTGGGCAGGAGGACTTACATATGTTCCAAACCATCCTGCAAGGCTCATACAATTGGAAATTTAAACTAGGAAGATCGAATTTGAAGAAATTTCAACAATTTGGAAAAATCCTGAAAATTAGGTCAAAAATGGAAAATTTCAAGTTTCTAAAAAATTAACCAATGAAACTCATATTTTCTTGAGGGCTTTCATCCATTGGGTGGCCAATAGCAAAAGCCCCCAATAAAAATCAAATTTTTACGGTTAGAAAAATTTTAATTTGAAGAAAACGTTATAAATGGAGAAAAACCTAGTTTTAAAAGCTTAAAAATGAGGACCAGTAGAGAACATACCTGAAGGAACAGAGCGGAGGTCCTGAATGGAAGAAAGAATCACCAAACACGAGTGGTCGACATTGTTGCAACTTAATGGAAGCTAGTTGAGTTGAAAGCAAAAGAGAAAGTGAGAAATGACTCCAAAAATCAGGTTTAAAAACTTGTTTTGGGGTCGTGTGGTCGCAGAATTCGACCAAATATGGGACCATACGACCGACCCCACGAACGACCACAGGCTCTCGGTAAGCTGACAGACTTTGTGTGGTCGGACCCTATGGTTGGACATATTCCGACCCCACGATTGAGCACAGGCTCTCGGTGAGCTGACAGGGTTTTGTGAGGTCGCATACCCTGTGATCGGACATATTGCGACCCCACCATCGACCACACGATGGAAAATATAGTATTTTCACTATATGACTTGGAAAATTGGAATTTTACATTGATTAATTGGATTTTGACATGGGAATGATGTATATTATGATTGCCTCACATGTTCTATGTTTTTTCAGACACTATCACCACCGGAATAGGAAATGGCTGGGCGAAGAGTAACTAGGCGAAGACGTAACCCAATTCCACCACTTCCACCTGTGGAGGAAGATAGCCATGAAAATCCTGAAGGACAAGAGAATTAAAATGTGGCACCACTAGGAGCTAATGGCCAGGCCAATCCTACAAACTTGGCAGCCCCACCTACAGATTTGGCTACAGCAGTTATGAACCTGGCATAATAGCTGCAGCAAATACAGCAAGTACAAGCCAATATACAAGCTGCTATGGGAATGATTTTTTTAGCTGTACATACTACACCTATGCCAGCCAGACAAGCTAGCACAGTACCAGGGGGTAGCAATACGGTACCCCAAGCACCTCAAACGCCAGTTGTACAAGCTCCAGTATAGAACCCTGAGGTAGCCCAAGGCAGTTACCAGTATCAACCACCTATGTATGGGGCCTATGCTTAGTATCAGTTGGACCATTATTGACTGATCGAGCGCTTTCTGAAAATGAAGCCTAAGGAATATAATGGCAAGCCAGTAGATCCTTTGTGGCCAGCTCACTGGATCGATGAAATGGAAAGGAATTTTATGATGATGACGGTTAATGAGGAGGAAAAAGTACTGTGTGCCACATTCATGCTGAAGGGCGATGCACACCACTGGTGGAAGTCTACTCAGAGTTATTTGTTAACCAAGAAAACCCAATTGACCTGGGCTATCTATAAAGAGGCATTCTTCGAGAAATATTTTCCCAGAAGTTTCAGAGACGCTATGGATATAGAGAGTTCCTGAGTTTTTATCAGAGACAGATGATTGTGGATGCATATCAACAGCGTTATCAAGAGCTGTTTTTCTTTGCTCCCTCTAGCATGCAGGATGAAAATACTAAAACCCGAAGGTTCGTCATGGGACTTAGGGGAAGCATTCGGGAGCATGTTTTGGGGTTAGAAAAGATAGATTTATAACGAAGCCATACAGATTGCTCGAGTACTAGAATCGAGCCAGAGGGAGAGCTACTTTGCTTAGAATAGAGGTATAAAAAGGCCAAATGAAAATTCATATAACGGAGGAAACACAAAGACATTTAAACCCTTCCGTATTCAAGGCTTTAATGTTGCATCCAAGACTACACTAACAGCCCAACCTCAACAAAAGCAAAATAATGAAGGAGTAAAATGCTATAACTGCAATCAAATGGGACATTATTCAAGGGAGTGTCCTAAGCCCAAGAAGCAGCTACAACAAGGAAAGGTTTATGCAGTTACATCTGAGGATGATGCCGCATCGCCTAATGTTGTAACAGGTATGACCTGAACCTTTCATTTTGTATTGCCTTGTGTGAGCATATAGACTAAATTAAAACAAATCATAGGTATCGTACCTATTAATGGCATACCCGCCAGAGTGCTCTTGGATTTTGGAGCTACTCATTCTTTTATATCTGTGTCATTTGGAAAGAAGCTAAATCTACCCCTCAGATCTTTAGACTACAAATTGCTTGTATGATCACCTATGGGATTAGAAGTGGAATTAGAAAAAGGTTATGCACCATGTCCAGTTCTTATCGACGAGAAGATTTTGGATGCAACCTTGATTCAACTCGAGATGATAGACTTTGACGTTATCTTGGGAATGGATTGGTTAGCTCGGCATTCTGTAAATCTATTATGTGTAGAAAAGAAACTAACATTTAAAGACAAGGAAGGAGCAGAGTTTAGTTTTACGGGAACCAGATTATCCCGTAAACGAAAACTCATCCTCTCTGCATTAAAGGCTAGAAAATGCCTCGAGAAAGGAGGAGTTGGGTATCTAGTATCTGTGGTCAACCTCACCGAGGAAGTACCACGAATGGAGGATATTGATGTTGTGCGTGACTTTCCAGATGTATTTCCTAAGGAACTAGCAGGACTACCACTCGACTGAGCGACAGAGTTCGTTATAGATCTTATACCCGGAGCCGCACCAATATCTAAAGCACCCTATCGAATGACTCCTACTGAACTGAAGGAACTAATGGTACAGTTACAGGAATTACTGGACAAGGGTTATATCAGCCCCAGCATATCACCATGGGGAGTGCCGGTATTGTTTGTAAAGAAGAAGGATGGTAGTGTTTGACCGTGTATAGACTATCGAGAATTGAATAAGATTACAATCAAGAATCGGTACCCGTTGCCTCGGATCGATGACTTGTTCGATCAGTTGCAAGGTGCCAAGGTGTTCTCCAAGATTGATCTTTGGTCAGGATACCATCAGTTGAAGATTAAGGAAGGTGATATTCCGAAGATGGCAATTAGAGCAAGATATGGACATTATGAATTTTTAGTCATGTCTTTTGGATTAACTAACACACCCACAACTTTTATGGAACTCATGAATTGGGTATTCCATGATATGTTCGATACGTCAGTCATTGTGTTTATGATGATATATTGGTCTACTCCAAGGACAAGGAAACTCATGTCATGAATCTAAAAGCAGCTCTACAGCGACTAAGAAAAGAGAAGCTTTATGCCAAATTTACAAAGTGTGAGTTTTGGCTAAATGAGATCGCTTTCTTAGGCCATGTAGTATCCGTTGAGGGAATTAAAGTGGATCCTAGCAAGATTGAAGCCATTCTGAAATGGGAAGCACCTAAGAGTGTTGCAGAAATTAGAAGTTTCCTGGGTCTAGCTGGGTATTACCGATGATTCGTGGAAGATTAATCCAGAATTGCAGTACCTATTACCAGTTTGACCAAGAAAGGAGAAAAGTTTGTTTGGACTGACAAATGTGAAGAAGGTTTTCGAACATTGAAGGTTAGATTGATATCCACTCCCATCTTGACTATTCCTATTTTAGGACAACCATTTACCTTGTACACTGATGCGTCTGGGTTGGGTTAGGATGTGTACTTATGCAAGGAGAACAAGTAGTTGCGTATGCCTCAAGACAACTGAAGACACATGAGAAGAACTATCCCACTCATGACTTGGAATTAGCAGCGGTAGTACATGCTATCAAGATATGGAGACATTATTTGTATGGAGAGAAATTTCAGATTAAGTCAGATCACAAGAGTCTCACTTATCTTTTTAATCAAAAGGAGTTGAACCTGAGACAAAGAAGATGACTGTAATTATTGAAGGATTATGATTGCGATATTCAGTATCATCTAGGGAAAGATAATGTAGTTGCTGATGCGCTAAGCATAAAAACAATGATAAAATCCCAAGGAGAGATTAACACGACTGCGGTAATGTGTGTTACAGGAAAAGTATTCAATCATGGTAATGAGCAGTTCGTGATAGATGCACCAGGTGGATCAATCAACCAAGGTTTTATTCATCGGTTTTCAAATATGTTCGCAACATTGAAGATTGTACCTGATATATTAGATGAAGTGAAGGCCGCTATTAGATCAGACCCTTATCTGAGAACAGTACAAGAAGACATCGAAAAAGGTAGGACTATTCCTGAGTTCACCTTAGATGTTGAAAAGGTACTGAAGTACAAAGGAAGAGTATGTGTTCCTGAAACATACAACTTGGGCATTAGACAGACTAATGAAGGAAGCTCACACCACCGCTTATTCGGTACATCCTAGAAGTACGAAGATGTATCATGATCTGAAGAAGCTATATTGGTGGAGAGGAATGAAGGCGGATGTAGCTAAATTTGTGTCTCAATGCCTAAATTGTCAGAGGGTAAAGGCTGAAAGGCAAAGACCTACAAAATTGTTGCAGTCACTACCAGAACCAGCATGGAAATGGGACTGCATCACTATGGACTTCGTCACCGGGTTACCATTGACTCCCAGAGTAGTTGACGCGGTCTGGGTGATTATAGATCATCTGACTAAAACAGCTCACTTCATAGTTATACGACCTCAGTATACCCTAGAGAGGTTAGCCAAGCTATATGTGGATAATATTGTCAGATTACATGGTGTACTTGAAAGCATTGTGTCCGATAGAGACCCACATTTTACTTCAAAGTTTTGGGAAGGATTGCAGATGGCTATGGGTACAACGTTGAAGTTTAGTACTACATTCCATCCTCAGACAGACAGACAGTTGGAGCGTACCATTCTGATTTTAGAAGACATGCTTCGAGCCTGTTTTATTGATTTTAAGGGATCATGGGATGAGAAACTACCATTGATCAAGTTCGCCTATAACAACAGCTATCAGGATACTATATAAATGTCACACTATGAAGCACTGTATGGTAAGAAGTGTCGAACTCCTCTGTTTTGGAATGAAGTTGGTGAACGGAGTATCGTTGGATGAGAGTTTGTTGAAGAGACTTGTCGGGTAGTTGACATTATCAAGGAAAGAGTTAGAATAGGTCAGAATCGTCAGAAACAATATGCAGATACTGGACGTCGAGACCTTGAATTCATTGTAGGTGATAAGGTATTCTTGAAAGTATCACCTATGCGAGGCTTATAACGATTCGAACAGAAAGGGAAATTAGGTCCAAGATATGTCGGGCCATATGAGATTCTCGCTAAACGTGGAAAAGTGGTATATCAGTTAGCACTACCTCCATCTATGTCAAGTGTGCATGATGTATTTCATATCTCATTACTAAAGAAGTACGTCAGAGATCCAACATATGTTTTAACAGCGGACCCATCGGGTCTAACTGATGATTTGAAATTTGAAGTAGCACCAACTGAAATCACCAGCCGAAAAGTTCAACGTCTACGCAATCGTGACATTTATTATGTTAAGGTCACTTGGAGGAGCCGAGATATTGAAGAGATCACATGGGAAGAAGAGAATGTTATGCGAAAGCAATATCCTCACCTTTTCGACTCGAAAGGTATGTACAAATTTTGAGGACGAAATTTCTATAAGAGGGGGGAAGTTGTAAGACCTGTATCGAACTAACCGGTCTTACCACCTTGTATCCGGTCTACCTATCATGGTCGAGCCAAGTGGACCAAGTGCGTGAAGAAACCACAAGACCAGGTATGAAATTTAATCCAAAAATAGTCAATTATGAGCATGTGGTCGCATACCTAAATAGGAGTGACCGACCACACCTCAAAATAGTGCAACCACATGAATTTTGGTCGTGTGGTCGGACATTTTAGAAGGTGTGGTCGACGAATTCTGTGACGCCTTTGACCACACGAACCAAGTCAGAAACCAAAAATTAGGAAACCTTCTTAATTTGAAAGGGGTCTTTTCCTAAACTCATTAGGGCCTATTATGGAGAGTTTTCCTCTATAAATAGGATGCCCCTTAGCCTCTTTCACTCTTTTAGAACTCAAACTGAGAGTGAGAGAAAGAGAAGAGAAGGAAGAGAAGGAAAATTGAAGAGGAAGACTAAGGAGGAGGAAAATTCAGAGAAAACTCTAAATCTTCAGCAAGCTTAAGGTATGAGCATATTTCCCTTGTTAAATTGAGAGACTAGAATAGTTCATGAGGAAGATAGGATTTAGGAGAAACCCAAATCATCAATCCATGGATAAATTCCAAGAGAATCCATGGAGGAAATTATGTGGACAATGGATTCTGTATAAAATACTAATTCTGAGCCATAGAACAATTGTAGGAAGGACCATGATGATAGGCCAAGGAATCCAAACATGGAGGATTGGAGTTGAGAGTGAAAGGTCGACCATCACACGTGTGGTTGCATGATGTGCGACCACACGAGACACACATGCCCTTGGGAAGTTTCCAGCGAGGGTGTGGTCGCACGTGTGGTCGCAGGATATGCAACCACACCTTACGACCCCACGCCCTGTGGTCACAGAAACTGAGACCACAGGTGCTGCCACACCTACGACCCCTCAGTTTCTGTTAGTTTAAACTCATGGGAATTAATTCTAATTTAAAATCTATAAATTTATTAGGTTTCTAAGTAGTCTAAGAGTCAATTACAAAGCTTGAACGAGGATCTATTATCGATCAAAGGTGAGGGAACAAGACCTAAATTAATTGGCTAATAATAAACTATTTTTATTTATTGAGTCTAATACCATGAATGATTCTATGCTTGTATGATTGTAATGTGCATATCACATGTCATCCAATATTCCTGTTATTACTGCTCATGCATATTTAATTCAGTTTATTTATAACATGATGATGGTGATGATGCTAGGAATAGGCATGTAAATGTATGTGTGTGGTTAGTGTACTTGATGCGAGTAGGGCATTAGGGGGAGGACGTGACACTGTGGTTCATCCTGATCACCAGACTCTAGCTCTATCTCTACTCAAGTCTTGTCCACTAACATTGTCGTATCGCCATTACCTTAGCAGAACTATTACGTCGTAGGGCATCAGGGGAGGTGGTCTCGGACTGTGTAGTCTCTGACTCTGTCGGGGGGCCTTAGCTCTATCTCTATAGACATATTGAGGGATGCTGGGGTGAGGCCTTGGATACACAGTTTGACATTAGGATTGGTTAGTTGCGAGCCCAGTTTGCAAGCCCTCGCCAATAGGGTTTACGTGTTGGTATGGGTAGGGCATCAGGGGAAGTGTCATGCGGTGTTTGATCCGGGCACTTTAGCTCTATCTCTATTCCTTGATGGGTGCATGTGGGACGGCAATGGTGTTTGATCCATTGGGCGGCTTCACACACTCGTGTATAGAGGTGCGGCGGCCACCTATCCTTTCTATTGCACATTGCAAACTTATGAACCAGACCAAAGATATGAATTGAATGCATGCATATGTTTGTGGTATTGTTTTGTTTGCTCACTGAGCCATGATGTGTGCTCACCCTTTTGACGTTGAATATTTTTAGTTGATGATGCAGGTACTACAGTAGAAGATTATATGAATGCTCCAATGTACGGGCATGTTGCGGCAATGGATGCAGAAGCTATGATGGAGTCGCATGATTCGTTGTGCGAGTGCAACTCATGCATCTTTGATTAGATTTATTTGTTCGATTATTAAGAACATGTAATTGATTAATTTATTTTATTTTATGTCTTAGTCATTTGGAGATAATTGGATAATTTATTTATGTTATCACTATTAGATTCTCAGTTCATTAATATTAAAAACTTCCGCTATTGTTTATTTATTCTGATTATGGTTTTGGATGTGTATGGTTTAAGAAAAAAGACACAGCCTATTCGAGATCCTGGTTGAACCATTGGATCATAGACGGTTCATCACACCATTCTGGTTGGTGCAGAATTGGGGTGTAACATATCGTACCTATTAATGGTATACCCACCAGAGTACTCTTTGACTCTGGAGCTACTAATTCTTTTATATTTGTGTCATTTAGAAAAAAGCTAAATCTACCCCTCAGACCTTTAGACTACAAATTGCTTATACGTTCACCTGTGGGATTAGAAGTGGAACTAGAAAAAGGTTATGGACCAAGTCCAGTTCTTATCGGCGAGAAGATTTTGGATGCAACCTTAATTCAACTCGAGATGACAAACTTTGACGTTATCTTGGGAATGGATTGGTTAGCTTGGCACTCCGCAAATCTATTATGTGCAAAAAAGAAACTGACAATTAAAGACAAGGAAGGAGCAGAGTTTAGTTTTGCGGGAACCAAACTTCCCCATAAACGAAAACTCATTTTCTTTGCATTAAAGGCTAGAAAATGCCTCGAGAAAGGTGGAATTGGGTATCTAGTATCCGTGGTCGATCTCACCAAGGAAGCACCACGAATGGAGAATATTGATGTTGTGCGTAACTTTCTGGATGTATTTCTTGAGGAATTACTAAGACTACCACCCGATCGAGCGACAAAGTTCGTTATAGATCTTATACCCGGAGCTGCACCAGTATCTAAAGCACCATATCGAATGACTCCTACTGAACTGAAGGAACTGAAGATACAATTATAGAAAATACTGGACAAGGGTTATATTAGACCCAGCATATCACAATGGGGAGTGCTAGTATTGTTTGTGAAAAAGAAGGACGGTAGCGTTCGACTGTGTATAGACTATCGGGAATTGAATAAGCTTACAATCGAGAATCAGTACCCATTGCCTCGGATCGATGACTTGTTCGATCAGTTGCAAGGTGCCAAAGTGTTCTCCAAAATTGATCTTTGGTCAAGATACCATCAATTGAAGATTAAAGAAGGTGATATTCTGAAGACAGCATTCAGAACCAGATATGGACATTATGAGTTTTTAGTCATGTCTTTTGGATTAATTAATGCACCTGCAACTTTTATGGAACTCTTGAATTGGGTATTCCATATGTTGGATACGTCAGTCATTGTATTTATTGACGACATACTAGTCTACTCCAAGGACAAAGAAACTCATGTCACAAATCTAACAACCGCTCTGCAGTGACTAAGAAAAGAGAAGCTTTATGCCAAATTTACAAAGTGTGAGTTCTAGCTAAATGAAGTCACTTTCTTAGGCCATGTAGTATCCGCTAAAGGAGTTAAAGTGGATCCTAGCAAGATTGAAACCATCGTAAAATGGAAAGCACCTAAGAATGTTGCAGAAATCAGAAGTTTCTTTGATTTAGCTGGTTATTATCGACGATTCGTGGAAGATTACTCTAGAATTGCCGTACCTCTCACCAGTTTGACTAAGAAAGGAGAAAAATTTATTTGGACCGACAAATGTGAGGAGGGTTTTCAAACATTGAAGGCTAGATTGATATCAGCTCCCATCTTGACTATTCCTATCCCAGGACAACCATTTACATTGTACACTGATGCGTCTGGGTTAAGTTTAGGATGTGTGCTTATGCAAGGAGAACAACTAGTTGCATATGCCTCGAGATAACTAAAGACGCATGAGAAGAACTATCCCACTCATGACTTGGAATTAATAGCAATAGTACATGCTGTCAAGATATGGATTATTTGTATGGTGAGAAATTTGAAATTAAATCAGATCATAAGAGTCTTACTTATCTTTTCAATCAAAAGGAATTGAACATGCGATAGAGGAGATGGCTGGAGTTGCTAAAAGATTATAATTGCGATATCCAGTATCATCCAGGGAAGGCTAATGTAGTTGCTGATGCGCTAAGCAGAAAAGCAAT
The DNA here is from genome assembly GCA_028583415.1 of Protea cynaroides. Taxonomy (NCBI): domain Eukaryota; kingdom Viridiplantae; phylum Streptophyta; class Magnoliopsida; order Proteales; family Proteaceae; genus Protea; species Protea cynaroides. The sequence goes on along the minus strand of CM053270.1, from coordinate 33,948,582 downwards.
GATAAAATCCCATGGAGAAGTTAACACGACTGCGGCAATGTGTTTTATAGGAGAAGTATTCAATTATTGTAATGAGAAGTTCGTGATAGATACACTGGATGGATCAACTAACCAAGGGTTTATTCATCGATTTTCAAATATATTTGTCACATTAAAGATTGTACCTGATCTGATAGACGATGTAAAAACAACTATTAAATCAGACCCTTATCTGAGAATAGTGCAAGAAGATCTAGAAAAAGGTAGGACTACTCTTGAGTTCACTTTGGATGTTGAAAAGGTACTAAAATACAAAGGAAGAGTATGTGTTCCTGAAAATGAAGACTTGGATATTAGACACAGACTAATGAAGGAAGCTCACACCATCGCTTATTCGGTACATCCTAAAAGTATGAAGATGTATCATGATCTCAAGAAACTGTATTGGTGGAGAGGAATGAAAGCGGATGTAGCTAAATTTATGTCTCAATGCCTAAATTGTCAGAGGGTAAAGGCTGAAAGGCAAAGACCTGTAGGATTATTGCAACCACTGCCAGAACCAGCCTGAAAATGGGACTGCATCACTATGGACTTCGTCACCGGGTTACCATTGACTCCCCGAATAGTTGACGCGGTCTAGGTGATTGTGGATCGATTGACCAAGATAGGTCATTTCATAGCTATACGACCTCAGTATGCCCTAGAGAGGTTAACCAAGCTATATGTGGATAATATTGTCAGATTACATGGTATACCTGAAATCATTACCCATGCTTTACCTCAAAGTTTTGAGAAGGATTACAGAAGGCTATGGGTACAATGTTGAAGTTCAGTACTGCATTCCATCCTCAGACAGACGGACAGTCAGAGCGTACCATTCTGATTTTAGAAGACATGCTTTGAGCTTGTGTTATTGATTTCAAAGGTTCATGGGATGAGAAACTACCATTGATCAAGTTCACCTATAACAACAGCTATCAGGCTACTCTATAGATGTCGCCCTATGAAGCACTGTATGGTAGGAAGTGTCAAACTCCTTTGTTTTGGAACGAAGTTGGAGAGCGAAGAACTGTGGGCCCCAAATTTGTTGAAGAAACTTGTCGAATAGTTGACATTATCAAGGAAAGAGTCTGAATAGCTCAGAACCGTCAGAAGCAATATGCAGATAATCGACGCAGAGATTTCAAATTCACCATAGGTGATAAGGTATTTATGAAAATATCTCCTATGCGTGGTTTGAAAAGGTTTGGACAGAAGGAAAAGTTGTGTCCCAGATATATTGGACCTTATAAAGTTTTAGATAGATATGGAAAAGTAGCATATCAGTTAGCATTACCACCATCTATGTCAAGTGTGCATGATGTATTTCATATCTCATTACTGAAGAAGTACGTCAGAGATCCAACACACGTGTTAACAGCGGATGCACTGGGTCTAACTGATGATTTGACATTTGAAGTAGCACCAACCAAAATTATCAGTCGGAAGGTTCAACGTCTACGCAACCGTGACATTTATTATGTTAAGGTTACTTGGAGGAGCCAAGATGTAGAAGAGATCACATGGGAAGAAGAGAATGCTATGTGAAAGCAATATTCCCACCTTTTTGACTTGGAAGGTCTGTGCAAATTTCAAGGAAAAAATTTATAATAAGAGGGGGGAGTTGTAAGACTCGTATCGTACTAATCAGTCTTACGACATTGTATCAGGTCTTCCTATCATGGTCGGGCCAAGCGGACCAAGTGCGTGAAGAAACCACAAGGCTAGGTATGAAATTGAATCCAAAATCATCTAAATAGGAGCGTGTGGTCGCATACTTAAACAGGTGGGGTCGACCACACCTCAGAATAATAAGACCACAGGAGTCTGGGACGTGTGGTTGACGGGTTCGGCTACCCCATGTGCGACCACACGATGTCAAACTAACTCCGTGATTAGGAAACCTTCCTAATCAAAGGGTGTTCTTTCCTAATCTAAGTAGGACTCCATATGGAGGGTTTTCCTCTATATATAGGATGTCCCTTAGCATCTTTCATCCTTTTAGAACTCAAACTGAAAGAGAGAGAAAGAGAAAAGGAAGAAGAGAAGAAGAATTGAAGAGGAAAACTAGGAGAAGGAAATTCAGAGAGAACTCTGATTCTTCAATAAGTTTAAGGTATGAAAACATTCTCCATATCAGTTGAATGCCTAGAATAGATCATGAAGGTGATAATGATTCAAAGTGAGACCCCAATCATAAAACCATGGATAAATTCTAAGAGATCCATGGAGGGAATCTTTTAGGATGATGGATTAGGTAAAAATATGAATTTTAAGCCATAGAACAATCATAGGAAGGATCATGATGATAAGCCAAGGAATCAAAACACGAAGGAATTGAGTTGAGAGTGGAAAAGTCGACCATCACTTGTGTAGTCGCAGTTTGATCGACCACACGAGGCACATATGATCGACCACACACCCTCAGGAAATTTCCAGGGAGGGTGTGGTCACATGTGTGGTCGCATGATATACGACCACACACCCTCGGGAAAGTTCTAGGGAGGGTGTGGTTGCATGTGTGGTCGCATGATATGCGACCACACATATCGACCACACGCCCTCGGGAAAGTTCCAGGGATGGTGTGGTCGCATGTATGGTCGCATGATATGCGACCACACATAGTGACCACACACCCTGTGGTCGCAGAAACTGAGACCACAGGTGCGGCCACACCTACGACCACTCAGCTTCTGCAAGTTTGAATTGATGAAAATAAACTCTAATTTAAAATCTATAAATTTGTTAGGTTTTCAAGTGGTCTAAAAGTGATTTACAGAGCTTGGACGAGGAATAACCATCAACCAAAGGTGACGGAACAAGTCCTAAACTAATTGGCTAATAATAAACTGTTTTACTATTTGAGTCCAATGCCATGAATGATTCTATACTTGTATGCTTGTAATGTGCATTTCATATGTCATCCAATATTCCTGCTATTACTGCTCATGCATATTTAATTTTGTTTATTTTTAATATGATGATGATGATGATGTTAGGAATAGGCATGTGAATGTATGCGTGTGGTTAATGTGCTTGATGTGAGTGGAGCATCAGGGGGAGGACGTGACATTGTGGTTCATCCTGGTCACCAGACTCTAGCTCTATCTCTACTAAAGTCTTTCTCACTAACATAGTTGTATCGCCATTACCTTAGCAGAACTATTACGTCGTAGGGCATCAGGGGAGGTGGTCTCGGACCGTGTAGTCTTTGACTCTGCTGAGGGGGCCTTAGTTCTATCTCTATGGACGTATTGAGGGATGCTGGGGTGAGGCCTTGGATACATTGTTTGGCATTAGGATTGGTTAGTTGCGAGCCCAGTTTGCAAGCCCTCGCCAATAGGGGCTTACGTGTTGGTATGGGTAGGGCATCATGGGAAGTGTTATGCGGTGTTTGATCTAGGCACTTTAACTCTATCTCTATTCCATGATGGGTGCATGTGGGATGGCAATGGTGTTTGATCCATTGGGCGGATTCACACACTCGTGTATAGAGGTGCGGCGGGCACCAATCCTTTCTATAGCCCATTGCAAACTTTTAAATCAGACCAAGATATGAATTGAATGCATGCATATGTTTGTTGCATTGTTTTGTTTGCTCACTGAGCCATACTGAGCCATGATGTGTGCTCACCTTTTCGACGTCGAATATTTTTAGTTGATGATGCAGGTCCTACCATGGAAGATTATATGAATGCACTAATGTACAGACATGTTGCTGCGATGGATGTGGAAGCTATGATGGAGTCGCATGATTCGTCATGCGAGTGCAACTCTGGTGTTTTCGATTAGATTTAGTTGTTGGATTATCAGAACATGTAATTGATTATTTTATTTTATTTTATGTCTTGGGTCATTTAGAGATACTTGGATAATTAATTACGTTATCACTGTTAGATACTTAGTTCATTAATATTAAAGACTTCCGCTATTGTTTATTTACTTTGATTATGGTTGTGGTTGTATCTGGTTTAATCGAATGGGCACTGCCTATACGAGATCCTGGTTGAACCGTTGGTCCATAGATGGTTCATCATACCAATCTGGTTGGTTCAGAATTGGGGTGTGACATGTTGACTTAGGGTCACAAATAGGTCCGCATGAGCCAAAAATGGTAGGTATTGACTCAGGGTCACATGGGGTCCGGATGTGCCAGAAATGGCATGTATGGACTCAGGGGTACAAGGACGTCTGGATGAGTCAGAAATGGCAGGTTTTGTACTAAGGACACAATTTAACACTGGATGGTCCATATATGGTAGGTTTTGGACTCCGAACATGATTTAACACTAGATGGTCCATACATGACAAGTTTTGGTTTATAGGAAAACTGACATAGGGTAACCCTAAAATGGTTAGTATTGGTTCCAAGGGATAGGGGATGACATAGGGTGACCCTATGTGGAGAGATGACACTTGGTGATCTTTATATGGCAGAAGAGAGGTGGCAAAAATGGGGTGCTTACACCTGGACAAAAGGGTTACGCCAAGATACGAAGTGAACTCCAAATGCCTGAAGTTGGTGAGAGCAGCTACCAAGAACACCACAACCCAGGTAACCTTCTAAACTTACCTAATAATTAAATGGTCAATTTGTCACCATAGCTTTGTCATCGACCATCCTGGATTTAAACACATGGGGATTTACTCCCCAAATCATATTTGGGATAAGGAAATAGGAATATCACTTCGGGAAAATATTCTAATTCCCTCTCCCGACTTACATTTATAAACTTTTATTTGAAAAATAAAGTTAATCCGGACATCTTGTAGAATATATAGATGGCCTCCAACTGGAAAATTGATATCAGGGGCCATCTATTGCCTACAAATCAGTAGCATACAAGGGGAAACAAGCTCTCGATTGCAAGGCAGTTGCTACGCAGCAACCAAGTCATCCATGCCGGGATGACCTAGAAGATGTTCCAAAGGGATCACCATCACTATACAAGGTGGGTGATCCTAGGGGAAATGTGGGAGTAATGATAAAGCTCCCAACCACTAACCAAAGTCAGACGAGAGGGCGTACTCTAACTCGGCACAAAAGACATGTCAGGGGATGTCAAAGTTAACCTGACCATTTTCTAAATGCCGTCTAAAGAAGTCAGTTACAGCCGATTTCCAATATCCAAGTCAGGTTACAACTGTTTACTTGTCTATCCAAATCCTCAGGTACTTCAGCTCTCATACCGTGCCAAGTGATGTAAGAGTCCTCTACTTTGGAGGATCACCAGAGAAAAAGTACCAACTAGCATTGGTTGAAAATGAATTTGCCAATTGGGACTACTTCAGAAGGTTAGCAGTTCCAGAATATTATACTGGGGCAATTATTGGAGGACCTGCTCTAGTAATACTTCCAGAACAGGAAGACAAGCATATGCAAACAGCATATGTAGTGCATCTACTTCGTTCAACCCTTACAACACTGGAGATGTCATTACATTCAGTGATGATGATTTACTACACGTCTACTTCTCTCATTATGATGCCATTGTAATAACAATGGTAATTAACAATGAGAATGAAGTTGAGAGGACATTGGTGGATACCAGCAACTTGGTGGATATATTATATTACCATGCCTTCGAGGCCATGGAACTCGATGACAGACAACTCCAACCTGTCACCTACTCATTGATCAGCTTCTCTGGAGACTTTGTACATGTCAAAAGAGGAATTCAACTTGACACCCAAGTTGGAACAAAGCCTAGTCCTTAACTTACTTGGTGGTAGACACACCATCAAGTCATAATGTAATTTTAGGTAAGCCAGAACTAAATTTATTAAAAGCCTTTGTCTTGACCTATGAAATTCCCAACTGAGTATGGAGAAGAACATTGGAAGGTTGACCAAAAGTTATCCCGGCGGTGTTATGCAATTGACTTGGAAGCACATAAAGACAAGCTTCCAACCTAGAGTATCATCATCGAAGGCCTCCGAGATGAACTCAAATAAGAGCGAGGAACCCCAGCGGGGGAACTCGTCCAGTTTCCCATCTCTGAAGAATAACCTGAGGGATACTTCTAAATCGGATCATTTTTTTAGGGCAAGCAAAGGGAAGACTTGATAGAATTCCTTAAGAGCAACGTGGATGTCTTTGCATGGTCAGCATCGGACATGCTTGACATCCCTAGAGACTTAATAGAGCACAAGCTTATTGTGGACAAGAATTTTTGACCTGTCCAACAGAGGAAAAGGAACTTCGCACCTATATGCAAAGTCATCATTAAGGAAGAGGTTGATAAGATATTAGCGGCCAGGTTCATTGTGGAAGTCAAATACCTACAATGGGTACCAAAATCCAATGGAAAATGGCACATATGTATTGACTTTACCGACTTAAATAAAGCCTGCCATAAAGACTACTACCCTCTTCATAAAATAAATAAGCTAATTGATACGAGTTGCAACTACGTGTCATAAAATGTTGACATTTATGGACGTATATTCAGGTTATAATCAGATTAAGATGCATAAGCCTGATGAGATGAATACAACCTTTTTAACAAATGATGGACTATACTGCTACACAGTTATGCCGTTCGGGTTGAAAATGCTGGGGCAACTTATAACGATTGGTCAACAAGTATTTGAAAACTACATTGGCAGAAACATGGAAGTCTATGTGGACGACTTCCTTGTGAAGAGTAAAAAGGGTAAGTCATCTAGACAACTTGCAAGAAGCTTTTGAAGTCCTCCGAGGCTACCAGATGAAGTAAATCCCACAAAATGTGGATTTGGAGTACTCTCATGTGAATTCATCGGATTTATGGTATCCTAGCGAGGAATCGAAGCGAACCCAGCTAAAATTGAGGCTATAATGAAGAAGTCGGCCCCAAAGCCCAAGCAGATACAAGAGCTCATAGGCCGAGTTGTAACCCTTAGTCGATTTATGTCAAGGTCTGCAGATAGATGTCTACCCTTCTTCAAGACTTTAAAGGGCGCAAAGCATTTTGAATGGATTGAAGAATGCTAGAATGTAAGACCCGCACTCCACAAACTTGGTCTAACCGTATCGTGCCAGGTCTTTCCATCATTTCTGGACCAAGTGGACCGAGCGTGTGAAGATAGATCACAAACCAGGTATGAGAATCGAGTTAAAAACACTAAAAACATACCTAAGGTCGCATGCCTGGGTAGGTGTGGTCGACCATAAGGAAGGGAACCAAAAATCTCAAATCCAGGACCCTACAATCGATGATTTTGACCCTACGGTTGACGGTTTATGCGATCATATAATCGACCATGAGAACCCAGATCAGACTCCGAGTTTTGGAAACTTTCCTAAACTAAGGGATTGCTTTCCTAATTGAAAGAGGACTCTATATGGAGAGTTTTCCTCTATATAAAGAACGTCCCTCAGTCCTTTTTTCTCTCTTTTAGAACATTAGTAAACTCTAGAGAAAGAGAAGGAAGAGAAGGAGGAGAAAGAGAAGAAGAAAAATCTAAGGAGAAGAGTTTGCTAAGAAGAGTGTTGATCCCAGGTTGACACTGAGAGGGGGGGGGTGAATCAGTGACCACTAAAAATCTTCCCAACAATGTAAGATAAAACAATGCTGCCTTGAGCTGTCTGTCTATGCTGTGCTGCCTTGAGCTGACAAGTTCACATATCTGTTCATTTACACATTTTGTGCACACACCAACCACACACCCACAGGTATCCATACCAGGGGCTTGGCCTGCCAAGTGTGTACACCCATACCTTCCCAGCGTGATCACGACATGTATGGTGCTCACCAAATTAGCTTCCCAAGCTCTCCAATGGTGGTGGGTAAGCTTCTTCTACAAAATGGAGCTTCGGCACTTCCCCAATGCTTCTTGTACAAATTCTTCCACACCTAATTCTCACCACATACTCACACTGCCTCTCCCAATCTTTATACGGCCATTAAACTCAGAGAGAGGAGAGTGGAGATCGATTTTTCCTCTAAAATAAGCTCAAGAAGCTTCTTTCTTCCAAAAACCGGAGCTGCTCTCACCAAAACTTGTTTTCTTTGTTGTAGGTGAACAGTACTCGAGAGGATGAGTTCGGAGCAATTTGAATCACTCGAATCAGACATCGGGCGACAAAGATATGGCCATCCAAAGGCCAGCCGATTAGATTATTCCAAATGGAATCTTTAGGAGAGTATCTGTGCACCCGCGACACACCATTGACCCACCATACGCCGTTGTCAAGACGTGATTGGCACAGACAGAATCTTGTAATTCAGATCGCTGGATCGGTCAGACAGGCGCAGGAAATGATCTAGGCCTTATGATCGGACTCATCACGTCAGGCGCGATTGGGATTCATTGAGGCCGTCAGATCGAGATCCATGACGCCGATGCACCATACGCGTGCAACATTGAATCCTAGATTCAGTTCCATGCGGCGCGGATCATCGCGATAAATTGCCTTCAGCCAATCAAAGGCCTCGCGCAGGCATCTTGACGCGATCAACAAGATGCACAGAATCCCGCCTCTTTGTGAGACGGCGATCTTGGATCGACCTTGCGTGGCTTGATCTGAGCCGTTGAGGTGGAATCTTCTCTTTTTCAAAGGACCAAAATGCCCCTCAACAAAGTGTGGTAATGCCCTGTAAATCCAAAAATTTCCAGTAAGGTCTTGCGATGAAGTTTCACTGTGGCATTGCGTTGAACACCTGATGCGCATGCCGTTCAAGCCTTGCAGAGCTTGCGGTCCGCGTGCAATGCACTGGCCGTGCGCGCGGGCATCGAGTCATGAGGGTGCTGTGCACGCGGGTGCTGCATTGCTGCGAGATGCTTGCCGGCCTGGGGCTTGCGGCATGGCTACTGTGCGCGGCATGCTACTGTGCGCGGCATGCTGCCTTGGTGCCGCGGCTGTGCATGATGGGCTTGCTATTGTGCTGCTACCTTGGTGCCGTGGGCTGGCTGCCATGCTGGCCAGGGCTGGCTGCCATGCTGGCCTAGCCACCCCAGGTGGGACCCACCTGGTCCCCATCCACTCTCTCTCCTCATCTTCTCTCTCTTCTTTCTCTCTCTTATTTCTCTCTCCTCATCTTCTTTCTTTAATCTCTTTCTTTATGCTGGACTTGCTAATCAGCAGCTGTCAGTGCACCAACCCTGTCCATGTCTGTCTGTGGGACTATAGTGGGACCCACAAACACTCTCTCTCCTCTTTCTTTCTCTACTTTGTCTCTCTACTTTATATGCCTTCTTTCACTGAACTGTAAGCACTGTGAACTGGGAACCGGCTTCCAAGTAAGCTTCTGACTGTCCAACCATGCATGCTGACTGTCCACTCTGTTTGCTAACTAACTGTCCACTCTGTCTGCTGACTGACTGTCCACTCTGCCTGCTGAGTATCTGTGCACTCTGTCTACTCTACCTGCTGATTGTCTGTCTACTCTGTCTGCTGACTGTCCAGAGGTTGCCAAGGTTGCCAACAATGACAACACATACAAAGTTGACAACACATACAAAATTGCTCTCAACAGCTCAACTTGGTCAAGGTTTCAACAAAGAGATTGACTCTCTATCATAGGCAAAGGTATGAAACGAATCTCTGGAGATGTAAACTCTAAGGAATAAGACTTTTATGGAGGATAGGAAATATCAACCTATTATGATCTATGCGATTTCCATGAGAAAATCCTAAGGAGAACCATGAGGAATGAATTTGATGGTTAGGGTTGATAAGAAACTACTAATGATGGCCATTGGATGACCTTAGAATAAAACCCATTGAAGAATAGAAGAATTGAGCCAGGAAGAACTCAAATTTCATATAGACTGTGACCAGAAATATCAAGGTCGCAGCTACGGTCGACCATAGCATGACCAGTATGACCAGAGGATTGACCAAAGGCATTTGGGAAGATTTCAAAAATCATATGGTCGCAGCTACGGTCGCACCATATGCAACCGTAGGGAATCGATTGTAGACAGTAAGGTCGATATAGCATGAGACCATTGGACCAATTAGACACCTATCAGTGCTCTATTTTTATTTTCGACTACTGTAACATGTCACATATGAACCCTAACTTAAATTCATATAACTTTTAGGTTGTTAAATCAATTCAAAGAGAATTTCAAGGCTTGGAAGGACATCGAGATTGCTAATAGGTGAGGGAACAAGACATAAACTAATTGGTTAATAACAAACTATTTATTTTTATTGAGTCCAATGCCATGATTGATTCTATACGTGTATGCTTATAATGTGTATCTCACATGTCATCCAATATTTTTGCTATTACTGTTCATGCATATTTAATTCTGTTCATTTATAACATGAAGATGATGATGATGCTAGGAATAGGCATGTGAATGTATGTGTGTGGTTGGTGTGTTGGATGAGAGTAGAGCATTAGGGGGAGGGCGTGGCATGGTGGTCTTCGACCTCGTCACTAGACTCTAGCTCTATCTTTACTCAAGTCTTTTCCACTAACATCATCGTATCGCCATTACCTTAGCAGAACTATTATGTTATAGGGCATTAGGGGAGGTGGTCTCGGACCGTGTGGTCTCTAACTCTGCCGGAGGGGCTTAACTCTATCTCTATGGATGTATTGAGGGATGCTGGGGTAAGGCCTTGGATACACTGTTTGGCATTAGGATTGGTTAGTTGCGAGCCCAGTTTACAAGCCATCGCAAATAGGGGCTTACGTGTTGGTATGGGTAGGGCATTAGGGGAAGTGTTGGCGGTGTTTGATCCGGACACTTTAGCTCTATTTCTATTCCATGGTGGGTGCATGTGGGAGGGCATTGGTGTTTGATCCATTGGGTAGATTTACACATTCGTGTATAGAGGTGCAGTGGCCACCAAACATTTCTATAGCACATTACAAACTTAAAAACCAGACCAAAGATATGAATTGAATGCATGCATATGTTTGTTACATTGTTTTATTTGCTCACTGAGCCATGATGTATGCTCACCCTTTTCGACGTCGAATATTTTTAGTTGATGATGCAGGTCCTACGGTTGTAGAATATATGAATGCGCCGACGTATGGACACGTTGCTGCGATGAACGTAGAAGCTAAAAAAGATGTGCATGATTCATCATGCGAGTGCAACCAATGTGTTTTTGCTTAATTTTAGTTATTATTTGAACATCGGATATGTAATTGATTATTTATTTTTATGTCTTATGGTTTGGAGATAATTGGATTAAATGCTTATTTATCACTGTTTGACTCTCAGTTCATTATCTGTAAGAGTTCCGCTTATTTGTTTATTATCTTTGATTATTAATGTGGAATGTGTGTTTGGTTTGATAAGGTGGGTACGCCCTATGCAAGATTCTGGGTTAACCGTTGGTTTATTGATGGTTTATCACACCATTCTGGTTAGACCAGAATTGGGGTGTGACAACTTGGTATCAAAGCATCTCAGGTTCTACCCATTGACCTAACTACTTCCACATGAGTCATGAGCTGAGTTAGGATAAAATTTAAAAGCTCTAATAATAACACACCATAAGCACCTATGTTGTATGAGACATAAACTAAGAAAAAGAATAATACACATATGTAAAGGAGAAACCAATTTTATATATATATGGAAACAAGACAAATGTACATCAAATCAGAGTACAGTCCACAATCCAGACAGTTACTCTGTAGTATAATCGGAAAAAGATATAAAGGGCAATCATGGAGCTGGAGGTGCTGGAGGAGGAGGAGCCTCACGATCTTTATCGTAGTCCTCAGCATATACTCTCGTGAGCTAGGCCACCTGAGTCTGAGTCGCTCGGAGACTAGCTGCCAGATCCCCTAACCGCTGGTCTATAGAGCGCTGGGCATCTAAAAGTTCTCCTACTCTCCCATCAGTCACACGCTGAGCTCTTTAATCTCACGTAACAGCCCCATCATGTCATCCGGTGGTGGGCGTGAAGGACCAGCTGAATGAGAAGCCCTAGAAGGGCCAACTCCAGTAGAATGCTGTGGCGATGGAGGAGGGATTGCATCCACATCCATGTTAATCCGATCATCATCCTCTTCATCACTACCCTCGTATGCCTCTGCTGCTACCTCTGCTGCTACTGCTGCTGCAGCCTCTGCATCTGCTGCCACTACCTAAGTAAGAGGACGTCTTATAGCATTCCTCTCATCATCACTGACCTGTATCTCTCTCATGCCCATCCTGCTGATGGCCTCCCAATCAAGGTCAGTTGAGAAGGTGTCCTCAACGATCCTCTCATCCACTAGGTCCACCTGTAGATGAGCAAGCAAGGTGGAGATCAGCCGCCCATAGGGCAAGTTGCGTCTTGAGTCAGGCGACATAGCTCGGTGCATGATCCAGAGAATAATATACGAGAAGCAGACATGCTGCCTAGTAAAGATACAGTACAGAAGGTACTGAATCAGCTGAGAGATCATCTCATAATGTCCGCCTTGGGGAATCAGATTATGCTGGATAATCTTGCAATAGACACGTGGCTCTGGACGTAGGTTGACTGCTTTTACCTCCCAACTGTCATCTCGCAGAATCTGACTATCTATTTCTGCACGCATCTATGTAGATAGAAACTGTGGCTCTCTGGGTGCATAGTAAAAGAACTGCCCATCATTGGAGATACCTAGGAGATCAGCCAACTCCTGGCAGTTAAAGAAATCGAAACTCCTTCACCCAGCTAGTGATCCGAAGCTCTTTGCCCCTCTCTACATCTAGGTCACCCTCCACTTGAAGGTGACAGTAGAACTACTTAACCAAGTCTGGATAAGTGCAAGACTCGTATAGGATCATTGGAAGCCAGCCCATATCGTCAAATGCCCTCTCCACATCAAACAGGGCCAAGTGGGCTAGGGTCACACATCTATCCCCTTCAACTTTCTTCCAATCAAACCAAGGATATCGCACTTCAGCTTCCACAGACCTAAAGCGAAGTGGGTCATGAACTCGAGGAACCTTGGTGCAAACCATGATAGCTGTAAGAAAAGAAAATAAGAAAAACATGTTAGATAAATTTGAAAATTTGATAGCATAATGACGTAAAATGGAAAAAGCCTCACTTTTCACTCAAACATTTGGGCAGGAGGACTTACGTAGGTCCCAAATAATCCTCCAATGCATATCCAATCGGAAATTTTAACTAGGTGGGTCGAATTTGAAAAATATTGATAATTGGGCAAAACCCCCAAATTTTAGGTCAAAAAATGGAAATTTTGAAATTTTTAGCAAACCAACCGATGAAACTCAAATTTTCTTGAGGGCTTTCATCCATTGGGTGGCCAATAGCAAAAGCCCCCAATAAAAATCAAATTTTTATGGTTAGAAAAATATTAATTAGAAGAAAAGCCTACAAATGGAAAAACCCTAGGTATGAAAGCTTGAACTAGGAAGAGAGTAGAGAACATACCTTGTGGAACGAAATGTAGGTCTTAGATCGAAGGAAAAATCACCAAGTTTGTATGGTCGACACTGTAGCAACTCACTAGTGGCGAATTGAGTAGAGACCATAGGAGAAAGAAGTAGAATGAGAGGGAAAACTCTCGAAATAGGGTTTTAAAAACTGATTTTGGATCTTACGGTCAAATAATTCGACCAAAACCATCGACCATAGGATCGACCGTATGATCAATCATAGGGTCTCGGTAAGTTGCCAGGGATGTGGTAGTCGCACCTAAGGTCGCACAACATGCGACCGTAGGCCATCGACCGTATGATCTACTGTTGTCTGCATTTCTGCTTCAACTTTTGCGTATTGATTTTGTTTTTCTCTCGCCTTCCATTGTAAGACTAACCCAATACTACCATCATATCTTGTCTCACATGTACAGCCTTTCCAAGTACCATTCAACCAGGTGTTTCAATGGCTAGACGCAGAGTAAGTAGAAGGAGACAAAATGCAAACCCATCTCCACCACTTATGGAGACTAATGACAATGAGGGTCAGCAAGGACAAGAAGGAAATATTAGAACTCATAATACTGCACCTCAGAATGTGCACACCCAAGCCAACCCAACCAACCTACCTACACCACTTACAAATTTGGCTACTACGGTCATGAATTTAGCACAACAATTGCAGCAAATACAACAAGTGCAAGCCAACATGGAAGCTGCTATGGGAATTACTTTTCCAGCTGCAAACATAACCTCTCTACCTGCAGGACAAGCTAGTACTGCACCTGGTGGTAGCAACACTATACCCCAAGCACCACAAACACCAACAGTACAAGGTCAAGTGCCAAACTTTGAAGCACCACAAGGCGGGTATAACCAAGGTAATTATCAGTACCAACCGTTTATGTACGGAGCATATGCACAGTATCAGCTTGATCACTCCAGACTGATCGAGCGTTTCTTGAAGTTGAAGCCGAAGGAATTTACAGGCAAGCCATCAGATCCGTTATGGCTAGCTCACTGGATTAATGAGATGGAAATTTTTTTTATGATGATGACTATAAATGAAGAAGAGAAGGTATTATGTGCCACTTTTATGCTGAAAGGTGATGTGCACCATTGGTGGAAATCTACTCAGAGTTATCTGTTGACAAAGCATGCCCAACTGACCTGGGCTATCTATAAAGAAGCTTTCTTCGAGAAGTATTTTCTATGAAGTTTTAGAGATCAAATGGAAAAGGAGTTCTTAAGTCTATACCAGGCAAAGATGACTGTAGATGCATATCAATAGCGTTAAGAGGAACTATTTTTCTTTGCTCCCTCTAGCATGCAGGAGGAAAATACCAAAACCCAAAGGTTCTTCATGGGACTTAGGGGAAGCATCCGTGAGCATGTATTAGGACTGGAAAAGAAGATTTATAATGAAGCTGTTCAGATTGCTCGGGTACTGGAATCGAGCCAGAGGAAAAGTTATTTTGCTCAAAACAGAGGTATTAAAAGGCCTAATGGAAATTCATACAATGGAAGGAACTCAAAGACATTTATACCCTTTTGTACTCAAGGCTTCAATGCTGCAGCCAAGACTACTCCGACAGCCCAACCTCAACAGAAGCAAAGTAGTGATGGAGTTAAATGCTTTAATTGTAATCAAGTAGGACATTATTCAAGGGAGTGTCCTAAGCCAAGGAAGCAGCTACAGCAAGAAAAGGCTTATGCAGTTACATCTGAGGATGCTGCCGCATCGCCTGATGTGGTCACAAGTATGATCTGAACCTTTCATTTTGTACTATCTTGTGTAAGCATGTAGACTAAATTAAATCAAATCACAGGTATCGTACATATTAGTGGCTTACCCGCCAGAGTGCTACTCATTCTTTTATATATGTCATTTGGAAAGAAGTTAAATCTAGACAGAGGTTATGGACCATGTCCAGTTCTTATCGGCGAAAAGATTTTGGATGCAATCTTAATTCAACTTGAGATGGCAGACTTTGACGCTATCTTAGGAATGGATTGGTTAGCTCGGCACTCTGCAAACCTATTATGTGTTGAAAAAAAATTGACATTTAAAGACAAGGAAGGAGCAGAGTTTAGTTTTGTTGGAACCAGACTTCCCCATAAACGAAAACTCATTCTCTCTACATTGAAGGCTAGAAAATGCCTCAAGAAAGGAGGAATTGGGTACTTAGAATCCGTGGTCAACCTCACCAAGAAAGAACCACGAATGGAGGATATTAAAGTTGTGCGTGAATTTTCAGATGTATTTCCTGAGGAACTACCAGGACTACCACCCGATCGAGCGACAGAATTCGTTATAGTTTTTATGCCCGGAGCCGCACCAGTATCGAAAGCACCATATCGAATGGCTCCTACTGAACCGAAGGAACTAAAGGTACAATTACAAGAATTACTGGACAAGGGTTATATTAGACCCAGCATATCACCATGGGGAGCACCAGTATTGTTCGTGAAAAGAAGGATGGTAGCATTCGACTGTGTATAGATTATCGAAAATTGAATAAGCTTACAATCAAGAACCGGTACCCATTGCCTCGGATCGATGACTTGTTCGATCAGTTGCTAGGTGCCAAAGTGTTCTCTAAAATTGATCTTCGGTCAGGATACCATCAGTTGAAGATTAAGGAATGTGATATTTCGAAGACAGCATTCAGAACCAGATATGGGCATTATGAATTTTTAGTCATGTCTTTTGGATTAACTAATGCACCCACAACTTTTATGGAACTCATGAATCGGGTATTCCATGATATGTTGGATACGTCAGTTATTGTATTTATTGACGACATACTAGTCTACTCCAAGGACAAAGAAACTCATGTCACAAATCTAAGAGCCACTTTGCAGCGACTAAGAAAAAAGAAGCTTTACGTAAAATTTACAAAGTGTGAGTTTTGGCTAAATGAAGTCACTTTCTTAGGCCATGTTGTATCCGCTGAAGGAATTAAAGTGGATCCTAGCAAGATTGAAGCCATTGTGAAATGGGAAGCACCTAAGAATGTTGTAGAAATCAGAAGTTTCTTCTATTTAGCTGGTTATTATCGACGATTCATGGAAGATTACTCTAGAATCGCCGTACCTCTCACCAGTCTGACAAAGAAAGGAGAAAAGTTTGTTTGGACCGATAAATGTGAAGAGTGTTTTCAAACATTGAAGGCTAGATTGATATTAGCTCCCATCTTGACTATTCCTATCCCAGGACAACCATTTACCTTGTACACTGATGCGTCTGGGTTAGGTTTAGGATGTGTGCTTATGCAAGGAGAACAAGTAGTTGCGTATGCCTCAAGACAACTGAAGACACATGAAAAGAACTATCCCACTCATGACTTGGAATTAGCAGCAGTAGTACATGTTGTTAAGATATGGAGACATTATTTGTATGGAGAGAAATTTCAGATTAAATCAGATCGTAAGAGTCCCACTCATCTTTTTAATCAGAAGGAGTTGAACATGATACAAAAAAGATGGCTAAAATTATTGAAGGATTATGATTGCGATATCCAGTATCATCCAGGAAAAGCTAATGTAGTTGCTGACGCTGCATAGGAAAGCTATAATAGAATCCCAAGAAGAAGTTTATGCAAATGTTGTGGCGTGTGTCATAGGGAGAGTATTTAATTACGGTAAAGAGCAGTTCGTGATTGATATTCTGAATGAATCAACTGACCAAGGATTTATTCATCTATTCTTAAACATGTTTGTTACATTGAAGATTGTACCTGATTTATTAGATGAAGTGAAAGCCGCTATTAAATCAGACCCTTATCTGAGAACGGTACAAGAAGACCTTCAAAAAGGTAGGACTACTCCTGAGTTCACCTTGGACATTGCAAAGGTACTAAAATACAAAATAAGGAAATGTGTTCCTGAAAATGAAGACTTGGATATTAGACACAGACTAATGAAGGAAGCTCACACCACCACTTATTCAGTACATCCTAGAAGTACGAAGATGTATTATGATCTGAAAAAACTATATTGTTGGAGAGGAATGAAAGCGGATGTAGCTAAATTTGTGTCTCAATGCTTGATTGCCAACAAGTAAAGGCTGAAAGGCAAAGACCTACAGGATTGTTGCAGCCACTACCAGAACCAGCATGGAAATGGGACTACATCACAATGGACTTCGTCACCGGGTTACCATTGACTCCCCGAGTAGTTGTCACGGTCTGGGTGATTGTGGATCGTTTGACCAAGACAACTTGTTTCATAGCTATACGACCTCAGTATACCCTAGAGAGGTTAGCTAAGCTTTATGTAGTCAGATTACATGGTGTACCTGAAAGCATGTGTCTGAAAGAGACCCACGTTTTACCTCAACGTTTTGAGAAGGATTACAAAAGGCTATGGGTACAACATTGAAGTTTAGTACTGCATTCCATCCTCAGACAGATGGACAATCAGAACGTACTATTCAGATTTTAAAAGACATGCTTCGAGCTTGTGTTATTGATTTCAAAGGATCATGGGATGAGAAATTACCATTGATTGAGTTTGCTTATAACAATAGCTATTAAGCGACTATACAAATGTCACCCTATGAAGCACTGTATAGTAGGAAATGTCGAACTCCTTTGTTTTGGAATAAAGTTGGAGAACGGAGTATTGTTGGACCAGAGTTTGTTAAAGAGACTTGTCGAGTAGTCGACATTATCAAGGGAAGAGTCCGAATAGCTTAGAACCGTCAGAAACAATATGCAGATAATCGACGCAGAGATCTCAAATTCACCATAGGTGATAAGGTATTTCTGAAAATATCTCCTATGCGTGGTTTGAAAAGGTTTGGACAAAAGGGAAAGCTGTGTCCCATATATATTGTACCTTATGAAGTTCTAGATAGATGTAGAAAAGTAGCATATCTATTAGCACTACCACCATCCATGTCAAGTGTGCATGATGTATTTCATATCTCATTACTAAAGAAGTACGTCAGAGATCCAACACACGTGTTAATAACGGATCCACCAGATTTGAATGAAGATTTGACATTCGAAGTAATACCTTTTGAGATCACTAGCCGAAAGGTGCAACATCTTTGCAACTGCAAAATTTACTACGTTAAGGTTACTTGGAGAAGCCAAAATGTAGAAGAAGTTACATGGGAAGAAGAGAACGCTATGAGGAAGCAATAACCTCACCTATTCGACTCGGAAGGTATGTACAAATTTCAAGGAAGAAATTTATATAAGAGGGGGGGAGTTGTAAGACCCGCACTCCACTAACTTGGTCTAACCGTGTCGTGCTAGGTCTTCCCATCATTCCTGGACCAAGTGGACCGAGCGTGTGAAGATAGATCACAAACCAGGTATGATAATTGAGTTAAAAACATTAAAAACATACCTAAGGTCGCATGCCTGGGTAGGTATTGTCGACCATAAGGAAGGGAACCAAGAATCTCAAATTCAGGACCCCATGGTCGATGAATTTGACCCTACAGTCGACGGTTTATCCGATCGTATGATCGACCATGAGAACCCAGATTTGACTCTGAGTTTTGGAAACTTTCCTAAACTAAGGGATTGCTTTCCTAATTGAAATAGGACTCTATATGGAGAGTTTTCCTCTATATAAAGGATGTCCCTCAGCCCTTTTTCTCTCTTTTAGAACATTAGTAAACCCTAGAGAAAGAGAAGGAAGAGGAGGAAGAGAAGGAGAAGAAGAAAAAGCTAAGGAGAAGAGTTTGCTGAGAAGAGATTGGCTCTCTATCACAGGAAAAGGTATGAAACGAATCTCTGGAGATGTAAACTCTAAGGAATAAGACTTTTATGGAGGATAGGCAATATCAACCTATTATGATCTATGTGATTTCCTTGACAAAATCCCAAGGAGAACCATGAGGAATGAATTTGATGATTAGGGTTGATAAGAAACTACTAATGATGGCCATTAAATGACCTTAGAATAAAATCCATTGAAGAATATAAGAATTGACCCAGGAAGAACTCGAATTTCATGTAGACTGTGACCAGAAATCTCAAGGTCGCAGCTACGATCGACCATAGCATGACCAGTATGACCAGAGGATCAACCATAGGCATTCGGGAAGACTTCAGAAATCATATTGTCACAGCCACGGTCGCACCATATGCGATCGTAGGGTATCGACTGTAGACAGTAAGGTCGATACAGCATGAGAACATTGGACCAATCAGACACCTATCAGTGCTCTGTTTTGATTTTCGACTACTGTAATATGGCACATATGAACCCTAACTTAAATTCATATAATTTTTAGGTTGTTAATTCAATTCAAAGAGAATTTTAAGGCTTGGAAGGACATCAAGAATTACTAATAGGTGAGGGAACAAGACTTAAACTAATTGGTTAATAACAAACTATTTATTTTTATTGAGTCCAATGCCATGATTGATTTTATACGTGTATGCTTGTAATGTGCATCTCACATGTCATCCAATATTCCTGCTATTACTGTTCATGCATATTTAAATCTGTTTATTTATAACATGATGATGATGATGATGATGCTAGGAATAGGCATGTGAATGTATATGTCTGGTTGGTGTGTTGGATGCGAGTGGAGCATCAAGGAAAGGACGTGGCATGGTGGTCTTCAACCTCGTTACCAAACTCTAGATCTATCTGTACTCATGTCTCGCCCACTAACATCGTCGTATCGCCATTATCTTAGCAGAACTATTACGTCATAGGGCATTAGGGGAGTTGGTCTCGAACCGTGTGGTCTCTGACTCTGTCGGGGGACCTTAGCTCTATCTCTATGGACGTATTGAGGGATGCTGGGTGAGGCCTTGGATACACTGTTTGGCATTATGATTGGTTAGTTGCGAGCCCAGTTTGCAAGCCCTCGCTAATAGGGGCTTACGTGTTGGTATGGGTAGGGCATCAAGGGAAGTGTTGGCGGTGTTTGATTCAGACACTTTAGCTCTATCTCTATTCCATGGTGGGTGCATGTGGGACGACAATGGTGTTTGATCCATTGGGTGGATTCACACACTCGTGTATAGAGGTGCGGTGGCTACCAAACCTTTGTATAGCACATTGCAAACTTAAAATCCAGACCAAAGATATGAATTGAATGCATGCATATGTTTGTTGCATTGTTTTGTTTGTTCTCTGAGCCGTGATGTGTGTTTACCCGTTTCGACGTTGAATATTTTTAATTGATGATGTAGGTCCTACGGTTGAAGAATATATGAATGCACCGACGTATGGACACGTTGCTGCGATGGACGTAGAAGCTAAAGAAGATGCGCATGATTCATCATGCGAGTGCAACCAATGTGTTTTTGCTTAAGTTTGGTTATAATGTGAACATCGGATATGTAATTGATTATTTATTTTTATGTCTTGTGGTTTGGAGATAATTGGATTAAATACTTATTTATCACTGTTAGACTCTCAGTTCATTATCTGTAAGACTTTCGCTTATTTGTTTATTACCTCTGATTATTAACGTGGAATGTGTGTTTGGTTTGATATGGTGGGTACAACCTATGCGAGATCATGGGTGAACCGTTGGTTAATTGGTGGTTTATCATACCATTCTGGTTAAACTAGAATTGGGGTGTGACATAGAAGGCATTTGACGAGTTGAAACAATATTTGTCAACTCCTCTAGTACTCACCATGCCTGAAATTGATGACCAGTTATAACTCAATCTTGCAACATCCTTGGCAGCAGTCTGTGCAGTATTAATCAAAGAGACAGAAAAAGTCTAGAGGTTGATTTATTATGTAAGTAAATTATTACTTGATGTAGGAATCATGTATAAACCTATTGAGAAAGTGGCTCTCTCCTTAGTAGTAGCAGCCCGAAAACTCTGGCCTTATTTCCAGGCTCACACTATTGTAGTGCTAACTGACAAACTTCTAAAGAAGATACTTGCACTGTTAGATATCTCATGTCGTCTTGTAAACTGGGCTATTGAACAAGAATAGCTATAAAAGCTCAGGCTTTAGCCAACTTCGTACTTGAAACCTCTACAGACGACAACTCAGAAATAGAAATGGTATGGAGACAAGCAATGTAGAACAACCTCGAAAGAAGCTGAAGGGCACACAATTGCCTAAGTGGATCTTACATGTAGATGGATCCTCAAATGCTCAATAGTCAGGGGTAGGAGTCATACTTACAAGCCCTGAAGACTTAAAATTCAAGTCGCCCTTTGATTTGGGTTCAATGCAACAAACAATGTTACAGTGTATGATGTTTACTTGCTAGACTCTGACCTACAAAAAGTTTGATGGTGATACGTCTTGATATTTCAGTGAATCTTAAGTTGTATTTAGACAGATAAATGGACAGTATGAGGCTAAATAGACTCATGCAAGAATACCTGGCCAAAGAGAAGTCAGCTTTGTCTCTTTTCAAAGAGTTTATATTCAGAATAAAAACCTCTCCACACTGGACAAGTTGGCATAAATTAATGTCTTGACAACTCCAAGTGTCAAGGAAGAATTTGAAGTACAACAGGTTGACACTGAAATAACCCGGATAGATCCCATCAAGTTATATCTACAAGATGGACATCTCCTGGAAGACAGACGTAAAAGACATCAAAATCAGGCAGAGGCACGACAATATGTCATCCACGAAGGTCTCTTAAACAGAAAGTCTTTTACCCGACTTCTGTTAAGATGTCTAACTCCACATAAAGCAATGAAAGCTATTGCAGAAGTTCATGAAGGCATCTGTGGAAGTTACTTGGGGGGTAGAACTTTATGCCAGTGCATTCAACGTTAAGGGAATTATTGGCTAACGATGTCCGCCAACTACATCAAGTACGCTACAAATTGTTAACAATGCTAAAAGCATGCACAGCTCACACATCTCCCAGCAACTCAACTCCAGCCACTTACAAGTCTTCTACCATTTGCATTGTAGGGCATAAACATTGTATGGCTATTTCCAGCCTCTGCATCACAAAAGAAGTATCTTAGTGGTGCCATAGACTACTTCTCCAAATGGGTTGAGACTGAAGCAGTTGCAAAAATTGATATAGAAACGATTGAGAACTTTACCTGACTTTCGATCATCTATCGATTTGAAGTTCCTTAAGTCCTTGTAACGGATAATGGAACATAGTTTGAAGGCAATCAATTCAAGGCATTTTGTAAAGGATTCCTCATACAACACTTTACCTCTATGTATCATCCTGAAGCCAATGGCTAGACCGAGATTACAAATAAAACAATTGTGAATGGACTTGCTCGATGACTTGAAGAAACCAAAGGCAAATGGTTTGAAGAGTTGCCAAGTGTTCTATGGTCTTATAAAACAAGTAGAACTCAACTTGTGAAACACCATTTATGTTGGTATATGAAACAAAAGTTGTCTTACAAGTTGAATTTACATTTTTGACATACATAATCTTCAATTATAATGAAGAATCTGACTTAGCTAACATGCAGACGAATTTGGATCTACTTGAAGAAGTTTGAGATTTGTCCCAACTTTGAGTTGTGGCTTACCAACAAAGGGTAGCCCGATAATACAACTCATGGGTTAAAACTTATAAATTCCAAATCGGAGACTTAGTTCCTTGCCGTGCATCTCTATCTTAACCAACCCAACAATGAAAACTACAGTTGAATTAGGAAGGGGCCATACAAAATTGTCCGTGTAACTCGGCTTTGAACTTATCATCTATCCTGATTTTTCACTACTGTAATACCGATTTTCTTAGGAGCCACTTGCACTAGACTTACCACTTACTGTCTGAGATAAGATAAATTACCCCTGTATCTAAAAGTTTTAGAATTTCTTTTTTCATAACATCCATCATTGGGGTATTTAACCTACATTGGGCTTCTCATGTTGGTTTGGCACCTTCCTCTAGAAGAATTCGGTGCATACATATGGAAGGGCTTATTGCCTTAATGTCAGCTATGGTCCAGCCAATTGTTTTTTTATGTTTCCGTAGTATATGAACCGACTTCTCTTCTTGAATAGGAATTAGATTCTTTGCAATTATTACCAACAATGTTTCATTTGTTCCTAAGTATCTGTACTTTAATGGGCCGGAAATAGCTTCAATTCTAGGGTAGGAGCCTGCAAAACAGAAGGTAACAATTTCTTATGAGAATCAGGTAGCTTTATAAAATAAACTGCATATTTTTTTGGAATGGGTTTCAATAAATTTAAATCTGCCACTGTCTCCTTCAGTCTTTCACTGATTTCTATCTCATTGTTCTCCTCCAACTGCAAATCTATGGTAATTGCAACCTCCAGATCAATCCTATTATTTTACTCAAACACTTCCTACACTATGGAATCAATAGTATTAATAGCAAAGAGTCCATGAAGGTCATCAGAGTGTTTCATGGATTCAAAAATATTAAAACGAATTACCTTACCATTAAATTTCATTCCGAAGGTATCATCATGAACCTTTATCTTTATTTGAGTTGTATTTAAGAATGGTCTTCCCAATAAGATAGGTGTAGGATTAGGTGAGACATCATCTTCCATGTCCAGAACGTAAAAATCAGCTGGAAACACTAGCTCATTTACTTGCACAAGAACATCCTCAACTACCTTTCAGGGTATGCATTAGTACGATCAGCCAATTGGATAATGACCCCAGTTTCATTCAAGGGGCCTAGATGTAATAAAGCATAAATGGATTATGGCATTATATTAATAGATGGTCAATCTAGCATAGCTCTCTCAATTTTGTTATTACCTATTTTATAGGGAATGGTGAACATACCTAGGTCTTTGCATTTGGGAGGAAGTTTTCTTTGGAAGACTGTTGAAGCATTCTGTCCCATACTTAATATTTTTTTACTAATTTGGTTCCTTTTGTTAGTGCATAACTCTTTAACGAATTTTGCATACCTGGGCACCTATTTGATAGCATCTAACAAGGAAATATTTACCTCCACTTTACGAAATAAATCCAGAATCTCCTTATCCTTGTCCTCTTTCTTGGATTTTGTGAATTTGCTAGGAAAGGGAGTAGGATTAGTCTTAAACAGAATGGAAGGTTTGGGTGTTACCTCAGGTTGAATTGCTATTTCATCTTTCTCTTTTTCTTTCTCAATTTCTTTTCCATTTGGTACAGCAGGACTTATCCTTTTTGGTTCTTTAAGTTCCTTACCACTTCAGAGTATTATAGCATTTACATTTTCTTTCGGATTCACCACGGTTTGTAATGGTAATTTTCCTCCAACCTGAGCTTCTAAATGACTTACAACAGTAGCCATTTGACTCACCTGACTCTCTAGACTTTAAATGCTAGATTTTTTTTTCCTTTTAAAACTATTGGGTATTTAGAGCAAGAGATTTAACTATGTCCTCTAATGATGAGTTTGAATTCTGAGTGACAGGTGGCCTGGGTTAGAATGTTGGCTGTCTACTTTGATAAAAATTTTATCCTGCTGGTTTGTTTCCTCCATAGCTCAGGTTTGGATGATCTCTCCAACTTGGATTGTATGTGCTAGAGAGGGGATCATATTGCTCTGGTGGTCCTAGAAAATTACTAGTGGCATTAACTTGTTCTGTTGGTCCTTCTTGAAGTGTTGGGCACATATTAGTTGAGTGTCTTGGCATTGGACATAACCCACAAATTTTTTCTTGCAGCATATTCCCTATAACTATTGTCTAACAGGAGAGGTAAGGTCAGATAATTGTTATTCAATGGAAGAAGAACTTACCTCGTTTACCTTTTTGACCGGTGCATTATTCCTTGCACCAAACTGTTGGGCATTGGTAGCCATGTTTGAGATTAATTTTTTGGTAGCTTCAGGTGTCTTATCCTCCAAAGCTCCTCCACTTGCTACATTTATCATATTCTTTTCCATGGGCAATAGACCTTTATCAAAATATTGAATTAAGAGTTGATCACTTATCTGGTGGTGTAGATAGCTAGCACATAATTTCTTGAAATGCTCCCAGTATTCGTGAAGCGTTTCTCCAATGTACTATCGTATACCATAGATTTTTCTTTCTAATGGTGGTGGCCCTAGATGCTGGGAAGTGTTTTTTCAAAAATAATCTTTTGATTTCATTCCAAGTAGTGATCGTCCCAGATGGTAGGTAATAAAGCCAATCTTTCGCATCATCTGATAATGAAAAAGGAAAGGCTCGTAATTTAGTCTGTTCCTCTGATACTCTTGTCGGTTTCATACTTGAACACACTACATGGAATTCCTTCAGATGTTTATTTAGATCCTTACTTGCAAAACCATGAAATTTAGGCAACAAATGAATCAAATAAAACTTATGCTCAAAAGCGACATCCAAAGTAGGGTATTCAACACACAAAGGTTGTTGGTTAAAATCAGGAGTAGCCAACTCCTTTAATGTTTTGTCATTCTCGGCCATGATTTTTTCTTGTTCAGAGTCACTCGAAGAACTTTCAAAAAAAAATCTTGTAAGAGCGATCGATTCTCTAGCTATCGATTTCTGCCTAGCTTCTTTCCTTATCTGACGCATGGCTTGCTCAAGCTCTAGATCAAAATTTTGATCACCTTCTTGGGTGGATAGCGTCAGAATCATAAACTCACATAATTAGCTAAGATACTTAAAAAAAAGAAATTAAAAAGAAAAAGAAAAAGCTAAAACGCTATAAACGGCAATTGTTGTTTCTTATAAAATGCTACGGTTTGAAAATTTTAAAATTTTAAATTTTTTTTAACCGAACCAACAAAAATAGTAAACTAAACTGAAAGAGAATATGCTAAACCGAGAGAATTTAAGGGAGGAAAGATATAAAAACTATCAAAATTCACTCCTTGACAATGGCGTCAAAATTTGGTTGCGCGTCAAATACACCAATTTTAATTATGTATTTCTTTACTGACCTTATTAATAAACTATAAACAGGGTAAGCAAAGCTCAATCCAATAAAAAGTGATTTGATCAAGATTTATATTCTACTCAAATTAAATATACTAATTATTGCTATGCAAACACAATAATGAAGGGGGGGTTTTGGTTGATTGAATCAAACTGAAAGTAAGCAGACATAATTTAAATAGAGTAATAATTAAAGAGAAAGAATTCAATTTTTGGTTTAATATCCATCCACACATGTAATAGGTAAAATTAATTACAATGCTACTCTCTTCCTCATAATTAGAATTGAAGAGTCTAGATAACAATAAGCTCTGTTACCCGAGTTTTCCCATGAATTTTTCTACTGAAACAAGCTCTTCAGAGAGATCTAACCATTGAACATTACTGAATAAGCTCTCAATATTTAATTCAATGCTGGCATTAAGTAAGTGTAAAATAGATCAATCTAAGCAACAATCACACATAAGCGGGGATTATTTAACTTAGGTTATATTATTCATAATGATGAGATGAAAACTTAGAGATAATCATCTACCACTATTTGCTACTTGTGATTAGAACTAGGATGATTACGTATCACAGATTTTAGAACCAGCAACTAATATTAATCAAACCGATTCGACAGGCTATTACTGAATTATTCAGACAAATATCATAAATAAAGATAAAAGAATAAAATAAACAATTCCAATAAAAAAGAGAAGAAGAACAATATTAGTGAATAGGGATTACACCATTGACATGAGTTTGGACTTCAATATCTCCTCGAACCGAATGAGAAAATTAGTCAGACATTATAATCCTTTCAGAGAAAGATAGAAAAATTTTCAGCCAAAGAGAGAGAGAGAGAGATAAAATAATTTCCAGCCAAAGAGAGAGAGATTGAGAGATACTATCCTCAACACCAGTGCTTTATATATAGAGAATTGGCAATACTTTATAGCTTAGAATTCTTTCTTTGTTCAGAAATATGAAATTGTAGACTTTCTTTGAGTCTTCTAGAATAGTAGTTTTCCTATCTGACTCAAATACCAAATTAATTCAACCTCTTCTATTGTAGGTTTTCTAACTTGAGTAGGAGACTCTTTATGGAAATTTGATCCACTGTCGAATGCTTTAATCAGATTGTACGGTTGCTCCGATTCAAATTCGGATCAGATTTTTGTGTCAGACTTTGAGGCAACGTTTGAAGGCCCAAACAAACTCTGATTTTTCTCCATGATACCATTTCGAAAAGCTTGAGGCGTCCTCTACAACTTTACTGAAGACCACTTTTGAATTATGAAACTCCTTCTATGTCAAAAACCTGCATAAAGCTCAGAATGTCAATATTAAGAATGCTGGAATTTTCTTATCTTTTAGCAATTAGTTCACAAAATCTCTAAAATATGCTTAACTTATAAATTTTTTTTAATCAGTTCAATAATGTAAGACCCATATCAAACTAACTCGGTCTTACCATCTTGAACCAGGTCTACCCATCATGGTTGAGCCAAATGGACCAAGTGCGTGAAGGAGATCACGATCCCAGGTATTAAATTGACCCAAAAACACTAAAAATAAGGGGAGGGTTGCATACCCAGCAAGGGAGGGTTGGACCCCCCAGTATAGAAGTTAGACCCCCAGTTTTACATGGGGGGTCGGACATTTTAAGGACCAGGGGTCGACGGGATCTCCGACCCCCCCTATCGACCCCCGATACTCGATAAAAATAGAAATTAGGAAACTTTTCTAATTTCAATAGGATTCCTTCCTAATCTCAATGGGACTTATTTTAGGAGTTTCTACTCTATAAATAGGACGTCCCTAAGCTTCTTTCACTCTTTTTAGAACCCTAATTGAATTGAGAGAAAGAGAAGAGAAAGAAGAGAAGAAGAAGAGAAGGAAAGAAGAGAAGAAGGCAAAAGGAGAAGAGTTGCAGAGAAGGAGTATTCTTCTCAGGTATGGATACTATTTCCATGAGTTTCGAAAGACCTTAGTATAGATAATGAAGAGGGTATGATCTCGAAGAAACCCAAACCATCAACCCATGGTTAGGTTTTCATGGAAAACCATGGGGGAAATCATGAAAGCCATATAGGTGAATGAATCACGGTTCTAGGCCATAGAACATGTGTGGAATGGACTGTAGGAGCAAGCCATAGGACCCCAAACACGAAGAATGGACTGAAGGGAGGAAAATTGACAAAACCCACAGGGGGTCGCATGGGGAGTCGATGGCCAATCGACTCTACCAGACCCTGAGCATCGACCCCCAGTGTTTGAGAAGCCCAGAATAGGGGTGGTCGCACCCCGGGTCGATCAAGACTCCGACCCTAGCATCGACCCCCAGTTAACAACATGGTTTTTAAAATCAGAATTAATTATAATTAAATTCTATCGACTTTGTTAGGTCTTCTAGCAATATAATATCAATATAAAGGTTATTCTTAAAGCTTGAACGAGGACTTACGATCAAGTTAAGGTGAGGAAACAAGACTCTTAACTAATTGTTGGTTAATAACAAACTGTTTTATTTCTTGAGTCCGATGCTATGCTTGATTCTATGCGAATATGCTTGTAATGTGCATACAACATGTCATCCAATATTTCTATTATTGGTTCATACATATTTACTTTATTGTTTATAACATGATGATGACGATGATGATAGGAATAGGCATGTGAATGTATGTGTGTGGTTGGTGTACTTGATGCGAGTAGTATCAGGGGGGTGTCATAGGCTGGGCCTCAACACTTTAGCTCTATCTCTAACTCAAGTCTTGTGCATTAGCATCGTCGTATCGCCATTACTTTAGCAGAACTATTACATCGTAGAGTATCAGGGGAGGTGGTCTCGGTCCTTGTAGTCTCTGACTCTATCGGGGGGCCTTAGATCTATCTCTATGGACATTCTGAGGGATGCTGGGGTGAGGCCTTGGATACACCGTTTGGCATTAGGATTGGTTAGTTGCGAGCCCAGTTTGCAAGCCCTCACCAGCAGGGGCTTACGTGTTGGTATGACACTGTACAGCAATAAACGTTAACCTTTGTTGTACAATGTTCATGAATTGGGTGCATGTGAGTCGACGATAAACGTTACCTTTGGACGGCGTCACACACTTGTGTATAGAGGAGGGGTCAATAAACATTAACCTTTGACCACCAAACCTTTCTATTGTATATTGCAAACTTTAAACCAGGCCAAAGATATGAATTGATTGCATGCATATGTATTGTTGCATTGTTTTGTTTGCTCACTGAGCCATGATGTGTGCTCACCCCCTCGACGTCGAATATTTTTAGTTGATGATGCAGGTACTACCGTCGAAGATTATGTCAATGCTCCAGTGTACGGGCATGTGGCGGCGATGGAAGTTGAAGACGAAGTGGATACGCATGACTCCTCTTGCGAGTGCAACTCATGCGTATTCAATTAGATTTTATTTTAGTTATTTGGATTTAGTAAGGACATGTAATGGATATTTATTTATGTCTTAGTTGATAAAGAATAATTTGCTACTTAAATATGATTATCACATCTAGATTTCTCAGTTTATTTTATTATAAGACTTCTGCTATTGTGTATTTACTCTGATTATGAATGTGGATGTATGGGGTTTAGATAACACGGATATAGCCTACTCGAGATCCTGGTTGAACCGTTGGTTTGCTAGTGGGGTTTTTTTTTTTTTTTTTTTTTTTTTTTTTTTTTTTTTTTTTTTTTTTTTTTTTTTTTTTTTTTTTTTTGGTTGGGGTTATAGGAAAAAGGGTTTTTTTTTTTTTTTTTTTTTTTTGGGGGTGTTTTTTTTTTTTTTTTTTTTTTTGTTTATATTTTTTTTTTTTTGGGGGAAAAAAATAATTTTGGGGGGGGGAAAAAAAAAAAATATTTGTGGTGGGGGGGGGGGGGTTGGTGGTGTGGTGTTTTTTGGGGGTGGGGAAAAAAAAAAAAAAAAAAAGGGGGGGGAGGGGGGGGGGGGGGGGGGGGGGGGTTTTTTTTTTTTTTTTTTTTTTTTTTGTTTTTTTTTTTTTTTTTTTTGGTTTTTTTTTTTTTTTTTTTTTTTTTTTTTTTTTTTGTTTTTTTTTTTTTTTGGTGTTGGGGTGTTCCCTTTTTGTTTTGGGGGTTTTTTGGGGGTTGGGGGGGGTGTGGTTTTTTTTTTTTTTTTTTTTTTTTGGGGGTGGGGGGGGGGGTGGGTTTTTTCTTCTTTTTCCTGTGTGGGGCGGCGCCCTTTTTTTTTTGTGGGGTTTTTGGGGTTTTGTTGTGGGGGGGGGAGGGGGGGGGGGGGGGGGGGGGGGGTTTAAAGGGGGGTGGGGTGGAGGAGGGGGGGGGGGGGGGGGGGGGGGGGGGGGGGGGGGGGGTAGGGGTCTTGGTTTGCGGGGGGGGGGGGGGTAAGCACCCCATTTTGCCATCCCAGCTAAACAAAGTCCTGCCGGTGTGTGGACAACAAAAGGAAGAAAGGTGATCGAAAGTTTGGATTCTTGATCTGTGAATTTGAGGAAGTTTTCAATGGGTCTGTGAATTTGAGGAAGTTTTCGGTCAATGGGTCCACAAGCAAGGTCATGGGTTATAATTTTGCATGGATGCGTAGGTCATAGAATTATCTTCGAAACGAGACCAGAATTGCTCAATTTCGATATCAAATGAGGAAGATATGACCATTTTAGTCAGATGATACATATGAGGGAGGTTTATGAAATTATTATAAATAATCCTAGGGGCCTTCATGCAAATTATCCTAAGTTGGATTGTTTGAATTTCAAATCATCATATCTTGATCATCCGACATCGGATTCGGGATGATTCCAAGACCATTATTCTTCATTCATGATGTTCTACAAAGTGGACGTAAAAAATCCCGGGTAGAAGTCACCAGTGGGTCCCATGCAAGCTTGCATGCAAAATTATCGTCAGAACTTCAAAGCTGCATATCTTTTCCGTTCTACATCGGATTCAGGTGATTCCAGTTCCTATATTCCTCATTTTTAATGTTCTACAAAATGAACGCAAAAAATTTGGAATAGAGGCCATCGGAAAATTCCATGCGGGATGACAGCGGAAATGACCCATGAAATGACAAGGAGAGAAAACCCAGTTAATTCCAATTAATCCAGTCAACTCGGTTCAAGCCAGTTTTGGTCCAACCTAGCTCAACCCATATCAGTTTAACTCAGTCAACCTAAGTCAGTCTCAACCCGTTTCGAACCAGTTCATTCATGTGCATAGTATTTATATATATTATATATATTATATACTATATATATATATATATATATATATATATATATATATATATATATATATATATATATATGTATGTATGTTATTAAATATATGTGTATATATGTATATAATATATATTATTATATGTAAATGATAATCCAAAAGATTTTGAGAAGAAAAAGGAAAGAGGGGAGAGAGAAACGTGAAAGTGAAGGGGGGATTTTGGTTTTGGAGATAATCCAAAAGATTTTTGAGAAAAAATGGAAAGAGGGGAGAGAAAAAACGTGGAAGAGAAGGGGATTTAGGGTTTTGAGATAATCCAAAAAGATTTTGAGAAGAAAAAGGAAAGAGGGGAGAGAGAAAACGTGAAAGAGAAGGGGATTTAGGGTTTTGAGATAATCCAAAAGATTTTTGAGAAAAAAATGGAAAGAGGGGAGAGAAAAAACGTGGAAGAGAAGGGGATTTAGGGTTTTGAGATAATCCAAAAAGATTTTGAGAAGAAAAAGGAAAGAGGGGAGAGAGAAAACGTGAAAGAGAAGGGGATTTAGGGTTTTGAGATAATCCAAAAGATCTTGAGAAGAAAAAAGGAAAGAGAGAGGAATAAAAGAAAAAAAAGAAAAGAAAAAGGGGGAAAAAGATTCCCCTTCACGTTTTCTAGAAAGAAAACGTGAA
Source organism: Protea cynaroides (assembly GCA_028583415.1). Lineage (NCBI taxonomy): Eukaryota > Viridiplantae > Streptophyta > Magnoliopsida > Proteales > Proteaceae > Protea > Protea cynaroides. The sequence goes on along the minus strand of CM053270.1, from coordinate 33,916,569 downwards.
AGAGAGAGAGGAGAAAGAAAGAAAGAAAAAAAGGAAGGAAAGAAAAAGGAAAAAAAAAAATATTTTTTAGAAAAAAGGATCTTCTAGAAAATGAGTGAAAAATTATAAATAGGCAAGAGGAGGATCCTTTTTTCCAGAGAAGAGAGAGAGGGAAACGTGGGTGAGAGAGAGAAACGTGAGTGAGAGAGAGAAAACGTGAGAGAGGAAGAAAGAAAGAGAGAGAAAAGAGAAAAGAAAGAAAAGAGAAGAAGAAAAGAGAGAAAGAGAAGAGAGAAAGAAGCAGAAGAGAGGAAAAGGAGGATTCACATTCAAAGGGGATTGATACAACCCCCAATCACCCTTCATCAACGGTTTCGCTCGATTTGAGCCCAAGGTTAGTACTCTAAACAAATTTAGAGGTCGTTATAATGCCCGAATGCCAATTTTGCTTGAAAAAGGCTAATTTTCATGAAATCTCAATCATGAATGCTCTATTACATGCTTGTTAATGTTAGGATGCCTATGTCTAACATTTTTCATGAATGATAATTTGTCTAAGCTATTCAATGATGAATTTTTGATTGATATACAATGATGTTTGATGTTTTTTGTAAATTTCATAAAGTGATTTTCTGATCTGAAAATTCCAGATTTAGGGTTCAAACTTAGGACGTACATCATATGTATTTTTTCTAAGCTTTTGAAGCCCAAAATTTTATGGGAGTCTCTCTGATATGATAGAAGACTACCCTAAAAATTTCGTTCCATTTGGAATTGGGGAAATATATCAAAAAATTTGTCTTTGACATTGCTATTTTTCTCGGATGTAATGCAATCCTCCATCGGAAAGTCTCTAGACAAAGGCCTTATGGCCATAATCAGAAAATCCACTTAACATGAACTTTTTAGACATGAAAGTCTTCTAAAAAATGGCACTGGTTTCATATTTTTTCCATTTTTCGTTGAATTGATATCAATTTTTAAGTGCATAGTGCTTTGATTTCAGATCTGTCATGATGTGCTGATTTGCATGATTGAAAAGAGTCATTTTTCACAAAGAAAATATACTGTTTTAACTTGTTTTTCTTAATGAAATTTTAGATCAGACAGTTATCTACATAGATATATGTCTGTATTTAATTTTCATTAAGAATAGAATTTTATTTGGAATTTATGGTGCAACTGGTCAAAAATATGGAACAGACCTGACCAGTGTATTTGCCTGTACTTGGGGAATATTTTCGACCTGCCTATGGTCTCTTTTAGGATTAGCTTCCTTGAGACAAAATGTTGGCCTCTGAGTCTTCTTTCCAGGGATATCTTTTAAGAATTTTTTGAGTAAGTACAGTGCCCTATGTGCCCATTTTGGTCCAGCCTGACAAAGCTGTCATCTTGCTACGTGTTCCATCATGTTTTGATTGATTCTCATATGCTTTGGTTGTTTCTCACATGCCATATTTGATGCTATGCTATGTTCGGATGCTCGTATGCATACACTACTATAATTGGAATGGTCACACCGCCATAATTGGAATAGTCACACTGCCATAATTGGAATGATCACATTGCCATAATTGGAATAATCACATTGCCATGATTGGAATGCTACACATGCTTATTGCCATATTTGTCTACTACACTTGCTCACATATTACTGCCATGTTTGGATGCACACTTACCATGTTTGTATTGATTCACATGCTCACTTGCCATTTTTGACTGATGTGTTGCTAAATTTGAATATATTTCCAACATGCTATATTTGGATGCTTACACTGCTATATTTAAGCTCACATTGCTTTGTTAGATTGTTTACATTGTACAACAACTAGGGCAAGATACACCCTAAGATGGAAAGAATTGAACAATTAGGGTAGTGAAACCCTAAAAATGGAAAGAATAATTAGGGCAAAATAAACCCTAGAATAAAGAGAATAATTAGGGTATGAAACCCTAAAAAATGAAAATCACAATGAAAAGGGATAGGAAACCCTAGAAACCTAAAAATGGAAACAATAAAAATGGTAGGAATTTAGGTCTCATCCCTAGATCCTATTGACAAAAATAGAAAGAATTTGGTACACATCCCAAATAAAAATGGTAGGAATTTAGGTCTCATCCCTAGATCCTATTGACAAAAATAGAAAGAATTTGGTACACATCCCAAATAAAAATGGTAGGAATTTAGGTCTCATCCCTAGATCCTATTGACAAAAATAGAAAGAATTTGGTACACATCCCAAATAAAAATGGTAGGAATTTAGGTCTCATCCCTAGATCCTATTAACAAAAGGAAAGAATTGGCACCCAAATAAAATGGTAGGAATTTAGGTCTCATCCCTAGATCCTATTGACAAAAATGGAAGGATTTTGGTACACATTCCAAATCCGACTCTCACAAATTTCGAACTACGTCGTACCTGATTTCTAGGGCAAACCCTAGAATACGTAGGCAATTTGGGAATCCCAAATACGGTACAAAGCCACCCATCAACCATACATCCAGCATAAACTTCAACTTGAACAAAAAAAATCTAATTGAAGCACATGCATAAATCACTTCCATAATCTTTAATCACACAACCCATTTTCGAACTACGTTTTTGGACTTGATTTCCAGGATTGGAATACGTAGGCAGTTTGAGATGTCTTACACATCTCAGATTCAGTCCAAGACCGAACCATCTTTGGTTCGGTTCCATCGTATAATATTGTACATTACATTTGCTTGTTTATTTACTTTAAAACATGATTGGCTGAACCCTAGGTTAGAATAACTTAGCAACTTGGTTTAGGACATCCCCCATTGAACCCTAGTCATCCAGTTGACCAAGCACAGTCAAAATTAGAATTTAAGGAAAGTTTAGGAGGCCGATATTGATCGGGCGGTTTGGGTGCCTAACACCTTCCCATAACCGTACCCTGAATACTTACCCGATCTCTTGCAGACCAAAGAACCGATACATTGGGTCACGAGTCAATAGAAGTCTTACCTTAGGGTGAGGCTACATTTTTAGAGGTCCTAGACCTTAATCTAGGTGGCGACTCCAACAGAACAAATCGATCTTCATCGATACGGGATACACATTTCCATCCCGAGGAGGATCACGTCGATTTTCCATTGTCCTCACAGTGGCGACTCCGCTGGGGATGAATATTCAGACTCCTAGGATACTTTCCTTATATTGATTTGCTTGACATTTGATGCTAGATCTAGGGTACTACATATTGCTTTGGGGGGAATGGGTTCAGTCACACTTTCGTGCGAGTAGCCGAACCGGGTCCCACGTATGTGGGGCAGCCCGCTAGGCGAAACACACGGCCTTGGCCTGTACTTTGTGAGACCACGACCGGCGAGCAGCCTCTAACGAGCGTTTCTTGGGTCCGCCTGGGAATGCGTTATGCTACTCCACGTCGCTTGGATCCTTGCAACATAGTATATAAAGGGATTGGGGGCCCATTATTCATCGAGCATTCGGTGATAGGTTACCCCATCCTCGTCAAGGTGGCCTTTTCTGTCCTAACCCAGTTTGAGCCATATGTATGTTATTTTTGGTCCATCTTTGAACCAACATGGTAAAATCTACTCGATCATAATATTTACATCCGAGACGTCGAAGTTCTGCCCGTTTTTGTCCTTGACTTGTCAACATGTTTGGATCCACACTTGAGTATTCTTGTCTCTCACTTGTTGGGAGCGTGAGGGTTACGTATACCCGCATACACATTAGTGTGGGCGGTCTGTACACGCCCTCCATCGTACAAAGCTCATTGTGTTGACCGTTCAATATTGATACATCAATCTCAAAAACGATCGGAAAATCTTCGTCACGGTATAGATACTATGATCAAGTAGAAATTTACCGTTTTTTCAATCATGAACCGCTTTTGTCATCCTTCATGAAAACTACAAATAAGCATATCCGTTTCAATTTCTTGAAATTTGATGAACCACATGGTCGAACCTTGGTGCTACAATGATCCATTCGGAATCTTGAGGCCCCAAGACCAATCATGGGGTTATTCAAATACAAATAAATTGTTACAGATGATGTCTAATGGTCGATTTTCATGAAGGAGCTAATTTTGTTTGGTCGAGTCAGCTTGTATGTGTATGTGTATCCTTCTCGTGTCCAGTCACTTCTGAGTCTTAACCTTCGTTCATTGTTTATATAAAAATAAAATAAAAAAAAAAAAAAAAAAAAAAAAAAAAAAAAAAAAAAAAAAAAAAAAAAAAAAAAAAAAAAAAAAAAAAAAAAAAAAAAAAAAAAAAAAAGAAAGAAAGGTTGAACTAGGGAGGATATAATTGTCTAGACTTAAGAGAACACCTGAGTGTGTAGACAAAGCATCCACTCTTATTACATCCTCTCATAAGAAGGTCTCATCATCACCGGTTCATGTCTCGGTTCATGTTCATAAGGAGGACTTTTGTACCTCAAAGTGTTGGAATGGTTGGAAGACAGTATATTGAGAGCCCAAATATTACAGAGCGGAATTGAAATTCCAAGATCGGAGTTAAGGAATCCAAGAGATTAGAAAGCTGAATCATAGATTCTGAGAGATTACATGTTTCTTTCCCATACTAGCATACTTGCCAAATTTAAATGGAAAAAACCGAGATTGGAAAGCATTTCGTTCACCCTTGGCGACCGAGCCACTTTGACCGAAGGAGTTGGTTGACTCCCAAATTACTTTCATCACCCAAGGTGACCCAAACTCAAAGGAGTAGCCCTTGAACCTTCAAGAATGTCCCACCCACCTCCCAAAATCCAGGATGAAAAGGAAGACCATGTGGTCAATTATATCCCAAAATTAAGGTAGCCTGAAAATGAACTTCATGTGCACCCTAAACTGGGGCAAAACCAAAATGTCAGTATACCCTAAATTGGGGCACAACAAAAATATCAGTGCACCCTAAACTGGGGCATAATTAAAATGTTAATGGATTCAAAGTGGGGCAAACCAAAAGGTGATGGACCAACAAGGGTATAGGTCGGAGTTTCATGACATCCAAAGCTGGGGCATAAGATTGGAATACATTTACCCCAAATTGAGGCATTGGCCAGGTGAATGTCAAACCCGAATTGGGGCATAAATCAAAATGGTAATAGACCCAAGAGGGGTTTATCTCAAGATGGAAAGGGTCAAACACATGTCGATAGATAGGCGTAATGAGCCTTACTAGCGAAAGTCTGAATGGAGATTCGGTCCTACAACCAATCATAAGTTGGCGTCAATGATGTCGTATCCAATTGGGGTAACTCGGTGAATTACTTGTCTAAACCGGCTACCATTGGTATCGATAGGTCATCTATGTTTGGGCTTAAGTTCGATGTGTCTGTAGACGGTCCAGTCCAAAATGCTCTGAAAAAAATGAACAATAATCATCTCATTTGAGACATCAACAACAGTGCTTTACTACTTCCAATCCATTCCTTCCCAGTTTGATATTTCTTCCTCTTCCATGTCCGTTGCTAATTCTGACTCTGATGACGATTGAGATGAAGGGCCACAACCTGAACTTCTACTCCATCGGCCTTTAGAGAAATGAAAGCTCAACACACACGTGAAAGTTAAAGATAATTACGTTGAAGTCATGCAAGCATTCTCAAAGATACAAGTTGGAACATCAAAATGTCATCCCATTTGGTCGATTTATAGAAAGAATTTTTTTTTGAGATATTCCTTGAAAGTAGAGAATATTCTGGACTCATACAAATGGTTCATTTAGTTTTACAAGAATGGGTCTACACACAAGGCATTATCAAGTTTACATTAATCCAAGTGATCAAGTCTTCTACAAGTGCATGAAGTCTACAGACATAAAACATGCTATGGATCAACCTCAAAGTCAAAGATGAGCTCAAAAAAAAAAAAAAAAAAAAAAAAAAAAAAAAAAAAAAAAAAAAAAAAAAAAAAAAAAAAAAAAAAAAAAAAAAAAAAAAAAAGAAAGAGCTATACAAAATAATGAGGTTGGTTAGCATACTACATTGGAACAATGATGGTGGACAAGTTCAACTATGGTGCATAGACATGGAGCAACTACTTTGAAACACTAATGATGAGTGAGTTTGATTACAAGGCATGTACATGGGGCAACTCCTTTGGAGCCCTGCTGATAGACGAGTTCAGTTATAGAGCAATAAGACAATTGGTTCTCGTACAATGACATATAGACACCATTTCTTAGAACCTGATTGGAGACCTGATCGTTTGTTGTGATTCACGTTGTGTGTTGAGCTGGATTTTTGATATTGGTCACTACATCCCGCCCATACAGGGGGTGGTCTCATCACTTTGTTGTCATCAGAGGTTTTTTCTTTTCGGCTAAAGACTCTCTCTCCCGTCCATCAATCTGACGGTCTTCCACGAGTCTACATTACATGCCCTTACTTCAAATGTCACAAAATTTTATGGTATTGTTTCTTGTGAACATATCGTCTTGTTATGCATAAATATTGTTCAATAAATCTGACTGGAATATCTATCTGTCGTTCATCATTTCGACGGCGTCCAAGAATTCCATAGTCCTTTGTTGCTAGCCAATAAAATGGCATCGCCTAGTGGAGATCAAGCCATTCTACATAAACAACCAAACACTCTCCCAATGGCCGGACCCATTGGACAGTTTCTTATCTGTCCATTTGGACCTTCATCGTCATACTTGTATACAAACTTAAAGGATTTGGGCCCAAACATGGTTACAACTGATTCAGCATCTGAGCATAGCTTGTTGAAACTTGTTTTCTATCTGAGTGATACCAAGAGGAGAAAACATTCTTTGACGTTTTTCTAAAGATTAGTGTAGGGTTGCATCTTCTTAAGGTTATTTCTAGTGATGACTCAAAAAGTCGCCGCCTATCAATGTGTGCAGACTTGAACTTAAGACATCGGGGCAAAATCACCCATTTATCCAAACATCATGAGTTTAGTTGAGCCCTCTGTTTGAAACTCTAGCTGAGTTCATTTGAATGTAAGAGAAAGATGACTCATACAAAATTGAGTCATTGTCATCATTGCCCCTCATTAAAAAGACCTGATTGCCCTTTGATCAAAGTGAAACCCATATAAATTTGGCAGGAATGCAGAACATATCAAAATTGCCTTTTAAAGAAAAGAAACATGTTTCTCTCGGTCTAGATTAAGTCAAGTCAAGGAAAGTCGATCAAATCATGATCTCTAGTTCCTCTTGGATTCCGAGCAATGTTAGTGGACAAAGTGCAGATGTTGAGCCCCATTGTGGCTACCTCAATATTTATGGAAAGTTCAACCCATTTTGGGAATGAAGAAAGATGAAGAAAGGAATTGAAAAGAACAAGAAAAAGAAAAAGAGAAATGAAAAAAATAAAAAAGGGAAAAGGAAAGAAAGGTGAAAGTATAGAGAAGAAAGAAGACTGAATGAAAGCAGAATAAGAATGGAAAAGAGAACAAGATGCAAGCAAAGAAAAGAAAGAAAGAAAGATCATGGGAAGAGAGAAAAAACCAGCCCGAACTACGCGGAACCTGATTCCGGAGGGATGGAAATCCCAAAGGATACGTAGGCAATTTGGGACACCCCAAATTCGGTCCAAAGGCTACACATCCAAAGGCTACACATCCAAAGGCTACACATCCAAAGGCTACACAGCCAAAGGCTATACATTCAGAGGTTACAAATTCAGAGCACAAAGCACAGTTACAGTTACATCACGAGCGGTCTTGAGCCAAAGTCACAGACCGATGGGTCGCTACTCAAGAAGCTTGGCGATTCTGATTACATCATGAGCGGTCTTGAGCCAAAGTCACGGACCCGATAGGGTCGCTACTCAAGAAGCTTGACGATTCTGATTACATCATGAGCGGTCTTGAGCCAAAGTCCACAGACCTGATGAGGTCGCTACTCAAGGAGCTTGACATCTACAGTTGTTTGTTGTACAGTGTGAACAAAAAAAAAAAAAAAAAAAAAAAAAAGGGGGGGGGAGGAGAGTAGTTACAACATCGGTTCAAGAGAGCAATGGTAGAATTCGGATCAAGTGCAGAATAATGCAAAAATGGGCTACTTTTATCTTCGGCCTCAATTGCCCACAATCTCGGTCGAAGAGGGGCATCTGTAAGCACCCCATTTTTGCCATCCCAGCTAAACAAAGTCCTGCTGGTGTGTGGACAACAAAAGGAAGAAAGGTGATCGAAAGTTTGGATTCTTGTTTGTGAATTTGAGGAAGTTTTCAATGGGTCCGTGAATTTGAGGAAGTTTTCAATGGGTCCACAGCAAGGTCATGGGTTATAATTTTGCATGGATGCGTAGGTCATAGAATTATCTTCGAAACGAGACCAGAATTGCTCAATTTCGATATCAAATGAGGAAGATATGACCATTTTAGTCAGATGATACATATGAGGGAGGTTTATGAAATTATTATAAATAATCCTAGGGGCCTTCATGCAAATTATCCTAAGTTGGATTGTTTGAATTTCAAATCATCATATCTTGATCATCCGACATCGGATTCGGGATGATTCCAAGACCATTATTCTTCATTCATGATGTTCTACAAAGTGGACGTAAAAAATCCCGGGTAGAAGTCACCAGTGGGTCCCATGCAAGCTTGCATGCAAAATTATCGTCAGAACTTCAAAGCTGCATATCTTTTCCGTTCTACATCGGATTCAGGTGATTCCAGTTCCTATATTCCTCATTTTTAATGTTCTACAAAATGAACGCAAAAAATTTGGAATAGAGGCCATCGGAAAATTCCATGCGGGATGACAGCGGAAATGTCCCATGAAATGACAAGGAGAGAAAACCCAGTTAATTCCAATTAATCCAGTCAACTCAGTTCAAGCCAGTTTTGGTCCAACCTAGCTCAACCCATATCAGTTTAACTCAGTCAACCTAAGTCAGTCTCAACCCGTTTCGAACCAGTTCATTCATGTGCATAGTATTTATATATTATATATATTGTATATATATATATATATATATATATATATATATATATATGTATATATATATATATATGTATGTTGTGTGTTATTAAATATATGTGTATATATGTATATAATATATATTATTATATGTAAATGATAATCCAAAAGATTTTGAGAAGAAAAAGGGAAGAGGGGAGAGAGAAACGTGAAAGTGAAGGGGGTTTTTGGTTTTGGAGATAATCCAAAAGATTTTTGAGAAAAAATGGAAGAGAGGGGAGAGAAAAACGTGGAAGAGAAGGGGATTTAGGGTTTTGAGATAATCCAAAAAGATTTTGAGAAGAAAAAGGAAAGAGGGGAGAGAGAAAACGTGAAAGAGAAGGGGATTTAGGGTTTTGAGATAATCCAAAAGATTTTTGAGAAAAAAATGGAAAGAGGGGAGAGAAAAAACGTGGAAGAGAAGGGGATTTAGGGTTTTGAGATAATCCAAAAAGATTTTGAGAAGAAAAAGGGAAGAGGGGAGAGAGAAAACGTGAAAGAGAAGGGGATTTAGGGTTTTGAGATAATCCAAAAGATCTTGAGAAGAAAAAGGAAAGAGAGAGGAATAAAAAAAAAAAAGAAAAGGAAAAAGGGGGAAAAGATTCCCCTTCACGTTTTCTAGAAAGAAAACGTGAAAGAGAGAGAAGGAAGAAAGAAAGAAAAAAAAAAGGAAGGAAAAAAAAAAAAAAAAAAATATTTTTAGGAAAAAAAGGATCTTCTAGAAAATGAGTGAAAAATTATAAATAGGCAAGAGGAGGATCCTTTTTTTCCAGAGCAGAGAGAGGGAAACGTGGGTGAGAGAGAGAAACGTGAGTGAGAGAGAGAAAACGTGAGAGAGGAAGAAAGAAAGAGAGAGAAAAGAGAAAAGAAAGAAAAGAGAAGAAGAAAAGAGAGAAAGAGAAGAGAGAAAGAAGCAGAAGAGAGGAAAAGGAGGATTCACATTCAAAGGGGATTGATACAACCCCCAATCACCCTTCATCAACGGTTTCGCTCGATTTGAGCCCAAGGTTAGTACTCTAAACAAATTTAGAGGTCGTTATAATGCCCGAATGCCAATTTTGCTTGAAAAAGGCTAATTTTCATGAAATCTCAATCATGAATGCTCTATTACATGCTTGTTAATGTTAGGATGCCTATGTCTAACATTTTTCATGAATGATAATTTGTCTAAGCTATTCAATGATGAATTTTTGATTGATATACAATGATGTTTGATGTTTTTTGTAAATTTCATAAAGTGATTTTCTGATCTGAAAATTCCAGATTTAGGGTTCAAACTTAGGACGTACATCATATGTATTTTTTCTAAGCTTTTGAAGCCCAAAATTTTATGGGAGTCTCTCTGATATGATAGAAGACTACCCTAAAAATTTCGTTCCATTTGGAATTGGGGAAATATATCAAAAAATTTGTCTTTGACATTGCTATTTTTCTCGGATGTAATGCAATCCTCCATCGGAAAGTCTCTAGACAAAGGCCTTATGGCCATAATCAGAAAATCCACTTAACATGAACTTTTTAGACATGAAAGTCTTCTAAAAAATGGCACTGGTTTCATATTTTTTCCATTTTTCGTTGAATTGATATCAATTTTTAAGTGCATAGTGCTTTGATTTCAGATCTGTCATGATGTGCTGATTTGCATGATTGAAAAGAGTCATTTTTCTCAAAGAAAATATACTGTTTTAACTTGTTTTTCTTAATGAAATTTTAGATCAGACAGTTATCTACATAGATATATGTCTGTATTTAATTTTCATTAAGAATAGAATTTTATTTGGAATTTATGGTGCAACTGGTCAAAAATATGGAACAGACCTGACCAGTGTATTTGCCTGTACTTGGGGAATATTTTCGACCTGCCTATGGTCTCTTTTAGGATTAGCTTCCTTGAGACAAAATGTTGGCCTCTGAGTCTTCTTTCCAGGGATATCTTTTAAGAATTTTTTGAGTAAGTACAGTGCCCTATGTGCCCATTTTGGTCCAGCCGACAAAGCTGTCATCTTGCTACGTGTTCCATCATGTTTTGATTGATTCTCATATGCTTTGGTTGTTTCTCACATGCCATATTTGATGCTTTGCTATGTTCGGATGCTCGTATGCATACACTACTATAATTGGAATGGTCACACTGCCATAATTGAAATGGTCACACTGCCATAATTGGAATGATCACATTGCCATAATTGGAATGATCACATTGCCATAATTGGAATAATCACATTGCCATGATTGGAATGCTACACATGCTTATTGCCATATTTGTCTACTACACTTGCTCACATATTACTGCCATGTTTGGATGCACACTTACCATGTTTGTATTGATTCACATGCTCACTTGCCATTTTTGACTGATGTGTTGCTAAATTTGAATATATTTCCAACATGCTATATTTGGATGCTTACACTTGCTATATTTAAGCTCACATTGCTTTGTTAGATTGTTTACATTGTACAACAACTAGGGCAAGATACACCCTAAGATGGAAAGAATTGAACAATTAGGGTAGTGAAACCCTAAAAATGGAAAGAATAATTAGGGCAAAATAAACCCTAGAATAAAGAGAATAATTAGGGTATGAAACCCTAAAAAAATGAAAATCACAATGAAAAGGGATAGGAAACCCTAGAAACCTAAAAATGGAAACAATAAAAATGGTAGGAATTTAGGTCTCATCCCTAGATCCTATTGACAAAAATAGAAAGAATTTGGTACACATCCCAAATAAAAATGGTAGGAATTTAGGTCTCATCCCTAGATCCTATTGACAAAAATAGAAAGAATTTGGTACACATCCCAAATAAAAATGGTAGGAATTTAGGTCTCATCCCTAGATCCTATTGACAAAGATAGAAAGAATTTGGTACACATCCCAAATAAAAATGGTAGGAATTTAGGTCTCATCCCTAGATCCTATTAACAAAAATGGAAACAATAAAATGGTAGGAATTTAGGTCTCATCCCTAGATCCTATTGACAAAAATGGAAGGATTTTGGTACACATTCCAAATCCGACTCTCACAAATTTCGAACTACGTCGTACCTGATTTCTAGGGCAAACCCTAGAATACGTAGGCAATTTGGGAATCCCAAATACGGTACAAAGCCACCCATCAACCATACATCCAGCATAAACTTCAACTTGAACAAAAAAATCTAATTGAAGCACATGCATAAATCACTTCCATAATCTTTAATCACACAACCCATTTTCGAACTACGTTTTTGGACTTGATTTCCAGGATTGGAATACGTAGGCAGTTTGAGATGTCTTACACATCTCAGATTCAGTCCAAGACCGAACCATCTTTGGTTCGGTTCACTGTATAATATTGTACATTACATTTGCTTGTTTATTTACTTTAAAACATGATTGGCTGAACCCTAGGTTAGAATAACTTAGCAACTTGGTTTAGGACATCCCCCATTGAACCCTAGTCATCCAGTTGACCAAGCACAGTCAAAATTAGAATTTAAGGAAAGTTTAGGAGGCCGATATTGATCGGGCGGTTTGGGTGCCTAACACCTTCCCATAACGTACCCCGAATACTTACCCGATCTCTTGCAGACCAAAGAACCGATACATTGGGTCACGAGTCAATAGAAGTCTTACCTTAGGGTGAGGCTACATTTTTAGAGGTCCTAGACCTTAATCTAGGTGGCGACTCCAACAGAACAAATCGATCTTCATCGATACGGGATACACATTTCCATCCCGAGGAGGATCACGTCGATTTTCCATTGTCCTCACACCCAGCCCATGTCACCAAAGGCTCTCTCCACATTGAACAAGGCTAACTCAGCCAAGTTCACCTTGCGACCTCCCTCTACCTTCTTGCGAGCGTAGTGGGCATACTGTGCCTCGGCTTCGTTGGAACGGAAACGAAGAGGGTCCCGAACTCTGGGTACCTTGGTACGAGCCATAGTATCTACAAAAAAATAGAAAAAGAAAGAGAAACAAATAATGGGTTAGTAGAGAGTAAAAACCAGAAATTTTGACATTATAATGACGTAAGTTGGCCAAAAGCCTCACTTTTCACCCATACACATGGGCAGGAGGACTTACATAAGTTCTAAACTATCCTGTAATACTCATACAGTTGGAAATTATAGCTATTGGATTTCAATTTGAATAAATTTGGAGAAATTCAAAAATCTCGACAAATTAGGGCAAAAAGTGAAAATTTCAAGTTCTTGATAACCAACCGATGAAACTCCAATATTTTTGAGGGCTTTCTTTCCTCGAGTCACCAATAACAAAAGCCCCCAATAAAAATCAAATTTTTATGGCTGAAAAAAGTTTAATTTGAAGAAAACGAGATATTCGGGTAAAAACCTAGAAAAGAAAACCTAAAAACAGGTAAAGGTAACACACATACCCATAGGGAAGGTGTAGACGTCGAAACAAGGAACCCAAACGACCAATGTAGCAGAGTTGGCACTGTAGCAACTCAGGGGAAGGAGACGAGTCAAAATGGAGGAGGAAGAATGGAAAATGAACTCAGAATCGGACCTTAAAAATCTGATTTTTGGTCCGGGGGTCGGAGAATTCGACCAGGACCATCGACCCCCATATCAACCCCCGTATCGACCCCCAGCTCTCGGGAACTTGACAGAGAACCAGGGGTCGCACCTGGGGGTCGGACACCCATCGACCCCCATATCGACCCCCGGCTCTCGGGAAAAATAAGTGATTTCCCAGGGTCGGACACTGAGGGTCGAACATACCATCGACCCCCACCATCGACCCTGCATAGAAAAGACTGTATTTTTCACAGAATGATCTGAAAATTTTGAAAATAACATCGGTTAGCATATCTACATGAAGTATAAATGATTGCCTCATGTATTTTAATGATTTTCAGACTTCACCATTATCAGAAGGAAAACATGGCTGGGCGTAGAGTAACCAGGCAGAGCCAAAACGCAGTTCCACCACCACCACCTGTGGAGGAAGCCAGTCAAGAAAATATATATGCACAAGGTAATCCACAGGTTGCACCACCAGTAAACCAGGGTCTGGAAAATCCTACAAACTTGCCACCTCCACCACCAGAGCTGGCAACCGTGGTTATGAACCTAGCGCAACAGCTGCAACAAATGCAACGAGCACAGGCTCAAATGCAAGTAGGAATGGGAATGATGCTTCAGATAGCACATGTTACACCAATGCAGACTGGACAAACAAGTATAGCACCGGTTGGTAACCACCCAGCACCTCAAACACCTCAACCACCAGCTGCACAGATTCCAGTACCAGGTCCGGAAGCAGTTCAGGTTAATTACCAGTATCCACAACCTATGTTTGGGGCATACCCTCAAAATCAGATGGACCACTCCCGACTGGTTAAGCGATTAAAGATGAAGCCCAAGGAGTTAACGGTAAACCATCCGATCCTTTATGGCCAGCACATTGGATCGACGAGATGGAGAGGAATTTTCTGATGATGACTATTACAGAAGAAGAGAAGGTATTATGTGCAACTTTCATGCTAAAAGCTGATGCACATCATTGGTGGAAATCTACCAGGGCCTACCTATTAACCAAGCACGCCCTATTGACTTGGGCTATATATAAAGAAGCTTTCTTTGAGAAGTACTTTCCCCGAAGCTTCAAAGATTCTATGGAGAAGGAGTTCCTGAGTTTATATCAGGGGCAGATGTTCGTGGATGCATATCAACAGCGTTATGAGGAGTTGGTTTTCTTTGCACCACTCAGCATGCAAGAAGAAGACACTAAAACCCGTAGGTTTGTCATGGGACTTAGAGGAAGCATCAGAGAGCATGTTCTAGGTTTGGAAAAGAAAATATATAATGAAGTTGTGCAAATTGATCGAGTTATAGAATCGAGCCAGAAGGAGAGCTATTTCACGCAAAACAGAGGTATGAAAAGACCAGCTGGAAATGCTTATAACGGAGGGAATAACAAAACATTTAAATCCTTCCGTGCTCAAGGCTTTACTGCTGCACCCAAGACTACCCTAGTTCCCAACATCAGCCAAAGCCAAATACTGAAGGCCCAAAATGTTTTAACTACAACCAAGCGGGGCATATGGTAAGGGAGTGTCCTAAGCCCAGGAAGCAGCTACATCAAGGACGAGTTTATGCTGCTACATCCGAGGATACTGCCGCATCACCCGATGTGGTCACAGGTATGAATGAAACCTTTTAAGTTGAATTACATTGTGTGAGCATGTAGACTAAGTTAAAATAAATCACAGGTATCGTACCTATAAATGACATACCCGCCAAAGTACTCTTCGACTCAGGAGCTACTCATTCTTTTATATCTGTGTCATTTGGAAAAAAGCTGAATTTACCCATCAAAACATTAGACTACAAACTACTTGTACGGTCACCGATGGGGTTAGAAGTGAAATTAGAAAAAATTTATGGGCCATGTCCAGTTCTCATTGGCGAGAAAACCTTAGATGCAACGTTGATCCAACTTGGGATGGCAGACTTTGACGTCATCTTGGGAATGGACTGGTTAGCTCGGCATTCTGTGAACCTATTATGCACCAAAAAGAAGCTAACATTTAAAGACAAAGAAGGAGCAGAATTTAGTTTTTCGAGAACCAAACTTCCCCGTAAATGCAAGCTCATACTCTCAGCACTATAGGCTAAGAAGTGCCTTTAGAAAGGAGTAGTCGGGTATTTAGTATCTGTGGTCGACCTAACCAAAGAAGCACCACGGATGGAAGATATTGATATCGTGTGGGACTACCCCGACGTATTTCCTGAGGAATTACCAGGATTACCACCCGACCGAGCCATAGAGTTTGTAATAGATCTTATACCTAGAGCCGCACCAGTATCAAAAGCACCTTATAGAATGGCTCCTACTGAACTAGAGGAATTGAAAACACAACTACAAGAACTACTGGACAAGGGTTATATTCGACCCAGTATATCACCATGGGGAGCGCCAGTATTATTCGTAAAGAAGAAGGACGGTAGCGTTCGATTATGTATTGACTATCGAGAATTGAACAAACTGACAATCAAGAATCGATATCCACTACCTCGGATCGATGACTTGTTCGATCAGTTGCAAGGAGCAAAAGTATTTTCTAAGATCGATCTTCGGTCAGGCTACCATTAGTTGAAGATTAAAGAAGGTGATATTCCTAAGACAGCTTTCAAGACCAGATATGGACATTATGAATTCTTGGTCCTGTCTTTTAGATTAACAAACGCACCAGCAACTTTCATGGAACTTATGAACCGGGTTTTCCACGATATGTTGGATAGGTAGGTTATTGTATTTATTGATGATATATTGGTATATTCCAAGGACGAGGAAACCCATATTAAGAATCTAAACGCCACTCTATAGCGTTTAAGGAAAGAGAAGTTGTATGCCAAATTTACCAAGTGTGAGTTTTGGCTAAGTGAAGTCGCCTTCCTAGGCCATGTAGTATCCGCTGAAGGAATCAAAGTGGATCCCAGAAAGATCGAGGCTATTGTAAAGTGGGAAGCACCAAAGAGCATTGCAGAAATTAGAAGTTTTTGGGGTCTCGCTGGTTATTATCGATAATTTGTGGAAGACTATTCTCGGATTGCCGAACCTCTCACCAGTCTGACTAAGAAAGGTGAAAAGTTTGTGTGGACGGATAAATGCGAAAAGAGCTTCCAAACCTTGAAGACCAGATTGATATCCGCTCCAATTTTGACTATTCCTATTCCAGGACAGCCATTTGTCTTGTACACTGATGCGTCAGGACTGGGATTAGGATGTGTGCTTATGCAAGGAGAACAAGTAATTGCTTATGCCTCAAGACAGTTAAAGACACATGAGAAAAATTATTCCACTCATGATTTGGAGTTAGCGGCAGTAGTACATGCTGTCAAGATATGGAGACATTACCTATACGGAGAGAAGTTCCAGATTAAATCGGACCATAAAAGTCTTACTTATTTATTTAATCAAAAGGAGTTGAATATGTGACAAAGAAGATGGCTGGAACTATTGAAAGACTATGATTGTGATATCCAGTATCATCCGGGGAAATCTAATGTAGTAGCAGATGCGTTGAGTAGAAAGGCAATGATAAAATCTAAAGGAGAGGTTAGCACAACTGCAGCAATGTGTACTACTGGAACGATATTCAATCACGGCAATGAGCAGTATGTGATAGATACAACGGATGGATCAGCCAACCAAGGGTTCATTCATCGGTTTTCCAATATGTTCGCTGCATTGAAGATTATACCGGATATAATTGATGAAGTGAAGACAGCTATCAAATCAGACCCTTACCTGAGTACGGTACAAGAAGACATCGAAAAAGGTAGAACTAAACCTGAGTTTACCTTGGACGAAGAGAAGGTATTGAACTACAAAGGAAGAATATGTGTACCCGAAATAGAAAGTGTGGACATTAGACACCGACTGATGAAAGAAGCCCATACCACCATCTATTCGATACACCCGGGAAGTACAAAATGTATCATGATCTAAAGAAATTATATTGGTGGAGAGGAATGAAAGCAGACATAGCTAAGTTCGTGTCTCAATGCCTAAATTGTCAAAAAGTAAAGGCTGAACGACAAAGACCCGCAGGACTGTTACAGCCGTTATCGGAACCAGCATGGAAATGGGACTGCATCACTATGGACTTCGTCACAGGGTTACCATTGACTCCTCGAGTAGTTGACGCAGTTTGGGTGATTATAGACCGCCTGACTAAAACAGTTCGCTTTATACCGATACGACCTCAGTATACACTAGAGAGGTTAGCAAAGCTGTATGTGGATAATATTATCCGATTACATGGTGTACCAGAGAGCATTGTGTTCGATAGAGATCCACGATTTACTTCCAAGTTTTGGGAAGGATTGCAAAAGGCTATGGGTACAACATTGAAGTTTAGTACTGCATTCCATCCACAGACAGATGGATAGTCAGAGCGTACAATTCAGATTCTAGAAGATATGCTATGAGCATATGTAATTGATTTTAAAGGATCATGGGATGAAAAGTTACCACTGATCGAGTTTGCTTATAACAATAGCTATCAGGCTACTATACAGATGTCCCCCTATGAAGCACTGTATGGCAGAAAGTGTTGAACTCCTTTATTTTGGTTTGAAGTTGGAGAACGTAGTATTGTTGGACTGGAATTTGTTGAAGAGACTTGTCGAGTGGTCGACATTATCAAGGAAAGAGTGAGAACAGCCCAGAATCGTCAGAAGCAATATGCAGATACTCGACACAGAGATCTTGAGTTCGTCGTGGGTGATAAAGTATTCTTGAAGGTCGCCTATGCGAGGTATGAAACGGTTCGGACAAAAAGGGAAACTAAGTCCAAGATATGTCGGACCATATGAGATTCTAGCTAAGCGTGGGAAAGTGGCTTACCAGTTAGCACTACCACCATCTATGTCACGTGTGCATGACGTATTTCATATTTCCTTATTGAAGAAGTATGTCAAGGATCCAACGCACGTTCTGACAGTAGATCTACCTGATTTGACTGATGATTTGACCTTTGAAGTAACACCAACTGAAATCACCAGCCAAAAGGTTCAACAACTACGCATTCGAGATATCTATTATGTTAAGGTCACTTGGAGAAGTAGAGACATGGAAGAAATTACATGCGAAGAAGAGAATGCTATGCGAAAGCAATACCCTCATTTGTTTGACTCAGAAGGTATGAAAAATTTCGGGGACAATTTTTATTAGTAGGGGGGAGTTGTGAGACCCGTATCAAACTAACTCGGTCTTACCACCTTGAACCAGGTCTACCCATCATGGTTGAGCTAAATGGACCAAGTGCGTGAAGGAGATCATGATCCCAGGTATTAAATTGACCCAAAAATACTTAAAATAAGGGGAGGGTCACATACCCAGCAAGGGAGGGTCGGATCCCCCAGTTTAGAAGTCAGACCCCCAGTTTTACATGGGGGGTCGGACATTTTAAGGACCAGGGGTCGATGGGATCTCCGACCCCCTATCGACCCCCGATACTCGGTAAAAATAGAAATTAGGAAACTTTCCTAATTTCAATGGGATTCCTTCCTAATCTCAATGAGACTTATTTTAGGAGTTTCTACTCTATAAATAAGACATCCCTAAGCTTCTTTCACTCCTTTTTGAACCCTAATTGAATTGAGAGAAAGAGAAGAGAAGGAAGAGAAGAAGAAGAGAAGGAAAGAAGAGAAGAAGGAAAAAGGAGAAGAGTTGCAGAGAAGGAGTATTCTTCTCAGGTATGGATACTATTTTCATGAGTTTCTAAAGACCTTAGTATAGATAATGAAGAGGGTATGATTTCGGAGAAACTCAAACCATCAACCCATGGTTAGGTTTTCATGGAAAACCATGGGAGAAATCATGAAAGCCATATAGGTGAATGAATCACGGTTCTAGGCCATAGAACATGTGTGGAATGGACTGTAGGAGCAAGCCATAGGACCCCAAACACGAAGAATGGACTGAAGGGAGGAAAATTGACAAAACCCACAGGGGGTCGCATTGGGGGTCGATGGCCAATCGACCTACCAGACCCTGAGCATCGACCCCCAGTGTTCGGGAAGCCCAGAATAGGGGTGGTCGCACCCAGGGTCGATTAAGACTCCGACCTTAGCATCGACCCCCAGTTAACATCATGGTTTTTAAAATCAAAATTAATTATAATTAAATTCTATCGACTTTGTTAGGTCTTCTAGCAATATAATATCAATATAAAGGTTATTCTTAAAGCTTGAACGAGGACTTACGATCAAGTTAAGGTGAGGAAACAAGACTCTTAACTAATTAGTTAATAATAAACTGTTTTATTTCTTGAGTCCGATGCTATGCTTGATTCTATACGAATATGCTTGTAATGTGCATACAACATGTCATCCAATATTTCTATTATTGGTTCATGCATATTTACTTTATCGTTTATAACATGATAATGATGATGATGATAGGAATAGGCATGTGAATGTATGTGTGTGGTTGATGTACTTGATGCGAGCGAGTATCAGGGGGGTGTCATAGGCTGTGTAAGACCCGTACACCACGAACCCGGTCTAACCTTACATTTCGTGTCATAACCCGTCTACATATCATGGTCAAGCCAAGTGGACCAAGTGTGTGAAGAAACCCAAGACCCAATATAAAATTTTACTAAAAAAATAGTCAAAATGAGGGTAGGGTCGCATGCCTAAACAGGTAAGTCCGACCCCCCCATCGACCCCACCATCGACTCGTGACCAGGGGTCGCAGGGGGTCTCGAATTGTCCGACCCCCCCATCGATCCCCGGTAATCGGTAAAAATAGCACGAACCAAAAATTAGGAAACTTTCCTAATTTCAATTGGAACCTTTCCTAAACTCAATGGGACTTATTTTGGGAGGTTTTACTCTATAAATAGGACGTCCCTAAGCCTCTTTCACTCCTTTTACAACCCTAATTGGATTGAGAGAAAGAGAAGAGAAGGAAGAGAAGAAGAGAAGGAAAACTTGAAGAAAAGGCTAA
This sequence comes from Protea cynaroides, assembly GCA_028583415.1. Taxonomy (NCBI): domain Eukaryota; kingdom Viridiplantae; phylum Streptophyta; class Magnoliopsida; order Proteales; family Proteaceae; genus Protea; species Protea cynaroides. The sequence continues at coordinate 33,896,170 of CM053270.1, read as the reverse complement.
GGAAGAAGAAGAAGTTCAGAGATATCTTGGAAACTCAGACTATAGAAGGTATGAACCTTAATCCCCATCTGAATTGAAAGCTTAGAATAGATTATGATGAAGTTAGGTTAGGAGAAACCATAATACCATCCATTCATGGTTAGGTTTCAATGGAAACCATGGAGGAGATCGTTGAAACCATGTAGGTGAATAAAGAATAGTTCTAAACCATAGAACATGTGTGGAATGGATTGTAGAAGCAAGCCATAGGACCCCAAACATGAATGAATGGATGAAATTTGATATTTTTGACTCAAACCATGGGGGGTCGCACCTAGGGTCGATGGAATCTCTGACCCTAGCATCGAGCCCCAGCATTCGGGAAGTTCAAGAAAGGAGGGGTAGCACCTAGGGTCGATGGAACATCCGACCCTAGGCATCGACCCTACCTGGGGGTCGCAGAAAACTCCTACCCGTCCTGCTACCCCGAGTTAACAACAAATTGTAAAAATTAGTATAAATTCTAATTCAATTCTAACGACTTTGTTAGGTCTTCTAGCAAAATAATATTGATATAAAAGTGATTCTTAAGGCTTGAAAGAGGATCTACAAACAAGCAAAGGTGAGGGAACAAGACCTAAACCAATTGGTTAATAACAAACAGTTTTTATTTCTTGAGTCCAATACCATGATTGTGATATGCGTGTATGCTTGTAATGTTCAACATGTCATCCAATATTTCTATTATTACTATTCATGCATATTTAAATTTATTAATTATAACATGATGATGTTGATAATGGTAGGAATAGGCATGTGAATGTTTGTGTTTGGCTGGTGTACATGGTGCGGGTAGGGATGGTATCAACCGGTATTTCGATGCCGTTCTCATCGGGGTATATTGTGACATGGTCTATTCAAGTCATGTCCACTAAGCAAGTGTTAGTGTGCTTGATGCAAGTGGAGCATCAGGGGGAGGACGTGACATTGTGGTTCAGCCTGGTCACCAGACTCTAGCTCTATCTCTACTCAAGTCTTGTCCACTAACATTGTCGTATCGCCATTACCTTAGCGAAACTAATATGTCGTAGGGCATCAGGGGGGACGTGGCATTGTGGTTCAGCCTGGTCACCAGACCCTAGCTCTATCTCTATGGATGTATTGAGGGATGCTGGGGTGAGGCCTTGGATACATTATTTGACATTAGGGTTGGTTAGTTGCGAGCCCAGTTTGCAAGCCCTCGCCAACAAGAGCTTACGTGTTGGTATGGGGAACCGGTACAGCCATGCCATTTTCATGGGGTGTATATTGTCCATGGTGGGTGCATGTGGGGCGACAGTGCCGTTTTCATTGGGCGTTTCCACACACTCGTGTATAGAGGTGTGACGGCCACCTATCCTTTCTATAGCACATTGCAAACTTATTTACCAGACCAAAGATATGAATTGATTGCATGCATATGATTGTTGCATTGTTTTATTTACTCACTGAGATCAAGTTGGAGAGTTGACCCTCGGCGTGAAATTCTTTTTAGTTTCTGATGTTGCAGGTACTATGATTGAAGATTATGTCTACACGCCAACATATAAACGGGTGGAGGCTATGAATGAGCTAGCTATGGAGAACTATTGTGATTCGTTAAACGAGCGTTTCGACTGTGGATATGCTTAGCGTTTAATTTTCGTATTTGGATATTGTAATATGTATTAAGTTATGTTTGGTAACTTGGAAATCAATAGAATATTAATTATTTATAATGATTATACCTCAGTTCATTATCTGTAAGACTTTCGCTATTTATTTTATTACCTCTGATTATTGTGGAATATGTTTTGGTTTATCATATGTGGGATAGCCTATTGTGAGATCCTGGTTGAACCATTGGTTTATTGACGGTTCATCACACCATTCTGGTTGGTGCAGAATTGGGGTGTGACAACTTGGTATCAGAGCTCTCGTAGGCCTTACCCATTAAACTTGAATACTACCACTGGAGTCCATGAACTGAGATAGGATAAATTAAAAGCTTTAAGATAAACACACCATAAGCACCTGTGTTGGTTGAGACAGAACTTAACAAGACAATAATGTACATATAAAAGGTGGAACCATATATATACACTCAAACAGAAAGAGAAGATAAAAAATTATCCTGATAAACAAATATTATAGGGTACTATCCATAAGTCAGGCAGTTACCTAAGTATACAAAGGATATAGTACAGTAAGAAGAAGGAAGCATCTGTAAAGTAGAAAAGTTGGAATACCGAGTTGGTACTCACAAGATGTGAAACTCGATGTATAACAGAGAAAGAAGAAAAATGGCTAGTAACGCCTAAATCCCTGTATAGGTAAAGGGAAAGATCTCGGGATTAATCCAATAGAGATAGGAGAATAATGGCCACACATTAAGAATAAGAGCAACTATAAAGAAGATAAAGCTATACTCCTGGGTGACATGGAGACTCAGGGTGAGATCCATTACAAGCTGATCTATTGCCCACCAAGTAAGAGGAGGTTGCAACTTGATCCCACCACTATCAGGGTCAAGAATGGGTAATGAAAACTCATCTGAGCAGATGCTAAATAATGATAATAAGATTGGGGCAAATCAAAGGAGGTGAACAACTAGGCCACTCCAGCCAATCACCTGGACTACCCAAGTTGCCAATGTTACATCAACACCTCCGAGTCAGACCAAGTACGGTACCAATTGGTAGCAACACTGTACTCCCAACTTCTGTCAGCTATAACATAGTGCCTACCATACAGCAAGACCCTGTAATGCACATCCCAGTGCAGAAGCTTGGTGCACAACAAGCAGTGTATCAAGGTGGTTAACTTTATCAACCACCGATGTATGGGATAGTTGCATCATGACAGAATGATCCGATAAAGATTGAAGAATGTCTTCTGAAGATGATGCCTCTGACGTTTTCAGCAAGGATCAAATCCATTGTGGCCATATAACTAGATAGGTTTATATAGGATGCGGTGCATTATCGATTTACTCTTATGATTATAGAGGATGCACATACCAGATTTTAAATTCTCGTGTCTTGACAGGATACCTTCTTGATTTAACCTATCAATTGGAGTTATAGATATTGTTTCTTTAGTATTAGTCCTGGTTATACCAAACTGAGCCACTCTCATGATAGAAAACATGAACAGAGATATGAACTGAATGAACAGTTAAATGTTTAATCATGTTGAGTGTACATCTTCTGATTTTTTTACCTGATTTACTGATGTACGAAAATCTTCTTCAGATTTATTCCTATAATGCCTTGACCAATGGCATTATATATTCGATATAACTGTAATCTTGAGGTTAAGAGTTATAAAACCTCTATTTCCATGTATTTTGACCACTGTGCAACTTAACGACCTTTGGATGCTGGTTGGATTACCACAGATTTACTCCTGATCCCTTAAACCTAGGTTCACTAGAAAAAAAAAACAAGTGTCCTTTATCATACTGAATTTGAAAGGAGGAGGTGAATCGCTTTTGGATAAACATTTTGATTCTTACATTTCTCGACATCCATTGAAAAGATGTTTAGTGATAATGGAATTATTGGATGAAAGATGATTGGATTCAGATTAAGATTCTATAGCCAAGAGACCTCAGATAAAGTAATGGAGAATCTATTTTGAGATTGCTGAATGGATGGATATGAGTTATGTCTATAAAAGAGTACATGAGCAAAAGTGAAAATTATCAAGGGTAGCCGGTAAAGAAATAGATAGCACTCCAGTAGAGTTAAAGATAGCTATATCGGTATAAATTTTGACAAAGCAGAAGATTCCTAAAAGCATATCTAAGAGTGGATACAAGGATGAAATCAAAAAATCATGGCATTAATACTACTCAGATTAGTATAAGTAATACTGAGTTACGCCCAATGTTAAGGAAATGATTAAGCAAAGACCAAGACAGTTTGGCAGAATTAATGAAATTTTGAGCATATACCCTAATGCTTAGACTTGGGATATGTAATGAGTAAATAGTCAGAAGATGCTTTTCGAGATATATAATAGAATGATAAAAGGAGGTGTAAGCTAATGAGTTTTTTGGGATATATGCGATTTCCAGTTATAGTCTTTGAAAAACTAAGAGAGGAAGGAACTACACGAGCTCTTAAGACCTTACACCAGATTTTGCTAGTTCAGGCCCTTTTGGACTAAATGTTGTTTTAGATGAGTGTTATGAACAATGATTGAATCATATTAATGGATGGACAGAATTTGGATGCAACCTAAATCGACTAGAGATGGCAGACTTTGACGTCATCCTAAGAATAGATTGGTTGTCTCAACACTCTACAAAGTTGTATGTGCATATAAGAGGTTATCATTCAAGAATAAAGATGAGATATAATTTATTTTTATCGGAAGCATGTTGCCTAAGAAGTGAAAGCTGATCCTCTCTATGCTAAGGGCGAAGAAATGCTTTGAAGAGAAATGAGTTGGAGATAAGGTATCTGTGGTATACGTTATCAAAGAAGCACCACAGAAGGAAGAAACTGATGTGATGCATAAATTTTCTGATGTGTTTCCAAGAGACTTACTTGGGTTACCATCTGATCATGCGACCAAGTTCGTCATCGACTTGTTACCAAGGACGATACTTGTATCAAAGGCACCTATAGAGTAGCTCCTACGGAGTTGAAGGAACTGAGACTCAACTACAAGAGTTATTAGACAAGGGTTCTAATCGGCTAAGTATTGCATCACAGGAAGTGCCAACGCAACCCGTGAAGAAGAAGGACGGTAGTGTCAGATTATGTATAGACTACCGGGAACTAAACAAGCTCACAGTCAAGAATCGATATCTACTACCTCGGATCGATGACTTGTTTAAACAGTTGCAAAGAGCAAAGGAAATTCCTAAGATTGATCTTCGATCAAGGTATCATCAGCTGAAGAATTTGGACAGCGATATCTTGAAGATAGCTTTTAGAATCAGGATTGGCCAACTATGAGTTCTCAATTATGATGTTTGGATTAACCAATGCCCTTACATCTTTTATGGAACGGATGAACTGGGTGTTTTATAACATGTTGGACACGTCGGTCATAGCTTTCATAGATGATATTTTGGTTTATTCCAAGAATGAAGCAACTCATACAACGAAGCTTAGAACCGCTTCACAACAGTTGAGAAGTGAAAAGCTTTATGCCAAGTCCAAGAAATATGAGACCCGATTAAACAAAGTGATCTTTTTAGATCACGTACCATCATAAAAAGGGATTAAAGTGAACCCTATTAAGATAGAGGTAATCATATGGTGAGAAACACTTAAAGGGTATTGCGAAGATCAGAAGTTTCTTGGGTTTAGCTGGTTATTACTGACGATTTTGGAGGACCACTTTAAGATCGCAAAACCTCTTACCAAGCTAACCAAGAAGGGAGAGGAGTTTAATTTGACTGACTAGGGTGAAGGATATTTCTAGATTCTAAAGTAAGATTGATATCAGCTCCCATCTTGATCGTTTCGGCACCAGGGAAACCTTTTACCCTATCCATCGGAGCTTTCGGATTGGATCTTGGATGCGGGTTGATGTAAGGTAAATAAGCGATTTCATATGCTTTAAGAAAACTGAAAGAGCATGAGAAGAGTTACCCAACTCATGATTGGAGTAAACAATTGTGATTCATGCAATCAAGACTTGGAGACATTATTTAAACGGAGAAGAATTTTAGATTAGATCGGATTACAAGTGTTTTATTTATCTCTTCATTAGAAAGAGTTGAACATGAGGATAAGGAGATGGTTAGGAATACTTGAAGGATTAAGACTGTGATATTCAATGTCACCCGAGCAAGGCTAATGTAGTAGCTAAGGCCTTAAGCAAAAAGGGAATTATGAAGTCCGAAGAAGGACCCAGTATAAATGCTGTCTTATGTTCCGCAGCAATAGATTCAGATTTGGAAGAAGAGTAACATATAATAGAAACTCGTGATGATCTAATTGAACGAGAACTTAGGGATGAAGAAAAAGTAGTAATTTTGTTATATCTGTATATAAGAACGGTACAAGAAGATTTAGAGAAAGAAAAATCCAATCCTGAATTACTTGGGATGCGGAGATGGTACTCAGATACAGAGATAGATTTCGAATGCATGAAGATAAAGACTCGGATATTATGAAGAGGATAATGATAAGAATCCATTATACTCAATATTCAGGACATCCTGGAGTACCAATATGTATCATGACCTGAAGAGATTGTATTAGTAATGAGGAATGATAACAAATGTGTTTAGATGCATGTTTCAGTAATTGAATTATCAGTAAGTAAAGACTGAAAGACAAAGACCAACAGGGCTACAACAATAACTATCAAAGCCAGTCTAGAAGTGAAACTGCATTACAAAGAATTACGTCAATGATTTGCCACTAACTCCCAAATCGGTTGACATGGGTGATTGTTGATCGTCTTATGAAGATAGCTCAGTCCATTTCTATATAACCTCGGTATGCTTTGGAGCGGCTAACTAAGCTATAGGTGGAGTGAATTTGCTACCAAACTACAATGTAGATGTCACCTAAAAAGCATGGTACGTTAGGAATGTCAAATTCTTTTGTTTTGGAATGAAGTTAATGAATGAAGAGTTTTAAGACCTGAGCCTATTGAGGAAACCTATCAAGTAGCAGACAAGATCAAAGAAAAGGTCTAGAATAGCTCAAGTTGTTAGAAGAGACACCAAGACCTCGAGTTCACCATAAGTGACAAAGTATTCTTGAGGATATCACTTATGCATGGACTAAAAAAAAAAAATTTCAACGAGGAGGGTAAGTTATAACCGATATATGTTTTGGACTTTATAAAATTTAGAGAGATGTAGAAAAGTTGTATATCAACTAGCGTTACTGCTGTCCATGTCTAGTATGCATGACATATTTTGTGTGACTCTATCGTAGAAGTTCATTGGAGATTTATATCAAAAGTACAGATCACGGAACCGATGGATTAGATAAAAGATTTAACTATTGAAGTGGTGCCAGTCTAGTTCACTAGTTGGAAGGAACAACATCTCCAAAGCTGGGATGATTAGTATGTGAAGACAACTTAATAATCTGGTGAAGACAAGATGTGGAGAAGATGGCATGGAAAGAAGAAGATGCAATGCGGAAATAGAATTCCCACCTAAATTCAAATTTTGAGGACAAAATTTATTTTAAGGAGGGGGGGGGGTTGTAAGATCCGTACGTTCAAATTTCGAGGACGAAATTTCTTTTAAGGGTGGTGGAGTTGTAAGACCCGCACACCACGAACCCAGTCTAACCTTACATTTTGTGTCATGACCCGTCTACATATCATGGTCGAGCCAAGTGGACCAAGTGTGTAAAGAAACCCAAGACCCAATATGAAATTTTACTCAAAAAACAGTCAAAATGAGGGTAGGGTCGCATGCCTAAACAGGTAGGTCCAATCCCCCCATCGACCCCCACCGTCGACCCGTGACCAGGGGTCGCAGGGGGTCTAGAATTGTCCAACCCACCCATCGACCCCCGGTAATCGGTAAAAACAGCACGAACCGAAAATTAGAAAACTTTTTAATTTCAATTGGAACCATTCCTAAACTCAATGGGACTTATTTTGGAAGGTTTTACTCTATAAATAGGACGTCCCTAAGCCTCTTTCACTCCTTTTACAACCCTAATTGGATTGAGAGAAAGAGAAGAGAAGGAAGAGAAGAAGAGAAGGAAAACTTGAAGAAAAGGCTAAGGAAGAAGAAGAAGTTCAGAGATATCTTGGAAACTCAGACTACAGAAAGTATGAACCTTAATCCCCATCTGAATTGAAAGCTTAGAATAGATTATGATGAAGTTAGGTTAGGAGAAACCCTAATACCATCCATCCATGGTTAGGTTTCAATGGAAACCATGGAGGAGATCGTTGAAACCATGTAGGTGAATAAAGAATAGTTCTAAACCATAGAACATGTGTGGAATGGATTGTAGAAGCAAGCCATAGGACCCCAAACATGAATGAATGGATGAAATTTGATATTTTCGAATCAAACCATGGGGGGTCGCACCTAGGGTCGATGGAACCTCCGACCCTAGCATCGAGCCCCAGCATTTGGGAAGTTCAGGAAAGGAGGGGTAGCACCTAGGGTCGATGGAACATCTGACCCTAGGCATTGACCCTAACTGGGGGTTGCAAAAAACTCCTACCCGTCCTGCTACCCCCAGTTAACAGCAAATTGTAAAAATTAGTATAAATTCTAATTCAATTTTAACGACTTTGTTAGGTCTTCTAGCAATATAATATTGATATAAAGTGATTCTTAAGGCTTGAAAGAGGATCTACAAACAAGAAAAGGTGAGGGAACAAGACCTAAACTAATTGATTAATAACAAACTGTTTTTATTTCTTGAGTCCAATACCATGATTGTGATATGCGTGTATGCTTGTAATGTGCATTCAATATGTCATCCAATATTTTTATTATTCTGTTCATGCATATTTAAATTTATTAATTATAACATGTTGATGTTGATGATGGTAGGAATAGGCATGTGAATGTTTGTGTTTGGCTAGTGTACATGGTGCGGGTAGGGATGGTATCAACCGGTACTTCGATGCCATTCTCATCGGGGTATATTGTGCCATGGTCTATTCAAGTCATGTCTACTAAGCAAGTGTTAGTGTGCTTGATGCGAGTGGAGCATCAGGGGGAGGACGTGACATTGTGGTTCAGCCTGGTCACCAAACTCTAGCTCTATCTCTACTCAAGTCTTGTCCACTAACATCGTCGTATTGCCATTACCTTAGCGGAACTAATATGTCATAGGGCATCTGGGGGGGACGTGGCATTGTGGTTCAGCCTGGTCACCAGACCCTAGCTCTATCTCTATGGATGTATTGAAGGATGCTGGGGTGAGGCCTTGGATACATTGTTTGACATTAGGGTTTGTTAGTTGCGAGCCCAATTTGCAAGCCCTCGCCAATAGGGGCTTACGTGTTGGTATGGGCAACCGGTACAGCCATGCCATTTTCATGGGGTGTATATTGTCCATGGTGGGTGCATGTGGGGCGACAGTGCCGTTTTCATTGGGCATTTCCACACACTCGTGTATAGAGGTGTGGCGGCCACCTATGCTTTCTATAGCACATTGCAAACTTATTTACCAGACCAAAGATATGAATTGATTGCATGCATATGATTGTTGCATTGTTTTGTTTACTCACTGAGCTCAAGTTGGAGAGCTGACCCTTGCACGTGAAATTCTTTTTAGTTTTTGATGTTGCAGGTACTATGATTGAAGATTATGTCTACACGCCAATATATGAACGGGTGGAGGCTATGAATGAGCTAGCTGTGGAGGACTATTGTGATTCGTTAAACGAGCGTTTTTACTGTGGATATGCTTAGCGTTTAATTTTTGTATTTGGATATTGTAATATGTATTAAGTTATGTTTTGGTTACTTGGAAATAAATAGAATATTAATTATTTATAATGATTAGACCTCATTTCATTATCTGTAAGACTTCCACTATTTATTTTATTACCTCTGATTATTGTGGAATGTGTTTTGGTTTATCATATATGGGATAGCCTATTGTGAGATCCTGGTTGAACCGTTGGTTTATTGACGGTTCATCACACCATTCTGGTTGGTGCAGAATTGGGGTGTGACAGGCTGGGCCTTAGCACTTTAGCTCTATCTCTAACTCAAGTCTTGTACATTTGCATCATCGTATCGCCATTACTATAGCAGAACTATTACGTCGTAGAGTATCAGGGGAGGTGGTCTCTGTCCTTGTAGTCTTTGACTCTATCGGGGGGCCTTAGCTCTATCTCTATGGACGTTCTGAGGGATGCTGGGGTGAGGCCTTGGATACACTGTTTGGCATTAGGATTGGTTAGTTGCGAGCCCAGTTTGCAAGCTCTCACCAGCAGGGGCTTACGTGTTGGTATGGCACTGTACAGCAATAAACGTTAACCTTTGTTGTATAATGTTCATGAATTGGGTGCATGTGAGTCGACGATAAACGTTACCTTTGGGCGGCGTCACACACTTGTGTATAGAGGAGGGGTCAATAAATGTTAACCTTTGACCACCAAACCTTTCTATTGCATATTGCAAACTTTAAACCTGATCAAAGATATGAATTGATTGTATGCATATGTCTTGTTGCATTGTTTTGTTTGCTCACTGAGCCATGATGTGTGCTCACCCCCTCGACGTCGAATATTTTTAGTTGATGATGCAGGTACTACCATCGAAGATTATGTCAACGCTCCAGTGTACGGGCATGTGGCGGCGATGGAAGTTGAAGACGAAGTGGATACGCATGACTTCTCTTGCGAGTGCAACTCATGCGTATTCAATTAGATTTTATTTTAGTTATTTGGATTTAGTAAAGACATGTAATGGATATTTATTTATGTCTTAGTTGATAAAGAATAATTTGCTACTTAAATATGATTATCACATCTAGATTTCTCAGTTCATTTTATTATAAGACTTCCGCTATTGTGTATTTACTCTGATTATGAATGTGGATGTATGGGGTTTAGATAACACGGATATAGCCTACTCGAGATCCTGGTTGAACCGTTGGTTTGCTAGCGGTTCATCACACCATTCTGAATAGTGCGGAATTGGGGTGTGACAAATAAGGCATAAAATATATTAAAAATCATAGTGCAAAGGGAATAAAAATATAGAAATCACATACTTATCAAGTATACTACAGGTACTACGGTCTTAAGTTCATTCATAGACAAAAGAGCAAATACTAAAACAAAACAACAGATGGAGATCTTACAAAATGCAATCCACTAGAAATTTCCATTAAAAAAAATAGTTCAATCTTAGTCAAATAGACCTTCAATACATTTAATCTTGCTGTTTTAGGTGATATTCATTCATAAACATATTCTTCCTAGGAATCAAAGGAATTTCCCTTTCTTGCTTAGCAGGAAGAAAAGTGGAGAATTCGGTTTGCTTTATTACTTCTACCGTAATATCTTCTTTAAGATCAGCAAGAGCATTGTCAACGTCCATGGAAATCATGTGTTCATCATCATCAGATTTAAGATAAGGGGAATCCACATTGAACTCATATCTAGAGAAGTCGAATTCAGCAATATAAAAGCGTACATAGTGTTGAAGCGAATGCAAGGCCTTCTTGAAAGTTAACTGAGCTATCTCATGTCAGAAGTTCGAGAACTCCTCAGAAGTTAAAATGTATTGTGTCAACTTTTCTGAACTCTTAAACTCCTCGATCGCCTAGTTAATCCTCCTTGTAACATTTTCCTCGACTTCATGATGCCTTAACTCCAACTGAGATTTTTCCTTCACCAGTGCGGAATTTTCCTGCTCAGTGGAAAACTTTGCAGCCAGTGCCTTGTTAACTCTTTTCTTTTCTACTTCAGCCCTCATTTTCTTCTTTCAGGCTTTATTTCTTCCTCCTTACCTTTTTTTTCCTTTCTTCTTCCACCATCATTCTCTCAGCCTCAACAGTAGCTTTGGCCAACTTTAAATCCTTTAGTAGACGACCAACTTCTTGGATTTATGCCTCGCACGTTTTGATGGCTTCATCCTGATCACTTTCAATTGAATGGAACCACTTCTTGTCATTCTTCAAAGGGTTAATTAGCTGAAATAAGAAACAACAGATAGCTAAGTTCGAGAAAGAATACTCAGAATTCGGCAAAAGATGCACTTACATTGCTGAAGGAAAGATAAATTGTTTTGAAGAGCTCTCATTTGCTCCTTGTGTCATTAAATTCCTGATCCTTTGGTAGACATTTGCCATCAATCAGCTCACGAGCCATGCTCAACCTCTCTAAGCTATAGTCAGAAGTCTTCATGTAAGACCCGTGCCTAAACCCCATTACTTTGGGTATGTGTCGGGTCTTCCCACATACAACCATATTGTAACAACATGACTGAAGAGGAGAACATAATCATGAGGTGACATAGAACCACTATCTGGAATCTCTCACAACAATAAAGAACACAAAACTGCACTGAGAGAAGTCTGGGACCCAGCTCATGCGATCACCAAGTGCTGGGTAAGCTCACACCTCAACGGGCCAACCCAAAAGAAGGTCTGGCTAGAGACATGGGTGGTGCGACAGCACACCAGCCATACGATGTCCAGTCACACCTCCAAGCGTGAACTGGGTTGGTGATTAATCGAATGCAGGACCCACTATTTTTAACTCAGCCTTCTCCCTCCATGAAGGCCGACTGAGATTGACTCTATTCATGGTAGGCTGACCATGATTGAGTCTAGAATGGAAAAAGAGGGAGGAGAATCCTCTCCATTCCAATCTGGTGATTAGACTGCCGATATTGTGAGAAGGGAGATTAATATGTCCTTTAGTCTATCAACTCAATCCTTTAGTCTATCAACTAAGAGACGTAGAGGAGAAGGGAGAAAAGAAATATCTAATGCATGAATCTGAGGGAGAAACACAGAGAGGAAGAAAGGGAGAACTCTCTCTCATTACCACCCAACAGAGAGAAAAAAAAAGGAAAGAAAGAAAGAAAAGAAGAGGTAGAGAACTTACCTCTGCAACAACGATTACTCGACAAGGAACTAGCCTCTGCAAGCATGAGTTCATCAGAGAGATCTAGACAGACAAACCTTGTAAGTATACCTTCACTCTGAGATATGAATCGATTAATGGAACTTAACGATAGTGATTCGATTATTATTGATGAGAATAATAGCTATCATGTTACAATCTGCTTTCTGTAGTTGATGCTAGTTTTTATTTTCTTTGTAGTTCTGCTGGTGGCTTTCTGCTATGGCTTACAAGTTGTAAGTCGGTTGCATTTTCAGTAGGACTTTAGCTGTAACTCTTTATCATTCTTTTCTTTTATTTAAAATATAAAAAAATTATATTTTTAGCCAAAAAAAAATGTTATAGTCTGTAATGGTTGAAAGGGGATATTTCTATTTTCAGAAAATACCGTTCACCATTAGGGGTAAAGCTTTGTGCCATGTGAGTTATCGTACACAGACGTGGATTGTGAATGGTAATGCATCTAGTACAGTGCATGGATGGGAATGAATCATAAAGGACTAAGAAAAATGTTATGGACTATTAGAGACCTTGGATTGACCTTAACAGACTCGGATCATGGACCAATAAAGGGATCCGAATGTTTAGAAGTCGGATCTGAAGTTTAAAACTAGATTTAGTATCTTGGTTAATGGACAAATCGAAATGGTATCCAAACCCTAGTGTAAACACGGATCCAGGAGCTCAAACTCTTTATTCAAGGTGAGAAAATATGAGAAACTTATCGAAGAAAGCTGTTAGTTGTCAGACCACATTTCAACATTCGGTGGACGGGATGTGCCTCACGACAGACATGTCGAGACATGCGGTCGATGCCACCAGCCGCATGTAATTTTGACATCGGATTCTAGCCAAACTTGGCCAGTTAGCCAGTGACTTCCTATAATTTATGCTGAATTGTTTAAGGGCTTAGAACCCTATTTTTACCTTTTCTTGAAGTGAAACCCTTTACGCTTCATGAATGCCAGAGGTATAGTTTGGTTTACACTCTAAAATGACCAACCATGTACTGCATCTGTGATTTAAGGCCTTAAATCCAACCTACAGGATCTAGGCAACCCTTTTGGGGTGCTGGTATTGTCAAACGACCATGCAAAATCGTGCAGTCGATGGCACATGCCACACTCTTGGTGGTCAGACTGTGCGGTTGATGCTACATGCAATATGGGATTCTGACATCTATTGTTGACCATTTTTGGTCAGTTGCTTTCTGGGATTTTTAGAAACCGATTTAAGGGGTTGGATTCCTTGAAATCCTATTATTTTTTATACGTTCTTTGTTATTTCGATTCATGACCCGATAACCTAATGAGTTACTTGCTGTTTACTTTTAGAAATGATAGAAACCACTACACAGTAAGTGTTGGACCATAGAAATTAATAATCTAATCCTTGTGTAGTGCCAGAACACCCCTGACTTTGTTAGAAGAAGTCCTCTTAGTATTAAGGTTAATTGAAAGTGATTTTTGACTAATGAGTGTGTTGTCTCATGGTGTGTTAGCCCACACTTCACCTACTTTGTATGGACAGCATGGTTATTATATGCTAGAAGTTATCCTTAGTCTATAAACAATAACAAATGGAATTATTAATGAATCCCTAGATGCTATGACATGACAAACAGACAGTAAATAGTAGGCATGACTTATCAGATAAGCTACTAACACTGTGAATAGCAGAATAATAAGCTTAAAGAGAAACTGGAATAACTCTATTGGATAATACATTAATGAATATTATTGCTTATGATCTTTATAGAGCTATGAGGACTCTGGTAGGCACCTACCTGATGAGATTTACTGTAAGACCCACACTCCATGAACCTAATCTAAACCTTTCATTCATGTCGTAACAGGTCTTCCAATCATCACCGGGCCAGACGGGACAAGCAGATGACAATCAGGTACGAAAACGGACCTCAAAGTATGAAATATTTCATACCGATCGATGGTACCGATCGACCGGTATAGCCTGCGCAGCAAACCACTTAGATCCGAAAACGGATCTCTGTGGGTCCCACTTTCCAAATTTCGAACCGAAGGACTTTCCTAATGTTAGGAGGCTTCCTAAACTCAACCCTAGCCTATATAAGGACTCCTAAACCTCCTAAAATTCCTTTCATTGATCCCCACAAATCCTAGAGAGGAGAAAGAGATTGAAGAAGGAGAAGAAGCTAGGAAGGAGAGAGAAGAGCCGCCATTGCCATTGGACGAAGAACACATTACCGTGAACCAACGGTAAGTGCTTAAACCTTCCTCTACGTTAAGCATTCTAGAGTGGTTAGTCATGATTGGATCAATACCATGCAAAGCGAGGTATTGATCTAAACCATGTTTTGCCGTCAAACCCTAATCTAGTTGGTAAACCCTAGATTCAAGTTCTAGGTTGAAGATCATCGAATCTAGGACTTGAATGGAGTTGAAAACAACTCTAACTCAGTGCTTAGACCTAGAATGTGTAGGAGAAACCCTAGAATCAATAGGGGTGACCGACGGAAGGTGAGAACCGGATGTATGGTCTTTCGGAGACATACCGGTCGACCATACCGGTCGCAACCTATGCGACAAGTACCTACGACTGGTATCTCCAGAAGGCTGGTCTGTGGGGACCTGTCGACCATACTGGTCGCATTTTTCCCCATAGTGCCGCGGACGGTACCTGCGACCGATCTGCTCTGTGAGAAGTGTTTTGACCTTGTTGGTTTTTCGACCAATGTAAATCCTAAGAAAACTATTCTAACAAAATCCTAACATCATGTAGGACCTTGTGATAGAAAGTTTGGAGTTTGTGACACGGAGCAAGCTATCAATCAAGCGTCAGGTAAGGGAACCGGACCTAAACCCTAATAATTAATAACAGTAAAACGTTGTTAATAACTATGATTCTGTGGACTGATGTTTGTGCATACTCGCATGTCATCCTTTACTTTCAGTTATTATTATTGTTCATGCATACTCGCTATGCTAGGATGTGACTGTTAGGCATGTGGTTGTTTTCATTGGTGTGTGGAATGGGAAGGGTCGAGGGTCTATGATCATTCCTCACATTAGCACCTTTTCGTGTCATTCTGTCTTAGCATGCTTGGTGCGGGTAGGATATCAGGGGGAGGAATTGGTATTGTGGTCTCTGGCCTGGCCACTAGACTCTAGCTCTATTTCTATGTCGTAGGGAACTGTGCTGGGATAGGACCTACTGTGATGACATATAGGATTGGTTAGTTGCGAGTCCAGTTTGTAGGCCCTCGCCAATAGGAGTTTACGTGTTGGTATGGGTAGGGTATCAGGGGAAGTATTGGCGGTGTTTGATCCAGACGCTTTAGCTCTATCCCTATTCCATGGTAGGTGCATGTGAGACGATAGTGGTGTTTGATCCATTGGGAGGCTTCACACACTCGTGTATAGAGGTGCGGTGGTCGCCAATCCTTTCTATAGCACATTGAAAACTTAAAACCAGGCCATGATCTGAATGTTACTCATGCATATGTTTGTTGCATTGTCTGATTGTCTTATTGAGCTAAGTTGTGAGCTCACCCTTGTATATATACATATTTTTAGATGTTGATATAGGTTATACTGTGGAGGACTACATGGATGCTCCGACGTATGGAGGTGTTGCTGCTTTAGAAGTGCAAGCAGGGGAGGATGAGCATGACGCTTCATGCGAGTGCCCTTTCTGCGTGTACCTCTAGGATGTTGGTTTTGTTTCTTTATTTATTTTTAGTTGGATTTATAATTGGGATGTAAGGATAATTATTTATGTTTTGATATTTTGAATAAACGGATAAAGTATTTATCAATTGAAGTACTCAGTTCATTTAATTTAAGACTTTCGCTGCATTTTATTATATTCTGATTATGGTTATGTGTAATGGTTTGTATGAGTGGACACAGTCTTATTGAGATCCTGGTATAAATCGTTGGTTCAGTGACGGTTCACTCACACTTCTGGTTCAGCCAGAATTGGGGTGTGAGAACTTGGTATCAGAGCCCTTAGGCTCTGTCCAACAGACCATACATGCACTTGACTGAGTCAATGAACTGAGATAGGAAGAATTTAAAAGTCTTAATAAAAACACACCCTAAGCACTTGTTTGATGCCTGAGACTAAATATGAAAGAGCATAATATACTATATTAAATGTGGAATTAATAAATAGTCATGCTCTAGTGAGGAAACCATAGTGACAAGCAAAATGATCATGAATTATAACAAGTAACAAGAAAATTTTATAAACATAAAATATCTAAGAGTATCAAGAGTTAATGGTGCTACAGGGTACAGTCCACAAGCCAGACAGTTACCCTGTTATAATAAAAACCATGCTGTGAGAGAGAGAAAATAAAAGATCTGTCATGGGGATAGGGGCAATGGAGGAATAGGGTCCGTGATGTCGTAGTCACGCTCATAAGCTACCCTGAGCCAGTGTACCTGCTCCTGCATGACTCCGAGGCTGTGAGAAAGGCACCCTAGGTCACGGCTCATCTCACACTGCATCCTGAATCTCCATAAACATACCCATCACAGTATCGGAAGGAGACTAGGATGGTCCCGCTGTAGGTGTGGGCTGTGGTGCCGGTGCTGGAATGTCCTCCATCTGATCATCATCATCATCACCATCACCATCATCCTCTGCCTCTTATGCATGAGCCGCATTGGTTGTTAATCCTGCAGCTGCCGCTGCTGCTACCTCCTAAGCGAACGAGGACGAGCCTCCAACTCCTCATCACTGATGGGAAAATTGTCCATCCTCATCCGGACAATGGCGTCACAGTCAATGTCTGAGGTCATAGTGTCCTCGACTGTAATCTCACCCCTCATGTCCACCCGTAAGCGCCGCAGAAAAGTAGTGATAAGCCGACCATAAGGAAGGTTACTGATCTGATCGGGCAGAGTAACCTGACGCATGGTCCTGATAATAATGTAAGGGAGATAGACCCGCTGTGCAGACGCAGTAACTCAAGTACTGGGTGAGCTGAGACAAGTCACTATAATGGCCGCTCTGAGGAACAATATCGTGCTGGATGATGCGGCAATAGACTCAGGGAACAGGTCTCAAGCTAGCTGCTTTCATGGGCGCTCCTGGGTTAAGGATCTACTCTGAAACCTCCTGGCGCAGATCATCAGTAAGAAAGCCCTTCATCTTGGGGGCGCAGTACACCAAGTCACCATCATTTGGTATCCCCAAAAGATTAGCAAGCTGGTGAGTATCAAAGGATATGGGAACGCCTTTGACAAAGCTGGTGATGCGGAGGTCCCTGCCATGGCTGAAGTCATTAACATTTCCCTCGACCTCCAGGTTGGTGTAGAAATGTTTGACTAGGTTGGGGCGGGTGGTCATAGTGTAAGTAATGACCGGTAACCACCTAAGATCACCAAAGGCCGCTTCAATATCGAAACATTGTAGCTGCTCCAAGTTTACACATCGCCCTGACTCGATGTTTTTCTCTTCAAACCAGGGAAAACGGGCTTGCACCACCGCAGAACGAAACCATCGCTCATTGAACTACGGAACCGGCAGATGCGGAAGGTTCATGCCAGGACCGAATGCATGTTTACCAGCACCACAGTGTTGAGACATTTTAAACTACAAAACAAAAACAAATAATGAGAAATTGGTTAGAATTTCTGAAATTTCGGCAGCATAATGACAGTAATGGAAGCAAAAGCCTCGAAGTCACCCAAAATCTGGGGAGGACTTACGTAACCATCTAACACCATATGGAAACCAAGCATCCATCAAACAACCAAGAAATTTAGAAATTACAAGAAAAAATCAAAATCTGGGGAGGACTTACGTAACCATCTAACACCATATGGAAACCAAGCATCCATCAAACAACCAAGAAATTTAGAAATTACAAGAAAAAATCGATTTTTTCCAAAACCTAGGTCAAAACCTAAAAAATGTAATTTTTAGAAAAACTATTCAGTGGAACCTCAAATAGATTGAGGGCTTTTGCTCATAGAGGTCCCTAAACTCATTCTAAGCCGAAGAAAAAGAGTTCTTACTGTTAGAATCTTCTAAACCAAGAAAAACCTAGTTTTTGGGCAAGAAACCATGAGGAAACAATGTAAAAGGAAGAATGGAAGGAAGAAACTTACTTGGAGACGATGTTTAAGGTCTTGATCGGAAGAAAATCGCTTCTAAGATCACCGGTCGGATTGTAGCAACTCACCAAGCTGGAGAGGAATCGCCACCGGAGAGAAAGGAAAGAAGAAAAGTGAGAAAAATCTCACTTTTTGCGATTTTAAAGACAATTTGGGCATACCGGTCGACGGTTTTGCCCATATTGGTCGACCGGTACCCCCTGAGGAGGTCGACCGGTACCTCTCGGTTAGGAGAAAAATCCTGACCGGTCGACTATACCGGTCGCGCCATACCCTACAGGGTTGCCACCGGTACATCGATCGGTACCTCTCGGGAACTCCGAGAGGTTTGTCCGCCTGGACATACAGGTCGCACTACCATACACGGTGCCATGACCGATATGTTGCGACCAAACATGCACTCCAAGCTCAAAAAAAAAATTTGGAACGGTCGTTTCGATTTAAGTTTCCTTATGAGTTTTGTCTTGCACTTGTTAAAGATTAACACTATTATGACTATTCTATTGTACCTCATGTGTTATGTCTTCTTCTCAGATCCAAGCAGGAAAAACTAATCTAAGATGGTAGGCGGGAACGGTCGTAGAGGCTCACGAAAGCATCACCACTCCAGGGTGCGCCAAGACGAGGACAATGTGTAAACAGGAACTATTGATGAGCAAAATCTGAACCCAGAAGGTGGAGAAGGGCAGAGTCCCAGAACACCAACAAATTTGCCAGGACCTCCTCAAACTAACTTTGAGACAATTGTGACGAATCTGGTTTATCAGATGGAAGCTCAGCAGAAAGCATTCCTGAACGAGATGCTGAAGATGTTCAGGCCACCAGGATATATCCCTACAGAAGGTACGCCTGAGTTTGGGGGAAATAACACCACACTGCCAATGGATGGTAGTACGGGGCCGATGGGCCAAGGACAAAATCTATAACCACTACACCAATTTCCAACATCGTCTGCCTATCAAGGGATCTATCCGTACCCACCACCATGGTATGGAACAAATGCATAGGGGCAGAATGACCTAAGCCGAGCGGTGGATAGGTTTTTGAAGTTAAAACCCCTTACCTTCACAGGGAAACCAGGAAAACCACTGTGGCCTGCACAATGGGTTGCTGAGATGAAGAAGAACTTCCGTCTAATGGCGTGCACGGAGGATGAGAAGGTGTTGTTTTCTACGCACATGCTCAAGGAAGACGCTAATGCCTGGTGGAATTCTACCCGGACATTCATGGAGACAAAGCACACTCAGATCAATTGGGAAATATTCAAGGGAGCTTTCTTTGATAAGTACTTTCCGAAGAGCTTTCGAGATCAAATGGAAAAGGAATTCTTAAATCTGCAACAATCCCAGTCGACTGTCGATGCGTACCAGCAGAGATAAGAAGAGCTGTTTTTCTTCGCTCCGGCAAGTATGCAAGAGGAAGAAACCAAGACACGGAGGTTCACCATGGGATTGCGAGGAAGTATCCGAGAGCATGTCTTGGGTTTGGAGAAGAAAGTGTATAACGAGGCTGTACAGATTGCTAGGGTAATTGAATCAAGCCAAAGAGACAGCTTCTTTGCTCAAAACAGGGGACTGAAGAGGCCTGCTACTGAGACTTCGAGTGGAGAGAACACTAGACCATTCCGCCCATACAGGACTCAATCTGCTGTGGTGCCAGCAAGGAATACTAATGCACCACCACCGTCACAGTTAGCTGGACAAAACCCAAATGTCAAATGCTTCAACTGTCAACAATTGGGTCATTATGCAAAGACCTGTATTCTACCTAAGAAGCAACTGCCACAACAAGGAAAGATATTTGTAGTCACCACTGAGGAGGCAGCCGCATCACCTGATGTGGTTACTGGTATGATTACATCTCTTACTATTTGGCTTACTATTTTGTTGTGTGTGAGGATGTAAAACTAAGGGATAATTAAATTTCAGGAACTGTAAATATAGCTGGTGTACCCGCCAGAGTACACTTTGACTCTAGGGCCACGCACTCCTTTGTTTCTATGTCTTTTGGGAAGCGAGTGGAGTTACCTATCAAGTACTTAATCCCAAGCTTGATAGTTCGCTCTCCGTTGGGAGTAGAAGTGGCATTGAATGAATGCTATGGGCCGCGTACAATTAATATTGAGGGTCAAAACCTAGAAGCAAATCTGGTTCAACTTGAGATGACAGACTTCGACGTCATCTTGGGAATGGATTGGCTAGGCCATCATTCAGCTAGCTTATTATGTGGCGAAAGAAAACTTGTGTTTAAAGATGAGAAGGGAAAATAGTTTAGCATCACTGGAACTAAGTTACCTAGGAAGCGGAAGCTGATCCTCTCTGCCCTAAAAGCTAAGAGATGCCTAGAGAAGGGAGGAGTGGGGTACTTAGTATCTGTGGTCGACATCACTACAGAGGTGCCAAAAATGGAAGATCTAGATGTGGTACGAGAGTTTCCAGATGTATTTCTAGAAGATTTACCAGGTCTACTTGCAAACAGGGCTACAGAGTTCGTGATAGACCTCATGCCAGGGTCGGTGCCAGTGTCTAAGGCACCATACAGGATGGCCCCTTACAGGATGGCCCCTACAGAATTAAAGGAGTTGAAGACCCACTTACAAGAATTACTAGATAAGGGTTTCATACAACCAAGCATATCGCCATGGGGAGCACTGGTATTGTTCGTAAAGAAGAAGGACGGTAGTGTATGGCTATGTATCGACTACCGAGAGCTGAACAAGTTAACCATTAAGAACCGATACCCTTTGCCTAGGATCGATGATCTGTTTGATCAGTTGCAGGGTGCAAAGGTTTTCTCGAAGAATGATCTTAGATTAAGGTATTACCAATTGAAGATCAAGGCAAC
Organism: Protea cynaroides; assembly: GCA_028583415.1. Classification (NCBI taxonomy): domain Eukaryota; kingdom Viridiplantae; phylum Streptophyta; class Magnoliopsida; order Proteales; family Proteaceae; genus Protea; species Protea cynaroides. Next base: position 33,874,673 of record CM053270.1, on the reverse strand, counting down.
AGATATTCCAAAGACTGCTTTCAGAACAAGGTATGGGCATTATGAGTTCCCAGTAATGTCATTCAGGTTGACTAACGCTCCAGCGTCGTTCGTGGAACTGATGAACCGAGTGTTTCATAATATGTTGGACACTTCTGTCATCGTATTCATTGACGACATCTTGGTCTACTCAAAGGACAAGGAGACTCATGCAACACATTTGAGAGCAGCCCTACAACGGCTAAGAAGGGATAAGCTTTACGCCAAGTTCAAGAAGTGTGAATTTTGGTTGAAGGAAGTGGCCTTTTTGGGTCACGTAATATCTGCAGACGGTATCAAGGTAGATCCAAGCAAGATCGCAGTTATAGTAGGATGGGATGCACCGAAATCAGTTGCGAAGATTCGTAGTTTCCTTGGATTGGCTGGTTACTATAGAAGATTCGTGGAAGACTACTCAAGGATCGTCGTTCCACTTACCAGACTAACCAAGAAAGGAGAAAAATTCATATGGACAGATGAGTGTGAGAAGTGCTTTCAGACTTTGAAGTCCAGACTAGTCTCTACACCTATCTTGACCATCTCAGCACCAGGCTTGCCGTTTACCTTATATACGGATGCCTCAGGGTTAGGTCTTGGATGTGTGTTGATGCAAGGATAATAGGTGATTTCCTACGCATTAAGACAATTGAAAGAGCATGAGAAGGACTACCCTACGCATGATCTGGAGTTAGCAGTGGTCATTCACATAATCAAGACTTGGAGGCACTACCTTTATGGTGAAAAGTTTCAGATTAAGTCGAATCACAAGAGTTTAACTTACCTTTTTACTCAGAAGGACCTGAATATGATACAGAGGAGATGGTTGGAACTATTAAAATATTATGATTGTGACATCCAGTACCATCCGGGTAAGGCAAACGTTGTGGCTGATGCCTTAAGCAGAAAGTGGGCATTGAAACCTGAGGCAGGACCTAGTACAAATGCCGCATTGTGTGTTGCAGCCTGCAGCCTCTGGCTCAATAGAGATTGATGAAGAGTATATATTAGAGACTGTAGGAGATCCAGTTGAACAGGGCTTAATTCATAAGTTCACATTGATGTTCGCAGCTTTGAAGATCTCATCGGATCTAATAGATGAGGTCAAAGTAGCAATCCTAAAGGATCCACACCTCAAGACTGTGCAAGAAGATCTAGAGAAGGGTAAAAGCATCCCTGATTTTACCTTGGATTCAGACAAGGTACTCAGGTATCATGGACGATTATGTATACCTGAGAGTGAGAACTCAAATATCAGAGATAGAGCTATGACAGAAGCTCATTACACCCCATATTCAGTACATCCAGGAAGCACCAAGATGTACCATGATTTAAGAAGACTATATTAGTGGAGGGGTATGAAAGCGGATGTAGCTCGATTCGTGTTCCAATGTCTGAATTGTCAACAAGTTAAAGCAGAAAGGCAGAGACCCGCAGGTTTACTACAACCACTACCGGAGGCAACATGGAAGTGAGATTGTATCACAATGAATTTTGTCACTGGCCTACCCTTGACACCAAGGTCAGTGGATGCAGTATGGGTTATTGTCGATCGACTTACCAAGACAGCTCGATTCATCACTGTCAGACCTCAGTATACCATGGAGAAGTTAGCCAAGCTATATGTGGATAATATAGTCAGACTTCATGACGTCCCAGAAAGTATAGTATCTGATAGAGATCCCTGTTTTACATCAAAATTCTAGAAATGATTACAAAAAGCTATGGGAACCAAGTTGAAGTTTAGCATAGCTTTTCATCCTCAGACAGACTGGCAATCAGAAATAACTATTCAAATCTTAGAGGATATGCTTCGAGCGTGTACCCTAGATTTCAAAGGAGCTTGGGACGAGAAGCTATCACTCATCGAGTTTGCTTATAACAATAGTTACTAGGCTACGATCCAAATGGCTCCATATGAGGAACTCTATGGGAAGAAATGTCGTACACCTCTGTTATGGAATGAGGTGGGAGAGAGAAGGATTGTAGGATCGGAGTTCGTCAAAGAAACTTGTCGAGTGATTGATCAAATTAAGGAAAGAGTGAAGATAGCTCAAGTTCGACAAAAGCACTATGCAGATAACTGACGTCGAGATCTGGAGTTTGCAGTGGGTGATAAGATGTTCTTGAAGATATCACCCATGCGAGGTCTGAAATGGTTTGGTAAGAAGGGAAAGCTATGCCCCAGGTATGTGGGACCATACGAGATTTTGATCAGACATGGCAATGTGGCATATCAACTGGCTCTACCACCATCCATGTCAAGCGTTCATGATGTGTTCCATATTTCTTTATTGAAGAAGTATGTCAGGGATCCATTGCACATCTTGACACAGACCCACCAGACTTGACAGAGGACTTGACATTTGAAGTAGTACCTGTGATGCTCATAAGTCGAAAGGTACAACATCTCCGAAGCAAGGATATCCATTATGTGAAAGTGCATTGGAAAAGCCAAGATGTAGAAGAAATCACTTGGGAGGAAGAGAACGCGATGCGAAAGGAATACCCTAACCTTTTTGACGACTAAGGTACGTTCAAATTTCGAGGCCAAAATTTATTTTAAGGGTGGGGGTGTTGTGAAACCTACATGCAAATTTTGGGGACGAAATTTCTTTTAAGGGTGGGGGAGTTCTAAGACCCGCACTCCATGAACCCGATCTAAACCTTTCATTCATGTCGTAACAGGTCTTCCAATCATCACCGGGCCAGACAGGATGAGCGGATGATAATCAGGTACGTAAACGGACCTCAAAGTATGAAATATTTTATACCGATCGATGGTACCAGTCGACCGGTATGGCCTGCGCAGCAGACCACTTAGATCCAGAAACGGATCTCTACGGGTCCCACTTTCCAAATTTCAAACCGAAGGACTTTCCTAATGTTAGGAGGCTTCCTAAACTCAACCCTAGCCTATATAAGGACTCCTAAACCTCCTAAAATTCCTTTCATTGATCCTCACAAACCCTAGAGAGGAGAAAGAGATTGAAGAAGGAGAAGAAGCTAGGAAGGAGAGAGAAGAGCCGCCATTGCCGTTGGACGAAAAACACATTACCACGAACCAACGGTAAGTGATTAAACCTTCCTCTACGTTAAGCGTTCTAGAGTGGTTAGTCATGATTGGATCAATACCATGCAAAGCGAGGTATTGATCTAAACCATGTTTTTCCGTCAAACCCTAATCTAGTCGGTAAACCCTAGATTCAGGTTCTAGGTTGAAGATCATCGAATCTAGGACTTGAATGGAGTTGGAAACAACTCTAACTCAGTGCTCAAACCTAGAATGTGTAGAAGAAACCCTAGAATCAATTGGGGGTGACCGACGGAAGGTGAAAACCGGATGTATGGTCTTTCGGAGACATACCGGTCGACCATACCGGTCGCACCCTATGTGACCAGTACCTATGACCGATATCTCCCGGAGGCTGGTCTGTGGGGACCGGTCGACCATACCGGTCGCACCTTTCCCCACAGTTCCGTGGCCGGTACTTGCGGTAAGTACCTGCGACCGGTCTACTCTGTGAGAAGTGTTTTGACCTTGTTGGTTTTCCGACCAACGTAAACCCTAAGAAAACTATTCTAACAAAACCCTAACATCATGTAGGACCTTGTGACAGCAAGTTTGGAGTTTGTGACGTGGAGCAAGCTATCAATCAAGCATCAGGTAAGGGAATCGGACCTAAACCCTAATAATTAATAACAGTAAAACGTTGTTAATAACTATGATTCTATGGACTGATGTTTGTGCATACTTGCATGTCATCCTTTACTTTCAGTTATTATTATTGTTCATGCATACTCGTTATGCTAGGATGTGACTGTTAGGCATGTGATTGTTTTCGTTCGTGTGTAGAATGGGAAGGGCCGAGGGTCTAGGATCATTCCTCACACTAGCACCTTTTCGTATTGTTCTATCTTAGCATGCTTGGTGCGGGTAGGGTATTGATAAGTGTATAATTTTACTTTTTTTTTATTCCTTTTGCATTATGATTTTTAGGATGTTTTATACCTTATTGAGCTTAATAGAATTTATTTTATGAGTTTGGTATATTTTAGAAATCTTGTTAATTAATTAATAAAAGATGAAAAAAATTCTAGCACTCTCAATATTAATGTTTTTGAATTTCATGTAGGATTTTAACATTGAAAGAGTTCATTTGGGCTTCCAAATATGGTTTTAAAATCTGATCTGAAAAATTGATCCAAATCTAAACCAGATAAGGAAGGTTGCTACACACGGAAGGTTCACTATTGGAAGACCTTGATTGATTGTTGGAAATCTTGAGGAGAATATACACAACTATAGAATCTTATAAAATTTGGTAGATTTTGGGGTGGCAATTGTTTAATAATGGAATGATTTTCATCTAATCTAGGAATGAAGATTTTGTTTAATTTTATTTCCATGTAATATAGTTGTCAAATCTAGGCATACCAATTTTAGTCTTGTATTTTGGCTATTTAAACAATGTAAAGCTTATGTAAAGATCATCCAAGGGTGATTGAGAAAAAAGACAGTGGCTGAAGAACAACTCTCTTTCTTTTACTCTTGTATTCTTGAAGAAGTCATGTATAGCTAACTTTCTTATCTTTGGTTAGACGGAACTGAAGCCATCATTGTAAACTTGTGAGACTTGTTCTTTTTTATTGATTTTTAATTGAATATTTGTTTTCTTCCAATTTATGTATAGAATGATTGATGAATGAGTTGATTAGGAGTACTACTAATTGATTTATTTATATAATCGATTGTTAGATTAGAATTGGATTGCTATCAATTGATTATTCTATGTCTGTGGCAATGGAGATTGATGTTAATGGACAAGTTAAGGTTATATTCCTAGGAGAAATCAAATTAAAGTAATTAAACCATGCTGGTGTGTGCTTATCGTTTAATTTCAATCGTCTTTCTAATTGTTAATGCTACTCCTGAATCAAATCGAGAGCCTAGTTTTGAGATTGATTTAAGAGTAAGGGTACTATTAATAAACAATCTTTTAATAGACCAATCTTTAGGAAAAACTAAGCTAGTCCTAATTTTCTTAATTGATTATTCAATTGGAATTGATTATCCTTTATGTCGATGAACAAGTTTACGAAGATGGTGTAAGTATCCTTTTGACCAAAGTTTTCTCTTATTAGTTTAATCTTCGATATTTGTATTACCTTGCTCTTTATTCTTGCATTTTAGATAATTAATTACTGTTCTTTTCTATTGCAAACATACCCCCCTCTATACGTAGGATAGCCAATGAAGTTATGCTAATAAGATCAATCAGAATCTGATTTAGTACAACAATTAGTCATTTTCTGAGTCTTATTTCATTTTCATTTGTTTTTCTCTTTTTAGATTAATTAAACATTTTAATTTTGATCATACAATCCTTGTGGGTTCGACCCTTACTTGTTACTATCTACGTTTCAAAGTAAGGTAATTTAATTTGAGTGCTCAACACGCATCAAATTTTGGCGTCATTGCCAAGGATTGTTTTGATTAAGTTGATTTGTTTGGTTATTTAATTATTTTTTTTATTATTTGTTTATCTGCTTGTTCTCTTAAGTGAATGACCCGATCTTCTCATTCGGGAGAATTGCAATTTGATCCAGAAATAGAAAGAACTCTGCACAAGCTAAGGAGAGAAAGAAAGACAGCCAAAAATTCTTCACCAGGCAACAATGTAGCCATTGATTTAGCTTCAAGCAATACTAGTAATTCAAACTTTGAAGAAATGGCAAACAACAATAACCGCACTCTTAAGGAGTTAGCGGCTCCTAATCTGAACCAACAACCACTCTGCATCGAGTACCCTAATCTCGATGTTGCCTTTGAACTTAAATCTGGTCTAATCCATCTCCTTCCTACTTTTCATGGTCTTGTAGGTGATGACCCACACAAGCATCTAAAAGAATTCCATGTGGTATGTTCGAGCATGAAACCAACAGGAATTTCTGAGGAGCAAATCAACTGAGGGCGTTTCCATTCTCATTAGTGGATAATGCAAAAGATTGGCTTTATTACTTGCCATCAGGATCCATTACCACATGGAATGAGATGAGGCAGCTTTTCTTGGAGAAGTATTTTCCAGCTTCAAGGGCAGCCAATATTCAAAAGGAAATCTGCGGTATTAGGAAATATAATGGAGAAACACTTTATGAATACTGGGAGCGATTGAAGAAGCTCTGCGCCAGCTGCCCTCATCACCAAATTAGCGAGCAATTACTCATTCAATACTTCTGCGATGGGCTTTCTCATACTGATAGGGGTATGATTGATGCAGCGAGTGGAGGAGCATTAGTGGATAAAACTCCAGGGGCAGCCCATAATTTGATTGAAAATATGGCTGCTAACTCTCAACAATTTGGTGTAAGAAATGATCCTCCATCGAACAAGGTTAATGAGCTAAGCACTTCTTCTCTTGAATTAAAAATTATAGAATTGTCTTCACTTGTTCGTCAATTGGCTGTGGATAAGGTACAACAGGTTCAAACTTAAGGAATTTTCTACATCACGGGACACCCAACTGATATGTATCCCACGCTTCAAGAGGAATCTATGAGCAAGCAAATGTTGTGGGTGGATTTCCAGGACAGTGTAAGCACCTCATTTTTGCCACCCTCTGCGTAAGTCAATCAATATGGCAGGTTTTCGGCCTTTAACCCAAAGATTTGTGATTCTCCACTGAACCCCACAGCAGGGTCATGGGCTATTATCTACTTGGATGAATAGGTCGTGAAATTATCTTCGAAATGAGACCGGAATCATCAAATTCTGACGTCAAATAAGGAAGATATCGTAGTTTGAAAATGCAAGGGCATTTACATAATTATCGTATCATGCATGTATTATTATTCAAACTTCAAGACATCATATCTTGGTCATCTGATATCGAAATCAGATGATTCAAAGGCCAATATTCCTTATTTTCAGTCCTCTTCAAAGTGGACGTGAAAAATCCCGGGTAGAAGTCACCAGTGGGCCCCATGCAAACTTTCATGCAAAATTATCGTTAGAACTTCAAAGCTTCATATCTTTGTCGTTCTACATCGGATTCAGATGATTCTAAGGCCATTATTTTTCATTTGTAATGTTCTACAAAGTGGACGTAAAAAATCCCAGGTAGAAGTCACCAGTGGGTCCCATGCAAGATTACACGTGGAAATGATTATTTAATCTTCAAAAATTCATAAGTTGGCCATTTCATTTCCAAATGAGATGATTCAAGCTCCAATATTCTTTATTTTTAATGTTCTACAAAATGAACGTAGAAAATTTAGAATAGATGCTATCGAAAAATTCCATATGAAAGGGTGACAGAAATGGACTATGAAATATCAACCTTAGTCCAAACCAGCTTAATCCAGCTTAGTCTAACTGAACTCGGTCCAGCTCAGACCAATCCAGACCAAGTTATGTCAGTCCATATGCATGCATTTCTTTTATATATGTATAATGTATAATATATTATTGTATATAATACATATATATATATATATATATATATATATATATATATATATATATATATATATATATATATATATATATATATATGTATACATATATAGATATACATATCTTATGGATATATTATATGTATATATATATATATATATACACATATATATTAGGAAATAAAGAGGAAAGTGAGGCCGTGGAAAGAGAGAGAAAAGAGAGGCCATAGGAAAGAGAATGGGAGAAAGAAAAAAAGGAAAGAGAAAGAAATAAAAGAAAAAAAGAAAAGAAAAAAAGGGAGAAAAGATTCCCCTTCACGTTTTCTAGAAAGAAAACGTGAAAGAGAGAGGGAGAAAGAAAAAAAAAAGGAAAGAAAAAAAGAAAAAAGGAGAAAAAGAAAAAAAAAGAAAAAAGGAAAATGTTTTCTAAGAAAGAATACGTGAAAAGAGAGGGAGAAAAGAAAAAGGGAAGGAAAAGAAGGAAGAAGAAAAGGAAAGAAGAAAGAAAGGAAAAAGAGAAGGATTTTTCTAGAAGAAGGAAGGAGAGAAAGGAAAGAGAGAAGGGGTTTTCTAGAAGAAGAAGGAGAAAAAAGAAAGAAAGGAAGAAGAAAAAAACATGGGGAGAAGGAAAATTGAAAAAAAAAAAGACTTTTTTAGAAGAAAAAAAAAAAGAAAAGGAAGGAAGAGAGAAAAAGGAAAGATGAGGAGATGATTTTCTAGAAGAGGGAGAGATAGAGAACGTGTGGAATAGAGAAGGAGAAGAGAAAAAGGAAGGGAAAGAAGAAAGGAAAGAAGATAAAGGAAGAAAAAAAAGATTTTCTAGAAAAAAGAAGAAAGAAAAGAAGGATCTTCTAGAAGAGGAGAGAAAAAGTATAAATAGGCAAGAGCAGAGAGATTAGAAGGGTTTTTTAAGACCATAGAGAGAGGAGAACGTGGGTGAGGGAGAGGAAAATGTTAGTGAGAGATAGAAAACGTGAGAGAGGAAGAAAGAAAGAGAGAGAAAAGAGAAAAGAAAGAAAAGAGAAGAAGAAAAGAGAGAAAGAGAAGAGAGAGAGAAGCAGAAGAGAGGAGAAGGAGGATCCACATTCAAAGGGGGCTGATACAACCTCCAATCACCCTTCATCAATGGTTTCGCTCGATTTGAGCCCATGGTTAATACTCTAAATAAATTTAGAGGTCGTTAGAATGTTCGAATGTCAATTTTGCATGAAAAAGACTATTTTCCAAGAAATCTCAATCATGAATGCTCTATTACATGCTTGTTAATGTTAGGATGCCTATGTCTAACATTTTTCATGAATGATAATTTATCTAAGCTATTCAATGATAAATTTTTGAATGATATACAATGATGTTTGATATTTTTTTGTAAATTTCATAAAGTGGTTTTCTGATCTGAAAATTCTAGATTTAGGGTTCAAACTTAGGATGTACATCATATGTATTTTTCTAAGATTTTGAAGCCCAAAATTTTATGGGATCTCTCTGATATGTTAGAAGACTACCCTAAAAATTTCGTTCCATTTGGAATTGGGGAAATATATCAAAAAATTTATCTTTGACATTGCTATTTTTCTCGGATGTAATGCTATCCTCCATCAGAAAGTCTCTAGACAAAGGCCTTATGGCCATAATTAGAAAATCCACTTAACATGAACTTTTTAGACATGAAAGTTTTCTAAAAAATGGCACTGGTTTCATATTTTTTCCATTTTTTGTTAAATTGATATCAATTTTTAACTGCATAGTGCTCTGATTTTGAATCTGTCATGATATACTGATTTGCATGATTGAAAAGAGTCATTTTTCAAAAAGAAAATATATTGTTTTAACTTGTTTTTCTTAATGAAATTTTAGGTCAGATAGTTATCTACATAGACATATGTCTGTATTTAATTTTCATTAAGAATAGAATTTTATTTGGAATTTATGGTGCAACTAGTAAAAAATCTGGAACAGATTTGATCAGTGCACATGTTCGATCTTAGGGCATATCTTTGACCTATTTTTGCTTTCTGTTGGGAATCAAATCCTTCATATGAAATATAATATATTAAGTCATATTTTTATGAAAAAAAGTTGAGCTTGATTTGAATTTCGAAAGACCTACTTATGGTCATTCTTGTATAATGTGATAAATCTGAATACAGTTCATAGTTTTGTCCATTATCTGGAACCTTGTGTCATAATTTTCACAGTTTTGAGTCATTAATCTTCCCAAATTTCTTCATAAAAATTACAATTTTTTCAAAGAACATTTAACATATGTTTATTTTGATAATTTAGTACTTTTCAAAAAAAAAAAAAAAAAGAGTTTCATTGATGTCTCATTCATTGTAACATCAATGATTATTTAAGTGAATTCAGCCATATTTGGAAAAATGACTATATTTGGAGCATTCATATGCTTTGTTTGGATTGTGCATGCCATGTTTGCCACATTCCATGTGTTGCTATTTTTGGTAGAATAGATAAATTTTTACCATATTTTAGCAAAATCTTAATAATTACTATTTTTAAGTCTTACTATGCTTAGAAAATAGCATATAAGATCTTTCCTTTTTTTGAAAAATTCATGTCATATATGCATTATATGATTGGTACTTACCATATTGATATATAGATGCATATTAGATCTTTCATATTAGATCTTGCCATATTAGATCTTGCCATATTAAATCTTGCTATGCTTAGATCTTGCCATGCTTAGATCTTACCATATTAGGTTCTTGCCTTATTTGCAATACATGCCATATTAGGGAGATTTTCATAATCTTACTATATGATATGATAGTTACCATAAATATCATACATGCCATGCTTAGAATATTCCTTTTTTGGCAATAATTTAATTTATGCTGCACCCTAGTTGAACCGAACACCTAGCAAACATATTAGGTGTGGGGACGTGCATTTAGGTACCCACATTTTTGGGAAGGGCATAATGAGAATAATAAAAACCTTAATAAAGAAAGAAAATACTTTGCAAAACTTTTCAAAATTAGAGCTTAGGTTAAAAAGGTAATTCAGGATGATTTTGCCCTTCGATAAACCCTAAACCTAGAATAGGTTCTCAACCCTAAACCTAGAATAGGTTCTAAACCCTAAACCTAGAACAGGTTTTCACATTCTAACCCAGAATGGGTTATCAGCCCGAACTACATGGATTCTGATTCCTAGGGCAAACCTAGGATACGTAGGCTATTTGGGAGATACCCTAATTCGGATCCACACCTTAGTCCACTCGGACTATCCATAGATCCACTAGGATATTCACCCATATTTTAAGCCAAATAGGATTATCCAGTCCGAACTATGTGGATTTTGATTCCTAGGGCAAACCCTAAGATACGTAGGCCATTTGGGAGAAACCCAAATTCGGATCTACATTTTAGTCCACTCGGACTATCCATAGATCCACTAGGATACTTACCCATCTATTTCAACCCAGAGCCCGAACTACGTGGATTCTGATTCCTAGGTCAAACCCTAGGATACGTAGGCCATTTGGGAGAATCCCAAATTTGGATCCAAACCTTAGTCCACTTGGACTATCCATAAATCCACTAGGATATTTATCCACACCTTAATCCACTCGGACTATCCATAGATCCACTAGGATATCCACCCATATTTTGACCCAAATAGGGTTATCCATATTTCGACCCAGATAGGGTTATCCACATTTCGATCCATAATGGATTATCCATATTTTGACCCATATAGGGTTATTCTTAGATCCACTAGGGCTATCTATCAGTCCATATGGACTATCCAGATCCTAACCCATAGGGTTTCTCATCCATTCAAGCATAAACTTCAACTTGAACAAAGAACTTAATCATGCACAAGCATAAATCACAATCATAAACTTTAATCACACCTGAACTACGATGGTGAACCTGATTTTTGAAATAATTCCGTAATACGTAGGCAATTTGATGGATACAGATTTGGTTCAATGATAACCACTTGGTTTGGTTCGATTTAAGAGATAGAGTCTAGCATAGGAAAGTCATAGGAGATCGATTTCGATCGGGCGGTTTGGGTGCCTAACCCCTTCCCATAACCGTAACCTGACGCTTACCCAATCTCTGATGGATCAGAAATCCAATCTAAGGGTCATGAGTCAATCGAAGTCTTACCTTAGGGTGAGATTTCACATTTTTCAAGGTCCTAGACCTTAATCTAGGTGGCGACTTCTAAAATTTCCATCTTTGTCCTCACAGTGGCGACTCCATTGGGGATATAAACGTCCGACTCCTAAATGAAAACTTTCCTTGTGTGAATTGGATGCTAGCTTTTAGAATACTATATTTATGCTTGTATAATATTGCTTTAGGGGGAATGGGTTCAGTCACACATTCGTGCGAGTAGCCGAATTGGGTCCCATGCATATGGGGCAGCCCGCTAGGCAAAACACACAACCTTGGCCTGTACTTTGTGAGACCACGATCGGCGAGCAGCCTCTAACGAGCATTTCTTGGGTCTGCCTGAGAATGCGTTATGCTACTCCACGTCGCTTGGATCCTTGCAACATAGTATATAAAGGGATTGGGGGCCCATTATTCATCGTGCATTCGGTGATAGGTTACCCCATCCTTGTCAAGGTGACCTTTTTCTGTCCTAACCCAGATTATAGCCCAATGTTTGTTATTTTTGGTTCATCCCTGAACCGACCCAGTAAAATCTACTTAACCATGACATCCATGTTCGAGACGTTGAAGTTCTGCCCGTTTTTATCCTCGATTGGTCAACATGTTAGATTCTACACGATGAGCATCTTGAACTCTCACCCATTGGGAGTATGAGGTATGTATACACCTGTTCAACATCATAGTAGATGGTCACTATACACCCTCCATTAAGTTAGCTCGATGTGTCAATTCCCTCATTTTTAACACGTCGATTTCAAAAAACGAACAGAAAATCCCTGTCAAGACATAGATACCATGGTCAAGAAGAAATTTACTAATTTGTTCATCTATGAACCACTTTTGCTAACCATCTCTAATAATGATGACGGATTAATATATCCATTTCAATTTCATCGAATTCAGTAATCCAATTGGCCAGACCTTGGTACCACTAATTATCCATTTTGTAATCACGAAGTCACAAGACTGAACACATGGCTTAATCAAATTCAATTAAATTGACTCGGATAATGTTTACCCAATCACCCTTATGAGGGAACTAACTTTGTTCGGTTAAGTCATCTTTGATTGTGCCTGTGACTTCTTCCATTCCTCTAGATGTCTAGAATCTCGATATTCCTCCATTGGGTTTTAATGCCTTTGGGAAAGAGAATCAAACTGCAACCATATCCACCCTTTTAGGGTGAGAAGCCCCTACAATTAGAAAATTGTCTTGATCTCCCGCCTTGAGATCCATCCATGTTATCTTTCTAAATGAATCAATGGAAGCCATGAATCTAGATCTTTATTGAACATCAAATTCTGTAAGAAAGAAGGCAACCAGATTTGGGAACACAATCAGTAACTCAGTCAATCTGGTGCAATAAAGCATTCAGTTTAGGCAGCAACAAGCACCTATACTTGAAAAAGTTTACAATATTCCTGTTCAGTTAGTCCCTGGGCCTACTCAAATATCATATTCAGTTCATCTCATAATTAAAGAGAGATTCAGCCCCTAGGCAAATCCAATCACTGTCCTCAATGTACCTCAGAATTAAGGAAAGATTCAGCCCCTAGGCAAATCCAATCATAGTTCATGATTCATCTCTGAATTAAGGAAAGATTTAGCCCCTAGGCAAATCCAATCATAGTTCTCAATGTACCTCAGAATTAAGGAAAGATTCAGCCCCTAGGCAAATCCAATCATAGTTCCCGATTCATCTCAGAATTAAGGAAAGATTTAGCCCCTAGGCAAACCCAATCATAGTTCTCGATTCAATTAAGGAATGAATCAGCCCCTAGGCAAATCCAATCATAGTTCTCAATGTACCTCAGAATTAAGGAAAGATTTAGTCCCTAGGCAAATCAAATCACCATTCTTCATTTACCTCTGAAATAAGGAAAGATCTAGCCCCTAGGCAAGTCCAATCATCATTTTGGTTCATCCAAAATTAAGGAAAGATTCAGCCCCTAGGCAGATTCAATCACATCCAGTTAATCTCAGAATCAAAGAAATATTCAGCCCCAGATTCAACCACCATTTCTGGTTCATTTTAGAACTGAAGGAAAGATTCAGCCCCTAGGCAGGTCCAATCATCATTTCGGTTCATCCAGAATTAAGGAAAGATTCAGCCTCTAGGCAGATTCAATCACATCCAGTTCATCTCAGAATCAAAGAAATATATAGCCCCAGATTTAACCACCATTTCTGGTTCATCTCATAACTGAAGAAAGGTTTAACCCCTAGGCAGGTTCGATCATCACCTCCCAGATCATGTTAAAATGGAAGAGGCATTCGGCCCCTGGGCTTTTTTTTCACCCTTCACCTCCTATTTAGGTTCCGATTCATGATGGAATTAGGAAAAGTTCCATTCATCTGAATTCAATCAGCCACTAGGCTTATCCAACCATCAATTTTGGTTAGGGTTCTGATTCATGTCGAAACTAGGAAAAGTTACATTCATTTGAATTCAATTAGCCACTAGGCTTATCCAACCATCAACTGTGGTTCAAATTCTGATTCATGTTAGAACTAAGAAGAGTTCCATTCATTTGAATTTATTTAGCCCCTAGGCTTGTCCAACCATCAACTTTGGTTCAGATTCTGATTCATGTTAGAAGTAAGAAGAGTTCCATTCATTTGAATTTAATTAGCCCCTAGGCTCGTCCAACCGTCAACTCCTGTTCAGGTTTCGATTCATGTTGGAACTAAGAAAGGTTCCATTCATATGAGCTCAATGTGAGCATGAGTTAGCCTCTAGGCCTGTTCAACCATTACCTCTAGTCCATGTTCCATTTCATGAAGGAATCAAAGAGAATTTCAGTCATTTCAACTCATCAATCCATCATCTCTATCAATTAGAGTCCAATCCATGATTGTCTTCCTTGGCCTCTATCAATCGGAGTCCAACTCAAGCAATCCTTGCCTCTAGCAATTAGAGCCCAGTCCATGACTGTCAATCTTGATCTCTATCAATTCAAAGTCAATCTTGATCTCTATTAATCAGAGATCAATTCAAAATCAATCTTGATCTCTATTAATCAGAGACCAATTCAAAGTCAATCTTGATCTCTATCAATCAGAGATCAATTTAAAGCTAATCTTAATCTCTATCAATCAGAGACCAATTCAAAGTCAATCTTGATCTCTATCAATCAGAGACCAATTCAAAGTCAATCTCGATCTCTATTAATCAGAGACCAATTCAAAGTCAATATTGATCTCTATCAATCAGAGATCAATTCAAAGTCAATCTTGTCTCTATCAATCGGAGACCGATTCAAAATCAATCCTTGGCTCTATCAATTAGAGCCCGATCCATGTCTATCATAGCCCAGTGCTACAAGTTAGGATCGCTCATCAGGAATGGCGAATGAGAAGCATTCCTCTTTGCCTGTCAATAAAGATCAGTTCCAGATTCTGGAGTCATCGAAAACCATGAACCTTCAGCTATAATAGTGCTATCCCATCATGGGCATTTCTGCCCCATTGGCTAAGGAAATGCTAGAATCCAAAGAGTTGCCCTCATATTTTTCATTGTTCAAAGAAAGGGAATGGAATTTTCCCGAGCAGTAGGGTAGATCAAAGAAGAGATCCAATATGCCCTAGGCTAGGATAGGAACCAGAATCACGGCTAGGGAATGGTTCAATGATGAAACCCTTAACCCCTGAACTGGGACATGAACCAGATTGACCTTGGACCCAAATTGAGTGCGGTCCAATGAGGAAAGCTAATAACCCCTGAACTGGGGCATGAACCGGATTGACCTTGGGCCTGAATTGGGTATGGTCCATTGAGAAAAGCCAATGACCCCATAAACTGGGGCATGAACCAGATTGAACTTGGACCCAAATTAAGTGCGGTCCAATGAGGACAGCCATTGAGACCTAAGCTGGTCATGAACCGGATTGACCTTGGGCCTGAATTAGGTATGGTTTAATGAGAAAAGCCCTTGAGCCCTAAGTAGGGCATGAACCAGATTAAACTTGGACCCAAATTGAGTGTGGTCCAATGAGGAAAGCCATTATGCCATAAACTGGGGCATGAACCAAATTGACCTTGGACCCAAACTGAGAGTGGTCTAATGAAGAAATCCATTGAACCCCCCAAGCCGAGGCATAAACTAGTCTAATCTTGGACTTAAAATGGTGTAGTGCAATGGTGATACCCCTTGCTCCCTAAGCTGGGTCACAAGCTAAAATGATTTAAACTCAACTAGAAGCGGTCCATTGATGAATCCATTGAACCCCAAACTGGGGCATGAATCAGAGTAACCTTGAGCTTAAAAAGTCCGGTTATGAATGGATCCCAAACTGAAAAAAGGGTAAGAATTGTATGGAACCCTGAAAGGTAGGCATCTTACACCTATTGATAGAGGGGCATGATGAGTCTTGCTGTTAGAGGTCTGAAGGAAGATTTATTCCCACAACGACTGAAGGTGGTCGTCGAAGGCGTTATGCCCAACTAGAGCCGCTTGGACGAACTAGTTGTTTCAACTTTCTATTATCGATATTCGATAGGTCATCCATGTCTGGGTCCAAGATTGATATACTTGTTGACAAGTCCAGTCCAATCTGTCCTGTAAGTAAATGAAAATCACCCCGTTTGGGATTTCAAACTCTGTGCTTTGTCTCTTCCATACATTTCCTCCCAGTTTCATAAATCCTCTTATTCTACGTGCCCAGTCAATTCTGACTCTGAAGATGATTAAAACGATGAGCCATCTCTTGAACTTCTACACGACCCGGCATCTTGAGAAAGAAAGGTCCAACCCGTCTGGGAAAGCTTTAATTGATCAATCGGGAGACACAAGAGTATTCTCAAGAAACATATATTGGAGAAGCTGCCATTTGTTCTACCTATGAAAAGATTCCAAAGAAAGCATTAGATAGTAACAGATCATATCAACAGGTCAACCAATTAGTACAAATGAGTGGAGGACAGATGTGCCCCCAAAAGGATAGAAATTTCAAAGTTCTTACAAAGTACATCATCTGCAAGCAAGAGATACATGATGAATGATCAATCTCAAAATCAAAGAATGAGGTCATTGGAATACCCAAAAAAAAAAAAAAAAAAGAAAAAGGAAAAGAACATTCAAGCCTATGTTTTATCTACATCAATAATGGGAAGGCAGTCACATCAGATAGAAGGTGATGATTAACTTCCAGAGGATAGCATATGGATTCATCATTCAGATAAAATCAGATCTAGATGAGCAGTCACAAATGCTCATAAAGTTTACAGAAGATCAGAGTACTAACTGGGGCAAAGATGTTCTATCTGATCGGAAATTTTTGGAAGAAGAAGATTCAAATCCAATATTGAAAGTCATGATTCAACTTTGCGATCAAGTGAAGCACTGCATTATGTGGCCTCCACATCCAAAAAAAAAAGAAAAAGAAAAAAAAAAGTAGGATGTTGAATGGCATTGGAGCTCGACAGTAAGCCAATTGTTCCTCTTACTTCAAGAAGATGGTAGTTCCAATTAAAGCCTAATAGCAAGTGCGATTGTTCTTCAAGATTCACATCATGTTGGACCGGACTTTTGATTTTTGGCAATTACATCCCACCTTTACAGGAGACGATCTCATTACTTCTTCATCATCAGAGAAAGATTTCTCATCGGCATTAGACTCTCTCTCCTATCTATCAATCTGATGGCCTTCCAAGGAGTCTCTATCACAAGCCCTTCTTTTAATTATCAATTTTTATGGCATTGTATCTCGTGATCATGTCATCATTTTATGTACAAATTCATGAATCTGGCTGGAACTCTCATCTGTCGTTCATTATATCCGACGGCTTCCCAAGGTTCCTATAAGCCCTTCATTTCTCAAGCCAATAAAATGAGATCTTCTCGGTAACATAAGCCCATTCTACATAAACAACCAAACACTCTCCCAATGGTAGACCCATGTGGACAGTTCCACATCAGTCCTCTTGGACCTTCAACATCAATACTTGTCAACAAACTTAAAGGTTTCAGGCCCAGATATGATCGTGACTGATTCGACATCTTGATGTAGCTTGTTGAGACACGTGTTCCATATGAACATCTCCAAGAAAGGAAAACATAATTCGGCACCATTTTTAATTTTGGTGTGGGACTACATTTCCTTAAGGTCACTTTTAGTGATGATTCAAATAGCTGCCCGCTTATCAATGCGTGTAGATGTCAACTTAAACAGTGGGGCAAGGCTACCCATTTGTCATGAAAGTCATGCCGTTCGGATTTCCCCTAAGTGTTTCAGACCATTGGATAGGACCATAATTTAGGTGATATCCTCACCATATCAGAACTCTTTATTCAACCCAAGATGGGGTTTGCAAAAAGAAAATTTAAAAAAAAATGAAGGGAATAAATAAAAAAAAAAACCTCAACATGGAAAGGCAACCCAAGAAACCTCAACGGGTAACCCATAATACCTCAGTGGGGATAGGCGACCTGATGCAACCCTAAAGCATTGCCTTCATTGGCCCTTCAAAGAAAAATCTAGTGGTCCATGTAGACAAGTGTCATACCCAATCTATCCTCCATAAGGAAAGGAACCCCTCTTGCTCTCCAGTGAATCATACTCAGAGGAGTTTGTTATCTGTTGGGCTCCATAGCATTGCCTTTCAACAGAATTGTATCTTCAAATCCTGTTGTGACGTTAGGGAGAGAGCAAATTCTCATGGCCTGGTTACGGATGTAGCCAAATTCATCAAATCATTAGTTCCCTCATTTTTCAAGATTCAATAAGGGTTTAGCCAAGAAGTCACTTTCTTCAATCAATCTGTCAATCTTCCCTTGACCTTGGAAGCATGGTCAAATTCTAGATGCAATCCAGATTCAACCTAGTTCCAACTCTGTTAGATTGCCCGTTTCCTTCTATCTTGACCTTAGCACACCATAGTAGTGGTCTGTCACAACATACAGACGCTGGGGTATAGATATACCCTATGTAGATGAATTGAACTTGATCATGAGCATTACATCTAGGATCCATTGTCTAGTCGAAAATCACTGACTTTTCTAGTCAATAGAAGTAGGTCCATCCAAGTTGGTTTTTTCCAATTTCTCAGTTCTCCCAATCCTGTTGATGAAGAAAATCCAATGTGGTCCCTCACCTGTTAGGGTTTAGTCACCAAATTCTCTGAAGGAACATTTCGAATCCTTTGCTCCTCGTGCCTACTTTGGGGCCATGGTTCATTCATCTTTCAAAATTGGCACAACAATGTTGCAAAGCCCTGAGCTATTCATGAGCCTAGATCAAGGGCCAAACCCATGTCATATTTCATCGTCGCTTGGCTATTCTACCAATTTGGTCTACCATAGTGCACGGTCAAAGAACTTAGTTGACCAGATGCCCCTTGATAGTTTAACACCAAGGTCAACCAATAAAATCACTTTGGTTAGAGACTGTCAAGCTACCCTCATTCTTGTCCAAAATCCTTGCTAGAGTTTCTTTCAATCCAAAATCCAACAACACCAATGTTGGCTGAAGAAAATCATCTCTTTCAAATTACATGGAACCCTTCCAAGGGAGCAACCAAGTCATTACTACCATGCTGAAATTGTGTCAAAATTTTAGTACCAGGTCATAAATGGTAAATTTAAAATCTAGGTATCATGCCAGCAAAGTCCATGACACCATTTCCATTGATGTCATGTTTTATGCCTTCACCAATAAAGCAGGGGCAAAAACCTTGGAAAACTGCCAAGGAATTCACCATCATTTCAAATATGTCTAGCACCCTAAAGGTTCAAAGTCAGCAAAGACTTCCTGTATGGGTCACTTTCGAGCATCCTAAAGGTTCATAGCAACAAAGCTACTTAAGAGGATATTCTAGTTTCCATTCTCGAAGGTTCATAGCCATAGAGCTTCCAAGAAGGATATTCCAATTTTCAACCCCGAAGGTCCAAAGCTGGTAGGAACTTTAAAGATGAGTGATTCAGTATCACCCTATAAGTGACCTTCTGAGTTCTTGCTCATTTCATAATCAAATGCAGAGCTCTAGCTCATTTAAAGATCAAGTCAATCTCAGTCTATAAGTGAATCAAATGCAGAGCCCTAGCTCATCCAAAGTTCAAATCAATCTCAGCCTATTAGTAAATCAAATGTAGAGCCCTAGCTCATCCAAATTTCAAATCAATCTCAGTCTATAACTGAATCAAATGCAGAGCCCTAGCTTATCTAAAGTTCAAATCAATCTCAACCTATTAGTGAATCAAATACAGAGCCCTAGCTCATCCAAAGTTCAAATCAATCTCAGCCTATTAGTGAAGCAAATGCAGAGCTTTAGCTCATCCAAAGATCAAATCAATCTCAGCCTATTAGTGAATCAAGTGCAGAGCTCTAGCTCATTCAAAGATCAAGTCAATCTCAGCCTATTAGTGAAGCAAATGTAGAGCCTTAGCTCATTCAAAGATCAAGTCAATCTCAGCCTATAACTGAATCAAATGCAGAGCCCTAGCTTATTCAGAAAAACAATCTCAGAATCTCAGTCAAAAGAGCCTCAGCTTAATCAAAGAAGACATCAAGTCTTCCATTCAGACAAATCAAAGCCGAGCCCAAGCTCATGCAATCAGCCTTGTATCCACACCTAGCTTTATACAAAAAGAGGTATATCAGCCTACAAATGGATCAAGCTTGGTTCAAGCCCGTGAATACCTTGCATCATGAGTCACCTCAGCAAGAAGAGGTTTCCAGCCTACAAATGAGCCTTGTATTCACAGCCTAGCTTCGTACAAGAAGAGGTTTATCAGCCAACAAATTGGATCAAGCCGGGTTCAAGCCTGCACATACCTTGCATCATGAGTCACCTCAGCAAGAAGAGGTTCCCAGCCTACAAATGAGCCTTGTATTCACAGCCTAGCTTTGTACAAGAAGAGGTTTATCAGCCTACAACTGGATCAAGCCGGGTTCAAGCCTGCACATACCTTGCATCATGAGTCACCTCAGCAAGAAGAGGTTCCCAGCTTACAAATGAGCGACTGATTTCTAAAAGAAAGAAAATACTATAAGACTCAAGCGTCGCTTCAAAGTGTATTTACAGCCTAGCTTCGTACAAGAAGAGGTTAATCAGCCTACAAATGGATTAAGCCGAGTCCAAGCCCGCACATACCTTGCATCATGAGTCTCACCTCAGCAAGAAGAGGTTCCCAGCCTACAAATGAGCCTTGTATTCACAGTCTCGCTTCATACAAGAAGAACAATCACCAATCTTCCAAGAAAAGCAAACCTTCTTGCCAGTCGAACTACGTTCTGGGCTTGATTTCTAGGATACCCTTAGAATACGTAGGCAGTTTAGGACAAATTACCCTAAGTGCAGCCTAATAAGTAATCTCACTCATATTCTAAAAATGTGGTTCTTTTATCTTTAGCCTTCAATTGGTAACAATCTCAGCTAAAGAGGGGCATGTCTAAGCACCTCATTTTTGCCACCCTCTGCGTAAGTCAACCAATATAGTAGGTTTTAGGCCTTTAACCAAAAGATCTGTGATTCTCCACTGAACCCCACAACAGGGTCATGGGCTATTATCTACTTGGATGAATAGGTCGTGAAATTATCTTCGAAATGAGACCGAAATCATCAAATTCTAACGTCAAACAAGGAAGATATCGTAGTTTGAAAATGTAAGGGCATTTACGTAACTATTGTATCATGCATGCATTATTATTCAAACTTCAAGACATCATATCTTGGTCATCTGATATCGGAATCAGATGATTCAAAGGCCAATATTCCTTATTTTCAGTCCTCTTCAAAGTGAACGTGAAAAATCCCGGGTAGAAGTCACCAGTGGGCCCCATGCAAGCTTTTATGCAAAATTATCGTTAGAACTTCAAAGATTTATATCTTTGTCGTTCTACATCGGATTTAGATGATTCCAAGACCATTATTCTTCATTTGTGATGTTCTACCAAGTGGACGTAAAAAATCCCAGGTAGAAGTCACCAGTGGGTCCCATGCAAGATTACACATGGAAATGGTTATTTAATCTTTAAAAATTTATAAGTTGGCCATTTCATTTCCAAATGAGATGATTCAAGCTCTAATATTCCTTATTTTTAATGTTCTACAAAGTGAATATAGAAAATTTAGAATAGATGCTATCGAAAAATTCCATATGGAAGGGTGACAGAAATGGAATATGAAATGTCAACCTTAGTCCAAACCAGATTAATCCAGCTTAGTCTAACTTAGCTCGGTCCAGCTCAGACCAATCCAGACCAAGTTATGTCAGTCCATATGCATGCATTTCTTTTATATATGTATAATGTATAATATATTATTGTATATAATACATATATATATATATATATATATATATATATATATATATATATATATATATATATATATATATATATATATATATATATATCTTATGGATATATTATATGTATTAATACATTTATATATATATATATATATATATATATATATATATATATATATATATATATATATATATATATATATATATATATATCTTATGGATATATTATATGTATTAATACATATATATATATATATATATATATATATATATATATATATATATATATATATATATACATATATAGATATATATATATCTTATGGATATATTATATGTATTAATACGTTTATATATATATGTATACATATATAGATATACATATCTTATGGATATATTATATATATATATATATATATATATATATATATACATATATATTAGGAAAGAGAGAGGAAAGAGAGGGACATGGAAAAGAGAGAAAAGAGAGGCCAAAGAAAGAGAATGGGAGAAAGAAAAAGGAGAGAAAGAAATAAAAGAAAAAAAGGGGAAAAGATTCCCCTTCATGTTTTCTAGAAAGAAAACGTAAAGAGAGGGAAAGAAAAAAATGGAAGGAAAGAAAAGGAAAGAAAAAAGGGGGAAAAGAAAAAAAAAAAAGAAAATGTTTTCTAAGAAAGAAAACGTGAAAAGAGAGGGAGAAAAGAAAAAGGGAAGGAAAAGAAGGAAGAAGAAAAGGAATGAAGAAAGAAGGGAAAGAAAGAAGGATTTTTCTAGAAGAAGGAAGGAGAGAAAGGAAAGAGAGAAGGGGTTTTCTAGAAGAAGAAGGAGAAAAAGGAAAAAAAGTGGGGGGAAGGAAAATGAAAAAAAAAAAGAATTTTCTAGAAGAAAAAAAAAGAAAAGGAAGGAAGAGAGAAGAAGGAAAGAGGAGGAGAGGATTTTCTAGAAGAGGGAAAGATAGAGAACGTGTGGAATAGAGAGGGGGAAGAGAAAATGGAAGGAAAAGAAGAAAGGAAAGAAGAAAAAGGAAGAAAAAAAAAAGATTTTCTAGAAAAAAGAAGAAAGGAAAGAAGGATCTTCTAGAAGATGAGAGAAAAAGTATAAATAGGCAAGAGAAGAGAGAGGAGAAGGGTTTTTTGAGACCATAGAGAGAGGAGAACGTGGGTGAGGGAGAGGAAAACGTGAGTGAGAGAGAGAAAACGTGAGAGAGGGAGAAAGAAAGATAGAGAAAAGAGAAAAGAAAGAAAAGAAAAGAAGAAAAGAGAGAAAGAGAAGAGAGAGAGAAGCAGAAGAGAGGAGAAGGATGATCCACATTCAAAGGGGGTTGATACAACCTCTACTCACCTTTCATCAACGGTTTCGCTCGATTTGAGCCCAAGGTTAGTACTCTAAACAAATTTAGAGGTCGTTAGAATGCTCGAATGCCAATTTTGCTTGAAAAAGACTAATTTTCATGAAATCTCAATCATGAATGCTCTATTACATGCTTGTTAATGTTAGGGTGCCTATGTCTAACATTTTTCATGAATGATAATTTATCTAAGCTATTCAATGATGAATTTTTGAATGATATACAATGATGTTTGATGTTTTTTTGCAAATTTCATAAAGGGATTTTCTAATCTAAAAATTTCAGATTTAGGGTTCAAACTTAGGACGTACATCATATGTATTTTTTCTAAGATTTTGAAGCCTAAAATTTTATGGGATCTCTCTGATATGTTAGAAGACTACCCTAAAAATTTTGTTCTATTTGGAATTGGGGAAATATATCAAAAAAATTATCTTTGACATTGCTATTTTTCTCAGATGTAATGCAATCCTCCATCAGAAAGTCTCTAAACAAAGACCTTATGGCCATAATCAGAAAATCCACTTAACATGAAATTTTTAGACATGAAAGTCTTCTAAAAAATGACACTAGTTTCATATTTTTTCCATTTTTTGTGAATTGATATCAATTTTTAAGTGCATAGTGCTCTGATTTTGAATCTGTCATGATATACTGATTTGCATGATTGAAAATGGTCATTTTTCACAAAGAAAATATACTGTTTTAACTTTTTTTTCTTAATGAAAATTTAGATCAGACAGTTATCTACATAGACATATGTTTGTATTTAATTTTCATTAAGAATAAAATTTTATTTGGAATTTATGGTGCAACTGGTTAAAAATCTAGAACAGATTTGATCAGTGCACATGTTCGGTCTTAGGGCATATCTTTGACCTATTTTTGCTTTCTATTGGGATTCAAATCCTTCATATGAAATATAATATATTAAGTCATATTTATATGAAAAAAAGGTGAGCTTGATTTGAGTTTTGAAAGACCTACTTATGGTCATTCTTGTATAATGTGACAAATCTGAATGCAGTTCATAGTTTTGTCCATTATCTGGAACCTTGTGTCACAATTTTCACAGTTTTGAGTAATTAATCTTCCCAAATTTCTTCAAAAAAATTACTATTTTTTCAAAGAACATTGAACATTTGTTTGTTTTGATAATTTTACACTTTTCAAAAAAAAAAAAAGAAGGTTTCATTGATGTCTCATTCATTGTAACATCAATGATTGTTTAAGTGAATTTTTCCATATTTGGATAAATGGCTATATTTGGAGCATTCATATGATTTGTTTGGATTGTGCATACCATGTTTTTCATATTCCATGTGTTGTTTTTTTTGGTAGAATAGATAATTTTTTACCATATTTTAGCAAAATCTTAATAATTACTATTTTTAAGTCTTACTATGCTTAGAAAATAGCATATAAGATCTTTCCTTTTTTTGAAAAATTCATGTCATATATGCATTCTATGATTGGTACTTAGCATATTGATATATAGATGCATATTAGATCTTGCATATTAGATCTTGCCATATTAGATCTTGCCATATTAAATCTTGCTATGCTTAGATCTTGCCATACTTAGATCTTACCATATTAGGTTCTTGCCTTATACATGCCATATTAGGGAGATTTTCATAATCTTACTATATGATATGATAGTTACCATAAATATCATACATGCCATGCTTAGAATATTCCTTTTTTGGCAATAATTTAATTTATGCTGCACCCTAGTTGAACTGCCATATTTGTACACCTAGCAAACATATTAGGTGTGGGGACGTGCATTTAGGCACCCACATTCTTGGGAAGGGCATAATGGGAATAATAAAAATCTTAATAAAGAAAGAAAATGCTTTGCCAAACTTTTCAAAATTAGAGCTTAGGTTGAAAAGGATAATTCAGGATGATTTTGCCCCTCGGTAAACCCTAAACCTAAAATAGATTCTCAACCCTAAACCTAGAATAGGTTCTAAACCCTAAACCTAGAACAGGTTCTCACATTCTAACCCAGAATGGGTTATCAGCCTGAACTACACGGATTCTAATTCCTAGGGCAAACCCTAGGATACGTAGGCTATTTGGGAGAAACCCAAATTCGGTTCCACACCTTAGTCCGCTCGGACTATCCATAGATCTACTAGGATATTCACCCATATTTTAACCCAAATAGGGTTATCCAGTCTGAACTATGTGGATTCTGATTCCTAGGGCAAACCCAAAGATACATAGGCTGTAAGACCCGTATCAAACTAACCCAGTCTTACCACCTTGAATCAGGTTTACCCATCATGGTCGACCCAAATGGACCAAGGGCGTGAAGGAGATCATGATCCCAGGTATCAAATCGACCCAAAAATACTTGAATTAACGGGAGGGTCGCATACCCAGCAAGGGAGGGTCTAGCCCCCCAAGACAGAAAGTCAGACCCCCTGTTTTACAGAGGGGGTCGGACACTTTAGGATTTAGGGGTCGACGGGATCATCGACCCCCTCATCGACCCTCAGTTGCTGCCAGAAATAGAAATTAGGAATGTTTCCTAATTTCGGTTGGACTCTTTCCAAATCTCAATGAGACTTATTTTAGGAGTTTCTACTCTATAAATAGGACGTCCCTAAGCCTCTTTCACTCCTTTTACAACCATAATTGAATTGAGAGAAAGAGAAGAGAAGGAAGAGAAGAAGAAGAGAAGCAAGGAAGAGAAGAAAGCAAAAAGGAGAAGAGTTGCAGAGAAGGAGTATTCTTCTCAGGTATGGATACTAATTCCATGAGTTTCTACAGACCTTAGGTTAGGTAATGAAAAGAGTATGATCTCGGAGAGTCCCAAACCATCAACCCATGGTTAGGTTTTCATGGAAAACCATGGGGGAATTCATGAAAGCTATATAGGTGAATGATTCATGGTTTTAGACCATAGAATGTGTGTAGAATGGACTTTAGGAGCAAGCCATAGGACCCCAAACACGAAAAATGGACTGAAAGGAAGAAAATTAATCAAAACCAGGGGGTCGCACAGGGGGTCGATGGCCAATCGACCCTACCAGACCCTGAACATCGACCCGCAGTGTTCGGGAAGTCCAGAATAGGGTGGTCGCACCAGGGGTCGATCATGACTCCGACCCTATCTCCAACCCCTAGTTAACAACATGATTTTTAAATTTGGAATTAATTCTAATTAAATTCTATCGACTTTGTTAGGTCTTCTAGCAATATAATAACATTATAAAGGTGATTCTAAAGCTTGGAAGAGGATCTATTAACAAGCTAAGGTGAGGGAACAAGACCTAAACTAACTGGTTAATAATAAACTACTTTTATTTTCTTGAGTCCAATGCCATGCTTGATTCTATGCGAATATGATTGTAATGTGCATTCAACATGTCATCCAATATTCCTGCTATTATTGTTCATGCATATTTAATTCGGTTTACTTGTAACATGATGATGATGATTGATGCTAGGAATATGCATGTGAATGTTTGTGTTTGGTTAGTGTGCTTGATGCGAGTAGGGCATCAGGGGAAGTGTTAGGCGGTGTTTGATCCGGGCACTTTAGCTCTATCTCTAACTCAAGTCTTGTGCATTAGCATCGTCGTATCGCCATTACCTTAGCAGAACTATTGCGACGTAGGGCATCAACGAGGGTCTCGGTCCTTGAGTCCTATACTCTAGTGGGGGGCCTTAGCTCTATCTCTACGGGTGCTCTGAGGGATGTTGGGGTGAGGCCTTGGATACACTGTTTGACATTAGGATTGATTAGTAGCGAGCCCCGTTTGCAGCCCTAGCCATCAGGGGTTTATTTGTTAGTATGGAGTTGTGCATCGATAAACGTGACCTTCGTTATACAATGTTCATTGTGGGTGTTGTAGGCGACGGTGAGAGGTTCATCGGGCGTATCCACACTCTCGTGCATAGAGGTGCGGCGGTCACCTATCCTTTCTATAGCACAGTGCAAACGTAGAACCAGACCAAAGATATGAATTGAATCGCATGCATATGTATTGTTGCATTGTTTTGTTTGCTCACTGAGCCGTGATGTGTGCTCACCCTTTCGACGTCGAATATTTTTAGTTGATGATGCAGGTACGATTGTTGAAGATTATGTAAATGCTCCTGTGTACGGGAACGTGGTGGCGATGCAAGTGGAAGAGGAAGTGGATACACATGACTCCTCTTGCGAGTGCAACTCATGTGTATTCCATTTGATATTTTTCTAGTTTTCTTTATTTGGATTTATTAAGGACCTGTATTTGATATTTATTTATGTCTCAGTTGATAAAGAACAGTTTACTATTTAAATATTAATATCACAGTAGATTCTCAGTTCATTTTATTATAAGACTTCCGCTATTGTTTATTTACTCTGATTATGAATATGGATGTATGGGGTTTAGATAAAATGGATATAGCCTACTCGAGATCCTGGTTGAACCGTCGGTTTGTTAGCGGTTCATCACACCATTCTGAATAGAGTGGAATTGGGGTGTGACAACTTGGTATCAGAGCATCTCAGGTTTTGTCCGCTGAACTAGCATACATTCATGACAAATTGTGAACTGAGATAGGATAAAAGTAAAAACAGTAATACTAACACATTATAAGCACAAGTGATGTTTGAGACCAAACTTAAAAGAGAATAATACATCTATTAAAGGAAGAACAAATTTAAATACAATGTGAAAGAAACAAACGTATATACATAGCTAAAACAAAGTACAGTCCACAACCTGGACAGTTGCTCTGTAGTACAAAGAAAGAGAAAAGATACAATCATCAAGCTGGAGGCGAAGGGGGAGGCGGCGCCTCACGATCTCTGTGATAGTCCTCAGTGTAGACTC
This sequence comes from Protea cynaroides, assembly GCA_028583415.1. NCBI lineage: Eukaryota > Viridiplantae > Streptophyta > Magnoliopsida > Proteales > Proteaceae > Protea > Protea cynaroides. Next base: position 33,846,606 of record CM053270.1, on the reverse strand, counting down.
TAGTCAACCAGGCTATCTTAGTCTGGGTCGTCTGCAGACTAGCTGTAAGATCGGTTACCCGCTGATCAGTCCGGCGCTGAGCCTCCATGAGCTCTTCCATCCTCATGGCTGATGTCCGCTGGGAGTCTAGTAGCTCATCCACTCTCACCCGCTAAGCGTCTAGTAACTCTCCCATCCTCATGTTTGATGTACGCTGGGCGTCTATGAGCTCATCCACTCTCACACGTTGAGCGTCTAGTAACTCCTCCATCCTCAGATCAGATCTACGTTGAGCCTCTCTGATGTCATGCAACATCTCCATCATATCAGAAGGTGGGTGTGAAGGACCAGCTGCATGAGAAGGACCAGTCTCCTGAGAAGGACCAGCTGCATATGAAGTACCAGCTCCAGCCGCATGCGTAGGTGAAGGCGATGGTATCGAGTCTACATCCATGTACATGCGGTCATCATCATCAGCAGGCTCCGCATGAACTCCAGTAGTGGCGGCAGCGGCCTCAGCGTCAGCTATCTCTATGCGAGTGCGAGGGCGCACCACCTCATTCCTCTCCTCATCACTGACCTGAGCATCCTGCATGCCCATCATGCAAATAGCCTCCCAATCTAGAGGCGATGAGAAGGACTTCTCCTGAATCTTCTCATCCAATAAATCAACCCCCAGGCGGGTAAGCAGAACAGTGATCATACGTCCATACGGAAGGTTGCCAGTGTGACTGGGCAATGTAGCAGTGATCATGGTACGCATAATGATGTACGGAAGGTAGACGGGTTGTCTAGTGCAAATGCTGTACAGCAGATACTGGGTCAACTGGGAAACCCTCTCATAATGGCCACTCTGCGGGATCAGGTTATGCTGAATAATCTTGCAATATACCCGTGGAGCCGGACGCATATAGCATGCCCTCATCTGCCAGCGATCAGGTCGTAGAAGCTGATTATCAATCTCAGCCCTCATCTCTGTGGAGGAGAACTGGTGCTCTCCAGGAGCACAATAAACATAGGAAATGCCCAGTAGGTCGGCCAGCTATCGATAATCGAATGAAATGTTCACCCCTTTGACATAGCTTGTGATGCGTAGCTCATGACCCCTCTCAACATCATTGTAATCCCCCACCACCTGGAGGTTACAATAGAACTGGCGTACCAAATCCGGACAGGTGCATGCATCGTAAGTGATGACTGGGAGCCATCCCATATCACCAAATGCCCTTTCTACATTGAACAGGGCTAACTCAGCCAAGTTCACCTTACGACCACCCTCTACTTTCTTGCGAGTGAAGTGGGCATATTGTGCCTCAGCTTCATTGGAACAGAAACGAAGAGGATCACGAACTCTAGGTAATTTTGGTACGAGCCACGATATATGCAAATAAGAAAGAAAAACAGATAGTACGTTAGTAGGGTAGAAAAGTTGAAATTTTGACATTATAACGACGTAAGTTGGCCAAAAGCCTCACTTGTCACCCATACACGTGGGCAGGAGGACTTACGTAGGTTCTAACATATCCTACAATACTCACACAGTAGGAAATTCTAACTAATGGGATCCAATTTGAAGAAATTGTGAGAAATCGAAAATTTTGACAAATTAGGGCAAAAAGAGCAAAAATTCAAGTTTCTCGATAACCAACCGATGAAACTCAAAAATTTTTGAGGGCTTTCGTTCCTCGAGACACCAATAACAAAAGCCCCCAATAAAAATCAAATTTTTATAGTTGGAAAAAGTTTAATTCAAAAAATACAAGTTAAATGGGCAAACCTAGAAATGGAAACCTAAAAACAGATAAAAATGAGAAAACATACCTGTAGGAGTGATGTGAACGTCGAAACACGGAACCGAAATGATCAATACAGCGGAGTGGCACTGTAGCAACTCAGAGGTGGGAGATGAGTCAAAACGGGGAAGAAATGATGGGAAATGAACTCAGAATCAGGTCTTAAAAGTCTGATTTTTGGTCTGGGGGTCGGACAATTCGACCAGGATCATCGACCCCCATACCGACCCCCATATCGACCCCCAGCTCTCGGGAAGAACAGGTTATTCCCAGGGTCGAATACTGAGGGTCGGACATATCATCGACCCCCACCATCGACCCTGCATAGAAAAGACAGTAATTTTCATACAATGAGCTGAAAATTTTGAAAGTTTATATCGGTTAGCGTGCCTACATGAAGTATAAATGATTGTCTCATGTATTTTGATGATTTTCAGCCACCCCCATTCTCGGAAGAAAATATGTTTGGGCGTAGAGTAACCAGGCAGAGCCGAAATGCAGTTCCACCACCACCTGTGGAGGAAATTAGTCAAGAAAATATATATGCACAGGGAAATCCGCAGGTTGCACCACCAGAAAACCTAGGTCAGGCAAATCCTACGAACTTGCCACCTCCACCACCGGAGTTAGCAACCGTGGTGATGAACTTAGCACAACAGCTGCAACAAATGCAACACGTACAGGCTCAAATGCAAGTTGCAATGGGGATTATGTTCCAGGCCGCACATGCTACACCCATGCAGACTGAACAAGCCAGTGCAGCACCGGTGGGTAACTACCCAGCACCTTAAACACCTCAACCACCAGCTGCACAGATTTCAGTACCAGGTCCGGAAGCAGCTCAGGTTCATTATCAGTATCCACAACCTATGTTTGGGGCATACCCCCAAAATCCAATGGATCACTCTCGATTGGTTGAGAGATTTTTGAAGATGAAGCCCAGGGAATTTAACGTAAACCATCTAATCCGTTATGGCCAGCACACTGGATCGACGAGATGGAGAGAAACTTTCTTATGATGACTATTACAGAAGAAGAAAAGGTATTATGTGCCACCTTCATGCTAAAAGACGATGCACATCATTGGTGGAAATCTACTAGGGCCTATCTATTGACCAAGCACGCCCTATTGACTTGGGATATTTATAAAGAAGCTTTCTTTGAGAAGTATTTTCCCCAAAGCTTCAGAGATTTTATGGAGAAGGAGTTCCTGAGTTTATATCAGGGTCAGATGTCCGTGGATGCATATCAACAGCGTTATGAGGAACTGTTTTTCTTTGCACCACTTAGTATGCAAGAAGAAGACACTAAGACCCGTAGGTTTGTCACTGGGCTTAGAGGAAACATCAGAGTGCACGTTCTGGGTTTGGAAAAGAAGATATAAAATGAAGCTGTCCAAATTGCTCGAGTTATAGAATCGAGCCAGAAGGAAAGTTGCTTTACACAGACCAGAGGTGTGAAAAGGCCAGCTGGTAATTCTTACAACGGAGGTAATAACAAGACATACAAGCCTTTCCGTACTCAGAATTTTACCGCTTCACCCAAGACCACTCAAGCAGCTCAGCAGCAACCAAAGCCAAATACTGAAAGTCCAAGATGTTATAACTGCAATCAAGTGGGACATATGATGAGAGAGTGTCCTAAACCCAGGAAGCAACAACATCAAGGACGAGTATATGCTGTGACATCCAAGGATGCTGCCGCATCACCCGATGTGGTCACAGGTATGACCTAAACCTTTAAGTTGTATTACATTGTGTAAGCATGTAGACTAAGTTTAAACAAATCACAGGTATCGTACCTATAAATGGCATACCCGCCAGAGTACTCTTTGATTCAGGTGCTACTCATTCCTTTATATCTGTGTCGTTTGGAAAGAAGCTGAACTTACCCATCAAAACATTGGACTACAAACTACTTGTACGGTCACCGATGGGGTTAGAAGTGGAATTAGAGAAAGGTTATGGGCCATGTCCAGTTCTCATTGGCGGAAAAATCTTAGATGCAACCTTGATCCAACTTGGGATGGTAGACTTTGATGTCATCTTGGGAATGGACTAGTTAGCTCGGCATTTCGCGAACCTATTATGCGCCGAAAGGAAGCTAACATTTAAAGACAAAGAAGGAGCAGAATTCAGTTTTGCGGGAACCATACTTCCCCATAAACGCAAGCTCATACTCTCAGCACTAAAGGCTAAGAAGTGCCTTGAGAAGGGGGCAGTCGGGTATCTAGTATCAGTGGTCGACCTAACCAAGGAAGTACTAAGAATGGAAGATATTGATGTCGTGTGGGACTATCCCGACGTATTTTCGGAGGAACTACCAGGATTACCACCCGACAGAGCCACAGAGTTTGTGATAGACTTTATACCTGGAGCCGCACCAGTATCAAAAGTACCTTATAGAATGGATCCTACTGAACTGAAGGAATTGAAAGTGCAACTACAGGAACTGCTGGACAAGGGTTCTATTCGACCCAGTATATCACCATGGGGAGCGCCAGTATTGTTCGTAAAGAAGAAGGACAGTAGCGTTTGATTATGTATCGACTATCGGGAGTTGACCAAGCTGACAATCAAGAATTGATATCCACTACCTAGGATCGATGACTTGTTCGATCAGTTGCAAGGGGCAAAAGTATTTTCTAAGATCGATCTTCGGTCAGGCTACCATCAGTTGAAGATTAAAGAGGGTGATATTCCTAAGACAGCTTTCAGGACCAGATATGGACATTATGAATTCTTGGTCATGTCTTTTGGATTAACAAATGCATCAGCAACATTCATGGAACTTATGAACCGGGTTTTCCACGATATGTTGGATACGTCGATTATTGTGTTTATTGATGATATATTGGTATATTCCAAGGACAAAGAAACCCATATCAAGAACCTAAACGCCTCCCTACAGCGTTTAAGGAAAGAGAAGCTATATGCCAAATTTACCAAGTGTGAAATTTGGCTAAGAGAAATCGCCTTCCTAGGCCATGTAGTATCCGCTGAAGGAATCAAAGTAGACCCCAACAAGATCGAGGCTATTGTAAAGTGGGAAGCACCAAAGAGCGTTGCAGAAATTAGAAGTTTTCTGGGTCTCATTGGTTACTATCGGAGATTTATGGAAGACTATTCTTGGATTTCCGTACCTCTCACCAGTTTGACTAAGAAAGGTGAAAAGTTTGTGTGGACGGATAAATGTGAGAAGATCTTCCAGACATTGAAGACCAGATTGATATCAGCTTCGATTTTGACTATTCCTGTCCCAGGACAGCCATTTACCCTATACACTGATGCGTCAGGACTGGGATTAGGATGTGTGCTTATGCAAGGAGAACAAGTAATTGCTTATGCCTCAAGACAGTTGAAGACACATGAGAAAAACTATCCCACTCATGATTTGGAGTTAGCAGCAGTTGTACATGTTGTCAAGATATGGAGACATTACCTATACGGAGAGAAGTTTCAGATTAAGTCGGACCATAAAAGTCTTACTTATTTATTTAATCAGAAGGAGTTGAATATGAGACAAAGAAGATGGCTGGAACTACTGAAAGACTATGACTGTGATATCCAGTATCATTCGGGGAAAGCTAATGTAGTAGCAGATGCGTTGAGCAGAAAGGCAATGACAAAATCTCAAGGAGCAGTTAGCACAACTGCAGCAATGTGTACTACCGGAATGGTATTCAATCACGGAAATGAGCAGTATGTGATAGATACAACGGGTGGATTAGTCGACCAAGGGTTTATTCATCGGTTTTCAAATATGTTTGCTGCATTAAAGATTATACCGGACATAATTGATGAAGTGAAGACAGCTATCAAATCAGACCCTTATCTGAGAACGGTGCAAGAAGACATCGAAAAAGGTAGAACTAACCCTGAGTTTACCTTGGACGAAGAGAAGGTACTGAAGTACAAAGGAAGGATATGTGTACCCGAAATAGAAAGTGTGAACATTAGACACCGACTGATGAAAGAAGCCCATACCACCATCTATTCGATACATCCTGGAAGTATAAAAATGTATCATGATATAAAGAAACTATATTGGTGGAGAGGGATGAAAGCAGATGTAGCTAAGTTTGTGTCTCAATGCCTAAATTGTCAGAAAGTAAAGGCTGAACGACAAAGACTCGTAGGACTGTTACAACCGTTACCAGAACCAGCATGGAAATGGGACTGCATCACTATGGACTTCCTCACGGGATTACCACTGACTCCTCGAGTAGTTGACGCAGTTTGGGTGATTGTAGACCGTTTGACTAAGACAGCTCGCTTTATACCGATACGACCTCAGTATACACTGGAAAGGTTAGCAAAGCTGTATGTGGATAATATTGTTCGATTGCACGGTGTACTAGAGAGCATTGTGTCCGATAAAGATCCACGATTTACTTCAAAGTTTTGGGAAGGATTGCAAAAGGCTATGGGTACAACATGGAAGTTTAGTACTGCATTCCATCCACAGACAGATGGACAGTCAAAGCGTACAATTCAGATTCTAGAAGATATGCTACGAGCATGTGTAATTGAGTTCAAAGGATCATGGGATGAAAAGTTACCACTGATTGATTTCGCTTATAACAATAGCTACCAGGATACTATACAGATGTCACCCAACGAAGCACTGTATGGCAGAAAATGTCGAACTCCTTTGTTTTGGAATGAAGTTGGAGAACGCAGTATTGTTGGGCCAAAATTTATCGAAGAGACTTGTCGCATGGTCGACATTATCAAGGAAAGGGTAAGAACAGCTCAGAACCGTCATAAGAAATATACAGATACTCGACGCAGAGATCTTAAGTTCGCCGTGGGTGATAAAGTATTCTTGAAGGTATCGCCTATGCGAGGATTGAAATGGTTCAAACAGAAAGGGAAACTAAGTCCAAGATATGTCGGGCCATATGAGATTTTAGCTAAGCGTGGAAAAGTGGCTTATCAGCTAGCACTACCACCATCTATGTCAAGTGTGCATGATGTATTTCATATTTCCTTATTGAAGAAGTATGTCAAGGATCCAACGCACGTCCTGACAGTAGATCTACTGAAATTGACTGATGAATTGACATTTGAAGTAACACCAACTGAAATCACCAGCCAAAAGGTTCAATGACTATGCAACCGAGATATCTATTATGTTAAGGTCACTTGGAGAAGTAGAGACATGGAAGAAATTACATGGGAAGAAGAGAAAGCTATGCGGAAGCAATACCCTCACTTATTTGATTCAGAAGGTACGTACAATTTCGAGGACAAAATTTTTTATAAGTAGGGGGGAGTTGTAAGACCCGTATCAAACTAACCCGGTCTTACCACCTTGAATCAGGTTTACTCATCATGGTCAACCCAAATGGACCAAGGGCATAAAGGAGATTGTGATCCCAAGTATCAAATCGACCCAAAAACACTTAAATTAAGGGGAGGGTCGCATACCCAGCAAGGGAGGGTCGGACCCCCCAAGACAGAAAGTCAGACCCCCTGTTTTACAGAGGGGGTCAGACACTTTAGGATTTAGGGGTCGACGGGATCATCGACCCCCTCATCGACCCCCTGTTTCCGCCAGAAATAGAAATTAAGAATGTTTCCTAATTTCGGTTGGACTCTTTCCAAATCTCAATGGGACTTATTTTAGGAGTTTCTACTCTATAAATAGGACATCCCTAAGCCTCTTTCACTCCTTTTACAACCCTAATTGAATTGAGAGAAAGATAAGAGAAGGAAGAGAAGAAGAAGAGAAGCAAGGAAGAGAAGAAAGCAAAAAAGAGAAGAGTTGCAGAGAAGGAGTATTCTTCTCAGGTATGGATACTAATTCCATGATTTTCTATAGACCTTAGGTTAGGTAATGAAGAGAGTATAATCTCGGAGAGTCCCAAACCATCAACCCATGGTTAGGTTTTCATGGAAAACCATGGGGGAATTCATGAAAGCTATATAGGTGAATGATTCATGGTTTTATACCATAGAATGTGTATAGAATGGACTTTAGGAGCAAGCCAAAGGACCCCAAACACGAAGAATGGACTGAAAGGAAGAAAATTGACCAAAACCCACAGGGGGTCGATGGCCAATCGACCCTACCAGACCCTGAACATCGACCCCCAGTGTTCTGGAAGTCTAGAATAGGGGTGGTCACACTAGGGGTCGATCATGACTCCGACCCTATCTCCGATCCCTAGTTAACAGCATGATTTTTAAATTCAGAATTAATTTTAATTAAATTCTATCGACTTTGTTAGGTCTTCTAGCAATATATTAACATTATAAAGGTGATTCTAAAGCTTGAAAGAGGATCTATTAACAAGTTAAGGTGAGGGAACAAGACCTAAACTAACTGGTTAATAATAAACTACTTTTATTTTCTTGAGTCCAATGCCATGCTTGATTCTATGCGAATATGATTGTAATGTGCATTCAACATGTCATCCAATATTCCTGCTATTATTGTTCATGCATATTTAATTCGGTTTACTTGTAACATGATGATGATGATTGATGCTAGGAATATGCATGTGAATGTTTGTGTTTGGTTAGTGTGCTTGATGCGAGTAGGGCATCAGGGGAAGTGTTAGGCGGTGTTTGATCCGGGCACTTTAGCTCTATCTCTAACTCAAGTCTTGTGCATTAGCATCGTCGTATCGCCATTACCTTAGCAGAACTATTGCGACGTAGGGCATCAACGAGGGTCTCGGTCCTTGAGTCCTATACTCTAGTGGGGGGCCTTAGCTCTATCTCTACGGGTGCTCTGAGGGATGCTGGGGTGAGGCCTTGGATACACTGTTTGACATTAGGATTGATTAGTAGCGAGCCCCGTTTGCAGCCCTAGCCATCAGGGGTTTATTTGTTAGTATGGAGTTGTGCATCGATAAACGTGACCTTCGTTGTACAATGTTCATTGTGGGTGTTGTAGGCGACGGTGAGAGGTTCATCGGGCGTATCCACACTCTCGTGCATAGAGGTGCGGCGGTCACCTATCCTTTCTATAGCACAGTGCAAACGTAGAACCAGACCAAAGATATGAATTGAATCGCATGCATATGTATTGTTGCATTGTTTTGTTTGCTCACTGAGCCGTGATGTGTGCTCACCCTTTCGACGTCGAATATTTTTAGTTGATGATGTAGGTACGACTGTTGAAGATTATGTAAATGCTCCTGTGTACGGGAACGTGGTGGCGATGGAAGTGGAAGAGGAAGTGGATACACATGACTCCTCTTGCGAGTGCAACTCATGTGTATTCCATTTGATATTTTTCTAGTTTTCTTTATTTGGATTTATTAAGGACCTGTATTTGATATTTATTTATGTCTCAGTTGATAAAGAACAGTTTACTATTTAAATATTAATATCACAGTAGATTCTCAGTTCATTTTATTATAAGACTTCCGCTATTGTTTATTTACTCTGATTATGAATATGGATGTATGGGGTTTAGATAAAATGAATATAGCCTACTCGAGATCCTGGTTGAACCGTCGGTTTGTTAGCGGTTCATCACACCATTCTGAATAGAGTGGAATTGGGGTGTGACATAGGCCATTTGGGAGAAACCCAAATTCGGATCCACATTTTAGTCCACTCAGACTATCCATAGATCCACTAGTATACTTACCCATCTATTTTAAGCCAGAGCCCGAAGTACGTGGATTCTGATTCCTAGGTCAAACCCTAGGATACGTAGGCCATTTGGGAGAATCTCAAATTCGGATCCAAACCTTAGTCCACTTGGACTATCCATAGATCCACTAGGATATTTATCCACACCTTAGTCCACTCGGACTATCCATAGATCCACTAGGATATCCACCCACATTTTGACCCAAATAGGGTTATCCATATTTTGACCCAGATAGGGTTATCCACATTTCGACCAATAATATATTATCCATATTTTAACCCAGATAGGGTTATTCTTAGATCCACTAGGACTATCTATCAGTCCACATGGACTATCTAGATCCTAACCTATAGGGTTTCTTATCCATTCAAGCATAAACTTCAACTTGAACAAAGAACTTAATCATCCACAAGCATAAATCACAATCATAAACTTTAATCACACCTGAACTATGATGGTGAACCTGATTTTTGGAATAATTCTGTAATACGTAGGCAATCTGATGGATACAGATTCAGTTAAATGATATCAAACCACTTGGTTTGGTTCGGTTTAAGAGATAGAGTCTAGCGTAGGAAAGGCATAAGAGACCGATTTCGATCGGGCGGTTTGGGTGCCTAACCCCTTCCCATAACCGTAACCTGACGCTTACCCAATCTCTGATGGACCAGAAATCCAATCTAAGGGTCATGAGTCAATTGAAGTCTTACCTTAGGGTGAGATTTCACATTTTTCAAGGTCCTAGACCTTAATCTAGGTGGCGACTTCTAAAATTTCCATCTTTGTCCTCACAGACAGCCTCAACGTAAGTACGATCCATACTCAAATACTTACAATCCGGGATGGAGGAATCACCCAAATCTCAGCTATGGTAATTAAGAAGGCCCCAATCATCAGTATGGGTATCAACAAGGCCAACAACCTTTTCAATCCAGACAACAAGCACCTTCAAGTTCAGGTATGACCTTGGAAGATATTGTTAAAACACTTGCCAATGATTCATTACAATTTAAACAAGAAACAAGGGCAGGTATAAAGAACTTGGAGACTCAAATAAGCCAACTGGCCACTTCAATGAGTAGACTAGAGGCTCGAGGCTCGGGAAAGCTACCTTCGCAATCGAAGGTGAATCCGAAGGAAAATGCAAATGCCATAGTCATGAAAAGTAGAAAATAAGTGGAGAATATAGAAAAGAAAAAAGAGAAAGAGACCTCAAAATCAGCTTTGACATCTATTTCCTCATCGGGGGTAAACTCTAAACCTTCTATTTCTTCTATTCCTATTCAGCCTCTTTTTCCTAGCAGGTTTGCTCAATCTAGAAAGGAAGAAAAAGAAAAGGAGATGTTGGATATTTTTCGGAAGGTAGAGATAAATATACCTCTTATTGAAGCAATTAAGCAAGTGCCACGGTATGCTAAATTTCTCAAGGAATTGTGCACATCCAAGAGGAAATTGAAAGGAGATGAAAAGGTAAGTATGGGTGAAAATGTCTCAGCCATTATTCAACGGAAGCTTTCCCCTAAGTGTAAAGACCTAGGTACATTCACTATCCCATGCAAAATAGGTAACACCAATTTCAATAGAGCTATGTTAGATTTAGGAGCATCAATTAATGTCATGCCTTATTCAATATATGCTTCATTAAATCTAGAACCTTTAAAAGAAATTGGTGTAATTATTCAATTAACTGATATATCAAATGTATATCCTGAAGGTGTGATTGAGGATGTGTTAGTTCAAGTCAATGAATTGGTGTTTCCTGCTGATTTTTATGTATTAAAAATGGAGGATGACTCATTTCATAATTCTACACCACTTTTGTTGGGTAGACCATTCTTAAAGACTGCTAAAACAAAGATAGATGTTCATGATGGTACCTTATCTATGGAATTTGATGGTGAGATAGTTCGCTTTAATATTTTTGAGGCTATGAGGTATCCTAGTGATATAAATTCTGTTTTGCTATGGTACAATAAGTTTTTAAATTAAATGGTGAAGATGAGTTGATGGTGGTCATTAGCAAACATTTGAATAGCATGGATTTAAATTCAGAATTTGTGTTAAATGTTGAATTAGAGAAGATATTGATGGCATTGCAGGCCTTACCCCCAATTCTAAAAAGATATGATGTTTCTCACATTGAGTTGCCTATATCTCATACAAAGTTGTTACCTTCCATTGTGCAGGCACTTATTGTTGAGCTGAAACCACTTCCAGACCATCTCAAATATGTCTACTTAGGAGACAACGAGACGTTACCTGTGATAATAGCAAGGGACTTGACCAAGCTACAAGAGGAGAAACTCATTTGAGTTTTGAGAGACTATAAGATAGCTATTGGGTGGACAATAGCCGACATTAAGGGAATCAGCCCGACCATGTGCATGCATCGCATACTTCTTGAGGAGGGAGCCAAACCGATTAGAGAAGCACAGCATAGACTCAACCCTCCTATGATGGAAGTTGTGAAGAAGGAGATACTAAAGCTCCTTGGTGTTGGAATTATCTATCCCATCTCTGATAGTAAGTGGGTAAGTCCGGTTCAGATGGTACCTAAAAAGACGGGCATAACTGTTGTTAAGAATCAAAATAATGAGTTAATCCCTACTAGGATACAAAATGGGTGGCGTATTTATATTGATTACAGGAAATTGAATGCTTCAACTCATAAAGACCACTTTCCTCTTCCATTTATCGATCAAATGTTGGAGAGGTTAGCAGGTCGTTCGCACTATTACTTTCTTGATGGTTATTCAGGTTACTATCAAATTGTGATTGCACCTGAAGATCAGGAGAAAACAACATTCACCTACCCATTTGGTACCTTTGCTTACCGACGAATGCCTTTTGGTCTTTGCACCGCCCCAGCCACATTCCAGAGGTGTATGGTTAGCATTTTTTCTGATTATGTAGAGAACATTATAAAAGTTTTCATGGATGATTTTACTGCTTATGGAGACTCTTTTGATACATGCTTGGATAACCTTACACTTGTTCTTAAGAGGTGCATAGAAACTAACCTTATTTTGAATTCTGAGAAGTGTCATTTTATGGTAACACAAGGAGTAGTTTTAGGTCATGTGATATCTTCTAGAGGTATAGAAGTTGACAAAGCAAAGATAGATCTTGTTCAATCTTTACCTTATCCCATAACTGTGTGGGAAGTGCGTTCCTTTCTTGGACATGCAGGCTTTTATCGACGCTTCATCAAGAATTTCTCAAAAATTTCATTGCCCTTATGCAAGCTCTTACAAAAGGAAGTGGTATTTCACTTTAATGATGAGTGCAAAAGAGCTTTTGACATGCTCAAAGAATTGCTAACAACAGCCCTAGTGATTCAATCACCGAACTGGAAACTCCCATTTGAGATCATGTGTGATGCTAGCAATTATGCTATTGGGGCTGTTTTGGGCCAACGTTTGGGGAAAGTTGGTCATGTTATCTATTATGCCTCACGGACACTAACTGAAGTACAGTGTAACTACTCCACAACAGAGAAAGAGCTATTGGCTATAGTTTTTGCTTTGGACAAATTTAGATCTTATTTATTGGGAACTAAAGTTATTGTCTATTCCGATCATGCAGCTCTTAGGCATTTGCTGGCGAAAAAGGAATCTAAGCCAAGATTGATCAGATGGATACTTCTTCTTCAATAATTTAATTTGGAGATTAAGGATAAGAAGGGAGCTAAGAATTTAGTTGCAGACCATCTTAGTCGGGTGGTTAAGGAGGGTGACGCGATACCATTACAAGATTTCTTCCCAGATGAACAACTACTTAAGGTGACAAATGTAGTGCCCTGGTATGCAGATTTAATCAATTATTTGGCTACCAAAACCTTACCACCAGAGCTACCTAGAAAACGAAGAGAGAAAATCAAGAGTGATGCTCGGTACTACATTTGGGATGACCCTTATCTTTGGAAGCAATATTCAGACCAAATGGTAAGAAGGTGCGTACCCAAAACTGAATTTGAATCCATTCTTATCTTCTGTCATTCATATGCATGTGGTGGACATTTCGGTCCTAAAAAAATAGCAAGAAAAGTGCTTAAATGTGGCTTCTTTTGGCCATCTTTATTTCATGATGCATATATATTTTGTAAGTCATGCACTCGTTGCCAATACTCAGGTAATGTGGCCCATAGGGATCAAATGCCACAAACCCCCATACTTATTTGTGAAATTTTTGATGTTTGGGGCATTGACTTTATGGGTCCTTTTCTTAATTCTTTTGGCAATGTTTATATTTTACTTGCTGTTGATGTGTCAAAGTGGGTGGAAGCAAAAGCCACCCGAATTGATGATTCTAAAGTGGTTGCAGATTTTGTCAAGTTTCACATTTTTGTTAGGTTTGGGATCCCACGGGAAATAATCAGTGATAATGGGACTCACTTTTGTAACCTTACTATAGCAGCACTGCTTAAGAGGTATGCTGTAAACCATAAGATTTTAACTGCCTACCAACCACAAATTAATGGGCAAGCCAAGGTATCTAATAGAGAGGTAAAGTCAATTTTAGAAAAAATAGTTAATCCGAATAGGAAAGACTAGAGTACAAGACTTGACGATGCACTATGGGCTTATAGGACTACTTATAAGACACCTATAGGGATGTCTCCATATTGATTGGTTTATGGAAAAGCATGTCATCTACCGGTGGAATTGGAGCATAAGGCATTCTGGGCAATTAAGCAGTGTAACATGGAGCGTTAGTCAACCCGAATGACATTTCAAGGAACTCATAATGTCCATACCTTTTCCTGAAAGTAGTCTTCAAAATATCTACGGCCTTGATCTTCAATTGGTGATACCCTTATCTAAGATCAATCTTTGAGACAACCTTTGCACCCTGCAACTGATCGAACAGATCATCGATCCTAGGCAAAGGATATCGGTTCTTGATGGTTAACTTGTTCAGCTCTCGGTAGTCGATACATAACCGTACACTACCGACCTTCTTCTTAACGAACAATACAGGTGCTCCCCATGGAGATATGCTTGGTCGTATGAAACCCTTATCTAGTAGTTCTTGTAATTGGGGCTTCAACTCCTTTAATTCGGTAGGGGCCATTCTGTTCGGTGCCCTAGACACCGGCTGTCACACCCCAATTCTGTACCATTCAAAATGGTGTGATGAACCGCTAACAAACCAACGGTTCAACCAGGATCTCTAACAGGCTATGTCCATTAAAAATAAAACCATACACATTCACAACCATAATCAGAATAAATACACAATAGCAGAAGTCTTATAGTAAATGAATTGAGAAATCTAACTGTAATAATCAAAATTAAAATATCAAGTTATTGTTGTATCAATTGAAACATAAATAATAAAATATCAATTACATTCCTTTTATAATTCAAATGAAAAATCTAATCGAATACGCATGCACTAGCATGAGGAGTCATGCGTATCCACTAAGTCTTCGGCTTTCATTGCAGCAACACGTGCGTACACTGGAGCACTCATATAATCTTCAACCGTAGTACCTGCATCATAAACTAAAAATATTCGACGTCGAGAGGGTGAACACACATCATGGCTCAGTGAGCAAACAAAACAATACAACAAACATATGCATGCATTCAATTCATATCTTTGGTCTGGTAAATAAGTTTGCAATGTGCTATAGAAATGATAGGTGGCCGTCGCACCTCTATACACTAGTGTGTGAAGCCGCCCAAAGGTAACGTTTATTGTCGTCCCACATGCACCCACCATGGACAATGTACACACAAAGGTCACGTTTATTGCTGTACCAGTTGCCCATACCAACACGTAAGCCCCTACTGGCGAGGGCTTGCAAACTGGGCTCGCAACTAACCAATCCTAATGTTAAAAAGTGTATCCAAGGCCTCACCCCAGCATCCCTCATTACGTCCATAGAGATAGGGCTAAGGCCCCCCGGTAGAGTCAGAGACTACACAGTCTGAGACCACCTCCCCTCATACCCTACGACATAATAGTTCTGCTAAGGTAATGGCGATACGACGATGTCAGTGGACAAGACTTGAGTTAGAGATAGATCTAGAGTGCTGAGGCCCTGCCTATGACACCTCCCCCTGATACTCGCTCGCATCAAGCACACCAACCACACACATACATCCACATGCCTATTCCTATCATCATCGTCATCATCATGTTATAAACAATAATTTAAATATGCATGAACAGTAATAATAAAAATATTGGATGACATGTTGAATGCACATAACAAGCATACACACATAGAATCAATCATGGCATTGGACTCAAGAATAAAACAGTTTATTATTAACCAATTAGTTTAAGTCTTGTTCCCTCACCTTTGCTTGATCATAGATCCTCTTTCAAGCTTTAAGAATCAAGTAAATATCACTATTATATCACTAGAAGACCTAATTAAGTCGATAGAATTTAATTATAATTAATTCTGATTTTAAAAAGCCTACTGTTAACTGGGGGTCGATGCCAGGGTCGGAGGTTCCATCGACCCTGGGTGCTACCACCTAGATTCTGGACTTCCCGAACACTGGGGGTCGATTGTCAGGGTCTGGTAGGGTCGATTGGCCATCGACCCCCCGTGCGACCCCCCGTGGGTTTAGTCAAAATTCTCATCCTACAGTCCATTCTTCATGGTTGGGGTCCTATGGCTTGCTTGTACAATCCATTCTACACATGTTCTATGGTCTAGAACCGTAGTTCATTCACCTATATGGATTTTATGATTTCCCCCATGATTTTCCATGAAAACCTAACCATGGGTAGATGATTTGGGTTTCTCCTAGATCATATCTTCTTCACTATCTATTCTAAGGTCTGTAGAATTACATGGAGATAGTATCCATACTTGAGAATTAGGCTTGTTTCTCTGAAGCCTTCTCTTTGATCTTCTTCTCCACTTTCCTTCTCTTTTCTTTCTCTTCTCCTTCTCTTCTCTTTCTCTCAATCCAATTAGGGTTCTAAAAGGAGTAAAAGAGGCTTAGGGATGTCCTATTTATAGAGTAGAAACTCCCAAAATAAGTCCCATTGAGATTAGGAAAGAATCCCATTGAAATTTAAAAAGTTCCCAATTCACGGTTTTTGTTGGCAGACTAAGGGTCGATGAGGGGGTCGGAGATCCCGTCGACCCCTAGTTCTAAAATGTCCGACCCGCGGTTAAAAACTCAGGGTATGACTTTTATACTGGGGGGGTCCGACCCTGCCTTGCTGGGTATGCGACCCTTCCCCTTATTTTAGTGTTTTTGGGACAGTTTAATTCTTGAGATCGGGATCTCCCTCACGTACTTGATCCTTTTGGCTCGACCATGATGGGTAGACCTGGTTCAAGGTGCTAAGACCGGGTTAGTTTGATACGGGTCTTACAACTCCCCCCTTCTTATAAAAATTTCGTCCTCAAAATTGTACATACCTTCCGAATCAAATAAATGAGGGTATTGCTTTCGCATAGCATTCTCTTCTTCCCATGTAATTTCTTCCATATCTCTACTTCTCTAGGTGACCTTAACATAATAGATGTCACGGTTGCATAGTCGTTGAATCTTTCGGCTGGTGATTTCAGTTGGTGTTACGTCAAATGTCAAATCATCAGTCAAATCAAGTAGATCTACTGTCAGAACGTGTGTTAGATCCTTGACATACTTCTTCAATAAGGAAATGTGAAATACGTCATGCAGACTTGACATGGATGGTGGTAGTGCTAACTGGTAAGCCACTTTTTCACACTTAGCTAGAATCTCATATGGCCCGACATATCTTGGACTTAGTTTCCCTTTCTGTCGGAACCATTTCAATCCTCGCATAGGTGATACTTTTAAGAATACTTTATCACCCACGACGAATTCAAGGTCTTGGTGTCAGGTATCTGCATATTGCTTCTGACGATTCTGAGCTGTTCTCACTCTTTCCTTGATAATGTCGATCACTCGACAAGTCTCTTCAACAAATTCTGGTCCAATAATACTACGTTCCCCAACTTCATTCCAAAACAAAGGAGTTCGACACTTTCGGCCATACAGTGCTTCATAGGGTGACATCTCTATAGTAGCCTGATAGCTATTGTTATAAGCGAACTCAATCAGTGGTAACTTTTCATCCCATGATCCTTTAAATTCAATTACACATGCTCGAAGCATATCTTCTAGAATCTGAATTATACGCTTTGACTGTCCATCTGTCTGTGGATGGAATGCAGTACTAAACTTCAATGTTGTACCCATAGCCTTTTGCAATCCTTCCCAAAACTTTGAAGTAAATCGTAAATCTCTATCGGACACAATGCTTTCAGGTACACCGTGTAATCGCACAATGTTATTCACATACTGCTTAGCTAACCTCTCCAGTATATACTGAGTTCGTATAGGTATAAAGCGAGCTGTTTTAGTCAGGCGGTCTACAATCACCCAAACTGCATCAACTACTCGAGGAGTCAATGGTAATCCTGTCACGAAGTCCATAGTGATGCAGTCCCATTTCCATGCTGGTTCCGGTAACGGCTATAACAGTCTGGCCGGTCTTTTTCGTTCAGCCTTTACTTTCTGACAATTTAGGCATTGAGACACGAACTTAGCTATATCTGCTTTCATTCCTCTCCACCAATATAATTTCTTTAGATCATGATACATTTTTGTACTTCCAGGATGTATCGAATAGATGGTGGTATGGGATTCTTTCATTAATCGGTGTCTAATGTCTAAGTTTTCTGTTTCGGGTACACATATTCTTCCTTTGTACTTCAGTACCTTTTCTTCGTCCAAGGTGAACTCAGGGTTAGTCCTACCTTTTTCGATGTCCTCTTGTACCGTTCTTAGGTAAGGGTCTAATTTGATAGCTGTCATTACTTCATCAACTATATCCGGTATAATCTTCAATGCGGCGAACATATTTGAAAACTGATGAATAAACCCTTGGTTGGCTGATCCATCTGGTGCATCTATCACAAACTGCTCATTACTGTGCTTGAATACCTTTTCGATAGTACACATTGCGGCAGTTGTGCTAACCTCTCCCTAAGATTTTATCATTGCCTTTCTACTCAACACATCGGCTACTACATTAGCTTTTCCCGGATGATACTGGATATCACAATCATAGTCTTTCAATAGTTCCAGCCATCTTCTTTGTCTCATATTCAGCTCCTTCTGATTAAATAGATAAGTAAGACTTTTATGGTCCGATTTAATATGAAATTTCTCTCCGTACAGATAATGTCTCCATATTTTGACAGCATGTACTACTGTCGCTAGTTCCAAATCATGAGTGGGATAGTTCTTCTCATGTGTCTTCAGTTGTCTTGAGGCATAAGCAATTACTTGTTCTCCTTGCATAAGTACACATCCTAATCCCAATCCTGACGCATCGGTGTACAAGATAAATGGTTGTCCTGGAATCGAGATGGTCAAGATTGGAGCTGATATCAATCTAGCCTTCAAGGTTTGGAAACTCTTCTCGCATTTGTCTGTCCAAACAAACTTCTCGACCTTCTTAGTCAAACTGGTAAGAGGACAGTAATTCGGGAATAGTCTTCCACAAATCATCGATAATATCCAGCTAGACCCAGAAAACTTCTAATTTCTGTAATGCTCTTCGGTGCTTCCCACTTTACAATAGCCTCGATCTTGCTGGGATCCACTTTAATTCCTTCAGCGGATACTACATGGCCTAGAAATGCGACTTCCTTTAGCCAAAACTCACACTTTGAAAATTTGGTGTATCTCCTTCCGTAGTCGCTGCAGAGCGACGTTTAGATTCTTAACATGAGTTTCCTCGTCTATGGAGTAGACTAATATATCATCAATGAATACAATAACCGACGTATCCAACATGTCGTGGAAAACCTGGTTCATAAGTTCCATAAAGGTTGTTGGTTCGTTTGTCAATCCGAAAGACATGACCAAAAATTCATAATGTCCATATCTGGTCCTGAATGCTGTCTTGGGAATATCACCATCCTTAATCTTCAGTTGATGGTAGCCTGACCGAAGATCGATCTTGGAGAACACTTTGGCACCTTGCAACTGATCGAATAGGTCATCGATCCGAGGCAATGGATACTGATTCTTGATTGTCAGTTTATTCAGTTCTCGGTAGTCTATACACAATCGAACGCTACCGTCCTTCTTCTTCACAAATAATACTGGCGCTCCCCATGGTGATATGCTAGGGCGAATGTAACCCTTGTCCAGCAGTTTGTAGTTGTACTTTCAATTCCTTCAGTTCAGTAGGAGCCATTCTATAAGGTGCTTTCGATACTAGTACAGCTCTAGGTATAAGATCTATAACAAACTCTGTAGCTCGGTCGAGTGGTAATCCTGGTAGTTCTTCAGGAAATATGTCTGGAAAGTCACGCACGACATCAATATCTTCCATTCGTGGTGTTTCCTTAGTAAGGTCGACCACAGATACTAAATACCCGACTGCTCCTTTCTCAAGGTACTTCTTAGCCTTTAGCGCAGAGAGTATGAGCTTTCGTTTCCGGGGAAGTTTAGTTCTCGAAAAACTGAACTCTGCTCCTTCCTTGTCCTTAAATGTCAGCTTCTTTTTGGCATACAATAGGTTTGTAGAATGCCAAACTAACCAGTCCATTCCCAAGATGACGTCAAAGTCTGCCATCTCAAGTTAGATCAAGGTTGCATCTAAGGTCTTTTCATTAATAAGAACTGGACATGGTCCATAACCTTTTTCTAACTCCACTTCTAATCCCATAGGTGATCGTACAAGTAGTTTGCACTCTAAGGATTTAAGGGGTAGATTTAACTTCTTTCCAAATGTCACAGATATAAAGGAATGAGTAGCTCCTGAATCAAAGAGTACTCTGGCGGGAATGTCATTAATAGGTACGATACCTGTGATTTGTTTTGGTTTAGTCTACATGCTCATACAATGTAATACAACTAACTAAAAATTTAAGTCATACCTGTGACCACATCAGGCGATGCGGTAGCATCCTCCGATGTAACCGCGTAAACTCGTCCTTGATGTAGCTACTTATTGGGCTTAGGACATTCCCTTGCCATATGTCCCACTTGGTTGCAGTTAAAACATTTTATCCCTTCAGTAATTGGCTTCGATTGCTGTTGAGCTATGGGAGTAGTCTTGGTTGCAGCGGTAAAGCCTTGAGCACGGAAGGGTTTGAATGTCTTGTTATTCCCTCCATTATAAGAATTTCAAACTGGCCTTTTGATACCTCTGTTTTGCATGAAATAACTCTCCTTCTGGCTCGATTCTATAACTCGAGCAATTTGTGCCGCTTCATTATAGATTTTCTTTTCATGTCCCAGAACGTGCTTGTGGATGCTTCCCTTAAGTCCCATGACGAACCTTCGGGTCTTTGTGTTTTCCTCTTGCATACTAGTGGGTGCAAAGAAGAACAGCTCTTCATAACGTTGTTGATACGCATCCACGATCATCTGTCCCTGATATAAACTCAGGAACTCTCTTTCCATAGAATCTCTAAAACTTATAGGAAAGTACTTCTCAAAGAACGCCTCTTTATTAATATCCCAAGTCAGTTGGGCATGCTTTGTTAATAAATAAGTCTAGTAGACCTCCACCAATGGTGTGCATCTCCTTTTAGCATAAAGGTGGCGCACAACACCTTTTCTTCTTCATTTAGTGTCATCATCATAAAATTTATTTCCATTTCATCAACCCAGTATGCCGGCCATAAAGGATCTGCTGGCTTGCCATTAAATTCTCTGGGCTTCAGTTTTAGAAAACGCTCCACCAGTTTGGAGTGGTCTAGTGGCTGTGGGACATACGCTCCATACATAGGTGGTCGGTATTGATATCCACCTTGAACTATCTCAGGATTTTGTACTTGAGCCTGCATGATAGGAGTCTGAGGTGCGTGGGGTACTGTGTTACTTCCCCCTGGTGCTGTGCTTGCCTGTCTTGCTGGCAATGGAGGTGTCTGTGCAGCTGGAGGAGTTTTGCCTATGGCAGCTTGTATAGTAGCTTGTGCTTGTTGCATTTGCTGCAGCTGTTGGGCCAAGTTCATTACGACTATGGCCAAGTCTGTAGGTGGAGCTGGCAGATTTGTAGGATTTGTCTGCCCATTTATGATGGACGGTGCCGTGTTCATGTTCCCCTGTGATTCTGGGTGTGTCTGGCTATTCTCCCCCATAGGTGGTGGTGGTGGAATAGAGTTACCGCTCTGTCTGGTTACTCTGCGTCCCGCCATTAATTAATCTGATAGTGGGATTGCTTGAAATCATTGGACACGAGAGACAATCATTAAATACTTCATTCTCATATTTTAAAACCACTAACAAATGCAAATTTCAAATTTTTCAGATCATTCTGTCAAAAATGCTGTATTTTCACTGCAGGGTCGATGGTGGGGGTCGATGGGTGTCCGACCCTCAGTCTGTGACCCTGGGAAATCACCCATTCTTCCCTAGAGCTGGGGGTCGATGGGGGGGTCGGAGGATGTTCGACCCAGGGTGCGAGCCCTCGTTCTCTGTTAGATTCCCGAGAGCCGAGGGTCGATGCGGGGGTCGATGGGTGGATCGATTGTTTTAATCGAATTTTCCGACCCCCGGACTAAAAATCTGATTTTTAAGTTCCGATTCAAAGTCCATTTCTCATTCTTTCTTCTCCGCTTCGACTCAACTCATCCCTCTGAGTTGCTACAGTAACAACTACGATCCGTTGGTGGTTTGCACTCCTTGTTTCGTCGTCTACACCTCCGCTACAGGTATGTCTTCTACCTTTTCATGTTTTTAGGTTTCTTTACCTATGTTTTTGCTCCTATATCTAGTATTTTTCAAATTAAACTTTTTCCAACCGTAAAAATTCGATTTTTATTGGGTGCTTTTGTTGTTGGTGACTCAAGGAATGAAAGCCCTCAAAAATATTTGAGTTTCATCGGTTGGTTATCGAGAAACTCAAGATTTACACTTTTTGCCCTAATTTTGTCGAGATTTTAAATTTCTTGAAATTTCTTGCAATTCAATCTAATTAGTTGAAATTTTTGACTGTATGAGTCTCACAGGATAGTTTAGGATCTATGTAAGTCCTCCTGCCCACGTGTATGGGTGAGAAGTGAGGCTTTTGACCAATTTACGTCATTATTATGTCGAAATTTCAGATTTTTCATCTCTACTAAGACATTATTTGTTTTTCTTTGTTATTTGCAAATACTATGGCTCGTACCGAGGTACCTAGTGTTCGCGACCGTCTTCGCTTCCATTCCACTGAAGCCGAGACACAGTATGCCCACTACGCTCACAAGAAAGTAGAGGGAGGCCTTTGGTGGTGATATGGGTTGGCTCCCTGTCATCACTTATGACGCCTGTACCTGTCCTGACTTGGCATGCCAGTTCTACTGTAATCTCCAGGTGGTGGGAGATTACAACGATGTTGAGAGAGGTGGTGAGCTTCGGATCACCAGCTACATCAAGGGGGTTGATGTTTCATTCGATTATCGGCAGCTGGCCGACTTGCTGGGTATCTCCTATGGTAGCCCCTTGGTATTCTGTGCCCCTGGAGAGCCCCAGTTCTTTTCTTTACAGATGAGGGCTGAGATAGATCGTCAGCTCATCAGACCTGATCGCTGGGAGATGAAAGCGAGTTAACTGCGTTCAGATCCATGGGTATACTGCAAGATCATTCAGCATAACCTGATACCGTAGAGTGGTCATTACGAGAGGCTCCCAGTTGACCCAGTATCTGTTGTACTGCATATGCACTAGGCAGCCCGTCTGCCTTCCCTATATCATTATGCGGACGATGATCAGTGCCACGTTGCCCAGTCACACTGGCAACCTTCCTTATGGACGCATGATCACTACCTTGCTTACCCGCCTAGGGGTTGATTTGTTGGATGAGAAGATTCAGGAGAAGTACTTCTCATCGCCTATGGATTGGGAGGCTATTTGCAAGATGGGCATGCGGGATGCCCAGGTCAGCCATGAGGAGAGGAACGCGATGCTGCGCCCTCTCACTAGAATGGAGATGGCTGACGCTGAGGCAGCAGCAGCAGCCGCTGGAGCAGGGGTTCATGGGGATGATGACGATATTCTATACATGGATGTAGTGCCATACCTCCTCCATCACCTACTCATGCTACTGGAGCTGGTCCATCTTCTTCAGCTGGTCCTTCGCATGCAGCTGGTCCTTCGTATGCTCCTTCTGATGACATGATGAGGATCTTACACGAGATACGAGAGGCTCATCGTATGTCTGACTTGAGGATGGGAGAGCTTCTAGAGGCTCAGCGTTCTTCCGATCAACGGGTGGGAGAGCTTTTGGTTGCTCAGCGTGTATCGGATCAGCGGATGGGAGAGCTTCTAGCTGCTCAGCACGTGTCGGATCAGCGGATGGGAGAACTGAGGGATGCTCAGCGTGTGACTGACCAGCGGGTGGCTGATCTCACAGCTAGTCTCCAGACGACCCAGACTCAGATAGCTTGGTTGATTAGAGTCTACGCTGAGGACTATGATAGAGACTGTAAGGCACCGCCTCCCCCATCACCTACAGCTTCTTGATATATTTCTTTCATCTTTCTTTTTGTACTTCAGAGTAACTGTCCGGACTGTGGACTGTACTCTGCTTTAATTATATATATATAAACATTTGTTCTTCCTTTTGGTTGTATATAAATTTGTTTCTCATTTAATAGATGCATTATTCTCTTTTAGTTTAGTCTCAAACAACACATATGCTTATGGTGTGTTATTATTACTTCTTTTAAATTTTTATCCTATCTCAGTTCACGACCTTTTGTGGAAGTATACGGTTTCACAGACAAGGCCTGAGATGCTCTGATACCAAGTTGTCACACCCCAATTCTGTACCATTCAGAACGGTGTGATGAACCGCTAACAAACCAATGGTTCAACCATAATCAGAATAAATACACAATAGCGGAAGTCTTATAGTAAATGAACTGAGAACTCTAACTGTAATAATCATAATTAAAATATTAAGTTATTATTGTATCAACTGAGACATAAATAATAAAATATCAATTACATTCCTTTAATAATTCAAATGAAAAATCTAATCGAATACGCATGAGTTGCACTCGCATGAGGAGTCATGCATATCCACTAAGTCTTCGGCTTCCATTGCAGCAACACACACGTATATCGGAGAACTCATATAATCTTCAACTGTAGTACCTGCATCATCAACTAAAAATATTTGACGTCGAGAGGGTGAGCACACATCATGGCTCAGTGAGCAAATAAAACAATGCAACAAACATATGCATGCATTTAATTTATATCTTTGGTCTGGTAAATAAGTTTGCAATGTGCTATAGAAAGGATAGGTGGCCGCCGCACCTCTATACACGAGTGTGTGAAGCCGCCCAAAGGTAACGTTTATTATCGTCCCACATGCACCCACCATGGACAATGTACACACAAAGATCACGTTTATTGTTGTACCAGTTGCCCATACCAACACGTAAGCCCCTGCTGGTGAGGGCTTGCAAACTAGGCTCGCAACTAACCAATCCTAATGCCAAAAAGTGTATCCAAGGCCTCACCCCAGCATCCATCAATACGTCCATAGAGATAGGGCTAAGGCCCCCAGGCAGACTCAGAGACTACACGGTCCGAGACCACCTCCCCTCATACCCTACGACGTAATAGTTCTGCTAAGGTAATGGCGATACGACGATATCAGTGGACAAGACTTGAGTTAGAGATAGAGCTAGAGTGCTGAGGACCCGCCTATAACACCTCCCCCTGATACTCGCTCGCATCAAGCACACCAACCACACACATACATCCACATGCCTATTCCTATCATCATCGTCATCATCATGTTATAAACAATAATTTAAATATGCATGAATAGTAATAATAGAAATATTGGATGACATGTTGAATGCACATAACAAGCATACACGCATAGAATCAATCATGGCATTGGACTCAAGAATAAAATAGTTTATTATTAATCAATTAGTTTAAGTCTTGTTCCCTCACCTTTGCTTGATCGTAGATCCTCTTTCAAGCTTTAAGAATCAAGTAAATATCACTATTATATCACTAGAAGACCTAATCAAGTCGATAGAATTTAATTAGAATTAATTCTGATTTTAAAAAGCCTACTGTTAATTGGGGGTCGATGCTAGGGTCGGAGGTTCCATCGACCCTGGGTGCTACCACCCAGATTCTGGACTTTTCGAACACTGGGGGTCGATTGTCAGGGTCTGGTAGGGTCGATTGGCCATCGACCCCGGGCAACCCCCCGTGGGTTTAGTCGAAATTCTCATCCTACAGTCCATTCTTCGTGGTTGGGGTCCTATGGCTTGCTTCTACAATCCATTCCACACATGTTCTATGGTCTAGAACCGTAGTTCATTCACCTATATGGCTTTTATGATTTCCCCCATGGTTTTCCATGAAAACCTAACCATGGGTGGATGATTTGGGTTTCTCCTAGATCATATCCTCTTCACTATCTATTCTAAGGTCTGTAGAATTACATGGAGATAGTATCCATACTTGAGAATTAGGCTTGTTTCTCTGAAGCCTTCTCTTTGATCTTCTTCTCCATTTTCCTTCTCTTCTCTTTCTCTTCTCCTTCTCTTCTCTTTCTCTCCATCCAATTAGGATTCTAAAAAGAGTAAAAGAGGCTTAGGGACATCCTATTTATAGAGTAGAAACTCCCAAAATAAGTCCCATTGAGATTAAGAAAGAATCCCATTGAAATTTGGAAAGTTCCCAATTCATGGTTTTTGTCGGCAGACTGGGGGTCGATGAGGGGGTCGGAGATCCCGTCGACCCCTGGTTCTAAAATATCCAACCCCCGGTTAAAAACTTAGGGTTTGACTTCTATACTGGGGGGGTCCGACCCTGCCTTGCTGGGTATGCGACCCTCCCCCTTATTTTAGTGTTTTTGGGTCAGTTTAATACCTGGGATCACGATCTCCCTCACGTACTTGATCCATTTGGCTTGACCATGATCGGTAGACCTGGTTCAAGGTGGTAAGACCGGGTTAGTTTGATACGGGTCTTACACCGGCGCCGACCCTGGCATAAGGTCTATCACGAACTCTGTAGCCCTATCTAGAGGTAGACCTGGTAGATCTTCTGGAAATACATCCGAAAACTCTCGTACCACATCTAGATCTTCCATCTTTGGCACCTCAGCAGTTATGTCGACCACAGACACTAAATACCCCACTCCTCCCTTCTCTAAGCATCTCTTAGCTTTTAGGGCGGAGAGGATCAGCTTCCGCTTCCTAGGTAACTTGGTCCTAGTGAAGCTAAACTCCTTGCCCTTCTCATATTTAAGCACAAGTTTCCTTTCACCACATAATAAGCTAGCTGAATGATGGCCTAGCTAATCCATTCCCAAGATGATGTCAAAGTCTGCCATCTCGAGTTGTACCAGATTTGCTTCTAGGTTTCGGCCCTCAATACTAACTGTACACGGCCCATAGTATTCATTCAACGCCACTTCGACTCCCAACGAAGAGCGAACTATCAAGCTTGGGTTCAAACACTTGACAGGTAATTCCATTTGCTTCCCAAAAGAAATAGAAACGAAGGAGTGCGTGGTCCCAGAATCAAAAAGTGTTCTGGCGGGTATACCAGCTATATTTACAGTCCCAGTAACCACATCAGGTGATGCGGCTGTCTCCTCAGTGGTGACTGTAAATATCTTTCCTTGTTGTGGCAGTTGCTTCTTGGGTAGAGTATAGGTTCTTGCATAATGACTCAATTGCTAACAGTTGAAGCATTTGACATTTGGGTTCTGTCCAACAAACTGTGACAGTGGTGGTGGTGCACTAGTGTTCCTTGCAGGCACCACAGCAGACTGAGCCATGTATGGGCGGAATGGTCTTGTATTTCCTCCACCTGAAGTCTTAGTGGCGGGCCTCTTCAGTTCCCTGTTCTAAGCAAAGAAGTTGTCTCTTTGACTGGATTCAATTACCCTGGCAATCTGCACAGCCTCATTATATATCTTCTTTTCCAAACCCAAGATGTGCTCTCGGATACTTCCTCGTAATCCCATGGTGAAGCTATGGGTCTTGGTTTCTTCTTCTTGCATGCTTACCGGAGCGAAGAAGAACAGCTCTTCATATCTCTGCTGGTATGCATCAACCGTCAACTGGGATTGCTGCAGGTTGAGGAATTCCTTCTCCATTTGATCTCTAAAGCTCTTCAAAAAGTATTTATCGAAGAAAGCTCCTTTGAATATTGCCCAATCGTTCTGAGTGTGCTTTACCTCTAAGTATGACCAGGTAGAATTCCACCAGGCTTTGGCATCTTCCTTGAGCATGTGCGTAGCAAACAACACCTTCTCATCTTCCGTACAAGTCATCAAACGGAAGTTTTTTCTCTATTTCAGACACCCACTGTGCAGGCCACAGTGGTTTCCCTGGTTTCCCTGTGAAAGTAGGGGGTTTCAGTTTCAAGAACCTATCCACCACTCGGCTTAGGTCATTCTACCCTTGTGCATTCATTTCGTACCATGGTGGTGGGTATGGATATATTCCTTGATAGATAGATGACGATGGAAATTGGTGTGGTGGTTGTAGATTTTGTCCTTGGCCCATCGGCCCAATACTACCATCCATTGGCAGTGAGGTGTTATCTCTTCCAGACTCAGGCGTACCTTCTGTAGGAATATATCCCGGTGGCCTGAACATCTTCAGCATCTCGTCCAGTAATGTTTTCTGTTGAGCTTCCATCTGAAACACCAGATTCATCACAATTGTTTCAGAGTTTGTGTAAGGAGGTCCTGGCAAATTTGTGGGTGCTCTGGGACTCTGCCTCTCTTCACCGTTTGGGTTCACATTTTGCGCATCAACAGTTCTTGTTTCTATGTTGTCCTCATCTTGGCGTACCCTGGAGTGGTGACGCCTTCATGAGCCTCTACGACCGTTTCCGCCTACCATCTCAGATAAATTTTCCTGCTTGGATCTGAGAAGAAGACATAACACATGAGGTACAATCGAATAATCATAATAGTGTTAGTTTTTAACAATTGCAAGGTGAAACTCGTAAGGAAACTTAAATCAAAATTTTACAAAATTTTCCCAAAATTTTCTGGGTTTCCATTAGTGGTCCGGTCGCAACATACTGGTCATGGAACTGGATAAAGTAGTGCGACCGGTATGTCCAAGCGGACAAACTTCTAGGATTCCCGAGGGGTACCGATCGATGTACCGGTCACAACCCTTTGGGAAATGGAGCGACCGGTATAGTCGACCGGTCTGAATTTTCTCCTGACCGAGGGGTACCGGTTGACTTTACCAGGGGGTACCGGTCGACCGGTATGGGCAAAACCGTCGATCGGTATGGGCTCTGATACCAAGTTGTCACACCCCAATTCCGGCTGAACCAGAAGTGTGAGTGAACCGTCACTGAACCAACGGTTCACACTAGGATCTCAATAAGACCGTGTCCACTCATACAAATCATTGCACATAACCACAATCAGAATATAATAAATACAACAGAAGTCTTAAATAAAATGAACTGAGTAATCTATTGATAAATTTAAATAAAATATTCAATTATTCAAATTCCCAAAACTTAAATAAATATTTTTACATCACTGTATTTCCAACAGAAAATAAAAAGAATAAATTAAAATCAAATCCTAAAGGTACACGCAGAAAGGGCACTCACATGAAGCGTCATGCTCGTCCTCTCCTGCTTGCACGTCCAGGGCAGCCATGCCTCCATACACTGGAGCGTCCACGTAATCCTCCACTGTATAACCTGCATCAACATCTAAAAACATGTATATATACAAGGGTGAGCTCACAACTTAGCTCACTAAGACAATCAGACAATGCAACAAACATATGCATGAGTAACATTCACATCATGGTCTGGTTTTAAGTTTGCAATGTGCTATAGAAAGGATTGGCGGCCACCGCACCTCTATACATGAGTGTGTGAAGCCGCCCAATGGATCAAACACCACTGCCATCCCACATGCACCCTATCATGGAATAGAGATAGAGCTAAGGCGTCTGGATCAAACACCGCCAACACCTCCCCTGATACTCTACCCATACCAACACGTAAGCCCCAATTGGCGAGGGTTTGCAAACTGGGCTCGCAACTAACCAATCCTACATGTCATCACAGTAGGTCCTGTCCTAGCGTAGCTCCCTACGGCATAGAGATAGAGCTAGAGTCTAGTGGCCAGGCCGGAGACCACAGTGCCACTTCCTCCCCCTGATACCCTACCCGCACCAAGCATGCTAAGACGGAACGATATGAAAGGTGCTAGTGTGAGGAATGATCCTAGACCTCCAGTCCTTCCCATTCCACACACCAACGAAAACAATCACATGCCTAACAGTCACAACCTAGCATAGCAAGTATCCATGAACAATAATAATAACTGAAAGTAAAGGATGACATGCGAGAATGCGCAAACATCAATCCACAGAACCATAATCATTAACAACGGTTTACTGTTATTAAATTATTAAGGTTTAGGTCCGATTCCCCTACCTGACGCTTAATTGATATCTTTCTTTGCGTCACAAGGTCCAAACTTGCTATCACAAGGTCCTACACGATATTAGGGTTTAGTCAGAATAGTTTTCTTAGGGTTTACGTTGGTCAAAAAACCAACTGGGTTAAAAACACTCTTCATAGAGCAGACCGATCACAGGTACTGGTCGTAGCACTGTGGGGAAAACCTACGATCGGTATGGTCGACCGGTCCCCACAGACCAGTCCTTGAGAGGTACCGGTCACAGTACTGGTCGCATATGGTGTGACCGGTATGTCTTTGGAAGACCATACACTTGGTTCTCGCCTTCCGTCGGTCACCCCTTATTGATCCTAGGGTTTTATCCTATTCATTATAGGTCGAAACATTGAGTTAGAGTTGTTTCCAACTCCATTTAAGTCCTAGTTTCGATGATCTTTAACCTAGAACTTGAATCTAGGGTTTACCACTAATTTAGGGTTTGACGGCAAACAGGGTTTAGATCAATACCTTGCTTTGCATGGTATTGATTCAATCATAGCTAACCCTCCTATAATGTAGAGGAAGGTTTGAGCACTTACCGTTGACTTGCTGTAACTTGTTTTTCGTCGAACGGCACTGGCGTCTCTTCCCTCTCCTTCCTAGCTTATTCTCCTTCTTCAACCTCTTTATCCTTTCTAGGGTTTGTGAGGATCAATGGAAAAGGTTTTAGGAGGTTTAAGGGTCCTTATATAGAATAGAATTAGGTTAGGAAGCATCCTAACATTAGGAAAGTCCTTCAATTTGAAATTTGGAAAGTAGGACCCGCAGAGATCCGTTTCTGGATCCATGCTGCGCAGGCCATACCGGTCGACCATCGATCGGTACCATAGACTGGTACCATCGATCGGTATGAAGTTTTTCATACTTAAATTGGTCCGATTTGTCCAATTTCATACCTAGTTGTCATCCGCTCGTCCCGTCTGATTCAGTGATGATTGGAAGACCTGTTATGACATGAAACAAGGTTTAGATCAGGTTCATGGAGTGCGGGTCTTACATGTGCTATAAAAAGGTTTAGAGGCTCCCACACCTCTATACACGAGTGTGTGAATCCACCCAATGGATCAAACACCACTGTCGTCCCATATGCACCCACCATAGAATAGAGATAAAGCTAAAGTGTCCAGATCACACACTGCCAACACTTCCCCTGATGCCCTACCTATACCAATGCCTAAGCCTTGGCTGGCGAGGGCTGGCAAACTGGGCTGGCAACTAACCAATCGTAATGTCATCCAGTGTATCCAAAGCCTCACCCCAGTAACCCTCAATATGTCCATAGAGATAGAGCTAAGGCCCCCCAATAGAGTCGAAGACTACACGGTCCGGAACCACCTCCCCTGATGCCCTACGACGTAATAGTTCTGCTAAGGTAATGGCGATACGACGATGTCTGTGGGCAAGACTTGAGTAGAGATAGAGCTAGAGTCTGGTGACTAGGATGAACCACAATGTCACGCCCTCTCCTTGATGCTCCACTCGCATCCAACACACTCAACACACTAACCACACACATAATCACATTCCTATTCCTAGCATCATCATCATCATGTTATAAATAGACAAAAGTAAATATGCATGGGCAGTAATAACAGTAATATTGGATGACATGTGAGATGTACATTACAAGCATATAAGCATAGAATCAATCATGGCATTGGACATAATAAAATAAAACAGTTTATTATTAGCCAATTAGTTTAGGTCTTGTTCCCTCATTTGTTATAAATGTTCAACCTTCTCCAAGCTTCTTAATTCACTCTTGAACCTCTTGGAAACCACATAAATTTGTAAGTTCTAAGTTAGGGTTCAAGCTCATCAATTTATAGTAGTCAATGGTCCATACTAGTATCAAACAGACCTCCAGAAGCTGAGTGGTCGCAGGTGTGATTGCACCTGTGGTCTCAGTTTCTGCGACCACAGGGTGTGGGGTCTATATGTGTGGTCGCATATCATGCAACCACACACATGCGACCACACCCTCCTTGGAACCTTCTCGAGGGCGTGTGGTCGACACATGTGCCTTGTGTGGTCGATTAAACTACGACCTCACGAGTGTTGGTCGACTTTTCCACTCTCAATGCAATACCTTCATGTTTTGATTCCTTAGCTTATCATTATGATCCTTCCTATGATTGTTCTATGGCTTAAAATTCATACTTTTACATCATCCTTTACCCTAATAGATTCCCTCCATAGATCTCTTAAGAGTTTTGTCCATGGTCTTAGGATTGAGATCTTACTTTGAATCAATCTCTCCTCCATAACCTATTCTAGGCATTTAATTAATGTAGGGAATCATTCCATACCTTAAACTTGCTGGAGAATAAGAGCTTTCTCTATAATTCCTTCTCCTTGTCTTCCTCTTCAATTCTCCTTCCCTTCCTACTCCTCTCTTTCTCTCCCTTTTAGTTTGGGTTCTAAAAGAGTGGAAGAGACTAAGGGACGTCCTTTATATAGAGGAAAACATCCATATAAAGTCCTACTTTGATTAGGAAAGAACCCCCTTTCAGAATAAGAAGGTTTCTTAATTTCAGAATCAGTATACCATCGTGTGGTCGCATGTGGGGTTACAGTAGCCGTGGACCACACGTCTCAGATTTGGGTGGTCTCAACATTCTGAGGTGTGGTCGACCACACCTGTTTAGGTATGCGACCACACACTCTTAATTAGATGATTTTGGTTCGAATTACATACCTAGCCTTGTGGTTTCTTCATACAATTGGTTGACTTGAGCCGGTTATGATGGGAAGACTAATCACGACAAGAATATGTAAGGTTAGACTAGGTTCGTGGTGTGCGGGTCTTACAACTCTACCACCCTTAAAAGAAATTTTTCTTCAAAATTTACACGTACAAATCTTACAACTCCCCCATCCTTAAAAAAATTTCATCCTTGAAATTTAAATATTCTTCGGAACTGAATAGGTGGGAATACTTCTTCCGCATTGCATCTTCCTCTTCCACATCTTAACTTCTCTAGGTTACCTTTACATAATAAAGATCCCGGCTCTGGAGATGTTGTACCTTTCAACTGGTGATCTAGGTTGAAACCACTTCGAGAGTTAAGTCTTCTATCAAATCCGGTCGATCAGCGGTCAATACCCGTGATGGATCTCTAACATACTTTTTCAATAGAGACACGCAAAATATGTCATGCATACTAGACATGGATGGCAGTAACGCTAACTGATATGCCACCTTCCGACGTCTAGCTAGAATTTCGTATGGCCCGATGTACCTTGGACCTAGCTTTCCTTTCTGTCTGAACCATTTTAAGCCTTACATAAGTGATATTTTCAGGAATACTCTATCACCCACAACGAACTCTAGGTCTCGGCGTCGATTATCTGCAAACTGTTTCTGATGATTCTGAGCTGTTCTAACTCTTTCCTTGATTATGTCGACTACTTTGCAAGTTTCTTCCACAAATTCAGGGCCTACAATTCTTCGCTCTCCGACTTTGTTCCAAAACAAAGGAGTTTGACATTTCTACCATTACCATGCTTCATAGGTGACGTCTATATGGTAGCTTGCTAGTAAAATTAATCAATGGCAACTTCTCAACTCAAGCTTCTTTAAAAAAATAGTTTCACAGGCTTGGATAATACCGTCTAGGATCTATATAGTCTGCTCCGATTGTCTGTCAGTTTGAGAGTGAAATGCGATGTAAAACTCCAACTTTATTTCCATCGCTTTCTGTAGTTTCTCCTAAAACTTTAAGGTAAAACGTGAGCCTCTATCCAACACCATGCTCTCAGACATGATAAGTGTATAATTTTATATTTTTTTTATTCCTTTTGCATTATGATTTTTAGAGTGTTTTATACCTTATTGAGCTTAATAGAATTTATTTTATGAGTTTGGTATATTTTAAAAATTTTGTTAATTAATTAATAAAAGATGAAAAAATTCTAGCACTCTTAATAATAACGTTTTGAATTTCATGTAGGATTCTGACATGGAAAGAGTTCGTTTGGGTTTCCAAATGTGGTTTTAAAATCTGATATGGAAAATTGATTCAAATCTAAACCAGAGAAGGAAGGTTGCTACACACGGAAGGTTTACTATTGGAAGGCATTGATTAATTGTTGGAAATCTTGAGGAGAATATACACAACTATAGAATCTTACAAAATTTGGTAGATTTGGAGGTGACAATTGTTTAATAATGGAATGATTTTCATCTAATCTAGGAATGAAGATTTTGTTTAATTTTTATTTCCATGTAATAAGGTTGTCAAATCTAGGCATACCAATTTTAGTCTTGTATTTTAGCTATTTAAACAATGTAAAGCCCATGTAAAGATCATCCAAGAGTGATTGAGAAAGAAGGCAGTAGCTGAAGAACAACTCTCTTTCTTTTATTCTTGTGTTCTTGAAGAAGTCATGTGTGGCTAATTTTCTTATCTTTGGTTAGACGGAGCTCAAGCCATCATTGTAAACTTGTGAGACTTGTTTTTATTTATTGATTTTTAATTGAATATTTGTCTTTCTTTCAATTTATGGGTATTATGATTGATGAATGGGTTGATTAGGAGTACTACTAATTGATTTATTTATCTAATCGATTGTTAGATTAGAATTGAATTGCTATCAATTGATTATTCTATGTCATTGGCAATGAGGATTGATGTTAATTGACAAGTTAATGTTATATTCCTAGGAGAAATCAGATTAAAGTAATTAAACCACGCTGGTGTGTGCTTAACGTTTAATTCAATTGTCTTTCTAATTGTTATTGCTATTCCTGAATCAAATCGAGAGCCTAGTCTTGAGATTGATTTAAGAGTAAGGGTACTATTAATAAGCTATCTTTTAATAGACCAATCTTAAGGAAAGACTAAGGATTTTAGGCCTAGTCTTAATTTTCTTGATTGATTATTCAATTGGAATTGATTATCCTTTATGTCGATGAACAAGTTTACGAGATGGTGTAAGTATCCTTTTGACCGAAGCTTTCTCTTATTGGTTTAATAGTTGATATTTGTATTACCTTGCTCTTTATTCTTGCATTTTAGATAATTAATTACTGTTCTTTTCTATTGCAAACATAGCCCCCTCCATACGTAGGATACCAATAAAGTTGTGCTAATAAGATCAATCAGAATCTACTTTAATACAACAATTGATTATTTTCTGAGTCTTATTTCATTTTCCTTTGTTTTTCTCTCTTTAGGTTAATTAAACATTTTAATCTTGATCATACAATCCTTGTGGGTTCGACCCTTACTTGCTACTATCTACGTTTCATAGTAAGGTAATTTAATTTGAGCGCTTGACACGCATCAACATAGCATTCAATCAGATAATATTATCCACATACAGCTTAGCTAGCCATTCCAAAGCACACCAAGGTCGTATAGAAATGAAATGAATTGTCTTCATAAGGTGATCAACAATCACCCAAACTGCGTCAACCGATCTGGGAGTCAGTGGTAAACCGTTGACATAGTCCACTGTAATGCAGTTCCACTACCAAACTAGCTTTGATAGTGGTTATAGTAAGCCTGCTGGTCTTTATTTTTCAGCCTTCACTTACTGACAATTCAGATACTGAACCACGCACTAAGCCATATCTGTTATCATTCCTCTTTACCAGTACGATCTCTTCATGTTTTAGTATATATTGGTACTCCAGGATATCCTGAATATAGAGTATAGTGGGCTCCTATCATTATCCTATTCATGATGTCAGAGTCTTCACCTTCAGGTATGCATAATCATCCTCCGTATCTAAGTACCTTATCTGAATCCAATGTAAAGTCTGGGTTAGGTTTTCCTTTCTTTAAATGTTCTTGCATTGTTCTTTGATACGGATCTAACAAAATTACTTCTTTTACTTCGTTCATCAATCAAAGATAATCTTTAATGCTGCAAATGCAAGCGAGGAACTATTGCTCCATAAGTTCATCCATAAGTTCTCACTCAATTGGATCATCATGAGTTTCTATTATATGTTGTTCTTTTTTTAAATCTGAATATGTTGTTGTGGAATATAAGACGGCATTTATACTGGGTCCTTCCTCAGACTTTATATTGCCATTTTTGCTCAAGGCCTCAACTACTACATTAGCCTTGCTCGAGTGGCATTGAATATCGCAGTTTAATCCTTCAGGTGTTCTAACCATCTCCTTTGCCTCATGTTCAACTCTTTCTAGGTGAAGAGCTAAATAAAACTCTTGTAATCTAATTTAATCTAAAATTTCTCTCCATATTGATAATGTCTCAAAGTTTCGATTGCATTAATCGCTGCCGCTAACTCCAAGTCATGAGTAAGGTAACTCTTCTGATGCTCCTTTAGTTATCTTGAAGTATATGCAATCACTTGTTTACCTTACATCAACCCGCATCCTAGACCCAATTCGAAAGCATTAGTATATAGGGTAAAAGGTTTCCCCTGGTGCCAGAATGATCAAGACTGGAGCTAATATCACCTTTGTTCTTAGAGTCTGGAAACATTCTTCACACTTGTTAGTCTAAATAAACTTCTCTCATTTCCTGGTTAGCTTGGTAAGAGGTATTGCGATCTTAGATTGGTCCTCCAGGATCACGAATCGTCTGTAATAACCAGCTAAACCCAAGGAACTTCTAATCTTTGTAATGTTCTTAGGCGTTTCTCACCCCACAATAATTTCTATCTAGATGGGATCCACCTTTATTCCTTCTAAGGATATTATGTGGCCTAAGAATTGTACTTCATTAAACTAGAACTCATATTTATTAAATTTAACATAAAGCTTCTCCCTTCTTATCCATTATAAGTCTGCTCTAAGATCTGTTACAAGACTTTCTTTGTCTTTGGAAAAGACCAAAATATCATCTATAAAAGCTATGATCGAAGTGTCCAACACGTCATGGAATACCCAGTTCATAAGCTCTATAAAATATGCAGGTGCATTGGTCAAACCAAAGACATAACTAGGAACTCATAATGTCCGTACCTGGTTTCGAAAGCTGTCTTCAAAATAATACTGTCCAAATTCTTTAGTTGATGATATCTTGATCGAAGGTCAATTTTAGAAAATACCTTTGCTCCTTGTAGCTGATTAAATAAGTCATCGATCTGAGGTAGTGGGTATTGATTTTTGATTATTAGCTTGTTCAATTCTTCATAATCTATACACAACCGAACACTACCATCCTTTTTCTTCACTAATAGCACTGGCGCTCCCCGTGATGAAATACTTGGCTGATTAGAACCTTTTTCTAATAACTCCTGTAGTTGAGTCTTCAGTTCCTTCAACTCCATAGGAGCTACTCTATAGGGTGCCTTTGACACAGATGCCCTTCCTGGTAATAAGTCGATAATGAACTCAGTCGCATGATTAGATGGCAACCTGAGTAAGTCTTCTGAAAATACACACATCACATCAATATCTTCCATCTATGGTGCTTCTTTGGTAACATCTACCTCAAATACCATATATCCAACTCTTTTCTTTTCAAAGCATCTCTTGGCCTTTAGTGCAGAGAGTATGAGCTTTCGCTTCCTAAGAAATATGCTTCTAATAAAATCAAATTATGTGTCATCTTTGTTCTTAAATGATGACCTCTTCTATGCACATAATCACTTGTAGAGTGTGGAGACAACCAATCTATTCCCAAGATGATGTCAAAGTCTGCCATCTCAAATCTAATTAGGTCGCATCCAAGTTTCGTCCATCCATATGATTCAAACATTGTTCATAACACTCACCCAATACAACATCTAGTCCAAAAGGGCTTGAACTAGCAAAATCTGGTTTAAAGGTCTTAATGGCACATCTAGCTCCTTCATCTCTTTTGGTTGTTCAAAGACTATCGTCAATAATCTCATATCTCAAAAAGCTCATTAGCTTACACCAATAATCTTATATTACAATCGTTAGCTTATATCTCTTTTATCACTGCTGCTTTATCCTGATCTCTCTTTCATATATCTCGAAAAGCATCTTTTGATTGTTTACTCATTACATATTCCAAGTCTACCTATAAGCATTAGGGTATATGCTTATAATTTCATTAATTCAGCCAAACTCTTTTGATCTTTACTTAATCATCTCACTCGACATTGGGCATAACTCAATAGTAATTATGCTAATGTGAATACTATTAATGCCATGATTTTTGACTTTATCCTTATATCCACTCTTAGATATGCTTTTAGAAACTTTTGTCTAGTAAAAAATTTATACCGATATAGCCATCTGTTACTCTACTTGAGTGTTATCTACTCTTTACTGGTTACTCTTGGTAGTTTTCACTTCTTGCTTATGCACTCCTTTATAAACCATGACTCAAATTCATCCATCTAGTAATCTCAAAATAGATTCTCCATTACTTTATCTGAGGTTTCTTAGTTATAGAATCTAATCTGAATTCAATTGTCTTCCCTCCAATAATTTCCTTATTAATTAAGTATCCTCATCAACAGAGATCCGGGGATGTAAGAATCAGAATGTTTATCCAAAAGCAATTTGTTTCCTTCTTTCGAATTCAGTATGATGACGAACACTTGTTTTATCTAGTGAACCTAGATTTAAAGGATCAAGAGTAAATCTATAGTAATTCAACTGTCATCCAAATGTCATTTGGTTGCACGGTGGTCATAATACATGGAAATAGAGATTCTACAGCTCTTAACCTCATGGTTATAGGTTCTATCGAGTATATAATACCGTTGGTCAAGGCATTACGGGAGTTAATCTAGAGAAAGTTTTGGTACATCAATAAATCAGGTATAAATAAAAAAGATGTACATTCAGAATTATTAAACCTTTAACTGATCATTCAGTTCACATCTGTATTCATGTTGTCGATCAAGGGAGTAGCTTAGATTGGTATAACCAGGACTAATTCTAAGGAAATAATATCTATGACTCCAATTGACAGGTGGAATCAAGAAGGTACCCTGTCAAGGCACGATAATTTAAAATCAGGTATGTGCATCCTCTACAATCATAAGAGTAAATCAATGATGCACCACATCCTATATAAACTTGTCTAGTTGTATGGCCACAATAGATTTTATCCCTTGATAAAAACATCAGAGCTTTATTTTAAGGAAACATTCCTCAATCCTTGTCAGATCATTCTACCATGGGGCAACTATCCCATACATTGGTGGCTGATAAGGGTAACCACCTTGATACACTGCTTGTTGTGCACTAAGCTTCTGCACTGGGGTATGCATTACTAGGACTTGTTGTACATTTGGCACTGTGTTATGGCTAACAGGTACAGGAGATACAATATTGTTACCAACTAGTATCATACAAGGTCTAACCTGGAGGTGTTGGTGTAGCATTGACAACTTGGGTAGCAATTCCCATGGTAACTTATATATCCAATATCATCTGTTGTTGCTCTTGCATTTTATCGGACGAAATTTGTTACAACCGTGGCTAAGGCATTTTATAATACCCACACTCCACTAACATGGTTTAATCGTGTCGTGCCAGGTCTTCCCATCATTCCTTGACCAAGTGGACCGAGCGTGTGAAGATGGATCACAAAGTAAGTATAAAAATTGACTCAACACCCAAAACTGTATACATATGGTCGTACACCTGGGTAGGTACGATCGACCATATGGAAAGAAACAATGGTCACTGATCAATGACCCTACGGTTGATGATTTTGACCCTACGATCGACGAGTTCTACGATCGTAGCCATCGACCATAAGACCCCAGGTCAGACTCTGAGTTTTGGAAACTTTCCTAAATTAAGGGATTTCTTTCCTAATTGAAAGATGACTCTATATGGAGAGTTTTCCTCTATATAAAGGATGTCCCTCAACCCTTTTTCACTCTTTTAGAACATTAGTAAACCCTAGAGAAAGAAAAAGAAAGAGAAGGAAGAGAAGGAGAAGAAGAAAAAACTAAGGAGAGGAATTTGCTGAGAAGAGATTGGCTCTCTATTACAGGCAAAGGTATGAACCGAATCTCTGGAGATGTAAACTCTAAGGAATAAAACTTCTATAGAAGATGGGCAATATCAACCTATTATGATCTATGTGATTTCCTTGAGAAAATCCCAAGGAGAACCATGAGAAGTGAGTTTGATGATTAGGGTTGATATGAAACTATTAATGATGGCCATAGGATGACCTTAGAATAAACCTAATTAAAGATCAGAGGACTTGACCCAGGAAGAACTCGAATTGCATGTAGTCTGTGACCAAAAATCCCAAGGTCACAGCTACAGTCGACCATAGCATGACCAGCCTGATCAGAGGATCGACCATAGACATTCAGGAAGATTCAAGAATCATATGGTCGTAGCTACGGTCGCACCATATGCGACCGTAGGGTATTGACCGTAGGCAGTAAGGTCGATACAGTATGAGGCCATAGGACCAATCAGACACCTATCAGTGCTCCCCGACTATTGTAACATGTTACATATGAACCCTAACTTAAATTCATATAACTTTTAGGTTGTTAAATTGATTGAAAGAGAATTGCAAGGCTTTAAAGGAGATCGAGTATTGCTAACAAGTGAGGGAACAAGACCTAAACTAATTGGTTAATAATAAACTATTTATTTTTATTGAGTCTAATGACATGATTGATTCTATGCTTGTATGCTTGTAATGTGCATCTCACATGTCATCCAATATTCTTTCTATTATTGTTCATGCATATTTAATTCTGTTTATTTATAACATAATGATGATGATGATGCTAGGAATAGATATGTGAATGTATGTGTGTGGTTGGTGTGTTGGATGCGAGTGGAGCATCAGGGAGAGGACGTGGCATGGTGGTCTTTGACCTCATCACCAGACTCTAGCTCTATCTCTACTCAAGTCTTTCCCACTAACATCGTCGTATCGCCATTACCCTAGCAGAACTATTACGTTGTAGGGCTCAGGGGAGGTGGTCTCACCATGTGGTCTCTGACTCTGCTGGGGCCTTAGCTCTATCTCTATGGACGTATTGAAGGATGTTGGGGTAAGGCCTTGGATACATTGTTTGGCATTAAGATTGGTTAATTGCGAGTCCAATTTGCAAGCCCTCGCCAATAGGGGCTTACGTGTTGGTATGGGTAGGGCATCAGGGGAAGTATTGGCGGTGTTTGATCCAGACACTTTAGCTCTATCTCTATTCCATGGTGGGTGCATGTGGGACGGCAATGGTGTTTGATCCATTGGGCGGATTCACACACTCATGCATAGAGGTGTAGGGGCCACCAAACCTTTCTATAGCACATTGCATACTTAAAATCTAGACCGAAGAAATGAATTGAATGCATGCATATGTTTGTTGCATTATTTTGTTTACTCACTGAGCCATGATGTGTGCTCACCTTTTCGACGTTGAATATTTTTGTTGATGATGCAGGTCCTACTGTTGAAGAATATATGAATGCGTCGACCTATGGACACGTTGCCGCCATGGACGTAGAAGTTGTTGAAGATGCGCATGATTCTTCATGCGAGTGCAACTAGTACATATTCGATTAGTTTAGCTATATTTGATTATTAGAACATGTAAAGGATTAATTATTTTTATGTCTTGAGTTTTGGTGATAATCGGATTAATTATTTGTTATCATTGTTAGACACTAAATTCATTATCTGTAAGACTTTCGCTTATTTTTTTATTACCTCTGATTATTACCGTGGAATGTTTGTGTGGTTTGATATGGTAGGTACAACCTATACGAGATCCTGGTTGAACCGTTGGTTTTTGGGCAGTTCATAACACTAATCTGGTCAGACTAGAATTTGGGTTTAACAACTAGGTATCAAAGCATCTCAAGTTCT
Source organism: Protea cynaroides (assembly GCA_028583415.1). NCBI lineage: Eukaryota > Viridiplantae > Streptophyta > Magnoliopsida > Proteales > Proteaceae > Protea > Protea cynaroides. The sequence goes on along the minus strand of CM053270.1, from coordinate 33,805,015 downwards.
ACCCATTGACCTAACTAATTCTACGTGAGTCAAGAACTGAGTTAGGATAAAAATTAAAAGCTGTAATAAGAATACACCATAAGCACCTGTGTTAAATGAGACATAAACTAAGAAAGAGAATAATGCACTTATGTAAATGGGAAACCAATTATATATATATATATATATATATATATATATATATGGGAGTAAGACAAGATACATCCGAATCAGAGTACGGTCCACAAATCCAGACAGTTACTCTGTAAAATAAATGAGAAAAAGAAATAAATGATATCATGGAGCTGGAGGTGCTGGAGGAGGAGGTGCCTCATGTTCTCCATCATAGTCCTCAGTATATACTCTCATGAGCTAGGCCACCTGAGTCTGAATCGCTCGAAGACTAGCTGTCAGATCCACTATCCGCTGGTCTGTAGAGCGTTGGGCATCTAGAAGCTCTCCTACTCTCCGAACAGTCACGTGCTGAGCCTCTCAAATCTTACGTAACAGCCCCATCATGTCATCTGGTGGTGGGCGTAAAGGGCCAGCTGAATGAGAAGCTCGAGAAGGGCCAGCTCCAGTAGAATATTGTGATGATAGGGGAGGGATGGCATCTACATCCATGTACATCCAATCATCATCCTCCTCATCATCACTCTCATGTGCCTCTGCTGCTACTGCTGCTACCGCCTCTGCAACTGCTATCGCTACCCGAGTGAGAGGATGTCTCATAGCATTCCTCTCATCATCATTGACCTATATCTCTCTCATGCCTATCCTACTAATGGAATCCCAATCAAGGTCAGCTGAGAAGGTGTCCTTAACGATCTTCTCATCCACTATTTCCACCTGTAGATGAGCGAGTAGGGTCGAGATCAGCCGCCCATAGGGCAAGTTACCTCTCAAGTCAAGCGACGTAGCTCTGAGCATAGTCCGAAGGATAATATATGGGAGGCAGATAGGCTGCCTAGTATAGATACTGTATAGCAGGTACTGAGTCAGCTGTGAAACCATCTCGTAGTGTCTGCCCTGGGGAATAAGATTATGCTGGATAATCTTCCAGTAGACCTATGGTTCTGGACGTAAATTGACAACTTTCATCTCCCAACGGTCATCTCGAAGAAATTAGTTATCTATTTCTACACGCACCTGTATAGACAGAAACTGTGGCTCCCTGGGTGCACAGTAAACCAACTGACCAGACGCCTCCCGAGCCAGGCTTGACGAGATGAGGTCATTTGAGATGCCTAGGAGATCGACCAACTCCTGACAGTTGAAAAAGATCGGAACCCCTTTCACCCAGCTGGTGATCCAAATCTCTCTACCCCTATCAACATCCTCTATGTCACCCTCTACCTGTAGGTGACAATATAAATGATTGACTAAGTCTGGGTGAGTGCAAGCCTCGTACAGAATCACTGGAAGCCAACCCATATCACCAAACGCCCTTTCCACATCAAACAGGGCTTAATAGGCTAAGTTAACACATCTACCCCCTTCCACCTTCTTTTAATTAAACCAAGGGTATTGTGTTTCTACTTCCATGGACCTGAAGCGACGTAGGTCATGAACTCAAGGAACCTTAGTGTGAACCATGATAATTGCAAAAGAAGAAAATAAGAAAAACAAGTTAGATAAATTTGAAAATTTGACAGCATAATGACATAAAATGGAAAAAGCCTTACTTTTCACCCAAGCAATTGGGCAGGAGGACTTACATAGGTCCCAAACCATCCTGCAAGGCATATTCAATCAGAAATTTTAACTAGGTAGGTCGAATTTGAAGAAATTTTGACAATTGGGAAAAACTCCCAAAATTTAGGTCAAAAATGCGAATTTTCAAGTTTCTACTAAACTAACCGATGAAATTCAAATTTTCTTGAGGGCTTTCATCCATTGGGTAGCCAATAGCAAAAGCCCCCAATAAAAATCAAATTTTTATGGTCAGAAAAATATTAATTTGAAGAAAACCCTATAAATGGAGCAAAGCCTAGGTATGAAAGCATAAAAAGGAGAAAGAATAGAGGACATACCTTGAGCAAAACCTAGGTTGTTAAATTTATTGAAAGAGAATTGCAAGGCTTGGAAAGAGATCGAGTATTGCTAACAGGTGATGGAATAAGACCTAAACTAATTGGTTAATAGCAAAATGTTTATTTTTATTGAGTCCAATGCCATGATTGATTCTATGCTTGTATGTTTGTAATGTGCATCTCACATGTCATCCAATATTCCTGCTATTACTATTCATGCATATTTAATTTTGTTTATTTATAACATGATGATGATGATGATGATGATGCTAGGAATAGGCATGTGAATGTATGTGCGTGGTTGGTGTATTGGATGCGAGTGGAGCATCAAAGGGAGGATGTGGCATGGTGGTCTTTGACCTCGTCACCAGACTCTAGCTCTATCTCTACTCAAGTCTTGCCCACTAACATCGTCGTATCGCCATTACCTTAGCAGAACTATTACAACGTAGGGCAACAGGGGAGGTGGTCTCGGACCATGTGGTCTCTGACTCTGTTAGGGGACCTTAACTCTATCTCTATGGACGTATTGAGGGATACTGGGGCGAGGCCTTGGATACACTATTTGGCATCAAGATTGGTTAGTTGTGAGCCCAGTTTGCAAGCCCTCTCAAGTAGGGGCTTACATGTTGGTATGGGTAGGGCATCAGGGGAAGTGTTGGCGGTGTTTGATTTGGACACTTTAGTTCTATCTCTATTCTTTGGTGGTGCATGTGGGACGACAATGGTGTTTGATCCATTGGGCAGATTCACACACTCGTGTATAGAGGTGCGGGGGCCACCAAACCTTTCTATAGCACATTGCGAACTTAAAACCAAACCAAAGATATGAATTGAATGCATGCATATGTTTGTTGCATTGTTTTGTTTGCTCACTGAGCCATGATGTGTACTCACACTTTCGACGTCGAATATTTTAGTTGATGATGCAGGTCCTACTGTTGAAGAATATATGAATGTACCGATGTATGGACACGTTGCCGCCATGGACGTAGAAGTTGATGAAGATGCGCATGATTCTTCATGCGAGTGCAACCAGTGCATATTCGATTAGTTTGGCTATATTTGATTATTGGAACATGTAATGGATCAATTATTTTTATGTCGTGAGTTTTGGTGATAATCGAATTAATTATTTGTTATCGTTGTTAGACACTCAGTTCATTATCTGTAAGACTTTCTTATTTGTTTATTACCTCTGATTATTACCATGGAATGTGTGTGTGGTTTGATATGGTGGGTACGACCTATACGAGATCCTGATTAAACTGTTGGTTTATTGGCGGTTCATCACACTAATCTGGTTAGACCATAATTGGGGTGTGACACATTTCGTGGTCCAGGTAGATTGGCTGGAGTGGCCTGGTTGTTCTCCCCCTTTGATTTTCTCCAGTATGATTATCATTATCTGCTCAAATGATTCTTATTACCCATTCTTTACCCTGATAGTGGTGGGGTCGGGTTACAATCTCTTCTTAATGCTCAGCGGGCGATGGATTAGTATGTAATGGATCTCACTCTGAGTCTCTACGTCACCCAAGTGTATAGCTTTATCTTCTTTTATAGTTACTTTTATTTTGGTGTATGGCCATTGTTTTCCTATCTCTGTTGGATTTGATCTGAGATCTTTCTCTTTACCTCTATAGGGATTTAGGCATTATTAGTCATTTTTCTTCTTTCTCTGTCATACATCGAGTTCCACATCTTGTGAGTATCCACTCAGTATTTCAATTTTCTACTTTATAAATGTTCCCTTCTTGCTACTGTACTATATTCTTTGTATACTCAGGAAACTGTCCGACTTATTGACCATATCATATGTTATTTGTTTATCAGGATACGTTTAGATTTTTTTTTTCTTATTTTGTATACACATATGGTTTCTTCTTTTATATGTACATTATTGTCTTATTTAATTCTGTCTCAACCAATACAGGTGCTTATGGTATGTTTGTATTAAAGCTTCTTAATTTACTCTTAAACCTCTTGGAAACCTAAGAAATTTATAAGTTCTAAGTTAGAGTTCAAGCTCATCAATTTACAGTAGTCAATGGTCCATACTAGCATTAAACAAACCTCCAGAAGCTGAGTGGTCACAGGTGTGACTACACCTGTGGTCTCAGTTTCTGCGACTACAGGGTATGGGGTCGATATGTGTGGTTGCATATCATGCGACCACAAACATGCGACCACACCCTCCCTGGAACCTTCCCGAGGGCGTGTGGTCGACACATGTGCCTCGTGTAGTAGATTAAACTGGGACCTCACGAGTGTTGGTCGACTTTTCCACTCTCAATGCAATACCTTCATGTTTTGATTCCTTAGCTTATCATTATGATCCTTCCTATGATTGTTCTATGGCTTAAAATTTATACTTTTACATCATCCTTTACCCTAATAGATTCCCTCCATAGATCTCTTAAGAGTTTTGTCCAAGGTCTTAGAATTGAGATCTTACTTTGAATCAATCTCTCCTCCATATCCTATTCTAGGCATTTAATTAATGTGTAGGGAATTATTCCATACCTTAAACTTGCTGGAGAATCAGAGCTTTCTCTGAAATTCCTGCTCCTAGTGTTCCTCTTCAATTCTCCTTCTCTTCCTACTCCTTTCTTTCTCTCCCTTTCAGTTTGGGTTCTAAAAGAGTGGAAGAGGCTAAAGGACAACCTTTATATAGAGAAAAATATCCATATAAAGTCCTACTTTGATTAGGAAAGAACCCCCTTTTAGATTAGGAAGGTTTTTTAATATTGGAGTAAGTATACCATCGTGTGGTTGCACGTGGAGTCGTAGTTTCCGTAGACCACACATCTCAGATTCGAGTGGTCTCAACATTCTGAGGTGTGGTCGACCACACCTGTTTAGGTATGCGACTACATACTCCTAATTAGATTATTTTGGTTCGAATTACATACCTAGCCTTGTGGTTTCTTCATACAATTGGTTCACTTGAGCCGGTTATGATGGGAAAACCGATCATGACAAGAGAACGTAAGGTTAGACCGGGTTCGTGGCGTGCGGGTCTTACAAATCACCTCTTCCAGGTTTCTTGAAGGAGAGGTAGGAACAAGAGAAGCAGTTGGAGAAAGTGAACTTGGCTGTAGTTCAGGTTGTGACTTCTCGATTGATTTTTCCTTAGCGGCCAACTTTGAGGCTAGTTTTTTCTTTTGCCTCAAGGTCTTTGTGCTTGGTGGAGAGGACCTAGTTGGACTCGTTAAATTGAACCTCTAATAGTTACTCCCTTATTGGAGATGACTTGCGGAGCCAATTTCCATTTCTTAATGCCGGGGGGTAGAGGCTCTTCATCAACAATGACTTATTTGTCTTTCCTCTTGAACTTTGTCAAGTCAATCTTCACTTTCCCCACTGCAATATACAAGAAAAGTAGATATTAGTATGCAAGCTGACTCGCATAACAAAGAAACCAAAACACAACTAAAACTTACCAGAGTCGGTGAGAGCATCAAATTCATCCCAATCGTTCACTTTAATGGCCTCATCAACATCGTGAAGACGATCCAACTCCAGCACATGCGCTTGCTGAATCTTTCGTAGTTCTATAGAAAATGGTTTCAAAAGAGGAAGACTCTGCAAGTCGACCTCAGGGAATTCATTATATACATCCTCACCACCAACAAGACAATGTAACCTCAAGGAATCATTGTCCATGAGTTCCCAATCACTTATGGTCCAACCTTTTGACAAATCATCTAGTGATTTGTAAGTCTCGAAGTTGTACTTTGACAACTTTGGTCTCTGATTCAACATTTTGACATCAGGTAATCTCTAAGTATTGCCAATGGGCATATTCTTCTTATCTACTATACCTACGAAGAAAAGCTTATCTCTCCAGTTGTGGATTGAAGAACTTTTGTAGTTCAAGACTACACATTATTTCACTTGTTGAAATAGTAGCAGCTAGTAGGACGTCTATCTAATGGATTCTTGTCAAAGTTCAAAAGAAAAAGACTTTTGAAAAGGTCAATCGAAGCTTCTCGTTTACGATGTCTAAAGAAAGAAATGAACACAATGATCTGACACAAAGAGTTCGGTAGCAATTGGGCTGGGGCATGTTTGTAGGTTTTAAGTATCCTTATAACTTCATTGGGAATGGGGAGTCAGAATTCTAAGACTGACATTTCCCCATAGACACTTATTTCAGTACGACCTGAATCACAGGCAGCCTCTTACCTTCCTGAAAGTCAATAGACATATCCTCAGGAATTAAATAGTCTTTTACGAGTGTGTTTAAATCAGCTTGGGTCAGGTCACACTGACTCGTAGCACAAGTGAACTCGTGCTGAGATGGGTTAGCATGAACAACAATGGTTGGAGGATCGGAAGGGTTTTCTATTACTAAAGTGGCAACTGGTAATGGTGGCCTCCTTTTACCTTCGCCAGCAATGGCGGTACTGGGAAACCCTAACTCCTTTTCTGGGTTCTCAAGATTCCACACAGAAGACATGATGAAAGGAAAACAAGATGAGATGGGACTTACTACTTTTTCTTGGAGAAGAAGATCAAAGACTTGTAAGTTGTCGAAAAAATTACGGCTCTTATAGGGAGAAAAAGAAGACTATGCTTGGAGATGAAGAAATAAAATCCCCAAATCCAAGCCTTTATAAGTTCACAACGGGCAAGACTCTTCGGATTTCAAACGCCTTAAATCCGGAGACAATCATGAAAAAGATGTTAAATCAGCCTGGATGGTTGCAATTTTTAGTTTTACTGTATAGACGAGTTCATATGGACTTTAATAATTGGCTGCAAGTACAAGACACCTTGCTCTGTGGCAGCTTGCTTATAAAGACATGGGCATGTTTTGGATTCCACTACGTTATTTGTCGAGAGGAGAACTCTACTTTATACGTGGTGTCACCCCATTACCCGGCATTTTAGATTTGCAGTAAATTCGGGTCTTGAGTGCCTTAAAAATCTGGGATCTAGACAGCTTTTTTGATTTTTCAAAAAGCAACCATCATCACACGATTCAAGATGAAGGCATTTAGATTCTAGCCAACCACAAATCAAAGCACAATTCTACAAGCATAGTTAGCCGACTTGCGAAAATTATCATAAGTCAGGGCAATCAACAAATGTAATCTCACCACACGTCCATGACTTGATTTCTGGTTGAGAATACAGATGTGTCACAGTTCAACTTGATGAAAGATGTGGCTATAGACAAACTTGGTATCAAGTTTCTTCCTTAGATTTTATAAATCTAAAGAAGTAAGGGGCAACTGTGGATACTGTATTCTGTTATTTAATAGAAGAATGACATGTGTCTAGGTCAACACTTTCGCATGTCTCTTAACACGTGTATACCATATGAGGGTTGAATCTCCACATGGCAAGTGTGTGGCAGAAGACAGGCGATCCTGTTTGTTCCCTATAGTTAAGGGAATGAGTCATTAACTAATAGGCTCCAGTTATTTCCCAAGGAAAAGAGAGTGATTTCAGGAGTCGTGTGTCAGCAATTGAACCTTTGATGAAGATAGGATCATTATTTAATGCTACATATCGTTAACTGTGTAAGCAGTAGTTATCACCTGTTTCATAACCATAAAAAAGGTAACTTAGACATCTTCTTCATGGACAGTCCCCTATATATGTTCACAAACATAAAGGTAGCGGGATGGTCAATTTCTACTTTCACTCTTACACTCAAACCTTACCCCACTCTCTAAGAAGCACTTGTTCTTATTTTGCTTCATACTCCTTATTCTGTAAACTAACATAATCATCGGAGTGGCTACCAGATTACTTAATCCATCCCTCTGTGATTTTCTCTATAATTTTTAGGATTAGCTCTTGAATTTGGCTACTACGTGTGAACTCGGCTTCAATGTGTGTAATTGAACTAGACCAATTTTCAACAGCAACAGATTGTAAAGTTGATAGATATTGTCATTACGTAGGAATGTAAAATTTTTCTGGTTTCACTTCTTTGAAAAGATGTCATGCAATGTTTTGATTTATAAATGGCCTGTCACACCCCAATTCTGGACTAACCAGTGGTGCGATGAACCATCATGAGAACGAACAGATCAAACCAGGATCTCGTATAGGCTATGCCAACCATGTTAAACCAAAACACATTCCACAATAATAATTAGAGTAAATAAATAAATAGCGGAAGTCTTATTAATAATGAACTGAGAGTCTACAGTGATAATTAAATATTTAACAAGTTATCTTCAAGTAATCAAAACATAATTAATACTGATTACAAGTATCACAATACAAAAGTTAACCACTAAGCGTAAGCATAGTTGAAACACTAGCTTGATGACCATATCGTCCTCCATAGCTTGCATATCCATAGCCGCTGCATGTCCACACGTTGGCGTATTCATATAATCTTCAACCGTAACACCTGCAACATCAGAAACTAAAAAAAATTGCACACGTGAGGGTCAACTCTCCAACTTAAACTCAGTGAGTGATCAAAACAATACAACAAACATATGCATGCATTCAATTCATATCTTTGGTCTGGTTTATAAGTTTGCAATGTGCTATATAAATATTTGGTGGCCCCCGCACCTTTATACACAAGTGTGTGAATCTGCCCAATGGATCAAACACCATTGCTGTCCCACATGCACCCATCATGGAATAGAGATAGAGCTAAAGTGTCTAGATCAAACACCGCCAACACTTCCCCTGATGCCCTACCCATACCAACATGTAAGCCCTTGCTGGCGAGGGCTTGCAAACTAGGCTCGCAACTAACCAATCCTAAGGCCAAACAGTGTATCCAAGGCCTCACCCCAGCATCCCTCAATAGGTCTATAGAGATAGAGCTAAGGCCCCCCAGCAGAGTCAGAGACCACACGATCAAAGACCACCTCCCCTCATGCCCTACGATGTAATAGTTCTGCTAAGGTAATGGCGATACGACGATGTTAGTGGGCAAGACTTGAGTAGAGATAGAGTTAGAGTCTGGTGAGGAGGTTCGAGACCACCATGCCACATCCTCCCCTTGATGCTCCACTCGCATCCAACACACCAACCACACACATACAATCACATGCCTATTCCTAGCATCATCATCACCATCATGTTATAAATAAACAGAATTAAATATGCATGAACAGTAATAGCAAGAATATTGGATGACATGTGAGATGCACATTACAAGCATACAAGCATAGAATCAATCATGGCATTGGACTCATTAAAAGAAACAGTTTGTTATTATTCAACTAGTTTAGGTCTTGTCCCCTCACCTTTGATTGATGTTTGTTCCTCTCCCAAGCTTTGGAAATCACTTTAAATCTATTAGGAACCTAAACAATTGATGTATGTAAGTTAAGGTTCAAGTTCACAAAGTTACAATAGTCAAAAACCTTGTTTGGTCTTAAAATATGCTTGCTGTTTTCCTACGGTCGATGCTATGGTCGATCCTATGATCGCAATATATGCCACCGTAAGACATACGATCGATACCCTATGGTCGCATTACATGCGACCGTACCTGCGACCATATGTTTCCTGAATTCTTCCCGAATGACCGTGGTCGACTCTTTTCTCATCCTATGGTCGACCCATAGTTGCGACCTTACGTAGTCAAGTTAATTTTTACTTCTCATATGAGTTCCTCCTTATGGAACATCAGTGGGATTCATCCTAAAATCATTCTATGGCCTTTGATCATAGTTTATCCTTATCAATTATCCCTAACCTATTCTCTCATCATTTTGCTTAGAAATTCCATAACCGAAATCATTACATTAGATCAATTTGATGGAAAGGAACCTATCCTCTCTGATCTATCCTACAGAGTCAAGTCCATACCTTAAGCTTGTTGTAGAGAGACTCTTCTTTTTAAAACCTTCCTCTCAGTCTTCCAAATTTCCTTCTCCTTCTCTTTCTCTCTCTATTTCTCTCTTAGGTTTAGAGTTTCAATATGGGTTCTAAAAGAGTAAGAGAGGCTAAGGAACGTCCCTTATATAGAGGAAAAACCTCCATATAGAGTCTCACTTTAATTAGGAAAGAGTCCTCCTCAAATTAGGAAAGTTTCCTAAACACGGAGTCAGTTTTGGGTTCGTACGGTCGATCATACGGTCGCATAAACCGTTGACCATACCCCCAAAACATGCGACCATAGGTCATACGGTCTCACTACGGTTGACCATAGGTGCGACCGTAGCCCTCAAATCTGCCACCATAGGCCCAAAATTTACTGGTTTTTTGTTTTTGACTGGTTGCTTCCACACAAACTTAAACAATCAACCATACCAACTAAATTGGACTTATTGCTTACCTCATTTTGTGGTTTCTTTATACAATTGGTTCACTTGAGTCAATTATGAAGGGAAGACCGGTTACGACACAAGAACATAAGGTTAAACTGGATTCGTGGCGTGCGGGTCTTACATGACCAATCTATGAATCATTTTCAAGGACTGCCTTAATGCTGAAATATGTGTGTTAAAGTAATGAGATGTTAATAAAGTTCAAGTGAGTTGAAGTATATGCTATAAAAATAATTGTAGAAATATCTTGGATTGTTATTTAAACTATGAATGTATTGGTTTAGGTGATGTAATGAATACTAGAACCTCACTTATAGATATCTATTTGAGCTTAGGCATTGTATAACGGGTTGTAAAGCATGGAAAATATTTGGGGACTTCATAAGAAAAGAAAAGAATGATACAGTTAAGATTGAAAAGGAAATAAAGTGACATGAGCTGAACTGAACTATAAGGTAATGTTATGAATTGAAATGGAAAGAACATGAACTGGAATAAGATGGCATTACCTAAAATACAAAGACATGAAATGTAATGAAATGGAATGGCCAAGTAAGGAATGGAACCGGGAACCACTGGTTAGACTTTAGCCTTACATGTAACGTCATGGGGTGAGTCATTCAGTGGGGTGTAACTAGGCAAGATACGTAGATTGACCTAATTAATTCATTACACCACCCCCCCATGAAAGGAATGCAAATGGTAACCTTCGGGAAAGCCTACAGCAGGGTGCATTTGGGTAAGAAACATATATCAACCCGGTAAGTCCAATGCACTACCTAACTTGAAAGGAATGTAAGGACATGAAAGGAAAGTGAAGAATTGAAAGAGAAATCATGTAAAGTCTAAGAATCGAAAGAAAAGACATCAAACCAAACTAAGACAAGAAAGTAAAACAATAAAAGTAAGAAAATCTAAGGCTTAAGTAGAGTGTTATATCTTAAACCATGTTAATGTTTATATTTGTAAGAATGCATGTAGTCTTGTCAGGTTGATAATTTTCTTCACTGAGCTGTGGCTCACTCCCTTACGTTGATTGTTTTATAGATGAGGATAATAAAGAACTAGATGTGTGAGGACAGAATGTATGAGACCCATACCCAAAATCATTTACTAACCTAGATTCCTTCTGTGCCAAGTCTCAATACTTTAACTGATGGAGCACCTGATGCGGACCCGATGGTGGCATCCAAACCTTAGGTGAGTCTTCGCTATGTATGCTTGGTAGTATAGGGTGTCATAGTAGGCTTGGGATGGATAGGACATACATCCCAAAGCATTTGAGCCAAAGAAAGGATTAATCGACTGTATTTTAGCCCAACCGACAGAATGTACCAGTATAACTTTCATCCGGTTGAGTTCAACCAGTTGAATTAGAGCCAGTCACACTATCTCTTCCCGATTTCCTATAAAAGGGGAACAAAGCCCTCCTTTTCCCCTCTTCTTGCACCGTGGAACTTTGAGAGACAATAGAAGAGAAGAAGAAGAAGAGAAGGAAAGCTTGAAGGCCAAGCTCCAAGCCCTAGCACCAACTTCCTTGGCCATGAACCTCCTTCCCTTTGTGTTGATGTTTATGGCATCGAGCCTTGGGTGGTTGAGTACCATTAATGGTGACCACCATTAATGTCATAAAGACTTAAGGTTAGGGTTACCAATTCGTTGGGGAGTTGTTGAGGTAGGTTTTATTCCTTTCCCCTTCTTGTGAGTGAATGAATGAGTTTAGCTTGGTGGTTGGAGCTCTATTAATAGAGATGCCATTAAATGACCCAAAAAACCTAGGTTTTGTTACCATCTCCATTAAGGAATCTATTGGAGCCATAAATGGCTTCCATTGTAAATATTAATGTTGGGAACGAGTTCCCCACTAACCAAAATGGCAATAGTGAAGTGGGGAGTAAGTTCCCAAACTTGATAATCCTGCTCCGTTCGTGACCTAGCTTCTGGTTCTGTATCGGAGCCATGTACTGGTAAGATGGTCATGTCCGTTCTTTCGGTTGGCCCAGACCGTAGTACTACCAAGGCAAAGGCCTTGGCTAAATGATAATGAACTTAACGGAGTCTTGAACTAGAGGCACGTACCTCTGCATCAATCCTAACAATTCAACTAGTTCCGGGTGGATCCATTTGGTTCAGATCCTCTACTCAGATTTAATGTTAAGCGGAACCAGTGCCGGATGGATGATCACCCGGCATTGCTTCCGAAAAACTATTAGTGTCACACCCCAATTCTGATCCAACCAGAATGGTGTGAGTGAACCGTCATTGAACCAACGGTTCAATCTCGAATAGACCATGTCCACTCATACAAACCCATTGCACATAACCACAATCAGAATATAAATAGTACAGCGAAAGTTTTTAAATAGAATGAACCGAGAATCTACTGATAAATTCAAATAAAATATCCAATTATTCAAATTCAAACATAAAATATGATATTCTTACATCCACTTAATCAAACCAAAAATAATTAAAATAAATAAAAATCCAATCAAAGGTACACGCAGAAAGGGCACTCGCATGAAGCGTCATGCTCGTCCTCTCCTGCCTGTACATCCAATGCAGCAACACCACCATACGTCGGAGCGTTCACATAATCGACCACCGAGTAACCTGCATCAACATCTAAAACAATGTACGTACAAAGGGTAAGCTCACAACTTAGCTCAATAAGACAATCAGACAGTTTCACAATATTATGCATGAGTAACAATCATTTTATGCTGTGGTCTGGTTTAAGTTTGCAATGTGCTATAGAAAGGTTTGGTGGCCCCCGTACCTCTATACACGAGTGTGTGGCACCTCATGGATCACACCCCCATTGGCCCACATGCACCCATCATGGAATAGAGATAGAGCTAAGATATCCCCGTACCTCCCCTGATGCTCTACCCATACCAGTACCTAAGCCCCTACTGGCTAGGGCTTGCAAACTGGGCTTGCAACTAACCAATCCTATATGTCATCAATGTATTCTCTATCCCAGCACAGCCGTCTACGGCATAGAGATAGATCTAAGGCATCCCCGTACCTCCCCTGATGCCCTATCCGCAACTAACCCACTAGGATAGAAACATAACGCAGGTAGACCCTATCCCAACATAACTCCCTACGGCATAGAGATAGAGCTAAAGCATCGTGGACAAGCCAGCGTCGACCTCGGAGACCACAGTGCCACATAACCATGGCCAAGCCAGCATCAACATCGAAGACAACCGTACCACGACCTTCCCCTGATGCCCCACCCGTACCAAGCATGTTAAGATAGAATACTACAAAAGGTGCCAGTGAGAGGAATGATCCCAGCCCATGCCCTATTCCACACACTAACGAAAACAATCACATGCCTAACAATCACATCCTATCAATGCATGAACAATAATAATAACTGAAAGTAAAGGATGACATGTGAATATGTACAAACATCACATCATATATATTCAGGTGATTAACAAAGATTTACTGTCCATTAATTATTAGGTTTAGGTCAGATTCCCTTACCTGACGCTCGTTTGTTAGCTTGCTCCACGTCGCAAGATCCAAACGGAAAGTCACAAAGTCCTACAATATTATTAGGGTTTCATTAGAATATTTTTCTTAGGGTTTCATGTTGGTCGAAAACCAACAAGGTTACAAAATACCCTCACAGAGCTGACCGGTGGCATGTACCGGTCGCAGCTCTGTGGGGAAGACTGGCGACCGGTATGGTCAGCCGGTCCCCACAGACCAGCCCCCCGGAAGGTACCAGTGGCAACATACCGGCCGCATAGTGTACAACCGGTATAGTCGACCGGTATGTCTCCGGAAGACCATACTTAGGTTTTTCGACTGCCGTCGATCAATATCTATGGATTTCCAAGGTTTCTCCTATCCATTCTAAGTCTGAGCTTTGAGTTAGAGTTATCTCCAACTCATTCAAGTCCTATTTCGATGAGTATCATCTCGAAACTCGAATCTAGGGTTTGACGGCAACTTAGGGTTTAATGTCTGATTAGGGTTTTAGACCAATACCTACTTTGCATGGTATTGATCCACCCATACAACTATCCTAGAGTCATAGAGTAAGAAGAATAGTTAAAACACTTACCGTCGACTGGCGTAAAGTGAGCGTCGTCGAGCAGTAATGGCGGCACCTCCTTCTTCTTCCTAGCCTCTTCTCCTTTCCAACCTCCTTCTCTTCTCTAGGGTTTGTGAGAGACAATGGAAAGGATTTGAGGAGGTTTAAGGGTGTATTTATAGACTAAAATTAGGGTTTAGTAACCCTAATAGGATTTAGAAAGTCTTAGGATTCGAAATCAGGAAAGTGGGACCCTCAGAAGTTAATTTCCGGATCTCCGCACTCAGCTGCGCAGAGCTGACCGGTCAACCGGTACCAAGACCGGTACCATCGACCGGTCAACATAAAATCATGTTGATTTGATCATCTTTGGTCTGATTTCCTACCTGTTTGTCATCCGCTCGTCCCGTCTAGCCTAGTAATGATCGGAAAACCTGCTACGACACAAAACCAAGGTTTAGACCGGGTTTACGGAGTGCGGGTCTTACAATTAGAATCTCAAAGTTATCAACAGTATACAAAACAGATGATGAACCGAATGGTAGATCATTTGCTCGTTCTTTTGGTGTTGCGCACTTAGAAATACTCTAAGTGTTTACCAGTTCCATGTACCGGTGGAACCCTCTACCGGTTCCATTTGTCAGTTTAGTCAATGTTGGCCTTTAAGCCTAGTAATGATTAAGAAGACCATCCTTTAGGTTCTCAACCTTTCGTGGGACCTGTATTCGGACATTTAAGGCTTGTTCATGTTGATTAAAAGCTATGAAACTAATCTAATGAATCGTTATATGTTAAATAGGTACTGAACAAGGTTGATTATGAAGCCTTCTATGTGGCTTCATATTACTGTTGCACCCTATTGTGTAATGAGGTGAGGGGTCTGGTCCTTAAACATAAGACATTTTAATAACATGTCTACTTTCCTAGTAACATGCTTAGGTTGTTATTTATTTGTATGTTTTTCATGATTTCTATGTATGAGCATGCATTTGCATATTAATAACTATGAATATTTGTATGATTGGTTGGGTATGGTGGACATGTAGAGTAAGAGAGTACAATACACGGGGCACGTTATTGATGCTAGGCTCTAGTGGGAGCATGGTGACCCAAGGGAGTTGATCTGGTGTTCTTTGCTGGTGGATAGCATGATGGTTATATCGTCAGGCTAGTGGGGGCACGGTGAACCATGAAAGTAGGGATTCGAGGACTTCTACTGGAGGACATCCATAGTGAAATGAATGAACATAATAGACATAGGTGGTGCCATTCTCTGTTTCCTACGCCCTCCAGTAGGGATAAAGATACCTAGCATAGCTTTACATTCCCCAAGATTGACCGACCCTAAGGGGAGTTAGTGATCTATGGATGTACGGTAGCTGGTGTATGTGGGGTCTATGGTGGGAGACAACGAACCCTATAAGGATGGGAGTCCCCAAGGGGGAGTTCACTTGTATAAGTTGTTTAGTAGCCTGAGGTTGTTTATTTATCTTCGCCCAGGATGTAGAAACACAAACCTGAGACCTAATATAAAATAAATTGCTTCATCACATTAGTTGTTGTATGTGTATAGCAAGTGCTATTAGATTTCTTATTGAGCTGGGATGTGAGCTCACCTCGTGCCCATAGTTATTTAATTCTCCAAATTATTCGTGAATTATTCTTCTGAACCGAATAATACAAATAATTCTCCTGAATTTGAATTATATTTAATGGTTCTTTAAAATTCTCTCATTTTTAGTCTAGAAATAAATATTGCGAATAATTATTTCAAATCTAAACTATACCAAATAATTCTTACACTTAAAAAAACTATTAATATCCTAATGGAGGACTTAATGCCTTAACTACTATTCTCAAACAAAGTTTTTCAAAAAAAAAAAAAAACTTGATGCCATAACTATTTGCATCTTTTCCAATCTAAGACTAATTATAAGTTTAAAAATCACGGTATAATATAAAACAGATCATTAATTTTATTCTTTTTTCCATTGTGAGATTAAATATGAGTATGAAAATCAAGTCATAATACAAAACAAATCATTAATTTTGTTTGACAACGTGGAATTAAATATGAGTATAGAAATCATACCATAATACAAAGCAAGTCATTACTTTCGTGTGCTTTTCCAATTGGGATTAAATATGAGCCTAAAAATAAATATTATAATAACCATGAGGAAGTAATTAACGAACATGAAAAAGAGATGGATTTCATGAGGATGATTGGATGAATTTATGAAAGTGTTTGATTTTATGAACATCAGCTCCACTAGATTATATTGCAATCATAATAAAATCTAATGATCCTCATTATACACTGTAATGAAATCTAACAAATCCACCGTTATACACACATACACATCTATTATGTATTATATGTTATTTATAAATTAAATATTATTCTAGTATCACTTATATATTATGCAGGTGTAATAATTGATTGATAGGAGCACCGAATATTAAAAATTAACATTCAAATTTTTTGTCCGAATTTTTTTAGACAAAAGAATAATTCCCGAACCGAACCGAATTTGAATTTTATTTTAAGTCCACTTTTTTTACCGCATCTTTGATCAAATTCTTAAATTATCGAAATGACTCATTCCAAATTATTCTCTTTTTGAATAATTCCCGAATCCAAATTAAATAACTGTGCTCGTGTCAATACTATTTTTCAAATCCTTCTATAGGTGATTTTTCTATTGCTGAGTTTGTGGAGTCTCCTTGGCTAGTATGGATGCTGGCCCTGATGATGTTGGTGGAGAGCATGGCGAGGGTTGCACCTGCAGTGGCTGCGTCTACGCATGACAAAGCGCTCCCCTTACTTTTTCCCTTCTCTGATATACTCTTGACCATTATGATTCTTTTTTATGGTAGACAAAGAGGTTTATCATGGACAATGTATCTAATTTACTCTTTCGGATTTGGATATTTGTATATTGATATTGTAGTATGTATTTTGGTAGTGAGAAGATGGTTTGTAACTGATAACATGATACATAGTATGAGATATGATATCATTTAGATGCATCTGTCTATATTAAATCCTTCTTCTTACCTTATTATTGCTTCTAGATTATTGTGAATATTGTATGTGTAGACTGTGGGATTTGTTTGTAATCATTATGGTTGCGATCTTGAGTGTATTCGGGTGCTACAGGGGTTGACCTGGATATCATGTCCGATTCTCCAGAATGGGCTGTGATAGAATGTCTAAGTGGGATGATATTTCCCTTGGCACTATTTTGTTATTTTGACATGATTGCATTTATTTTGTATCTGGGCAAGCTGTGTTTAACTAGGCCCACTTTTGGTAAAGAACACTTTTTGTACATTTGTAAAGAACCCGATACAGCCATCAGCTATGTCTGGGCAAATGTTTAAAGTCTTTCATTGTTTATTTGATGAATGATGATATGGATTGTCTTATGAATGGTTTTCAAAGCGAAGAAAAATTTCTATCAAGTTTTCCATCTATTTGTGTGGCTATAGTTTGGTTAGACCACCAATCCAATCCTGAACCAGTGAAGGGTGTTACACATGTGTCACTCTAGGGAAAGCTTAGGAAGCCCACTTCCTAATTCATACGAGGGGAAGTTAAGTTGATGCTGGGCCCTACTGGGGATGCTCAAGGAGCAAGGGAATATTCCTCTTTTTCCTAAAAATACACCAAATCCTTGTGTTAATCCGTGGCTAGGGCTCTGGGCCTGTCCAGCTACAGGGCCCGGTCTCACTATGCTGCAGCCCTTGTAATCGGACTAGTTGCAATTGGATAGAATCCGATTGTCCCCGGTCCATCGATCGCATCTGTTTCGTCCATGGTGGGTAAACCTGTCATAAAACAAAACCTAAATTAGACTGGGTTTTTAGGGTGTGAGTCTTACAAGATGAGTTGATTTGTTTTGACGTAGGAATTTTTGAAGTCCTGTCTACCTCCGTGGACTGTCTATCTCAGTCATGCCGAAAAAAATAGGTTGATTCTTTTCAATGTAGGAATTTTTGAAGTCTGATCTACCACCCATAGACTGTCTAGCTTGGTTGTGCAAGGAGATGGGTTGATTATGATTTTTTAAGTCTAATTTACCCTTTGCGGGCAGTCTGGCTAGATCGTGTTGAGGAGACAGACTGATTCTTTTCAACGTAGAATATTTGAAGTCGGATCTATCCCTACGAGCTATCTGGCTCAGCTCTGTCGAGGAGACTGGTCGATTCTTTCGTCATAAGTTTGGTCATGCTGAGGAGACGGGTCAATTCTTTTTTACGTAAGATATTTGAAGTTCGATTTTCCCCCATAGACCATCTGGCTTGATTGTGCTAAGGAGACGGTCAACTCTTTTCGATGTAGGATTTTTTGAAGTCCAATTGTTGGGTTGTATGAGTATGATAATGATGTTAGAACTGTAATATTTCATTCATCTTACAAAAAATACTTGGTACAACTTCCTTTGCTATAACATTACTGATGGAATTTTTGTAGATTTTCCAAGTGCCAGGTTTTAAGGACTTCTTTGCCGTCCATTGTGGCTAAATGGTAGGAGCCTGGTCATGTTACCCAAATGACTTTGTAGGGACCCTCCCAGATTAGCATGACCTTGCCTTAGTGAGTGGGGTCCGAAACAAATGTCTTTCGGAGCACAAGGTCTCCAAGTTGGAAGGTGCACGCCTTGACCTTTGTGTAGTAGTGCTGAGCTGCTTTTTGCTGGTAGTTTGCAGTGTCGATGTGGACACATTCTCATGTTTCTTCAATTAGGTTGAGGTTGGTTTAAAGTACATTGTCATTTGTGGCATATTCAAAATGTAGGACGCGATGGGATGGTTCTTGGACCTCTAAGAGGAGTACCGCCTCAGAGTCAAAAGTAAGCATGAATGGGGTTTACCTGGTAGCCATTCGACTGGTTGTTCGATAAGCCCCAAGGATGCTGGGGAGCTCATCGATGCATCTGCCTTTTGTGTCGCCGAGTCTCCCACTTAGGCTGTGCAAGATGGTTTGGTTGGTCACCTCTATTTGGCCATTGGCTTAAGGGTGTCTAACCGATGTCTTTCTATGCTTAATGCGGTTCTCATTGCAGAACAAGGAGAATGTCAGGTTGTCGAACTGTTTACCATTATTTGTGATGAGTATATGGGGTGTCCCACACCGATATACCATTGACTACTTGGAAAACTCCCTAATCTTGCTCTTTGGGATACTGTCTACTTCCTTGATCTCTATCTACTTAGTGAAGTAGTCGATTACGACAATGATGAATTTTCTCTATTGTCCCATTGGATCGAATGGTTGGAGGATGTCCATACCCCACTATGCAAATGATATCGGATTAGAGACCAATTGGAAAGGAGTGGAGAGGAGGTGCGGTACTAGCATTTTTTGCATTTTTTAATGTACTCCTTGGATTCCTTACTCATATTTGGCCAAAAGTATCCTTGCCTTAGGGTCTACTGGGCTAGTGCTCACCCATCGAGCTGGGCACCGCATATTCCTTTGTGCACCTTTTGGATTGCCACCTCTGCTTGGGAGGGTTGGAGGCATTTTAGGAGTGAGAAGGTGAATGATTTTTTAGTAGAGGATGTATTCTTCAAGCACATAATGCATCGCATTCTACTGGATCCTCCTTGCCTCGGCACTATCTTTCAGTAGAGTTTCTTACTTTAGATATTTATGGATCAGGTCGATCTAACTTGGCTCAAGTTCCAGTGGCATTACCTCATCAATTTGCTCAATGCTAGCCTTCTCAAGTATCTCTGTATATACCGCATGATCCATCTCAGAGTGGTCGGTGGTGGCTAGTTAGGATAGAGCATCTACTTAAGCATTCTCATCCTAAGGGATGTGTTGGAGTGTGAAACTATCTAGTGTTGCGGTTTCTTCTTGCACCTTCTGCAAATAAACGACCTTGTGGGATTTCTTTTCCACGTATTCACCATTGAATTGACACACCAGTAGATGATATTATCTAGATGCTTGGACATGTTTAGCTGATATTATCTAGATGCTTGGACATGTTTAGCCGAGAGTGTTGTTGCCAGTCAGTGTCCGGCTAGGAGTGCTTCGTACTCGGCCACGTTATTGGTGGTCAAAAATTTGAATCTGACTGCGTACTAGATTTGGAATCCTTCCGGGCTGGTCAAGATCATGCCAGCTCCACTTTCCTTAAAATTGTATGAGCCGTCCACATATGGGAACTTCTTCTTGTTGCTGGGTGGGTGCGAGTCCTACCTCCTCGGGGATCGAGGATTCTAATAGAAAATTCACAAGTGCTTGCACCTTGGTTGCAGTCCTCAGCTTGTACTGGATGTTAAATTCTCTTAACTCCACTGCTTAACTTATCACTCGACGAGAGATGTCGGATTTAAACAAGATTTTCTTCAGGGGTTGGTTAGTTAGTATGGATACCGAGTGGGACGAGAAATATGGCCGAAGCTTCCTTGCTACCATGACCAGAGCCAATGCTACTTTCTCCACCTTCTGGTATCTCTTTTCAGCATTTGAGAGGATCTTACTTAGATAATAAATTGACTTCTGCACCTTGTCTTCCTCTTTGATAAGGTCCACGCTGATTAATCCCTCAGATACTGCAAGGTACAACTGCAACTCATCTCCTGGGTTGGGCTTTACTGGCAAGGTTAGGGAAGCAAGGTGGGCTTTCAATTCATTGAAAGCTGCTTGACATTCTTCTGTCCAAGTAAATGCTTTTTCCCCTTCCAGGGTTTTGAAGAATGTAATGCACTTGTCCGCAGAGCGAAACATGAATCAGCACAAAGAAGCCACCCTACCTATCAATTCTTGGACCTCCTTCGGCTTGGTCGGTGTGGGTGTGTCCACGATGTCGGTGATTTTTGCAGGGTTAGCCTCAATTCCCCTATTAGATACCATAAAGCCTAGGTAATTTCTCGAGTTTACACCGAATACGCATTTGGTCGGGTTGACTTCATCTGGTTCTTCATCAGAATGTTGAAGGCTTCTTCAAGGTCAGTGATATTTTCGTTCCTTTTAGACTCTTCATTAACCTGTAGCCTACATAGACTTTGTAAGACCTACACCCAAAGTCCCCCACTAACTAGGATTTTTTTGGTGCCAGGTCTTCCCACATTGTTAGTAGTAGATGTGGATCTGATCAGTGCCCCAGATTACTAGGTAAGGATCATTACCCGAGCATGATATGAATCTATATGGTCTTTGGCGAGCCCATGAGGTGGACCAGGTTAGGTGCTGAGAGCAGCATCCAGGGTCAGGGTTGTCCTTTTGCCCCATCCAGAGGAAGTGTATTGGAGGCAACTTCATCCAATTGCCTGCCTCCGGTTGAGCCCACGGGTTTGACCTAATGTCAGACCATATGTCTCTCTCTCTACTATAAATACAAACCCTCCCTAACATTTATGCTTGTTTGGAAGATCAATGGGCTGAGAGCTTTGGAAGGAGAAACTTTACCAACCATCATCAACCACCTTGGAGCATCTCCCTTGGGGCAAGTAAGTACCCCCAACACTACTCCCTTAATGTGATACCTTCCCCATCATGAGATTGGTGCAAGCAATCATTAATGGACCTAGACCAAACCTAGGTTTTGTCCATAGTATGGGTAAACCCTTATTATGGTGTGTTTTAGTTCAATGAATCCTATGAATGGTGGAGGAATGAACCCTTACCACTTGTATGAGCTAGGAAGTGATGGGAGTCAAATTCCCCATCTTAATGGACTTGGTAAACTCGGCCAAGCTTGTTCTTGGGCTTAGCCAGTTGATCCGAGTCTGCAGCAGGGGCTTGCCCTTGCCCTTGGCTCCGATTAGTATGTTAAGGTTTAGTCAGCGGATATAGCCGGTGGAACTTTCCATTGGGCTATTATCCATTGGCTATCCCATACATATACCTTTTATTCTATTTGGTTAAGCTAGCGGAGGTATATAGGTGGATATTTCCACTGGTCCAACATCCACCGGCTTGCCCTTTGGTTACTTGGTAGCCTCTATAATCAACTGGATGATTACAGAGCTGGCAGATGTTCTAACCGGAATGTATCCGCCTGGTGCTTCTAGTAACTTCATAAGGAAGTGAATTTAACCTGCGGATATCACCCAGATGAACTTTCCTCTAGGCCCTTTTCCGCTGGTTAGACTTAGAAGACTATGAATCGAGGGAACATTCCTCCGGGCATAGTATAGCCCAACTAGTGGATAGGTCCCTACGGGATATTTCCACTGGGCTCCTTTCCTCTAACAGACCTTTCTAACCTAATCTAAAACTTATGCAATTGTTTAAGTTAATCTGTGTCGAATTTTGGGAAAAGTCTTCTGTCGACATTAGATCTTCTTATTTTCTCACCACCAGGTTAGGGGTCTGGTTCTATTAGTTTAAATACGATTAATAACACAAGCTTTTTTGAATGATTTGTATTTATAACATGTCATGATTACCTGTATATAACTATTCATGCATTTGCATTATAGCATGTGTTCTATGTTGAGTTGAAAGATGTTTAGTTTATGTGGAGTGCGTGCACCAAAGGACTGGTGATGCACTGGCCATGTGGACCCTGCTTTGCATAGCTAGAATCCTAACAGGGGCACGAGTCCCAATGGACTGGGACTGGGGTTCCCTACTGGGGTGCAGCCCCATTGTATTTGTGATAACATTTAGATGGTATAAGGTTAGTACTTAACACTATGGCTTAAACCCTTGCTAGTAGGCGTTATGTACTAGCATAGGCTCATTAAAGAGGGAGGGTCCAGGACCCAAACTTCCCTTATGTACCAACATAGTAGTGATGGGATGAGTCGGACAGTTAGTGATTGAGGATGCTAGGATGGAGCATATACTGGGGATGGCAATCCACAGATTGAGGATCATGCGATGGTGGTTCATCTTTGGGGATACGGGGTCATGGTCTGGGATTGTGGGCCCTGTATCTTTTCCTCTGCATGAGCATTGTATCTGTAGTCCAGTACTATGGTGAATGGCAAGATGGCACTATTAGACCATTACACTAGACCTAATTAATGAACAAATTTCTGCATTCATGTACATGTGCATTGGCTTGACCTTTCATTCAATTGGGACTTGAGCTCACCCCCATGATATTTCTCTTTAGATTCTTGATGGGAGCTCTGTACGAGTTAGCAGTTTTTGATCCCTCAGACCCCATTCTTGATCCAATGTGGAGACAAGGTATGTTTGTCATACCCTTTATGACTTGTTTAGGAATAACCAATTCATGGGAGTTTTGGAGTATTACAGGAGGGACTATAACAAATCCAGGTATTTGGAGTTACAAAGGCATGGCCGTTGCACATATTATGTTTTTTGGCTTGTGCTTCTTGGAAATTATCTGGCATTGGGTGTATTGGGATCTAGAAATATTCTACAATGAGCGTATAGGAAAACCCTCTTTGAATTTGTCCAAGATCTTTGGAATTCATTTATTTCTCTTAGGAGTGGCTTCCTTCAGGTTTGGCGCATTTCATGTAACAGGCTTAAATGGTCCTGGAATATACTCTCAGTGGCTGACTTTATGGACCCCCTATTGTGGACTCAACCCACTCCAGTACTGCTGAGGAGCCTATTAAGGATTGTTATGGGAGGGTTGCATCTACAATGACTTTATCTTTGGCCCATGATCTGGCGCCGCTCCTAGAGATATTGTAGATAGATTGTATAGCCTTTACTTAGGAGTTTTATCAGATTTACTCTTCCCTCAGAATAATTATATAAACAGTATGTCATGAGTTATGTTTTGAGTAAGTTTTTGAGGATAACACTTGTATTTAGTTATGATTATCAGTAGATGGCATCAGTCACTTTATCTTGATATACTATTACTTCCATTGCTATTCCACTCTGTTGTCCTCTGCTTATTGTGCATATTTTGTATATGTGTGCTGTATGGTGGTTTGGTGTTCACGGCATGCACGTGATCTGAAGTGATTCGGGTCACTGGTAGGCAACCCTGGTTTCACACCCGATTACTGAAATGGCTCGTGACAAACTTTAATGTTCTTGCCTATTTAATTTTCACATAATTTGTTCACTAGCCTCTGGTCTATGGCACGAACGTTCTTGAGGCCTAATGGCATGACGTTGTAGTAGTATAGGATGCGGTTGGTGGCAAAGTATGACTTCTCTACATCGGGATTATAACCTGAATAGGCGTCCATGAAGCTCAACAATTCATACCTTGCCATGGCATCTATCAATTAATCAATTCTAGGTAGGGGAAACTATCTTTCAAGCATGTCTTATTCAATTTGGAGAAATCAATGCATATCCTCCACTTACCTCTAGGATTCGGGACCATCACCACGATACCCACTCAGGGTAGCTGACTTCATGTATGAATTTAGCTTCTAGAACCTTTTCTACCAAGGGACCATCATGAGGTGATTCTAGCCCTCGCAGATCTTCATCTCTGAAAGTGAAGAGATCTCCTATTGTCGTCCTCTTCTCGAGCCATTCCGTAGACTTAATAATACATGCATATTCCTTTCTAGCCCGTGATGAGGTGTTTCATGCCACGGGTTCTCCTGTAATGGTGCATACAAATTACTAGTGATTTCTCTTCTTTAAGGGATTTTCTCTACCTTTATTAGGGGGCCAAGGATGATTCCTCTTTGACCGAGGGTCCTCCTAGGTCAAGCTAGGTCGGTTAACCGAAGGAACCCTTTGATCTTGTACTTCAGCTGAGGATGATTTGACGGGCGAGATCCCTTGGCAGTCCTGAGGAGATGCTCCTACTTATTTTTCTCTATAATCTCGTTCCCAATGATGACTAGCCGAGGTAGCCTAGGCCTGGTCTGATTTACCCTTTTTTTGCTTTCACGAGGATATATCCTCTGGAGGGGTCGTCCTCTGCTTTCTTCTCCTCCGCTTAACCTTCCCAATTGATAGACATGAAGTGGGACTAGGTGGTTTTTAGGGTTAAATTCGTTGAAGATGGCACCAACTTCTCTTTCTGCGGGAGGGGGTCAACGAGGACCATCCGCTTCTTCTTCATCATTGCGTCGATCCTGCTGTTACTGTTCTCTATCCTGGTAACCTTCCCATGGCTGGCCTCTTCTTCTTTCCTCTCTTTCCTCTCTTTCCTCTTTTCTTTCTCTTGCCAGAGCATTTCTTCCTTTCTGGTCTTGCCGAGTACGATTGATGTACTGACCATAGTATCCTCATTGGATCAGATCTTCAATTTTTCCCTGTAGATGTTTGCAGTCATCAGCGTCATGACCATGATCCCGGTGGAATTGACAATATTTCTTGGTGTACTTTGGGTTAGTGATTATCTTGGCTGGCTTCGGGAGTCTTCCGCCACCAACATTAATGTCAAGATATCAGACATCGATTGATTGAGGGGAGTATAATAATCAAAATGCTTTTGCATCCCTTGAGGTGGGCCCTTTTCTCTTCGTACTGTGCTTCTTGCCTTCTCTTTCTTGTTCACAATCTTGGTTGCTGGACTTCTTTTTGTCTGATGTGCTAGCCTCGCCTTTTCTAGGTCAAAAGGCTTCGTTAGCGGTGGTATATTTCTCATAGCATGCCAAGAGATCCTTGAGATCTCTAGGTTCCTTATTCACAATGAAGAATTTGAGCCTATTGTCAGTGATTGCAACCGTCAGCGTCATGGCAACCATTGAGCATTTGGTGTCCTTAATCTCGAGCACCTCTTGGTTGAATTGAGAGACGAACTCTCGAAACGATTCGTCTTGCCGTTGCTTTATATTCATCAAACACACCTCCATTTTCTTCTGCACCTTGCTCCCTTGGAAATGGGTGCGGAACTTCTAACTAAGGTTCTTAAATGAGTCGACTGACTTTGGCAGTAGACTATTGAACCACAGACTAGCTGAGTTTTTAGTGTTGACGAGAACACCTGCAAATGATGATGTCTTAGAAGTCATGGAGTAGCATCATCACCGTGAAGCTTCTTAAGTATTGTTCGGGGTTGGTTGAACCATCGTACAACGACATCTTTGGCATATGGAAGCCCTTGGAAAGGGGGGCTCTCATGATCATGTCTGAGAGAGGTTGTCCATGCTATGAACCTTTGCTTCTTCGACATCAATCCATAGGAGGACTTTGTCCATACACTCCTGGGGCGCCAGCATCTGGGTTTCTAGCTTTTTATCTTCCCTGATGACAAAGGGGGATTTTCCCTGATAAAGTTGGGATACCACCGGGACTTTCAGTGGATGACTTTGGGATCTCATGCCATGAAATCTAGTCTGGACTGCTCTAGGGTTTATGCAAGGACCCAAACTTTCCGTTGATCGAAATTTAAGTATTGTTGGTGGCTGAATTTGTTCGGCTAAGGTTCTGCATGGTGGTTAGACTGCTGATTTCCATATAGGAGTCAAGATCTCTCGGGGCCCATGTCGGGCCATTTCTTTTGGTCAGGACCTCCGTCAAGGCTAGAGGATTTATGTTTCCCTGAGGTGCTTAGCGTCCAGGTTAGATGTTGCTGGGGTGATCTCCTTCTCCCCTAACTTTTGGACTGGTGGAGGAATGGGGATCTCTCTTTGCTCTGTTGTGGGAGACTGACATTGGAACCTTTGTAAGAGTCAGCTTAGGATTTCCATCCTCTCTGCTATTACGTCGAGCTTGGATCAGGTGATGAAGTCATGCAGATGATTAATTTCTTGTATGGCTTCGGGTAGTTTGTAGAGGGGGACCTCATGACTCAGCCCGTTACTAAGGTTCTCCTCTACCCTTTCTTTTACTCGATCTTCATTATGGTTAGGATTGATATCCTGGCTCTTTACCCAGTGATGCTTCATTGTGGTTATGGAACACACAAGGAAACGAGTAATGGCTCGGTGTTTTTTACCAAAGTGTTCCAATGGGCCCCATGGTAGGCACCAATCTATTGCCGCTAGAATTAGTGCCTAGGTTTTTTTGTTGTGGGTCAGACCTGTAGACATAAAAACAAGGCAAAAGGGTCGGGCTTGTTGACCTGGGACCACTCCAATGCTTAAGTTAGGAGACTAGGCCACAAAAGATAAGGGTCGAGCCTTTTGAGAAGGTCAATGGCAAAGATATTTTGAGCGGGGTTGGAAAGGTTATAATGGTAATACTACCAAGCAGAGTTGGCTGAGACGGGGGACAAAGAGTAGTGAGCTATTAAAGCGAAAGGGTTTGTAAAATCTTTATGTGATTTGACTTTGGTTGTTGTAGCTATTTATAGGGTTGGAGATGCTGACGTCATGGCTGCCTTTGGAGTACAACGCCGAAATTTGTTTTTCTGGTATTGCCCCTACTGTTTGTTATTAATGACATGCATGCCCTTTTGAAGGTTTATAATGTGAAAATTCATCTTTATACTTGAGGGGTTGAGGTTTAACGCCTTCCATGTGTTGTGTTTCCATAGGGTGATATATTTACACCCAATAGAAGCTATATCTCTCTCATCAAGGTCATCCACTTCTTCAATCTCTACCCCAGTGGTGCCGGAGTCTATTTGGAAACCAATCTAGAACTGCCCAACCTTACCAAAGCACAAGTCTTTTATGTGGTGTGCTTATGCTTCTGGTTTTGCTACAGCATCGGATTTACAACGGCGCAATATTATGGTAGATAGTTTGTGTGTTCATTGTGGTTTAGTAGAGGAGTTAATTTCTGACGTTTTATTAGACTGCCCTTTTGCTGGAACAATTTGGTACAAATGTAGTCTAAATTACAGGGTCACATATTTGTTTGTGCCACAACTCGATGATTTATTAATAATTGGGCATCTTTTCTTATAGTTGGAATATCATGAATCAAGGAGATCATGACCTTGTGTTCATTTATTTGCTAACAGCTCTAGCTAGCTAGGAATGATTATGTTTTTGGATGTCAACAACACACTCTAGCTCAGGTTGTTCAACTTACTGAACATAATTATCTATCTTATTGTCAGAGCATTCCTCAACAGTTGCAAGCTGATATGGTTAGTGAGGCAATGGATACGGGGACACAGTTGGCCTTCTTCGATCAATAGCAAATGATGCAAGGCAGTCAACTCTCATTGAAGATGGGATGAGCCAACAACAAAACAAGTGCTCCTTTATCAGTAGGAGTTATGGCTAGTTACGATTGAAAAAAGTGAGACCATTTAAGCTTTCAATTTAGATTCATAAGAAAGAAGAGAAGGAGAAGAGGAAGTACGACAAGAAGGGTATGAAATAGGTTGCTTATAGCAATTGCGATTGCTTATTTGGTTGGGACTACTAACTGACTTTTGACTTTCCTGACCAAAGGAGAAGAGAAAAAGAAGGCAACTAACCACCCTGAGCTACTAGTTGCCAATACCTAATAGCTTTACCACAATGGACTCCACCACCAAAAGCTATTTTAAACCTGAAAACATATGCCAACTTCAAATCTGAGATAGTTGGAGGTTTAGGATACATTTGTCATGATCATAATGGTGTGCCTCTTTTTACCATTTTAGAACCATCCTCCTTTGCTATTCCAATTATTGGAGAAGCCTTAGTTATCCATGCAATTCTGTTGGTTGCAATTAATGAAGGGGTGGAGTAGGTGATTCTTGAATCTGATAGCCAGCAAGTGATTAAGTATCTTCTTGGTAAATCAGGATTTTTAGTGTTCTAATGCAATGGTATCAGATATGGGGCTTATATCCCTCTAGTAGGGTTATGCCACATGTACATGATTCAGCCAAAGAAACAGTCTACAGGTAGCATTTATTTCACCCATTCCAATGTCTCTAAGGCCCATCTCAGTGACATGGTAGGATCCTCGACGGGGTCTTCATCAAGGACCAGCCTTGGACGTTGGCTCCTCATCAGATCCAATCCCTAGCCTCGGAGCTCAGAGCCTCGATCTTCTTCATGATGCATTGTGAGGGTCAGAGCCTCATCACATTACCTGCATGTCTCAAGGCTCAACGAATATGACTAAGAATCTTATCTGGAATGCCATTCCTATTAAGGAAGGCTCTTTTGGGCATGATATTCAGGAGCAATCTCTGGAGTATGATCACAGAGAGATATGATTTGAAGGTATACATATGGAAATATCTGCTCAATCTTTATGGCATGGGGCGTGATCCACGCCACTTGTGATGATATCTTGCCTTATCATGCGAGAAATGGGACCTTCCTATTCAGGCTATCTCCAGCCTATATGTCTGCTGCAAGCAAAGGTAAATACACGATCAATCTTACCCTCTAAACTCTAGCAGAGAAAGCTACTTGAACTCTCTTCTGACAAAGGGATAGTCACACTTGTGCCTATTCCATACTGTTTGTTTCACTAGACTTACTTAGGCATTGAATCTATCGAAGGTTCTGAGGTTGGACCTTTCGTAGTTCGACAACTCAGTATACATCAGTCAATTGACCAAATCGAGAGTCACCCCCAAGGTTGATGTCAATATGATTTCCGATGAACCATGTTGGATGAATCCTATCCTGTTTATCTAAAGATGGTGTATTATCTGAGAATATGAAGGAGGTATGGAAGGTTGAGACGAGAACAAAATGGTATGTCATGTATAACGACATGCTATACAAAAAAGTATTCTCCCTACCTCAGTTGAGATGCCTGCGATCTTTGAAGGCAGCAGGAACAATTGAAGATGTACACAGAGGCTTCTGCGGGAACCATCAAACAGGTCAGACGGTTGCTCAGAATCTGATTCAACAAGGGATTATTTCCTGAGTATAGTAAAGCAGTGTGAGGACTATGTGAGGAAATGTGGACAGTGCCAAAGGCATGCCAACATCCACATCTGCCAGCTGTCCCACTGCAATCAATAGCGAGCCCGATCCCCTTTGCGATCTGGGGCATGGATATCCTAGGACCATTTCCCCAAGGGCACAAGCAGAGAAAATTCCTTATAGTGGTCATTAACTACTTCACCAAGGGGATAGAATTGTAGCCAATGCCAAAGATAACTGCAGCAAAGGTGACAGATTTTTTCAAGCTCTCTGTAGTATACAGATAAGGCATACCACAAGTGGTGGTAACTGACAATGGGAAGCAGTTCGATTCAAAAAAAAATCGAGCCTTCTGTAGCTAGTACCGCATTGCCCAATACTTTACCTCAGTGCATCACCTAAAGGCCAATGAACAAGTCGAGGTCACTAACAGAACTATCCTAGATGGCCTAAAGAAGAGGCTCGAGCAAGAGGAAGCCATTAACAGAGAGATCTTGAATGGCTCGAGGGTCAGTCTCATTGAGGAAAGGAAAAGATGGGTGGAAGAACTCCCCAGTATTGTTTGGTCCTAAAGAACGACCAATCGAATCCCAACTGGTGAGACACCTTTTATGCTTAGCCATGGGGTAGAGGCTGTCATACCCGTCGAAGTTATGCACCGTACGTTCCGGGCAGCCAATTTCAAGGAAGATACAAATAGGGAAATATGCTACTGATAAATCTGGACATTTTGGAATAGGTCTGAGAGGCTGCACACCTAAGGAACGTGTCATATTAAGCTTGGGTGGCAAGCCATTACAAAAAAATGGTGATGGAAAAAATGTTCCAGGTCGGAGACCTCATCTTAAGGAAGTCCTCTGCCTCGGAACACTCAAAGCAAGGGAAACTAGCCCCTAACTGGGAGGGCCCTTATAAAGTGGTCAATATGACTAAATTAGGCACGTACCACCTGCAGAGGATGGACAACGAAGCTATACCAAGGATGTGGAATGCTTAAAATGTACGAAAATTTTATTCGTAGAATGTTGTAATCAAAGTAAAAAAATCAATAAAGATGCTTTATTACAAGAGAACTTTTGTCTCTTCAATGTGGACCCTGAGAGCACCGAAGCTCAGAGGGTCAGTGTTGATGAACTTGAAGCAAGAATACCTCGAGTGAGGAAATTATCTCCAACACTCTCGAGCACCCCGAGAGCATCAAAGGTCGGAGGGTGGATTTAACCTCAAAGTTTGAGAGTGAAATGATCTTCAGCATCAACAACTTCGTCGAAGACATTGAAGTTCGGAGGGTTGATTCCATCGACAAGAACCTCAGTCAAAAGCGTTATCTTTAACACCCTCGGCTGCCCCGAGAATATTAAAGCTCGGAGGGTGGATTTATCCTTAAAAGGATAGATGTGGTGAACTTTGGCACCGATGATCAAGTCAAAGGCGCTGAAGCTCGGAGGGTGGATTCAAACGGCTAAAACCTCAAAGTGCAATCTTAACTTCAATGCCCTCCGCTACACCGAGAGCATTAAAGCTCGAAGGGTGGATTTATCTTATAAGGGTAACGTGAAGTAAAGGCAAGAAATAATCCACTTTCAATACCTTAGCTACCCCGAAGATACTGAAGCTCGGAGGGTGGATGGTCACACAATTAGGTCGAAGGTCTCAGAGCCCCAGAAGCCAACACTTAGCTTATGTCTATGAGCTCAATAGATAGCCTATGTATGGAAGCTAAATGAAAAAATGAGCACGAATTTTAAGAGTGATTTTTCCAAAAAGTTCAACACAAATTCAGTATGGAAGCACAGCCAAAAACATATACTTCATTCATTGTAAAAAAAAAATACAAAGATAAAATTGGCATGCAGACTAGGGGTTACAGAAGTTCAAGAAACTGAAAAGACAATATGGATTCGCTGGGTTAATTTCTTGGGTTGTTTGGCTTGGAGGGTTGGCAACATCTTGAGAGATGGCAGATGGAACCTTAATTGGTGCAGGAGTAGGGTCAATCTGACGGGAGTCTAAGGCAACCATCTCATAACTCATGGGTGGCACAGGGGTTTGCTCGAAAGATGAAGGAAGCATCATGGGTTGCAGCGCCTATGGAGTAGCAGCGGCCCCAAGATTCCTTTGGAAGACGCTCAACTGAAATAGGTCGAGGCTGGGGCAACTGGCCTAGACGAAATCACGGACCTCAACAAGAATTGATGCCAACATCCTTGCGAGAGTGGCTATCACCATCTTCTTGTATTCGGTCCCTGCCTTGAATTCCTCGAAGGCCCTAACCTCAGACACTCTAATGCACTCCCTAACGCTCACTTCCAAGACAGCTTTGTCAATGAGTGCTCTATCCTGATCCCTTGTAACATCAGCAAGCTAACTCTTCAGCTCCGAGATCTTGGAATTGGCCTTTTCCAATGCCTCGTTCTGACAATTGATTGTCCTCAGAGCATCCTGTTTGATCTCCCAGGTTTTGGTCAGCTGGGCCCGAACCTCCTACACTTTCCCCTTGAGCTTAGTGACCTTATCATTGAGCTTTGGGATTTTGGCTGACTCCTCCTTAAGTTTTCCCATCTCATTTTCGAGGTCCTTGACCCTACCTTGGGAATGGAGGAGCTCCAATTCCTTCTCCTTTGCCCATTGGTCAGACTCTTTGTGATGCTTCTCCGTGCCCTCCAACTGGGATTGGATGTGTAATAGCTTGCTCTTGATGTCTTACACAATAGCCCTTGCCTTAAGTAGGAAGTGGGCAGACTGCAGCAAAGAAGAGCTAGAGATAAAGAAAGAAAAAGAAAAGAAAGAGAGGAGAAAGAAATAACAAGGGGCTGTAGATGTGTACCTCAAAAAGGTGGCACAGCTCCCTGTGGTAGGTGTCAGGGTACTTGAGCCCCTCATAGGCCTTGAAGTCTACAAGAAGCCTCATGGCCTTGATTAGCTCTTTAGCTACTCTTGGACTCTGAATAGCTGACTGTCTCGCCGTTAGATTCACCTTAGGGATAAACGGGGCATCCTTAATCTCTTGGGCCTCTACTTCTGGGGGAAGTCGAGTATCCCCAGTCTCTATGGTCTCACCTTCCATGATGGCGTGAGCATATTCAACCCCTTGGACATCTGCACAAGGACTA
Source organism: Protea cynaroides (assembly GCA_028583415.1). NCBI lineage: Eukaryota > Viridiplantae > Streptophyta > Magnoliopsida > Proteales > Proteaceae > Protea > Protea cynaroides. Next base: position 33,771,924 of record CM053270.1, on the reverse strand, counting down.
GATAATTAGCATAGAAGCGGGAAGAAGTAAATGGGGCAGAGAAAGCAAAAGGGGTTCAGAGGCTAACCAAGAGTCTCTTTAGCTTCCCTGGAGGACTTCTTCTTTTCCCTCCTCTTGACATCCCTCTCACTGTGATGACACCTCTTCATTTCTCAATGTCTGAGTTCGGTGCCCACGCCACCCTCTACCTCCTTGACAACCTCGACACCCTAGGAGCCTCTAGCCCCCTCTCCAAGTACAATAACAATAACTGGGGCAGGGGGAATAATGAATGGCTCAGGAGGGGGAGTGGCAGATCTCTCGGTGTGACTCTACTTTTTGGGTCTCGTCGACCCCAACTAAGAGCACCTCTGAGGCTTAGACGTCGGAAGGTTTAGTGGGGGGCGGCATTTCTTCTCGTAGAGTGTTCACGATAACACTGAGATTAATATCCATTGCGAAAACAAAAAAAAATACGGTTATTACAAGAACAAAGATAGAAGAAATGGGCCCTATGATGGGTACTCACCCAATCCAACATTTCAAAGGTAGGTGAGATCGGACAGGTCAGTGTGGGTCAGGGCAGGAATCTCTCTGATCATGGTGGCAAAGTCACTAAGGTCTGGGGCTATTAATAGTACCTTGTTGACTTGGTAACAGTTGATCTTCACCTAACGATTACATGGTTTGCAGTCATTGGGAAGAGGATCCCAAGAGACGAAGAAAAAGTTCATTTTCCACCCACGTTTTAAACCTATGGTGGGAGGAAATTGTCACACCTGAATTCTGACTGAACCAGGAATGTAAGTAAACCGTCTCTAACCCAATGGCTCACACCAGGATCTCAATAGACCATATCAACAAACCAACCATGTATACTAACCAAAATCAAAGAATAATAAATAACAATGGAAATAATAAATAAATGAACAGAGTTTCTAATGATAAAATAATAATTATTTAAATTATTCCCATCAACCACAATGAAATTAAATAATTCCATTACATCGTTTATAATCAACTAAAAGGAATAAATAACTAATCCTAAAGAAACACACAGAAGGAACACTAGCATGACGCATCATGCTCGTCCTCCTCAGCATGTGTATCCATCGCCGCTACGGTCTCATACACTGGAGCAGCCATAAAATCCTCCCCGGGATAACCTGCATCAACATCTAAAAAGTAGTATGTATACATGGGGTGAGCTCACAACTTAGCTCAGTAAAGCACAAGGCCATGCAACATTCAAAATGCATGAGATAACATTACATTGGGTTAGGTATAACTTGCAAAGTGCTATGGTAAGGTTTGGCGGCTACCGCACCTCCATGTACGAGAGTGTGGAAACGCCCAACAACCAGACACTGATCCACACTACTGCTATCGCCCCACATCACTCACTCTAATATAAAGATAGAGCTAGAGTCTGGTGGCCAGGCGGTGCCACAATCCTATGTCCTCCCCCAGATACTCTACACCGTAACCAATACCTATACCCCTATTGGCAAAGGCTTACAAGTGGGTTTGGTTTTTAACCAATCCTATATTTCATCACAGTATATATGGCCCTACCCCAGCATAGCTCCCTATGACATAGAGATAGGACTTGAGTCTAGTGGGTAGGTGGCACCACAATCCCATGTCCTCCCCGTGATACCCTATTCGTACTAAGCTCGCTAAGGTAATTGGCAATACAAAAAGGGGTTAGTGTGAGGATATATCCAGGGCTCCACTCCCCTTCACATTACACACACTAACGAAAACAATCACATACCTAAAAACAACATTCCTAGCATATGAATATGCATGAATAGATAATAGCAATAAGTAAAAGGGATGACAAGTGAAATGCACAGGCAACAAGCAAACAGATTTCAAAAGCAAAGGTTTACTGTTCATTATTAATTAGGGTTTGGGGTCTTGTCCTTTACCATACGTGTGATTGCAAGTATGCTTGACCTCACATAGTCCACTCACGCCGTCCACAAGTCCTACATGACAATATTTAAGGATTAAAATTAGGCTTATGAGGTTAAAGTTGGTCAAAACCAAGTCTGGCCAACAAAACACCTTCGGACAGACATACCAGTTTGATTTAAGGTCCAGCCGGTATGTCCCTGTGGTATATACCGCCTGGACCTTTAGTCCAGCCGGTATGCCTTTACAGTATGGCATACCGCAGGACCTTCAGTGTTACACCCCAATTCTGGTCTAACCGGAATGATGTGATGAACCGCCAATAAACAAAAAATTTAACCAGGATCTCATATAGGTCCTACCCACCATATCAAACCACACACACATTCCACATTAATAATCAGAGGTAATAAACAAATAAGCAGAAGTCTTACAAATAATGAATTGAGTATCTAACAATGATAATAAATAATTAATTCAATTATCTCCAAAACTCAAGACATAAAAGTAAATAATCCATTACATGTTCCATTAATCAAATATAGCTAAACTAATCAAATATGCACTGGTTGCACTCACATGATGAATCATGCGCATCATCAACGGCTTCTACGTCCATGGCGGCAATGTGTCCATACGTCGGCGCATTCATATATTCTTCAACAGTAGGACCTGCATCATCAACTAAAAATATTCGACGTCGAAATGGTGACCACACATCACAGCTCAGTGAGAAAACAAAACAATGCAACAAACATATGCATGCATTCAATTCATATCTTTGGTATGGTTTTTAAGTTTTCAATGTGCTATAGAAAGGTTTGGTGGCCCCTGCACCTCTATACACAAGTGTGTGAATCCGCCCAATGGATTAAACACCATTATCGTCCCACATGCATCTACCATGGAATAGAGATAGAGCTAAAGTGTCTGGATCAAACACCGCCAACACTTCCCCTGATGCCCTACCCATACCAATATGTAAGCCCCTATTGGCAAGGGCTTGCAAACTGGGCTCGCAATTAACCAATCCAAATTCCAAACAGTGTATCCAAGGCCTTACCCCAGCATCCCTCAATACATCTATAGAGATAGAGCTAAGGCCCCCGACAGAGTCAGAGACCATACGGTCCGAGACCACCTCCCCTGATGCCCTACGACGTAATAGTTCTGCTAAAGTAACGGCGATACGATAATGTTAGTGGGCAAGACTTGAGTAGAGATATAGCTAGAGTCTGGTGACGAGGTCAAAGACCACCATGCCACGTCCTCCCCCTGATGCTTCACTCGCATCCAACACACCAACCACACACATACATTCACATGCCTATTCCTAGCATCATCATCATCATCATGTTATAAATAAACGGAATTAAATATGCATGAATAGTAATAGCAGTAATATTGGATGACATGTGAAATGCACATTACAAACATACAAGCATAGAATCAATCATGGCATTGGACTCAATAAAAATAAACAGTTTGTTATTATCCAATTAGTTTAGGTCTTGTACCCTCACCTGTCGTAATACTCGATCTCCTTCCAAGCCTTGAAATTCTTTTTGAATTGATTTAACAACCTAAAAGTTATATGAATTTAAGTTAGGGTTCATATGTAACATGTTACAGTAGTCAAATATCAAAAAAGAGCACTGATAGGTGTTTGATTGGTCCTATGGTCTCATATTGTATCGACCTTACTGTCTACGGTCGATACCCTACGGTCGCATATGGTGCGACCATAGCTGCGACCATATGGTTTCCTGATCTTCCCGAATGCCTATGGTCGATCCTTTGGTCATGCTGGTCATGTTATGGTTGATCGTAACTGCGACCTTGAGATTTCTAGTCACAGACTACATGCAATTCGAGTTCTTCCTAGGTCAAATCCTCTACTCTTCAATTGGATTTATTCCAAGGTCATCCTATGGCCATCATTAGTAGTTTCTTATCAACCCTAATCATCAAACTCACTCCTCATGGTTTTCCTACGGATTTTCTCAAGGAAATCACATGGATCATAATAGATTGATATTGCCTATCTTCCATAGAAGTCTTATTCCTTAGAGTTTACATCTCTAGAGATTCAGTTCATATCTTTGCCTGTGATAGAGAACCAATCTCTTCTCACCAAATTTATTTTCTTAGCTTTTTCTTCTTCTCCTTCTCTTCCTTCTCTTTCTCTAGGGTTTACTAATGTTCTAAAAGAATGAAAAATGGCTGAAGGACGTCCTTTATATAGAGAAAAACTTTCCATTTAGAGTCCTCTTTCAATTAGGAAAGAAATCCCTTAGTTTAGGAAAGTTTTCAAAACTCAGAGTCTGATCTGGGGTCTCACGGTCAATGGCTACGGTCACAGAACCTGTTGACCGTAGGGTCAAAATCATCAACCGTGGGGTCCTGGATTTGTAATCTTCATTCTTACCATATGGTCGATCGTACCTACCTAGGTATGTGACCATATGTATAAATTTGGGTGTTGAGTCAATTTTTATACCTGATTTGTGATTCATCTTCACACGCTCGATCCACTTGGTCCAAGAATGATGGGAAGACCTGGCACAACATAGTTAGACCAAGTTAGTAGAGTACGGGTCTTATAACTCCCCCCTCTTATATAAATTTTGTCCTCAAAATTTACACGTACCTTCCGAGTCGAATAGGTGAAGATATTGCTTCCACATAGCATTCTCTTCTTCCCATTAATTTCTTCCACATTTTGGCTTCTCCAAGTAACCTTCACATAGTAGATGTTGCGATTGCGTAGACGTTGCACCTTCCGGCTAGTAATTTCAAAAGGTACTACTTCGAACGTCAAATCTTCAGTCAAGTCCGATGGATCCGTTGTCAACACGTGTGTTGGATCTCTGACGTGCTTCTTCAACTGTGAGACATGGAATACATCATGTACACTAGACATTGATGGTGGTAGTGCTAACTGATAGGCTACCTTTCTATGTCTAGCTAGAACTTCATAAGGTCCAATATATCTAGGACACAGCTTTTCCTTCTATCCGAACCATTTCTAACCACCCATAGGAGATATTTTCATAAATACCTTATCACCTATGGTGAATTCAAGATCTCTACGTCAATTATCTGCATATTGCTTCTGATGGTTCTGAGCTGTACAGACTCTTTCCTTGATAATGTCGACCACTCGACAAGTCTCTTCAATAAAATCCGGTCCAATAATACTCCGTTCTCCAACTTCATTCTAAAATAAAGGAGTTTGACATTTCCCACCATACAGTGCTTCATAAGGCGACATCTGTATTGTAGCTTGATATATGTTATTATAAGGGAACTCAATCAATGGTAATTTCTCATCCCATGATCCTTTGAAATCAATTACGCAAGCTCCGAGCATATCTTCTAAAATCTCAATGGTACGTTCTAACTGTCCATCGGTCTGAGGATGGAATGCAGTACTAAGCTTCAACGTTGTACCCATAGCCTTCTGTAATCCTTTCCAAAATTTTGAAGTAAAACGTGGGTCTCTGTCGAACATAATGCTTTCAGGTACACCATGTAATCTGACAATATTATCTACATAAAGCATAGCAAACCTCTCTAGGGTATACTGAGGTCGTATAGCTATGAAACGAGCTGCCTTGCTCAAACAATCCACAATCATCCAGACCGCGTTAACTACTCTGGGAGTCAATGGTAACCCGGTGACGAAGTCCATAGTGATGCAGTCCCATTTTTGTAAGACCCGTATCGAACTAACCGGTCTTACCTCCTTGTACCAGGTCTTCCTATCATGGTCGAGCCAAGTGGACCAAGTGCGCGAAGGAAATCACAAGACCAGGTATGAAATTGATCAAAAAATAGTAAAATAGAGGGTAGGGTCGCATACCTAAACAAGTAGGGTCAACCCCACCCAAATCAGAAGACAGACCCATGACTTTTAGTCCTAGGGTCAGACACTGAAACCCTAGGGTCGACGGGATCTGCGACCCTAGCATCGACCCTAGGATCACCGACAAAAACCATAAATAGGAAACTTTCCTAATTTCAAGGGGATTCTTTTCTAATCTCAATGGGACTTATTTTGGGAGGTTTTCCTCTATAAATAGGACGTCCCTTAACCTCTTTCACTCCTTTTGAAACCATAATTGAAAGTGAGAGAAAGAGAAGAGAAGGAGAAGAGAAGAAGAGTTGGAGAAGAAGACTAAGGAGAAGAAATTCAGAGAAATCTTTGAATCTCAGCAAGCTTAAGGTATGATTACATTCTCCATAAATTATGTAAGACCCTAGAATAGAATATAAAGAGGATATGATCTAGGAGAAACCCAAATCACCCATCCATGGGAAGATTTCAATGAAATCCATGGAGGGAATCATGGTAAACAAAGTAGGTGTTTAACTTGGAGTTTTAAGCCATATAACAAGCATAGAATGGACTATGGAAGGAAGCCAAAGGACCCAAACATGAAAGAAGAGACTGTAGAACGAAAGGTCGACTTAAACCACGTGCGGTCGTACGTAGGGTCGATTGGGAACCGACCCTACCAGACCACAGGATCGACCCCAAGCTTTCGAGAAGTCCAGGGAAGCTACGGTTGCACCTAGGGTCGATAGGACAACCGACCCTAGCATCGACCCTATACCCTGGGGTCGCATAAACCTGTGATCCTAGCTTTACAGCAAGCTTAAAACTGTCGGAATGAATTCTAATTAAAATCTATCGACTTGTTAGGTTTTCCTATTGATATAAAGGTGATTCTTAAAGCTTGAAAGAGGATTTACACTCAAGCAAAGGTGAGGAACAAGACCTAAACTAATTGGTTAATAATAAACTGTTTTATTTTATTGAGTCCAACAATGTGTATGATTTCATGCTTGTATGTATGTAATGTGCATTTAACATGTCATCCAATATTTCTATTATTACTGTTCATGCATATTTACTTCGTTGTTTATAACATGATGATGATGATGATGATAGGAATAGGCATGTGAATGTTTGTGTTTGGTTGGTGTACCTGATGCGGTTAGGGGATGGTGCAACCGGTACTTCAATGCTGTTTTCATTGGGTATATTGTACCATAGCTCTATTCAAGTCTTGTCTACTGACATCGTCGTATCGCCATTACCTTAGTAGAACTATTACGTCGTAGGGCATCAGGGGAGGTGGTCTTAGACCGTGTAGTCTTTGACTCTGCCGGGGGGCCTTAGCTCTATCTCTATGGACGTATTGAGGGATGCTGGGGTGAGGCCTTGGATACACTGTTTTCCATTAGGATTGGTTAATTGCGAGCCCAATTTGCAAGCCCTCGCTAATAGGGGCTTACGTGTTGGTATGGTGCAACCGGTACTGCAATGCCGTTTTCATTGGGTATATTGTACCATAGTGGGTAAATGTGTGGTCGACAGTGCCGTTTTCATTGGGCGGCTTCACACACTCGTGTATAGAGGTGAGGTGGCCTCCGAACCTTTCTATAGCACATTGCGAACCTATATATCAGACCACAGTTATGAATTGAATTGCATGCATATGTTTGTGCATTGTTTTGTTTGCTCACTGAGCCGTGATGTATGCTCACCCTTTTCGAATTCGAATATTTTAGTTGATGATGCAGGTACTACTGTGGATGATTATATGAATGCTCCTGCATACGGGCACGTTGCTGCAATGGATGGTGAAGATGTAGTGGAGACGCATGACTCATCATGCGAGTGCAACTCATGCGTTTTCGATTAGATTTTTATTTAAACTATTAAGGAATTGTAACTTGATATTTTATTTATTTATGTCTCGGTTGATACAACATAATTGGATATTTTATTTATGATTATCACAGTTAGATTCTCAGTTCATTTAATATTAAGACTTCCGCTATTGTGTATTTATTTTGATTATGGTTGTGGATGTGTATGGTTTAAGTTAAAGGACACAGCCTATTAGAGATCCTGGTTGAACCGTTGGTTTATTAACGGTTCATCACACCGTTCTGAATAGTGCAGAATTGGGGTGTGACAACTTGGTATTAGAGCTCTCAGGCCCTCTCTTTTAAACCAGTATACTACCACAAAAGTTTATGAACTGAGATAGGATAAAAATTTAAAAGCTATAATAATAACACATTATAAGCACCTGTGTTGTTTGAAACAAAATTTGAAAGAGAATAATGCATCTATTAAATGAGAAACAAGTTCATATAGACTCGAGTGAAAGACAAACGTATATACATGTTTAACCAAAGCAAGTTTATATACATATCCAAAGCAGAGTACAGTCCACAACCCAGACAGTTACTCTGTAATACAAAAGAAAAGAAAAATATATCATGAAGCTGGAGGTGATGGGGGAGGCGGTGCCTCGCGGGTCTCTTTCATAGTCCTCAGCATACACCCTAGTCAACCAGGCTATCTGAGTCTGGGTCGTCTGAAGACTAGCTGTGAGATCAGCCACCCACTGATCAGTCACGCGCTGAGCATCTAGAAGCTCTCCCACCCTCAGATCAGACATGCGCTGAGCCTCTCTAATCTCACGCAGTAGCCCCATCATGTCATCAGAAGGTGGGTGTGAAGGACCAGCTGCATGTGAAAGACCAGCTCCAGTAGTATGTGTAGGTGATGGGGGAGGTATGGAGTCCACATCCATGTACATACGATCCTCATCCCCAGCATCACCGCCATGAACCCCTGCTCCAGTGGCTGCCACTACTGCCTCAGCGTCTGCTATCTCCACCCGAGTACGAGGACGCACCAGAGCGTTCCTCTCATCGTCACTGACCTGAGCATCCCGCATGCCCATCTTACAGATGGCCTCCCAATCCAGAGTTGATGAGAAGGATTTCTCCAGAATCCTCTCATCCACTAAATCAACACCCAGGCGGGTAAGCAATGTGGTAATCAGATGCCCATAGGGCAGGTTACCTATCTGACCAGACAGCGTAGCACTGATCATCGTCCGCATAATAATATAAGGGAGGAAGACAGGCTGCCTAGTGCAGATATAGTAAAGCAAATACTGGGTCAACTGGGAGACCCTCTCGTAGTGTCCACTCTGAGGTATCAGGTTGTGCTAAATGATCTTACAGTACACTCGAGGCTCTAGACAGAAATTGATCGCCTTTATCTCCCAGTGATCCTCTCTGATAAGCTGACAGTCTATCTCAACCCGCATCTCCAAGGAAAAGAACTGGGGCTCTCTGGGAGCGCAGTATACCAAGGGGCCGTCATATGAAATGCCCAAGAGGTCCGGTAACTGCCGATAGTCAAAGGAAACCTCTACTCCCTTGACGTAGCTCGTGATCCTGAGCTCCCTACCCCTCTTAGTGTCATTGTGATCTCCCACCACCTGAAGGTTACAATAGAACTATCGCACTAAATCTGGAAGGGTACAGGCATCGTAGGTGATCACGGGAAGCCAGCCCATCTCACCAAAGGCTCTCTCTACATCGAACAAAGCTAGGCTAGCCAAGTCCACACGATGACCTCCCTCCACCTTCTTACGAGCGTAGCGGGCATACTGAGCCTCGGCCTCGTTAGAATGGAAGCGAACTGGGTCATGAACCCTAGGTACTTTGGTACGAGCCATATTATCTGTAAAAACAAAGAAAAACAGATAATAGCTTAGTAGAGGTAAAAAACCCAAAATTTCGGCATTATAACAGCAAAATTGGGCAAAAGCCTCACTTCTCACCCATACGCATGGGTAGGAGGACTTATATAGATTTTAAACTATCCTGCAAAAGTTATACAGTTGGAAATTTCATCTCAGAAGATTAAATTTTAAGAAATTTCAAGAAATTCAAAAATATCGACAAGTTAGGTCAAAATTGGAATCTTTCAAGTTTCTCGATAACCAACCGATGAAACTTTAATATTTTTTAGGTCTTTCGTCCATTGAGTCACCAACAGCAAAAGCCCCCAATAAAAATCGAATTTTTACGATTGGAAAAAGTTTAATTTGAAGAAAACGGTGTAAACGAGCAAAAACCTAGTTAGAAAGCTCTAAAAACATGAAACAGTAGAGAACATACCTGTAGAGAAGGAGTAGAAGTCGAAAAGTGAAGCAAAAATCACTAACGGGTCGGAGTTGACACTGTAGCAACTCAGAGGAATGAGCCGAGTCGGAAAGGAGGAGAAAGAATGAGAAATGAAACCAAAATCGGGATTAAAAACCTGATTTTGAGTCCTAGGGTCACATAATTCGACCCAGACATGCGACCCTACCTCCGACCCATTCATCGACCCTAGCCTCTCAGTGATCAGACAGAGAACTAGGGGTCGATCCTAGGGTCGGACATCCATCGACCCTATCATCGACCCTAGGCTCTCGGTAAGTAACAGTGGTTCTCAGGGTCGCATACCCTAGGGTTGGACATCCATCGACCCTACGATGGAAAATACAGTATTTTTGACAGAATGATCTGAAAAAATTTGAAAATATCATTGACTAGTGGATTTAAATATGAGAATGAAGTATATGATGATTGCTTCACGTATTCTATGATTTTCAGGGATTACCACTACCAGGGCAGATAATGGCTGGACGCAGAGTGACCAGACAAAGCCGTAACTCTATTCCACCACCACTACCTGTGGAAGAAGGCGGCCATGAAAATCCAGAAGTACAGGGTAATCCGAATGTGGCACAGCCAGTAACTCATGGCCAGGCAAATCCTACAAACCTGCCAACTCCACCTACAGACCTGGCTACAGTCGTAATGAATTTGGCACAACAACTGCAGCAAATACATCAGGTACAAGCTACTATGCAAGCTGCCATAGGCATGGTTTTTCTAGCTGCACAGATGACACCAATTCCAGCAGGACATGCAAGCACAGTACCAGGGGGATGTAACACAGTACCCCAGGTACCTCAAACTCCCATCATACAGGCTCAAGTACAAAACCCTGAAGTAGCTCCAGGTGGATATCAATACCAATCACCTATGTATGGGGCTTATGTTCCTCATCAACTAGACCACTCCAGACTAGTTGAGCATTTTTTGAAGATGAAGCCCAAGGAGAATAGTGGTAAGCCAGCTGATCTGTTGTGGCTAATACACTGGATCGATGAGATGGAGAGGAATTTTACGATGATGACGGTAAATGAAGAGGAGAAAGTATTGTGTGCAACGTTCATGCTGAAAGGCGATGCACACCATTGGTGGAAGTCCACACGGACGTATCTGTTGACAAAGCACGCCCAACTGACCTGGGATATATATAAGGAGGCATTCTTTGAGAAGTACTTTCCTAGAAGTTTCAGAGATTCTATGGAGAGAGAGTTCCTGAGTTTGTATCAGGGGCAAATGACTGTGGATGCATATCAACAGCGTTATGAGGAGCTGTTCTTCTTTGCACCCTCCAGCATGCAAGAAGAAAACACAAAAACCCAAAGGTTTGTCATGGGACTCAGGGGAAGCATCAGTGAAAATGTTCTGGGACTTGAGAAGAAAGTCTACAATGAAGCTGTACAAATTGCTCGCGTGATAGAGTCAAGCCAGAAAGAGAGATATTTTGCTCAAAATAGGGGTATTAAAAGGCCAAATGGAAATTCTTACAACAGAGGGAACACCAAGGTATTCAAACTCTTCCGTACTCAAGGCTTCAATGTTGTAGCCAAGACCACTTCAACAGTCCCACCGCAACTAAAGTAAAATGGTGAAGGAATAAGATGTTTTAACTGCAATCAAGTAGGGCATGTCTCAAGAGAGTGTACTAAGCCCAGAAAACAACTACAGCAAGGTCGAGTCTATGCTATTACATCTGAGGATGCTGCCGCATCGCCTGATGTAGTCACAGGTATGATCGGAACCTTTCATTTTGTGTTACATTGTGTGAGCATGTAGACTAAATTAAAACAAATCACAGGTATCGTACCTATTAATGGCATTCCCGCCAGAGTACTCTTTGATTCAGGAGCTACTCATTCTTTCATATCTGTGTCATTTGGAAAGAAGCTGAACCTACCACTCAAATATCCAGACTATAAACTGCTTGTACGGTCACCAATGGGATTAGAAGTGGAATTAGAAACAGGTTATGGACCATGTCCAGTCCTTATTAACGAGAAAACTTTAGATGCAACCCTGATTCAACTTGAGATGGCAGACTTTGACGTCATCTTGGGAATGGACTAGTTAGCTCGGCATTCTGCAAACCTATTATGTGCCGAAAAGAAGCTGACATTTAAAGACAAGGAAGGAGCAGAGTTCAGTTTTGTAGGAACCAAACTTCCCCGTAAACGAAAGCTCATACTCTCTGCATTAAAGGCTAGGAAGTGCCTTGAGAAAGGAGCAGTTGGGTATCTAGTATCTGTGGTCGATCTTACCAAGGAAGCACCACGAATGGAGGATATTGATGTTGTGCGTGACTTCCCAGATGTATTTCCTGAAGAGTTACCAGGACTACCACCCGATCGAGCGACAGAGTTCGTTATAGATCTTATACCCGGAGCTGCACCAGTATCTAAAGCACCTTATCGAATGGCTCCTACTGAGCTAAAGGAATTAAAGGTACAGTTACAAGAACTATTGGACAAGGGTTACATCCGACCTAGCATATCACCATGGGGAGCGCCTGTATTATTCGTAAAGAAGAAGGACGGTAGTGTTCGACTATGTATAGACTACCGGGAACTGAATAAGCTGACAATCAAGAATCGATATCCATTGCCTTGGAACGATGACTTGTTCGATCAGTTGCAAGGTGCCAAAGTGTTCTCCAAAATTGATCTTCGGTCAGGCTACCATCAGTTGAAGATCAAAGACGATGATATTCCCAAGACAACATTCAGGACCAGATATGGACATTATGAATTTTTGGTCATGTCTTTTGGATTGACAAACGCACCAACAACTTTTATGGAACTTATGAATCGGATATTGCATGACATGTTGGATACGTTGGTTATTGTATTCATTGATGACATATTGGTCTACTCCAAGGACAAGGAAACTCATATTAAGAATCTAAACGCCGCTCTGCAGCGATTACGGAAAGAGAAGCTTTACGCTAAATTTACAAAGTGTGAGTTTTGGCTGAATGAGGTCACATTCCTAGGCCATGTTGTATCCGCTAAAGGAATTAAAGTGGATCCTAGCAAGATCGAAGCCATCGTAAAGTGGGAAGCACCAAAGAGCATTGCAGAAATTAGAATTTTCCTGGGTCTAGCTGGTTATTATTGACGATTTGTGGAAGACTATTCCCGAATTTCTGTACCTCTCACCAGTTTGACTAAGAAGGGCAAAAAGTTTGTTTGGATTGAGAAATGCGAGAAGAGTTTCCAAACATTGAAGGCTAGATTGATATCTGCTTCGATCTTGACCATTTCGATTCTAGGACAACCATTTATTTTGTACATTGATGCGTCAAGATTGGGATTAGGATGTGTACTTATGCAAGGAGAACAAGTAATTGCTTATGCCTCAAGACAATTGAAGACACATGAGAAGAACTATCCCACTCATGACTTGGAATTAGTGGCAGTAGTACATGCTGTCAAGATATGGAGCATTACTTGTACGGAGAGAAATTTCAGATTAAATCAGATCATAAGAGTCTTACTTATCACTTTAATCAAAAGGAGTTGAATATGAGACAAAGAAGATGGCTGGAACTATTGAAAGATTATGATTGTGATATGCAGTATCATCCGGGAAAAGCTAATGTGGTTGCTGACGCGCTGAGTAGAAAGACAATGATAAAATCTCAAGGAGAGGTTAACACAACTGCAGCAATGTATACTACCAGAAAAGTGTTCAATTACGGTAATGAGCAGTTTGTGATAGATGCACCGGGTGAATCAACCAACCAAGGATTTATTCATCGGTTTTCAAGTATGTTTGCCACATTGAAGATTGTAACCGATATAATTGATGAAGTGAAAATAGCTATTAAATCAGACCCTTATCTAAGAACGTTACAAGAGGACATTGAAAAAGGTAGGACTATCCCTGAGTTCGCCTTGGACGAAGAAAAGGTACTGAAGTACAATGGAAGAATATGTGTACCTAAAACAGAAAGTTTGGACATTAGACACCGACTAATGAAGGAAGCCCATACCATCGCCTATTCGATACATCCTGGAAGTACAAAAATGTATCATGATCAAAAGAAATTATATTGGTGGAGAGGAATGAAAGCAGATGTAGCTAAGTTCGTGTCTCAATGCCTAAATTGTCAGAGAGTGAAGGTTGAACGACAAAGACCTGCAGGACTGTTATAGTCGTTACCGGAACCAGCATGGAAATGGGACTGCATCACTATGGACTTCGTCACCGGGTTACCATTGACTCCCCGAGTGGTTGACGTAGTTTGGGTGATTGTAGACCGCCTGACTAAAACGGCTCGATTTATAGCTATACGACCTCAGTATACACTGGAGAGGTTAGCTAAGTTATATGTGGATAATATTTTCAGATTACACGGTGTACCTGAAAGTATTGTGTCCGACAGAGATCCACGATTTACTTCAAAGTTTTGGGAAAGATTGCAAAAGGCTATGGGTACAACATTGAAGTTCAGTACTGCATTCCATCCTCAGACAGACGGACAGTCGGAGCGTACCAATCAGATTCTAGAAGACATGCTCCGAGCCTGTGTAATTGATTTTAAAGGATCATGGGATGAAAAATTACCACTAATCAAGTTCGCTTATAACAATAGCTATCAAGCTACTATACAGATGTCACCCTATGAAGCACTGTATGGTAGGAAGTGTCGAATTCCATTATTTTGGAATGAAGTTGGAGAACGTAGCATTGTTGGACCAGAATTTGTTGAAGAGACTTGTCGAGTGGTCGACATCATTAAGGAAAGAGTGAGAATGGCTCAGAATCGTTAGAAGCAATATGCAGATACTCGACGCCGAGACCTTGAATTTGTCGTAGGTGATAAGGTATTCCTCAAAGTGTCACCTATGCGAGGGTTGAAATGGTTCAGACAGAAAGGGAAACTAAGTCCGAGATATGTCGGACCATATGAGATTCTAGCTAAACGTGGAAAAGTGGCTTACCAGCTAGCACTACCACCATCTATGTCAAGTATGCATGATGTATTTCATATCTCCTTACTAAAGAAGTATGTGAGAGATCCAACACATGTTTTGACAGTAGATCTACCTGAATTGACTGATGATTTGACATTTGAAGTAGCACCAACTGAAATCACTAGCCGAAAGGTTTAACGACTACACAACTGTGACATCTATTATGTTAAAGTCACCTGGAGAAGCAGAGATATAGAAGAAATCACATGGGAATAAGAGAGTGCTATGCGAAAGCAATACCCTCAACTTTTCGACTCGGAAGGTATGTACAAATTTCGAGGATGAAATTTTTATAAGCAGGGGGAGTTGTAAGACCCATATCGAACTAATCGGTCTTACCACCTTGTACCAGGTCTACCTATCATGGTCGAGCCAAGTGGACCAAGTGCGTGAAGGAAATCGCAAGACCAGGTATGAAATTGACCCAAAAATAGTAAAATAGAGGGTAAGGTCGCACACCTAAATAGGTAGGGTCAACCCCACCCAAATTAAAAGACAGACCCATGACTTTTAGTCCTAGGGTCGGACAACTAAAACCCTAGGGTCGACGGGATCTGCGACCCTAGCATCGACCCTAGGATCACCGACAGAAACCGTGAATAGGAAATTTCCTAATTTTAAGGGAATTCTTTCCTAATCTCAATGGGACTTATTTTGGGAGATTTTTCTCTATAAATAGGATGTCCCTTAACCTCTTTCACTCCTTTTGAAACCCTAATTGAATGTGAGAGAAAGAGAAGAGAAGGAGAAGAGAAGGAGAGTTGGAGAAGAAGACTAAGGAGAAGAAATTCAGAGAAATCTCTAAATCTCAGCAAGCTTAAGGTATGATTACATTCTCCATAAATTCTGTAAGACCCTAGAATAGTATATAAAGAGGATATGATCTAGGAGAAACCCAAATCACCCATCCATGGGAAGATTTCAATGAAATCCATGGAGGGAATCATGGTAAACAAAGTAGGTGTTTAACCTAGAGTTTTAAGCCATTGAACAAGCATATAATGGACTATGGAAGGAAGCCAAAGGACCCAAACATGAAAGAAGAGACTGTAGAATGAAAGGTCGACTTAAACCACGTGCGGTTGCACGTAGGGTCAATTGGGAACCGACCCTACCAGACTACAGGATCGCCCCAAGCTCTCGGGAAGTCCATGGAAGCTACGGTCATACCTAGGGACGATAGGACAACCGACCCTAGCATCGACCCTATACCCTAGGGTCGCATAAACCTGCGACCCTAGCTTTACAGCATGCTTAAAACTATCGGAATGAATTCTAATTAAAATCTATCGACTTGTTAGGTTTTCCTATTGATATAAAGGTGATTCTTAAAGCTTGAAAGAGGATTTATACTCAAGCAAAGGTGAGGGAACAAGACCTAAACCAATTGGCTAATAATAAACTATTTTATTTTATTGAGTCCAACACTGTGTATGATTCCATGCTTGTATGCGTGTAATGTGCATTTAACATGTCATCCAATATTTCTATTATTACTGTTCATGCATATTTACTTCATTGTTTATAACATGATGATGATGATGATGATAGGAATAGGCATGTGAATGTTTGTGTTTGGTTGGTGTACCTGATGCAGGTAGGGGATGGTGCAACCAGTACTTCAATGCCGTTTTCATTGGGTATATTGTACCATAGCTCTATTCAAGTCTTGTCCACTGACATCATTGTATTGCCATTACCTTAGCAGAACTATTACGTCGTAGGGCATCAGGGGAGGTGGTCTCAGACCGTGTAGTCATCGACTCTATCGGGGGGCCTTAGCTCTATCTTTATGGATGTATTGAGGGATGCTGGGGTGAGGCCTTGGATACACTGTTTGCCATTAGGATTGGTTAGTTGCGAGCCCTGTTTGCAAGCCCTCTCCAATAGGGGCTTACGTGTTGGTATGGTACAACCGGTACTGCAATGCCATTTTCATTGGGTATATTGTACCATAGTGGGTGCATGTGGGGTCGACAGTGCCATTTTCATTGGGCGGCTTCACACACTTGTGTATAGAGGTGAGGCGGCCTCCGAACCTTTCTATTGCACATTGCAAACTTATATACCAGACCACTGTTATGAATTGAATTGCATGCATATGTTTGTGCATTGTTTTGTTTGCTCACTGAGCCGTGATGTATGCTCACCCTTTTCGAATTTGAATATTTTAGTTGATGATGCAGTTACTACTATGGATGATTATATGAATGCTACTGCATACGGGCATGTTGCTGCAATGGATGCTGAAGATGTAGTGGAGACGCATGACTCATCATGCGAGTGCAACTCATGCGTTTTCGATTACATTTTTATTTGAACTATTAAGAAAATATAACTTGATATTATTTATTTATGTCTCGGTTGATACAACATAATTGGATATTTTATTTATGATTATCACAGTTAGATTCTCAGTTCATTTAATATTAAGACTTTCAATATTGTGTATTTATTCTTATTATGGTTGTGGATGTGTAGGGTTTAAGTTAAAGGACACAGCCTATTAGAGATCTTGGTTGAACCGTTGGTTTATTAGCGATTCATCACACCGTTCTGAATAGTGCAGAATTGGGGTGTGACAATTTCCATGCTGGTTCTGGCAGTGGCTGCAACAATCCTGCAAGTCTTTACCTTCCTGCCTTTACCAGCTGACAATTCAAGCATTGAGACATAAATTTAGCTACATCCGCTTTCATTCCTCTCCACCAATATAGTTTCTTCAGATCATGATACATCTTTGTACTTTCAGGATATACCGAATAAGCAGTGGTGTGGGCTTCCTTCGTTAGTCTGTGTCTAATATTCAAGTCTTCATTTTCAAGAATACATACTCTCCCTTTGTATCTTATTACTTTCTTAGAATCCAAAGTGAAGTCAGGGTTAGTCCTACTTTTTTCAAGGTCTTCTTGCACCGTTCTCAGATAAGGGTCTAATTTAATAGCTGTTTTCACTTCATCTAATAGATCAGGTACAATCTTCAATGTAACAAACATGTTTGAAAATAGATGAATAAACCCTTGGTCAGTTGATTCATTCAGAATATCGATCACGAACTGCTCGTTATCATAATTAAATACTCTTTCTGTGACACACACTACAGCATTTACGCTAGCTTCTTCTTGGGATTTTGTCATAGCTTTCCTACTTAATGCGTAAGCAACTACATTAGCTTTTCCTGGATGATACTGGATATCTCAATCATAATCCTTCAGTAATTCCTGCCATCTTCTCTGTCTCATGTTCAACTCCTTCTGATTTAAAAGATGAGTAAGACTCTTATGATCTGATTTAATCTAAAATTTCTCTCCATACAAATAATGTCTCCCTATCTTGACAGCATGTACCATCGTTGCTAATTTCAAGTCATGAGTGGGATAGTTCTTCTCATGTGTCTTCAGTTGTCTTGAGGCATAGGTAATTATTCTCCTTGCATAAGCACACATCCCAAACCTAACCCAAACGCATCAGTGTACAAGGTAAATGGTTGTCCTGGGATCAGAAATAGTCAAGATGGGAGCTGATATCAATTTAGCCTTCAATGTTTGGAAACACTCTTCACATTTATCGGTCCAAACAAATTTTTCTCCTTTCTTTGTCAGACTGGTGAGAGGTACGACGATTATAGAGTAATCTTCTACGAATCGTCGATAATAACCAGCTAAACCTAAGAAACTTCTGATTTCAACAATATTCTTAGGTGCTTCCCATTTTACAATGACTTTAATCTTGCTAGGATCCATTTTAATTCCTTCAGCGGATACAACATGGCCTAAGAAAGCAACTTCATTCAGCCAGAATTCACATTTTGTAAATTTAGCGTAAAGCTTCTCTTTTCTTAGTCGCTGCAAAGCAGCTTTTAGATTTGTGATATGAGTTTCTTTGTCCTTGGAGTAAACTAGTATATCGTCAATAAATACAATAACTGACGTATCCAACATATCATGGAATACCCGATTCATGAGTTTCATAAAAGTTGCGGGCGCATTAGTCAATCCAAAAGATATAACTAAAAATTCATAATGTCCATATCTAGTTTTGAATGTTGTCTTTGGAATATCACCTTCCTTGATCTTCAACTGATGGTATCCTGACCGAAGATGAATTTTGGAGAATACTATGGCACCTTACAACTGATCGAACAAGTCATCGATCTGAGGCAACGGATACTGATTCTTGATTGTAAGCTTATTCAATTCTCGATAATCTTTACACAGTCGAATGCTACCGTCCTTCTTTTTCACGAACAATACTGACGCTCCCCATGATGATATATTGGGTCTAATATAGCCCTTGTCCAGTAATTCCATTAATTGCCTTCAGTTCCTTTAGTTTAGTAGGAGCCATTCGATAGGGTGCTTTCGATACTGGTGCGGCTCCAGGTATATGATCTATAACGAACTCTATCGCTCTGTCGGATGGTAGTCCTGGTAGTTCCTCAGGAAATACATCTGGAAATTCATGCACAACTTTAATATCCTCCATTCGTGGTGCTTCCTTAGTGAGGTCGACCATGGACACTAGATACCCAATTTCTCCTTTCTCGAGGCATTTTTTAGCCTTTAATGCAGAGAGAATAAGTTTTTGTTTACGGGGAATTTGGTTTCCGCAAAACTAAACTCTGCTCCTTCCTTGTCTTTAAATGTTAATTTTTTTTCCGCACATAATAGGTTTGCAGAGTGCCGAGCTAACCAATCCATTCCCAAGATAACGCCAAAGTCCGCCATCTCAAGTTGAATTAAGGTTGCATCCAAAATCTTCTAGTCGATAAGAACTGGACATGGTCCATAACCTTTGTCTAGTTCCATTTTTAATCCCATAGGTGATCGTACAAGCAGTTTGCAGTTTAAAGGTTTGAGGGATAGATTTAACTTCTTTCCAAATGACACAGATATAAAAGAATGAGTAGCCCCAGAGTCAAAGAGTACTCCGGCGGGTAAGCCATTAATAGGTATGATACTTGTGATTTGATTTAATTTAGTCTACATGCTCACACAAGATAGTACAAAACGAAAGGTTTAGGTCATACCTATGACCACATCAGGCGATGCGGCAGCATCCTCAGAAGTAACTGCATAAACTTTTCCTCGCTGTAGTTGCTTCCTTGGCTTAGGACACTCTCTTGAATAATGTCCTACTTGATCACAATTGAAGCATTTGACTCCAGCATTACTTTGCTTCTGTTGAGGTTGGGATGTCAGAGTAGTCTTGGCTGTAGCATTGAAGCCTTGCTTACGGAAGGGTTTAAATGTTTTTGAGTTCCCTCCGTTGTATGAGTTTCCATTGGACCTCCTTATACCTCTATTCTAAGCAAAATAACTTTTCCTCTGGCTTGATTTCAGTACTTGAGCAATCTGTACAGCTTCATTATAAATCTTATTTTCTAGTCTCAATACATGCTCATGGATGTTTCCCCTAAGTCCCATAACAAACCTTCAGGTTTTGGTATTTTCCTCCTGCATGCTAGAGGGAGCAAAGAAAAATAGTTCTTCATAACGTTGTTGATATGCATCTACAGTCATCTGTCCTTGGTACAAACTCAGAAACTCTTTTTCCATTTGATATCTAACACTCCTTGGAAAATACTTCTCGAAGAAAGCTTCTTTATAGATAACCCATGTCAGTTGGGCGTGCTTTGTTAACAGATAAATTCTAGTTGATTTCCACCAGTGGGTGTGTCACCTTTCAACATAAATGTGGCACATAATACCTTCTCTTCTTCATTTATAGTCATCATCATAAAGTTTCTTTCCATATCTTCGATCCAGTGAGCTGGCCACAATGGATCTGATGGCATGCCCATGAATTCCTTCAGCTTCAACTTCAGGAAACGCTCGATCAGTCTGGAGTAATCAAGCTGATACTGTGCATATGCCCCATACATAGGCGGTTGGTACTAATAATAACCTTGGTTATACCCGCCTTGCGGTACTTTAGGGTTATGCACTGGCCTTGTATTGCTGGTGTTTGCGGTGCTTGAGGTACAGTGTTGCTACCACCAGGTGTCGTACTAGCTTGTCCTGCAGGAAGAGATGTTGTGTTTGCAACTGGGAAAGCAATTCCCATAGCAGCTTGCATGTTGGCTTGCATTTGTTGTATATGCTACATTTGCTGTGCCAAATTCATCACCACAGTAGCCAAATCCATAGGTGGTGCAGGTAAGTTGGTTAGGTTGGCTTGGGTGTGAACATTCTGAGGTGCAGCATTATGAGCTCCAATATTTCCTTCCTGCCCATGCTGACCTTCATTATCGTTGGTCTCCATAGGTGGTGGAGATGGGTTTGCATTCTGTCTCCTTCTACTTACTCTACGCCCAACCGTTTAAACTCTTGGTTGATGTGTCATTGGTAAAGCTACACAGGTGAGACAAAATAGAGTGGTGGTATTGGGTTAGTCTCATAGTGAAAGGCGAGAGAAGAACAAAATCAATAGGAAAAAGTTTGAACAGAATCAAAATGCAGACAACAGTCAGTCATACGGTCAATGGCCTACTGTCGCATGTTGTGGGACCATAGGTGCGTCCATCAAATCCCTGGCAACTTATCGAGACCCTATGGTTGATCATACGGTCGATGGTTTTGGTCGAATTGTGCGATCGTAAGATTCAAAATCAGTTTTAAAACCTGTTTTTTCGAGATTTTCCCTCTCATTTCCCTTTCTTCTTCCTACGGTTTCAACTCAACTCGCCACCAGTGAGTTGCTATAGTATCAATCGTACGAATTTAGTGATTTTTCATCGATCTACAATCTCCATTCCATTCCTCAAGGTATGTTCTCTACTCTTTCTCCTTTTTAAGCTTCCATACCTAGGTTTTGCTCCATTTATAGGGTTTTCTTTAAATTAATATTTTTTTGACTGTAAAAATTTGATTTTTATTGGGGGTTATTGCTATTGGCTACCCAATGGATGAAAGCCCTCAAGAAAATTCGAGTTTCATCGGTTAGTTTAGTAGAAACTTGAAAATTTTCATTTTTGACCTAAATTTTGGGGATTTTTCCCAATTGTCAAAATTTCTTCAAATTCGACCTACCTAGTTAAAATTTTCGATTGAATATGCCTTGCAGGATGGTTTGGAACCTATGTAAGTCCTCCTGCCCAAATGTTTGGGTGAAAAGTGAGACTTTTTCCCATTCTACGTTGTTATGCTATCAAATTTTCAAATTTATCTAACTTGTTTTTCTTATTTTCTTCTCTTGCAGTTATCATAGTTCGCACTAAAGTTCCTCGAGTTCATAACCCACATCGCTTAAGGTCTGTAGAAGCAGAAACACAATACCCTTGGTTTAATCGAAAGAAGGTGGAAGGGGTAGATGTGTTAACTTAGCCCATTTAGCCCTGTTTGATGTGGAAAGGGCGTTTGGTGATATGGGTTGGCTTCTAGTGACTCTGTACGAGGCTTGCACTCGCTCGGACTTGATCAAGTAGTTCTACTATCACCTACTGGTAGAGAGTGACCTAGAGGATGTTGACAGGGGTAGAGAGCTTCGGATCACCAGCTGGGTGAAAGGGGTTCCAATCCCTTTCAACTATCAAGAGTTGGCTAATCTCCTAGGCATCTCAAATGATGGTCAGTTGGTTTACTGTGCACCCAGGGAGCCACAGTTTCTGTCTACACAGGTGTGTACAGAAATAAATAACAGTTTCTTCAGGATGACCGCTGGGAGATGAAAGCAGTCAACCTACATCCAGAGCCACGGGTCTACTGTAAGATTATCCAGCATAACTTTATTCCCCAGGGCGGACACTATGAGATGGTCTCACAGCTGACTCAGTACTTGCTGCACTGTATCTGTACTAGGCAGCCA
Source organism: Protea cynaroides (assembly GCA_028583415.1). Taxonomy (NCBI): domain Eukaryota; kingdom Viridiplantae; phylum Streptophyta; class Magnoliopsida; order Proteales; family Proteaceae; genus Protea; species Protea cynaroides. Next base: position 33,749,200 of record CM053270.1, on the reverse strand, counting down.
GTCTTCCTCCCATATATTATTCTTTGGACTATGCATAGAGCTACGTTACCTGACTCGAGAGGTAACTTGCCCTATGGGCGACTGTTCTCCACCTTGCTCGCTTGTCTACAAGTAGACCTATTAGATGAGAGGATCTTTGAGGACACATTCTCAGCTGACCTTGATTGGAAGGCCATTAGTAGGATGGGGCATGAGAGAGCTACAGGTCAGTGATGATGAGAGGAATGCTACGAGACGTCCTCTCACTCGAGTAGCGACAGCAGATGCAGGGGCAGTAGCAGCAACAGAGGCACACATGAGTCATGATGAGGAGGATGACGATCGGATGTACATGGATGTGGATGCCATCCATCCCCCATTACCACAACATTTTACTAGAGGTGGCCCTTCTCGGGCATCTCATTCAGCTGGACCTTCACGCCCACCACCAAATGACATGATAGTGCTATTATGTGAGATTTGGGAGGCTCAGCGCGTGACTGATTGGAGAGTAGGAGAGCTTATAGATGCCCAGCGCTCTATAGAACAACGGGTAGCGGATCTGACAGCTAGTCTCAGAGTGACTCAGACTTAGGTGGACCATACTCTGATTCGGATGTATCTTGTCTTACTCCCATTTGGATATATATATATATATATATATATATATATATATATATATATATATATATATATATATATATATATATATATATATATATATATATATATATATATATATATATATATATATTGGTTTCACATTTACATAAGTGCATTATTCTCTTTCGTAATTTATGTCTCATACAACACAGGTGCTTATTGTAAGACCCATATCGAACTAACCGGTCTTACCACCTTGTACCAGGTCTACCTATCATGGTCGAGCCAAGTGGACCAAGTGCGTGAAGAAACCACAAGACCAGGTATGAAGTCTAACCCAAAAATAGTCAAATATGAGGGTAGGATCGCATGCTTAAACAGGTGTGGTCGACCCCACCTCAAAAAAGTCCAACCCATGACTTTTTAGTCGTGGGGTCGCATGACTATAAAAATGTAGGGTCGACGGATTCTATGACCCTACATGTGACCCTACGATAGTAGACAGAATCCAAAAATTAAGAAATTTTCCAAATTCAAAGGGGGGGTCTTTCCTAAACTCATTGGGACTTATTATGGAGGGTTTTCCTCTATAAATAGGACGTCCCTTAGCCTCTTTCACTCCTTTAGAACCCTAATTGAAAGTGAGAGCAAGAGAAAGAGAAGGAAGAGAAGAAGAGAAGGAAACTTGAAGAAAAAGACTAAGGAAGAGGAGGAAGTTCAGAGAAACCTCTGAATTAAGGTATGAACCTAATTCCCTACCTGAATAAGAGAGCCTATAATAGTTATGAAGAACATAGGATTAGGAGAAACCCAAATCATCCATCCATGGACAAGTTCCAAGAGATTCCATGGAGGAAATCATTATGGATAATGAATGGTGTGTAAATTATAGTTTTGAGCCATAGAACAATCATAGAATGGACCATGATAGTAAGCCAAAGGATCCAAACATGAAGGAATGGACTGTAGAGTAAAAGGTCAACACAGAATATGTGTGGTCGCACGTAAGGTCGAATGATATCCGACCCTACGAGACCATATAATCGACCACATGCCCTCGGGAAGTCTCAGGGAGGGTGTGGTCGCACGTAGGGTCGAAAGGTATCCGACCCCACCTGTGACCCTACACCCTGAGGTCACATAAACTGCTACCCTAGGTGTGACCCTACCCTGCGACCCTACCCCTGTGGTCACAGAAACTGCTAACCTAGGTGCCACCCTACCTGCGACCCTACAGTTTCTGTGAATTTAAACATATTAGAATTAATTCTAATTAAAATCTATCGACTTGTTAGGTCTTTCCAGTGATGTAAAAGAGATTTATAAAGCTTGAACAAGAAACTACTAGCAATTAAAGGTGAGGGAACAAGACCTAAACTAATTGGCTAATAATAAACTGTTTTCATTTATTGAGTCCAATACCATGAATGATTCTATGATTGTATGATTGTATGATTGTAATGTGCATATCACATGTCATCCACTATTTCTGTTATTATTGTTCATGCATATTTAATTTTATTTATTATAACATGATGATGATGATGATCCTAAGAATAGGCATGTAAATGTATGTGTATGGTTAGTGTACTTGATGCGAGTAGAGCATCAGGGGAAGGACGTGACACTGTGGTTCATCCTGGTCACCAGACTTTAGCTCTATCTCTACTCAAGTCTTGTCCACTAACATCATCATATAGCCATTACTTTAGTAGAACTATTACATCGTAGAGCATCAGGGGAGGTAGCCTCGGACCGTATAGTTTCTGACTCTGTCGGGGGGCCTTAGCTCTATCTATATGGACGTATTGAGGGATGCTGGGGTGAGGCCTTGGATACACTATTTGACATTAGGATTGGTTAGTTGCGAGCCCGGTTTGCAAGCCCTCGCCAACAGGGCTTACGTGTTCGTATGGGTAGAGCATCAGAGGAAATGTGATGCGGTGCGGTCCTAAGCATTTTAGCTCTATCTCTATTCCATGGTGGGTGCATGTAGGGGCAGCAATGGTGTTTGATCCATTGGGCGGTTCCATACATTCGTGTATAGAGGTGCGGCGGCCACCTATCCTTTCTATTGCACATTGAAAACTTATGAACCAGACCAAAGATATGAATTGAATGCATGCATATATTTGTTGCATTGTTTTATTTGCTCACTGAGCTGTGATGTGTGCTCACCTTTTTGAATTTAATATTTTTAGTTGATGATGTAGGTACGATAGTGGAAGATATATGAATGCTTTAACATACGGGCATGCGGTGGCAATGGAGGCAGAATTGATGATGGAGTCGCATGATTCATCATGCGAGTGCAACTCCTATGTTTTTTATTAGATTTGGTTTAAGTTATACAGACAATGTAATTGATTTAATTATTTTAATTTATGTCTTAGTCCTTTTGGGAGATAATTGGATATTTTATTTACTTTATCACAGCTAGACTCTCAGTTCATTTAATATTAAAGACTTCCGCTATCGTATAATTATTCTGATTTTGGGTTGTGGATGTGTATGGTTTAAGCAAACGGACACAGCCTATTCGAGATCCTGATTGAACCGTTGGTTTATTAGCGGTTCATCACACCATTCTCAATAGTGTAGAATTGGGGTGTGACAACTTGATATCAGAGCTCTCAAGCCCTGTCTATTAAACCGATATACTTCCACAAAAAGTTTGTGAACTGAGTTAGGATAAAATTTAAAAGCTGTAATAATAACACATTATAAGCACCTGTGTTGTATGAGACAAAATTAAGAACGAGAATAATGCATATATAAAAGGAGAAACAAGTGTTATATACATCAAATGAAAAGCAACGTACATACATATCCAAATCAGAGTACGGTCCACAATCTGGACAGTTACTCTGTACTACAAGGAAAAACAAAAGAAAATATACATCATGGAGTTGGAGGTGCTAGAGGAGGAGGTGCCTCACGATCTCAGTCATAGTCCTCCGCATACACTCTAGTCAGCCAGGCTACCTGAGTCTGGGTCACCTGGAGACTAGCTGCCAGCTCGGCCATCCCTTGATCCGACGCGTGCTAGGCCTCTCTAATCTCACGCAGTAGCCCCATTGTATCATCAAAGGGTGGGTGTGAAGGACCATCAGTGTGTGAAGGAGCCCGAGATGGACCAGCTCCAGTAGAATGTAGAGGTGATGGAGGAGGTATGGCATCTACATCCATGAACATACGATCCTCATCCTCAGCATCACCCCCATGGACCCCTGCTGCTGCTGCTGCCACCTCGGCATCTGCCATCTCTACTCAAGTACGAGGACGCACCAGAGCGTTCCTCTCATCATCACTGACCTGAGCATCCTGCATACCCATCCTACAGATGGCCTCCCAGTCAAGGTCCGATGAGAAGGTCTTCTCTTGAATCCTCTCATCCAATAAATCAGCGTGTAGGCGTGTGAGCAGTGTAGAGATCAGACGTCCGTAGGGCAGGTTGCCTAACTGACCAGGAAGCGTAGCGCGGATCATCATCCTGATGATAATATAAGGAAGGCAGACAGGCTGCCTAGTGCAGATGTAGTAGAGGACATACTGAGTCAACTGAGAAATCCTATCATAGTGTCCACTCGAGGGAATCAGGTTGTGCTGGATGATCTTGCAGTACACTCGAGGCTCTGGCCGTAGGTTGATCGCTTTCATCTCCTGGCGATCATCTCTAAGGAGCTGACTATCAATCTCAGCATGCATCACCAAGGATAGGAACTGGGGTTCCTTGGAAGCACAGTACACCAAAGGGCCATCATTTAATATGCCCAAAAGATCAGCCAACTACTGGCAGTTAAATGAAACCTCCACCCCTTTTACGTAGCTAGCGATCCTGAGCTCCCTACCCCTCTCTGCGTCATTACGATCCCCCACTACTTGGAGATTGCAATAGAACTGCTTCACCAAAGCAGGACGAGTACAAGCCTCATAGGTGATCACAGGTAGCTAGCCCATGTCACCAAAAGCACCCTCCACGTTAAACAAGGCTAGATTAGCCAAGTTTAGCGACCCCCTTCAACTTTCTTACGCTCATAGCGAGCATACTGAGCTTCTGCCTCATTGGAGCAGAAATGAACGGGGTCATGAGCCCTAGGAACCTTGGTACGAGCAATACTATCTACCAAGACACTGAAAAATAAACAAGATAATAGTAATGGTGAAAAACTCAAAGATTTCGGCATTATAACGACATGATTTGGCCAAAAGCCTCACTTTTCACCAAAACAACTGGGCAGGAGGACTTACATAGGTTTCAAACCATCCTACAAAAATCATATAGTTGGAAATTTAATCTAGAAAGATCGAATTTGAAGAAATTTCAATAAATTCAAAAAATCTTGAAAATTAAGTCAAAAATGGAAAATTTCAAGTTTCTCGATAACCAACTGATGAAACTCAAATATTCTTGAGGGCTTTTGTCCATTGGGTGACCAATATCAAAAGCCCCCAATAAAAACTAAATTTTTACTGTTAGAAAAAGTTTAATTTGAAGAAAATGATATAAATGGATGAAAACCTAATTTAGAAAGCTTAAAAATGGGAAACAGTAGAGAGCATACCTGAAGAGACGGAGCGGGAGTCGTGAATGGAAGAAACAATCACCAAACCCTAGGGGTCGATACTGTAGCAACTCAGGGGAAGCGAGTTGAGTTGGAAGAAAAGAGGAAGAATAGGAAATGAATCCAAAATTAGGTTTAAAAACCTGATTTTGGATCGTAGGGTCATAAAATTCTACCAAAATGTGCGACCCTACGACCGACCCTACCATCGACCCTAGGCTCTCGGTGTCTAACAGACATCGTGTGGTCGGACCTAGGGTCGGACATATATCGACCCTATGATGGACCCTAGGCTCTCAATGAGCTGACAGTGTTTTTAGGGTCGTAAACCCTAGGGTCACATAAGGAGCGACCCTACCATCGACCCTACGATGGAAAATACAGTGTTTTGTCAGAATGACTTGAAAAATTGGAAATTTATATTGATTAGTTGGATTTTGACTTGTGAACACCTTATATTGATTGCCTTACATGTTTTATGATTGTTTTCAGACACTACTACTGTCACACCCTAATTCTGCATTATTCAGAATGGTGTGATGAACCGCTAATAAACCAAGGGTTCAACCAGGATCTCAAATAGGCTGTATCCGTTTGCTTAAACCATACACATCCACAACCATAATCAGAGTAAATAAACAATAGCAGAAGACATATATATTAAATGAACTGAGAATTCTAGGAGTGTTAACATAAATAAAATATTCAATTATCTTCATTTGACTAAGACATAAGTAAGTAAAATAATCAATTACATTTTCTGTATAATCTAAATAAAAACTAATAAAAAATGCATGAGTTGCATTTGCATGACGAATCATGCGACTCCATCATAACTTCAGCGTCCATTGCCACAGCATGTCCGTACATAGGAGCATTGATATAATCTTCTACAATTGTACCTGCATCATCAACTAAAAACATTCGACGTCGAAAGGGTGAGCACACATCACGGCTCAGTGAGCAAACAAAACAAACATATGCATGCATTGAATTCATATCTTTGGTCTAGTTCATAAGTTTGCAATGTGCTATAAAAAGGATAGGTGGTCGTCGCACCTCTATATACGAATGTTTGGAACCGGTCAATGGATCAAACACCATTGCCGCCCCCACATGCACCTACCATGGAATAGAGATAGAGCTAAAGTGCTTAGGACCGCACCGCATCACACTTCCCCTAATGCTCTACCCATACCAACACGTAAGCCCTATTGGCCAGGGTTGCAAACTGGGCTCGCAACTAACTAATCCTAATGTTAAACAGTGTATCCAAGGCCTCACCCCAGCATCCCTCAATACGTCCATAGAGATAGAGCTAAGGCCTCCTAACAGAGTCAGAGACTATACGGTCCGAGACCACCTCCCTAGATGCCCTACGACGTAATAGTTCTGATAAGGTAATGGCGATACGACGATGCTAGTAGACAAGACTTGAGTAGAGATAGAGCTAGAGTCTGGTGACTAGGATGAACCACAGTTTCACGCCCTCCCCCTAATGCTCCACACGCATCAAGTACACTAACCACACACATACATTCACATGCCTATTCCTAGCATCATCATCATCATCATGTTATAATAAACGAAATTAAATATGCATGAACAGTAATAACAGGAATAGTGGATGATATGTGATATGCACATTACAATCATACAATCATAGAATCATACATGGTATTAGACTCAATAAATGAAAATAGTTTATTATTAGCCAATTAGTTTAGGTCTTGTTCCCTCACCTTTGATTGAGCGTAGATCCTCGTTCAAGCTTTATCAATCACTTTTAAATCACTAGAAAGACCTAACAAGTCGATAGATTTTAATTAAAATTAATTCCAATATATTTTAATCTAACTGAAATCATAGGGTCGCAGGGTGGGGTTTCTACGACCCTAGGGTGTAGGGTCGGACGTGGGGTCGGATACCATTCGACCCTATGTGTGACAACACCCTCCTTGGGACTTCTCGAGGGCACGTGGTCGATCCTGTGGTGTCATAGGGTCGGATATCATTCGACCCTACATGCGACCATACGTATTTTGAGTCAACCTTTCATTCTAAAGTCCATTCTTTCACGTTTTGATCCTTTGGATTACTTTCATGGTCCATTTTAAGATTATTCTATGGCTCAAAACTCCAACTTATACATTATTCATTGTCCATAACAATTTCCTCTATGGAATCTCTTGGAACTTATCCATGGATGGATGATTTGGATTTCTCATAATCCTATGTTCTTCATAACTATTATAGGATCTTTTATTCAGGTAAGGAATTAGGTTCATACCTTTATTCAGAGGTTTCTCTGAACTTTCTCCTCTTCCTTAGTCTTCTTCTTCAAGTTTCCTTCTCTTCTTCTCTTCCTTCTCTTTCTCTTTCTCTTACTTTCAATTAAGATTGTAAAGGAGTGAAAGAGGCTTAGGGACGTCCTATTTATAGAGGAAAACCCTCCATAATAACCCCCAATGAGTTTAGGAAAGACCCCCTTCGAATTAGGAAGGTTTCCTAATTTTTTATTCGTGTTGTTTTCGTAGGGTCGGATGTAGGGTAGGACATACTGCGACCCTATGTTTTTAAAACATGAGACCCTATGGTGTAGGGTCGGATGTAGGGTTGGACATACTGCGACCCTACGTTTTAAAACGTGCGACCCCCCGACCAAAAAGTCATGGGTTGGACTCTTTTGAGGTGGGGTCGGTCACACCTTTTAGGCATGCAACTACACACTCATATTTAACTATTTTTTAGTTATATTTCATACTTGGTCTTGTGGTTTCTTCACGCACTGGATTCACTTGGTTCGACCATGATAGGTAGACCTGGTACAAGGTGGTAAGACCGATTAGTTCGATACGGGTCTTACAACTTCCCCCTCTTATTAAAAATTTTGTCCTCAAAATTTGTACATACCTTTCGAGTCGAAAAGGTGAGGATATTGCTTCCGCATAGCGTTCTCTTCTTCCCATGTGATCTCTTCTATATCTCGGCTCCTCCAGGTGACTTTAACATAGTATATGTCATTGTTGCGTAGTCGTTAACCTTTCGACTAGTGATTTCAGTTGGTGCTACTTCGAATGTCAAATCATCAGTTAGATCTGGTGGATCCACTGTCAAAACGTGTGTTGGATCTCTGACGTACTTCTTTAACAATGAGACATGAAATACATCATGCACACTTGACATAGATGGTGGTAGTGCTAACTGATAAGCCACCTTTGCATGTTTGGCTAAAATCTCATATGGCCCAACATATCTAAGACTTAGCTTCCCTTTATGTCCGAATCATTTTAAACCCCACATAGGTGATACCTTCAGGAATACCTTATCACTTACGACAAATTCAAGGTCTCTGCGTCGAGTATCTGCATACTGTTTCTGACGATTCTGAGCTGTTCTAACTCTTTCCTTGATAATGTCGACTACTCGACAAGTCTCTTCAACAAATTCTCGTCCAACGATGCTATGTTCTCCAACTTCATTCCAAAACAAAGGAGTTTGGCACTTCCTTCCATACAGTGCTTCATAGGGTGACATCTGTATAGTAGCCTGATAGCTGTTGTTATAGGAGAACTCGATCAATGGTAGTTTCTCATCCCATGATCCTTTAAAATCAATTACATAGGCTCGAAGCATGTCTTCTAAAATCTGAATGGTATGCTCCGACTGTCCGTATGTCTGAGGATGAAATGCAGTATTGAACTTTAACGTTGTACCCATAGCCTTTTGCAATCCTTCCCAAAAGTTTAAAGTAAAACATGGGTCTCTATCGGACACAATGCTTTTAGGTACACCATGTAATCTGACAATGTGATCCACATATAACTTGGCTAACCTCTCCAGGGTATATTGTGGTCATATTTCTATAAAGCGAGCTGTCTTAGTCAGACGATCTACAATCACCCAGACCGCGTCAACTACTCGAGGAGTCAATGGTAATCCGGTGACGAAGTCCATAGTGATGTAGTCCCATTTCCATGCCGGTTCTGGCAGTGGCTGCAACAGTTGTCACACCCCAATTCCGTACATTTCAGAATGGTGTGATGAACCGCTAAATAACCAACGGTTCAACCAGGATCTCAAATAGGCTATCCCCGCGTTACCTGAACCTTCATATACTCACCATCATAATCAGAGTAAATACACAATAGCGGAAGTCTTATAAATAAATGAACTGAGAACTAAATGGTATTAAAAAATAATAGCAAATTATTTTGTGTTCAAACTGAGACATAAATAATTAAGTACCAAATACATATCTTATAAATCCAATAAAGAAACTTATAAAAAAATATCTAGTCAAATACACACGAGTTGCACTCGCAAGAGGAGTCGTGTGTATCGTCTTCAGCTCCAACTTCCATAGCTGCTACATTCCCATACGCTGACGCATTCATAAAATCTTCAACTGTATAACCTGCATCATCAACTAAAAATATTCGACGTCGAGGGGTGAGCACACAACACGGATCAGTGAGTAGCCAAAACAATGCAACAATACATAATCATGCAAAAATCAATTTATATCTTTGGTCTTGGTTTATAGTTTGCAATGTGCAATAGAAAGGTTGGGTGTTCAAAGGTTAACGTTTATTGACACCGCCTCTATACACAGGGTGTGGAAGCCCGCCCGAAGGTTAACGTTTATCGTCGTCCCCATCCACCCTACCATAACATTATACAACAAAGGTTAACGTTTATCGCTATATAATGCTATACCAACACGTAAGCCCCTGTTAGCGAGGGCTTGCAAACTGGGCTCGCTGCTAACCAATCCTAATGCCAAACAGTGTATCCAAGGCCTCACCCCAGCATCCCTCAGAACATCCATAGAGATAGAGCTAAGGCCCCCCGGTAGAGTCAGAGACTACAAGGACAAAGACCACCTCCCCTGATAGTCTACGACATAATAGTACTGCTAAGGTAATGGCGATACGACGATGTCAATGCACAAGACTTGAGTTAGAGATAGAGCTAAAGTACTGAGACCCGCCAAAGGTTAACGTTTATTGACGTTCTCATCACACCTCCCCTGATACTCGCTCGCATCAAGTACATCAACCACACACATACAAGCACATGCCTATTCCTATCATCATCATCATCATGTTATAAATAATAAAGTAAATATGCATGAACAAGTAATAGAAATATTGGATGGCATGCTGTATGCACATTACAAACATATTCGCATAGAATCAAACATGGCATAGGACTCAAGAAAGAGAAAACAGTTTATTATTAATCAATTTAGTTTGGGGTTAAGGTTCCTCACCTTAGCTTGCTAATAGATATTTTTCCAAGCTTTAGAATCACTGTTATAACGTAATTATACTGCTAGCAAACCTAACCAAGTCGATAGAATTTAATTAGAATTAATTCGGAATTTAAAACCACTCTGTCAACTGAGGGTCGATGCTAGGGTCGATGCTAGGGTCGATGGGTCTATCGACCCTCCCTCCATTCTGGACTTCCCGAATGCTGAGGGTCGATGGTCAGAAACACCTAGGGTCGGATGGTCTATCGACCCTCGATGCGACCCTCGGTGCACTCTGGTCCAATTTCCACTTTTAATCCATTCTTCGTGTTTGGGGTCATATGGTTTGCTTCCTACATTCATTCAACAGTCATTCCATGGTCTAGAACCATGTATAATCCATCTACATAGTTTTCGTGCATCCTCCTATGGTTTTCCATGAAAACCTAACCATGGATGGATGGTTTGGGTTTCTCCAAAATCCTACACTCAACTATATCTATCCTAAGGTCTGTAGAAACTCATGGAATTAGTATCCATACCTGAGAAGATTACTTTTCTCTGCAAATTCTTCTCCTTTTTGCTAAGTCTTCTTCCTTGCCTCCTTTCTTCCTCTTTTCCCTCTTCTCTCTTTCTCTCAATTCAATTAGGGTTGTGAAAGGAGTGAAAGTGGCTTAGGGACGTCCTTTAAATAGAGTAGGAATGTCCTATAATAGTCCCATTGAGATTTGGTAAGAATCTCAACCAAAAATTAGGAAATTTCCTAATTTTAGTTTCGTCAGAAACCAAGGGTCGATGGGAGGGTCGATGATCCCGTCGACCCTAGGGTCTTAAGCTGTCCGACCCTCCCTTCAAAACTGAGGGTCTGACTTTCTGTTTTGGGAGGTCCGACCCTGCTTAGCTGGGTGTGCGACCCTCCCCTAGAATTAAGTGTTTTTGGGTCGATTTTATACCTGGGATCTCGATCTCCTTCATGCCCTTGGTCCATTTGACTCGACCATGATGGGTAAACCTGGTTCAAGGTGGTAAGACCGGGTTAGTTTGACATGGGTCTTACAACTCCCCCCAACTTATAAAAATTTCATCCTCGAAATTGTACGTACCTTCTGAATCAAACAAGTCAGGGTATTGCTTTCTCATAGCATTTTCTTCTTCCCATGTAACCTCTTCCATGTCTCTACTTTTCCATGTGACCTTAACATAGTAGATATCTCTGTTACGTAGACGTTGAACCTTTCGACTAGTGATTTCTGTTGGTGTTACTTCAAATGTCAAATCATCAGTCAATTCCGGCAAATCTACTGTCAAAACATGCGTTGGGTCTTTGACATACTTCTTCAAATAGGATATGTGAATGTGGTAGTGCTAACTGATAAGCTACTTTTCCACACTTAGTTAGAATTTCATATGGTCCGACATATCTTGGACTTAATTTTCCTTTCTGTTCGAATCTCTTCAATCCTCTCATAGGCGATACTTTCAAAAATACTTTATCACCTACGGCGAACTCTAGCTCTCTTCGTCGAGTATCTACGTATTGCTTCTGACGGTTCTGAGCTACTCTTACTCTTTCCTTGATGATGTCGACCACTCGACAAGTCTCTTCAACAAATTCTGGTCCAACAATACTACGTTCTCCAACTTCATTCCAAAACAAGGGAGTTCGACACTTCCTGCCATACAGTGCTTCATAAGTGACATCTGTATGGTAGCCTGATAGCTGTTATTGTAAGCGAACTCGATCAATGGTAACTTTTCGTCCCATGATCCTTTGAAATCAATCACACATGCTCATAGCATATCTTCTAAAATCTGGATTGTATGCTCCGACTGTCCGTCTGTCTGTGGGTGGAATGCAGTACTGAACTTCAATGTTGTACCCATAGCCTTTTGCAGTCCTTCCCAAAATTTGGAAGTAAATCGTGGATCTCTATCGGACACAATGCTTTATGGAACACCATGTAACCGAACAATATTATCCACATACAGCTTTGCTAACCTTTCCAGTGTATATTGGGGTCGTATCGGTATGAAGCGAGCTGTCTTAGTCAGACGGTCCACAATCACCCAAACTGCGTCAACTACTCGAGGAGTCAATGGTAGTCCTGTGACGAAGTCCATAGTGATGCAGTCCCATTTCCATGCTGGTTCCGGTAACGACTATAACAGTCCTGCAGGTCTTTGTCGTTCAACCTTCACTCTCTGACAATTTAGGCATTGAGACACGAACTTAGCTACATCTGATTTCATTCCCCTCCACCAATACAGTTTCTTTAGATCATGATACATTTTTGTGCTTCCAGGATGTATCGAATAAATGGTGGTATGGGCTTCCTTCATCAGTCGGTGTCTAATGTCCATATTTTCTGTTTCAGGTACACATATTCTTCCTTTATATCTCAGTACCTTTTCGTCATCCAAGGTGAACTAAGGGTTAGTCCTACCTTTCTCGATATCTTCTTGTACTGTTCTCAGATAAGGATCTGCTTTGATAGCTGTCTTTACTTCGTCCACTATATCCGGTATAATCTTCAATGCCGTGAACATATTTGAAAATCGATGAATAAACCCTTGGCTAGCTGATTCATCCGTTGTATCTATCACAAATTGTTCGTTACCGTGATTAAACACCATTCCATTGGTATACATTGCTGCAGTCGTGCTAGTTTCTCCTTGAGATTTTATCATTGCTTTTCTGCCCAATGCATCTGCTACTACGTTCGCTTTTCCCGGATGATACTGGATACCACAATCATAGTCTTTCAATAGTTCCAGCCATCTTCTTTGTCTCATATTCAACTCCTTCTGATTAAATAAATAAGTAAGACCTTTATGGTCCGACTTAATCTGAAATTTCTCTCCGTATAGGTAGTGTCTCCATATCTTGACAGCATGTACTACTGCCGCTAACTCCAAATCATGAGTGGGGTAATTTTTCTCATGTACCTTCAACTGTCTCGAGGCATACGCAACTACTTGCTCTTCTTGCATAAGCACACATCCTAATCCCAATCTCGATGCATCAGTGTACAAGGTAAATGTCTGTCCTGAAACGGGAATGGTCAAAATTGGGGCGGATATCAATCTGGTCTTCAGTGTTTGAAAACTCTTTTCACACTTATCCGTCCATACAAACTTTTCTTCTTTCTTGGTCAAACTGGTGAAGGTACGGCAATCCGAGAATAGTCTTCTACGAATCTCCGATAATAACCAGCTAGACCCAGAAAACTTCTAATTTCTGAAACACTCTTTGGTGCTTCCCACTTCACAATAGCCTCGATCTTACTGGGGTCCACTTTGATTCCTTCAGCGGATACTACATGGCCTAAAAAGGCGACTTCACTTAGCCAAAACTCACACTTTGAAAATTTGGCGTATAACTTCTCTTTCCTTAAACGCTGTAGGGCTGCGTTTAGGTTCTTAACATGGGTTTCCTTGTCCTTGGAGTATACCAATATGTCATCAATAAATACTATGACCGACGTATCCAACATATCGTGGAAAACCCGGTTCATAAGTTCCATGAATGTTGCCGGTGCATTAGTTAATCCGAAGGACATCACTAAGAACTCATAATGTCCGTATCTTGTCCTGAAAGCTGTCTTCGGGATGTCACCTTCTTTAATCTTCAGTTGGTGATAGCCTGATCGAAGATCGATCTTTGAAAATACCTTCGCTCCTTGTAACTGATCGAACAAGTCATCGATCCTGGGTAGTGGATATCGATTCTTGATTGTCAGCTTATTCAACTCTCGATAGTCGATACATAGTCGAACACTACCATCCTTCTTCTTTACGAACAACACCGGTGCTCCCCATGGAGATATACTGGATCTAATATAACCCTTATCCAGCAATTCTTGTAATTGCACTTTTAATTCCTTCAGTTCAGTAGGAGCCATTCTATAAGGTGCTTTTGATACTGGTGCGGCTCCGGGTAGCAGGTCTATTACAAACTCTGTGGCTCGGTCGGGTGGTAATCCGGGTAGTTCCTCTGGAAATACATCAGAAAAATCCCACACGACATCAATATCTTCCATTCGTGGCACGTCCTTGGTTAGGTCGACCACTGATACTAGATATCCGACCGCTCCTTTCTCAAGGCACTTCTTAGCCTTTAATGCTGAGAGTATGAGCTTACGTCTCCTGGGAAGTTTGGTTCCTGAGAAACTGAATTCTGCTCCTTCTTTGTCTTTGAACTTTAGCTTCTTCTCGGCGCATAACAGGTTTGCAGAATGCCGAGCTAACCAGTCCATTCCCAAGATGACGTCAAAGTCTGCCATCTCAAGTTGTATTAAGGTTGCATCCAAGGTCTGCTCTCCAATGAGAACTGGACATGGTCCATAACCTTTCTCTAATTCCACTTCTAATCCCATCGGTGACCGTACAAGTAATTTGTAGTCTAATGTTTTGATGGGCAGATTGGTCTTCTTTCCAAATGACACAGATATAAATGAATGAGTAGCTCCTGAATCAAAGAGTACTCTGGCGGGTATGCCATTGATAGGTACGATACCTGTGATTCGTTTTTACTTAGTCTACATGCTCAATCAATTCTAATTATAGCCTTACAAGTTTCGGTCATACCTGTGACCACATCGTGCGATGCGGCAGCATCCTCTGATGTAATAGCATATACCCGTCCTTGATGTAGTTGCTTCTTGGGTTTTGGGCATTCTCTTGCCATATGCCCTGGTTGGTTGCAGTTATAGCACTTCGAGGCTTCAAAATTTGACTTTGGCTGTGGTTGAGCTGTTGTAGTCGACTTTGGTGCAGTTGCAAAATTCTGAGGACGAAAAGGTCTATACGTCCTATTATTGCCTCCGTTGTAGGAGTTTCTGGCTGGTCTCTTGATTCCTCTGTTCTGGGAGAAATAACTCTCCTTCTGGCTCGATTCGATCACTCGAGCAATCTGAACAGCTTCGTTGTAGATTTTCTTCTCTAAGCCCAGAACATTTTCTCTTATGCTTCCTCTTAGTCCCGCGACAAACCTACGGGTCTTTGTATCTTCTTCTTGCATGCTAGCCGGTGCGAAGAAAAACAGTTCTTCGTAACGCTGTTGATATGAGTCTACGGACATTTGTCCCTGGTACAGACTCAAGAACTCTTTCTCCATTGAATCTCTGAAGCTTCTTGGGAAATACTTCTCGAAGAATGCTTCTTTATATATAGCCCATGTCAGTAGGGCGTGCTTGGTTAATAAGTATGTCTTTGTAGATTTCCACCAATGGTGTGCGTCGCCTTTGAGCATGAAGGTGGCGCATAACACTTTTTCTTCCTCAGTGATAGTCATCATAAGGAAGTTTCTTTCCATCTCGTCTATCCAGTGTGCTGGCCACAGTGGATCAGACGGCTTGCCATTGAATTCTCTCGGTTTCATTTTCAAAAATCCCTCCACTAGCCGGGAGTGATCCAGTTGATTTTGGTATGCCCCAAACATAGGGGGTGGATACTGATAGTTCCCTTAGGCTGCATCTGGGACTTGCACTGGAATTGGTGCAGCCGGTTGTTGAGGTGTCTGTTGAGCTGGGTGGTTACCCACTGGTGCTGCACTAGCTTGCCCAGTGTGCATGGCTGTAGCCTGAGTGGCTTGGAACATAACTCCCATTGCAACCTGCATTTGAGCTTGTGCGTGTTGCATTTGCTGTAGCTATTGTGCCAGATTCATAACCACAGTTGCTAGCTCCGGTGGCGGAGGTGGCAAATTTGTAGGGCCTGCTGGTTCTGGATTACCCTGTGCATGGTTATTCTCTTGGCTAGTCTCCTCCACTGGTGGTGGTAGTGGGACTGTATTCCGGGTCTGTCGGGTAACTCTATGTCCAGACATATTTACTTTTGAGATGGGTGGTGCCTGAAAATCATCAAAATCAGTGAGAAATCATTTATACTTCATGTAGGCACGCTAACCGATATAAAATTCAAAATCTCCAATTCATTATGAAATAAATACTGTCTTTTCTATGTAGGGTCGATGGTGAGGGTCGCTGGTGTGTCCGACCCTTGGTATCCGACCCTGGGAATGACCTGTTCTTCCCGAGAGCTGAGGGTCGATGTGAGGGTCGATGGGTGTCCGATGCTCAGTCCGACCCTCGATTTTCTGTCAGATTCCCGAGAGCCGAGGGTCGATTGGAGGGTCGATCCGAGGGTCAATGGTGTCAGTCGAATTGTCCGACCCTCGGACCAAAAATCAGATTTTTAAGATCCGATTCTGGGTCAATTCTCACTATTCCTCCTCCGTTTCGACTCGTCTCTACTCTCCGAGTTGCTACAGTGCTACTTCGCTATTGTGGATCGTTCTTAGTCCGAGTTTCGACATCCACATCACCTCTACAGGTATAATTTCCCAACTTTACCTGTTTTTAGGTTTTTATTTCTAGGTTTTTGTTCATTTAGCTCGTATTTTCCAAATTAAACTTTTTCCAACCGTAAAAATTCGATTTTTATTGGGGGCTTTTGTTATTGGGATCTTGAGGAACGAAAGCCCTCAAAAAATTTTGAGTTTCATCGTTTGGTTATCGAGAAACTTAAATTTTTCTCTTTTTGCCCTAATTTATCGAAATTTTTTATTTTTCTTGAATTTCTTCAAATAGGACCTTATCCGTTAAAATTTTCTACTGCATGTAGATTGTAGGATATGTTTTAACCTACGTAAGTTCTTATGCCCACTTGTATAGTGTGGAATGGGCTTCTATTTTAAATTTTTCAGATTTTTATCTTATTAACTCCTTATTTCTTTTCTCCTTCTTATTTTTGCAGACACTATGGCCCGTACTAAAGTGCCAAGATTGCGTGATCCACTTCGCTTCCGTTCAAACGAAGCCGAGGCACAGTATGCTGACTACGCCCGTAAGAAAGTGGAAGGGGGTCGCATGGTGAACTTGGCTGAGCTAGCCTTGTTCAATGTAGAGGGAGCATTCGGTGATATGGGGTGGCTCCCTGTCATCACATACGACGCGTGCACCTGTCCAGACTTGGTGCGCCAGTTCTATTGTAATCTCCAGGTGGTGGGGAATTACAATGATGTTGAACACGGTCAGGAGTTGCGCATCACTAGCTACGTCAAGGGGGTGCACATCTCCTTTGATTATCGGCAGCTGACCGATCTGTTGGGCATTGCCTATGATGGCCCTATGGTGTACTGTGCGCCGGGAGAGCCACAGTTTGTTGAGATGGAGATGAGAGCAGAGATCGACAACCAGTTGCTCCGTCCCGATAGATGGCAGATGAGGGCTTGCTACTTGCGTCCAGCTCCACGGGTTTTCTGCAAGATTATCCAGCATAATCTGATCCCACAGAGTGGGCACTATGAGAGGGTGTCTCAGCTGACTCAGTTCTTGATCTACTGCATCTGCACTCGTCAACCGGTCTGTCTTCCTTACATCATCATGCAGACGATGATTAGTGCTACACTGTCCGGTCATAGGGGAAACCTACCCTATGGACGCATGATTACAGTGCTACTGACCCGTCTGGGGGTGGATCTAGTAGATGAGAAGATCCAGGAGAAGACCTTCTCGTCGCCTCTAGATTGGGAGGCTATCTGCAAGATGGGGCTGCGAGATGCGGAGGTTAGTGATGAGGAGAGGAACGCGATGGTGCGCCCTCACACTCGGGTTGAGATGGCTGATGCTGAGGCTGCTGCTAGGGCTCATGGGGATCCGATCGACGATGATCGCTTATATATGGATGTCGATGCGATACCACCGCCATCACCCACGCATGCGGATAGGGTTGGTACTTCTGCTGCGGCGGCTTCGGTACCCGAGACCAGTCCTTCACATGATGCTGGTCCTTCACGCCCACCTTCTGATATGATGGAGATGTTGTGCGAGATCAGAGAGACTCAGCACAGATCGGACCTGAGGATGGAGGAGTTGCTAGATGCTCAGCGCCTGAGAGTGGATGAACTGTTGGCTGCTCAGCACACATCTCACTTGCGGATAGGTGAGCTCGTGGAGATCCAGCGTGCGACTGACAGGAGAGTACCCGATCTCACAGCTAGTCTACAGACGACCCAGACTCAGATAGCCTGGTTGACTAGAGTCTATGCTGAGGACTACAACAGAGATCGTGAGGCTCCACCTCCTCCTTCGCCTCTACCTTCCTGATTGTACTTTACTTTTCCTTGTACTACAGAGTAACTGTCCGAATTGTGGACTGTACTCTGTTTAGATATATATTTACTCATTGTTTCTCTCTCATTGTATATTAACTTGTTTCTCCTTTTAAGAGATGTATTATTCTCTTTTTAAATTTTGTCTCAACATCACTTGTGCTTTTAATGTGTTAATATTACTGTTTTTATTTTATCCTATCTCAATTCACTATTGCTGTGAATGTATGATAGTTCAGCGGGCAAGGCCTGAGATGCTCTGATACCAAGTTGTCACACCCCAATTCTGCACATTTCAGAATGGTGTGATGAACCGCTAAATAACCAACGGTTCAACCAGGATCTCAAATAGGCTATCCCCGTGTTACCTGAACCTTCATATACTCACCATCATAATCAGAGTAAATACACAATAGCGGAAGTCTTATAAATAAATGAACTGAGAACTAAATGGTATTCATAAATAATAGCAAATTATTCTATGTTCAAATTGAGACATAAATAATTAAGTACCAAATACATATCTTATAAATCCAATAAAGAAACTTATAAAAAAATATCTAGTCAAATACACACGAGTTGCACTCGCAAGAGGAGTAGTGTGTATCGTCTTCAGCTCCAACTTCCATAGCTGCTACATTCCCATACGCTGACGCATTCATAAAATCTTCAACTGTATAACCTGCATCATCAACTAAAAATATTCGACGTCGAGGGGTGAGCACACAACACGGCTCAGTGAGTAGCTAAAACAATGCAACAATACATATGCATGCAAAAATCAATTTATATCTTTGGTCTTGGTTTATAGTTTGCAATGTGCAATAGAAAGGTTGGGTGGTCAAAGGTTAACGTTTATTGACACCGCCTCTATACACAGGGTGTGGAAGCCCGCCCGAAGGTTAACGTTTATCGTCGTCCCCATCCACCCTACCATAACATTATACAACAAAGGTTAACGTTTATTGCTATATAATGCTATACCAACACGTAAGCCCCTGTTAGCGAGGGCTTGCAAACTGGGCTCACTGCTAACCAATCCTAATGCCAAACAGTGTATGCAAGGCCTCACCCCAGCATCCCTCAGAACATCCATAGAGATAGAGCAAAGGCCCCCCGGTAGAGTCAGAGACTACAAGGACCGAGACCACCTCCCCTGATACTCAACGACATAATAGTTCTGCTAAGGTAATGGCGATACGATGATGTCAATGCACAAGACTTGAGTTAGAGATAGAGCTAAAGTGCTGAGACCCGCCAAAGGTTAACGTTTATTGACGTTCTCATCACACCTCCCCTGATACTCGCTCGCATCAAGTACATCAACCACACACATACAAGCACATGCCTAATCCTATCATCATCATCATCATGTTATAAACAATAAAGTAAATATGCATGAACAAGTAATAGAAATATTGGATGGCATGCTGTATGCACATTACAAACATAATCGCATAGAATCAAACATGGCATAGGACTCAAGAAATAGAAAACAGTTTATTATTAATCAATTTAGTTTGGGGTTAAGGTTCCTCACCTTAGCTTGCTAATAGATATTTTTCCAAGCTTTAGAATCACTGTTATAACGTAATTATACTGCTAGCAAACCTAACCAAGTCGATAAAATTTAATTAGAATTAATTCGGAATTTAAAACCACTCAGGGTCGATGCTAGGGTCGATGCTAGGGTCGATGGGTCTATCGACCCTCCCTCCATCCTGGACTTCCCGAATGCTGAGGGTCGATGGTCAGAAACACCTAGGGTCGGATGGTCTATCGACCCTCGGTGCGACCCTCGGTGCACTCTGGTCCAATTTCCACTTTTAATCCATTCTTCGTGTTTGGGGTCCTATGGTTTGCTTCCTACATTCATTCAACAGTCATTCCATGGTCTAGAACCATGTATAATCCATCTACATAGTTTTCGTGCATCCTCCTATGATTTTCCATGAAAACCTAACCATGGATGGATGGTTTGGGTTTCTCCAAAATCCTACACTCAACTATATTTATCCTAAGGTTTGTAGAAACTCATGGAATTAGTATCCGTACCTGAGAAGATTACTTTTCTCTGTAAATTCTTCTCCTTTTTGCTAAGTCTTCTTCCTTGCCTCCTTTCTTCCTCTTTTCCCTCTTCTCTCTTTCTTTCAATTCAATTAGGGTTGTGAAAGAATTGAAAGTGGCTTAGGGACGTCCTTTAAATAGAGTAGGAATGTCCTATAATAGTCCCATTGAGATTTGGTAAGATTCTCAACCGAAAATTAGGAAATTTCCTAATTTCAGTTTCGTCAGAAACCGAGGGTCGATGATCCCGTCGACCCTAGGGTCTTAAGCTGTCCGACCCTCCCTTCAAAACTGAGGGTCTGACTTTCTGTTTTGGGAGGTCCGACCCTGCTTAGCTGGGTGTGCGACCCTCCCCTAGAATTAAGTGTTTTTGGGTCGATTTTATACCTGGGATCTCGATCTTCTTCATGCCCTTGGTCCATTTGACTCGACCATGATGGGTAAACCTGGTTCAAGGTGGTAAGACCGGGTTAGTTTGACACGGGTCTTACAATAGTCCTGCAGGTCTTTGTCGTTCAGCCTTCACCCTCTAACAATTTAGGCATTGAGACACGAATTTAGCTACATCTGCTTTCATTCCTCTCCACCAATATAATTTCTTCAAATCATGATACATCTTTGTACTTCCAGGATGTACCGCATAGGCGGTGGTGTGAGCTTCCATCATTAGTCGGTGTCTAATGTCTAAATTTTCTGTTTTAGGAATACATACTCTTCCTTTGTACTTCAGCACCTTTTCATCATCCAAAGCAAACTCAGGAATAGTCCTACCTTTTTCTATGTCTTCTTGTACCGTTCTCAGATAAAGGTCTGATTTAAGAGTGGCTTTCACTTCCTTAACTATATCAAGTACAATCTTCAATGTTGCAAATATATTTGAAAACCGATGAATAAACCCTTGGTTGGTTGATTCACCCGGTGCATCTATCACGAACTGCTCATTACCGTAATTGAACAATTTTCTTGTAGTACACATTGCTGCAGTCGTGTTAACCTCTCCTTGAGATTTTATCATTGCTTTTCTGCTTAGCGCATCAGCAACTACATTAGCCTTTCTTGGATGATACTGGATATCACACTCATAATCCTTCAATAATTCCAGCCATCTTCTTTATCTCATGTTCAAGTCCTTCTGATTAAAAAGATAAGTGAGACTCTTATGATCTAATTTAATATGAAATTTCTCTCCGTACAAGTAATGTCTCCATATCTTGACAGCATGTACTACTGCCACCAATTCTAAGTCATGAGTGGGATAGTCATGTGTCTTCAGTTGTCATGAAGCATACATAATTACTTGTTCTCCTTGCATAATTACACATCCTATACCCAATCCAGACGCATCAGTGTACAAGATGAATGGCTGTCCTGGAATAGGAATAGTCAAGATCGGAGCAGATATCAATCTAGCCTTCAATGTTTGGAAACTTTCTCACATTTTTCAGTCCAAACAAACTTTTCTCCTTTCTTAGTCAAACTGGTGAGAGGTACGGCAATTCTGGAATAGTCTTCCATGAAACATCGATAATACCCAGCTAGACCTAGGAAACTTCTAATTTCTGCAACGCTCTTCGGTGCTTCCCACTTCACAATGGCTTCAATCTTGCTAGGATCCACTTTAATTCCTTCAACGGATACAACATGGCCTAAGAAAGCGACCTCATTTAACCAAAACTCATACTTTGTAAATTTGGCATAAAACTTCTCTTTCCTTAATCACTGCAGAGCGGCTCTTAAATTCATGACATGAGTTTCCTTGTCCTTGGAGTAGACTAATATATCATCAATAAACACAATGAACAACGTATCCAACATATCATGGAATACCTGATTCATGAGTTCCATAAAGGTTGCAGGTGCGTTAGTTAATCCAAAAGACATGACTAAAAATTCATAATGTCCATATCTTGTTCTAAATGCTGTCTTTGAAATATCACCGTCCTTAATCTTCAACTGATGGTATCTTGACAGAAGATCAATCTTGGAGAACACCTTGGCACCTTGCAACTGATCGAACAAGTCATCGATCTGAGGCAATGGGTACCAATTCTTGATCGTCAGCTTATTCAATTCCCGGTAGTCTATACACAGTCAAACGCTACCGTCTTTCTTCTTTACAAACAATACTGGCGCTCCCCATGGTGATATGCTAGGTCTAATGTAACCCTCGTCCAGTAATTCCTATAACTGTACTTTTAATTCCATCAATTCAGTAGGAGCCATTCTATAGGGTGCTTTAGATACTGGTGCGACTCCGGGTATCAGATTTATAACAAACTCTGTCACTCGGTCGGGTGGTAGTCCTGGTAGTTCTTCAGGAAATACATCTGAAAAGTCACGCACAACATCAATATTCTCCATTTGTGGTGCTTCCTTGGTGAGGTCGACCACTGATACTAGATCCCCAACTCCTCCTTTCTCTAGGCATTTTCTACCCTTTAATGCAGAGAGGATGAGTTTCCGTTTACGGGAAAGTTTGGTTCCCACAAAACTAAACTCTGCTCCTTCCTTGTCTTTAAATGTCAGTTTCTTTTCTGCACATAATAGGTTAGCAGAATGTCGAGCTAACCAGTCCATTACCAAGATGACGTCAAAGTCTGTCATCTCAAGTTGAATCAAGGTTGCATCCAAAGTCTTCTCATCAATAAGAACTGGACATGGTCCATAACCTTTTTCTAATTTCACTTCTAATCCCATCGGTGATCGTACAAGCAGTTTGTAGTCTAACGATCTGAGGGGTAGATTCAGCTTCTTTCCAAATGACACAGATATAAAAGAATGAGTAGCTCCAGAATCAAAGAGTAGTCTAGCAGGTATGCCAATAATAAGTACAATACTTGTGATTTGTTTTAGTTTTAGTCTACATGATCGCATAATGTAACACAAAATGAAAAGATCAGGTCATACCTGTGACCACATCAGGCAATGCGACAGCATCCTCAGATGTAACAGCATAAACCTTCCCTTGTTGTAGCTGCTTTCTGGGTTTAGAACACTCTCTTGAATAATGTCCTATTTGGTTGCAGGTAAAGCATTTTACTCCTTCATTGTTTTGCTTTTGTTGGGGTTGAGCTGCTGGAGTAGTCTTGGCTGCAGCATTGAATCTTTGAGTACGGAAGGGTTTAACTGTCCTTGTATTCCCTCCGTTATAAGAATTCCCATTTGACCTTTTAATACCCCTGCTTTTAGCGAAGTAGCTCACCTTCTGGCTCGACTCTATTACTCGAGCAATTTGTACTGCTTCATTGTAGACCTTCTTTACCAATCCCAGAACATGCTCATGAATGCTTCCCCTAAGTCCCATGACGAATCTTCGGGTCTTTGTATTATTCTCTTGCATGCTAGCAGGTGCAAAGAAAAACAGCTCCTCATAACGCTGTTGGTATGCATCCACAGTCATCTGACCCTGATATAGACTCAGGAACTCTCTCTCCATAGAATCTCTAAAACTTCTGGGGAAGTACTTCTCAAATAATGCCTCTTTATATATAGTCCAGGTCAATAGGGCGTGCTTTGTTAATAGATAAGTCCGTGTGGACTTCCACCAATGGTGTGCATCGCCTTTCAGCATAAAGGTTGCACACAACACTTTCTCCTCCTCATTCACTGTCATCATCATAAAATTTCTTTCCATTTCATCAATCTAGTGTACTGGCCACAAAGGATCTGCTGGCTTACCATTATATTCTTTAGGCTTCATCTTCAGAAAACGCTCGATCAGTCGGGAGTGATCCAGCTGATAAGGAGCATAGGCCCCATACATAGGTGGTTGATACTAGTAACTGCCTTGAGCTACCTCAGGAATCTGTACTTGAGCTGGCATGACTGGTGTTTGAGGTGCGTGGGGTACCGTGTTGCTTCCCCCTGGTACTGTGCTAGCTTTTCCTACTAGCATAGGTGTCGTATGTGCAGCTGGAAAAGCCATGCCTATAGCAGTCTGCATATTGGCTTGCACCTGTTGTATTTGCTGCAACTGTTGAGCCAAGTTCATTACTGCTGTAGCCAGATCTGTAGGTGGGACTGGAAAGTTTGTAGGATTTACCTGGCCACTAGCCACTGGTGGTGCCATATTCAGATTCTCCTGTGCTTCATGATTTACATGGTTGTCTTCCTCCACAGGTGGTGGTGGTGGAATTGGGTTACGGCCTCGTCTGGTTACCCTTCGCCCAGCCATTTCCTGTTCTGGTAGTAGTAGTGTCTGAAAACAATCATAGCACATGTGAGGCAATCAATATAAGTTGTTCTCAAGTAAAAATCCATCTAATTAATATAAATTTCCAATTTTTTAGATCATTCTGACAAAATACTGTATTTTCCATCGTAGGGTCTATCACACCCCAAATTCTTCTCCAACCAGAATGGTGTGATGAACCGTCAATAAACCAACGGTTCAACCAGGATCTCACAATAGGCTATCCCACATATGATAAACCAAAACACATTCCACAGTAATCAGAGGTAATAAAATAAATAGCGGAAGTCTTACAGATAATGAACTGAGGTCTAATCATGATAAATAATTAATATTCCATTTATTTCCAAGTAACCAAAACTTAACTTAATACATATTACAATATCCAAATATGAATACTACACTAAACGTATCCACCGTTGAAACGCTCGCTTAACGAACCATGTTCGTTCTCCACAGCTTGCTCATTCATAGCCTCCACCCGTCCATATGTTGGCGTGTAAACAAAATCTTCTATCATAGTACCTGCAACATCAGAAACTAAAAAGAATTGCGCGTGCAAGGGTCAGTTCACCAATTTGAGCTCAGTGAGTAAACAAAACAATGCAACAAACATATGCATGCATTAAATTCATATCTGTGGTCTGGTAAATAAGTTTGCAATGTGCAATAGAAAGGATAGGTGGCCGCCGCACCTCTATGCATGAGAGTGTGGATACACCCGATGAACCTCTCACCGTCGCCCACAACACCTAGAATGGCACAATATATACCCCATGAAAACGGCATGGCTGTACCGGTTGATACCATACCAACAAATAAACCCCCCCTAGCTAGGGTTGCAAACTGGGCTCGCAACTAACCAATCCTAATGTCAAACAGTGTATCCAAGGCCTCACCCCAGCATCTCTCAATACATCCATAGAGATAGAGCTAGGGTCTGGTGACCAGGCTGAACCACAATGCCACGCCCCCCCCCCCTGATGCCCTACGACATATTAGTTCTGCTAAGGTAATGGTGATACGACGATGTTAGTGGACAAGACTTGAGTAGAGATAGAGCTAATCTGGTGACCAGGCTGAACCACAATGCTACGTCCTCCCCCTGATGCTCCACTCGCATCAAGCACACTAACACTTGCTTAGTGGACATGACTTGAATAGACCATGGCACAATATACCCCGATGAGAATGGCATCGAAGTACCGGTTGATACCATCTCTTCTCGCACCTTGTACACCAACCAAACACAAACAATCACATGCCTATTCCTATCATCATCATCATCATCATGTTATAAATAAACGGAATTAGATATGCAAGAACAGTAATAGCAGGAATATTGGATGACATGTTAAATGCACATTACAAGCATACACGCATAGAATTAATCATGGTATTGGACGCAATAAATAAAAATAGTTTGTTATTAACCAATTAGTTTAGGTCTTGTTCCCTCACCTTAGCTCGCTAATAAATCCTTTTTCAAGCTTTAAAATCACCTTTATATTGTTATTATATTGCTAGAAGACCTAACAAAGTTGATAGAATTTAATTAGAATTAATTCCGAATTTAAAAACCATGTTTTTAACTGAGGGTCGGAGGTAGGGTCGGAGTCATGATCGACCCCTGGTGCAACCCCCCTTTTCTGGATTTCCCGAACACTGGGGGTCGATGCTTAGGGTCTGGTAGGGTCGATTGGCCATCGACCCCCTGTGCGACCCTCTGTGGGTTTTGTTGATTTTTCTGCTTTCAGTCCACTCTTCGTGTTTGGGGTCCTATGGCTTGCTACTACAGCCCATATTACACATGTTCTACGGCCTAGAACCATGATTCATTCACCTAAATGGCTTTCATGACTTCCACATGGTTTTCCATGAAAACCTAACCATGGGTTGATGGTTTGGGATTCTCTGAGATCATACTCTCTTCATTATCTAACCTAAGGTCTGTAGAAACTCATGGAATTAGTATCCATACCTGAGAAGAATACTCCTTCTCTGCAACTCTTCTCCTTTTTGCTTTCTTCTCTTCCTTACTTCTCTTCTTCTTTTCTTCCTTCTCTTCTCTTTCTCTCAATCCAATTAGGGTTGTAAAAGGAGTGAAAGAGGCTTAGGGATGTCCTATTTATAGAGTAAAACCTCCCAAAATAAGTCCCATTGAGTTTAGGAAAGGTTCCAATCAAAATTATGAAAGTTTCCTAATTTTCGGTTCGTGCTGTTTTTCCCGAATACTGGGGGTCGATGAGGGGGTCGGACAATCCGAGACCCCCTGCGACCCCTGGTCACTGGTCGATGGTGGGGGTCGATGAGGGGGTCGGACCTGCCTATTTAGGCATGCGACCCTACCCTCATTTTGATTGTTTTTGAGCAAATTTTTATACTGGGTCTTGGGTTTCTTCACACACTTGGTCCACTTGGCTCGACCATCATATGTAGACGGGTCACGACACAAAATGTAAGGTTAGACCAAGTTCGTGGCGTGCGGGTCTTACAACTCCACCACCCTTAAAAGAAATTTCATCCTCGAAATTTGAACGTACGGATCTTACAACTTCCCCCTCCTTAATATAAATTTTGTCCTCAAAATTTTGAATTTACTTCGGAGTCAATAGGTGTGAATTCTATTTCCGCATTGCATCTTCTTCCTCTATGCACTCTTCTCCACGTCTTGTCTTTACCAGGTTACCTTCATATAATAATTATCCCGGCTTTGGAAACATTGTACCTTCCCACTAGTGAACTAGGCTGGTACCACTTCAATAGTTAAACATTCTATCTAATCCAGTGATTCCGTGGTCAATACCTTTGATATGGATCTCCAATGTACTTCTTCAATAGAGACACATGAAATACATCATGCACACTAGACATGGATAGCGGTAACGCTAATTGATGTGTAACTTTTCTACATCTCTCCAAAGTTTATAAGATCCGACACATATATATAATATAACTTTCCCTTCTTGTCTAATCGTTTCAAACTACGCATAACTGATTTCTTCAAGAACACTTTGTCCCTTATGGCGAACTCAAGGTCATGGTGTCTCTTCTAACATCTTGAGCTATCCTGCCCCTTTTCTTTGATCTTGTTTGCCACTCGATTGTTTTCTTCAGTAGACTCATGTCTTAAAATCCTTCATTCACCAACTTCATTCCAAAGTAGAGGAATTTGACATTTCTACCGTACCATGCTTTATAGGTGACATTTACATGATAGCTTAATAGCAACTTCAATTCACGGTAACTTCCCAACTCAAGCTCCTTGAAATCAATTTCACAACTCGGAGCATATCTCTTAGGATCTGTATAGTCCGCTCCGACTGTCCGTCGGTTTAAGGTAAAATGTGGTACTAAACTTCAACTTTGTTCCCATTGTTTTCTGTAGATCCTCCCAAAACTTCGAGATAAGCATGAGCCTCCGACCGACACTAAGCTCTCATGCGTACCATTCAATCTGGCGATATTTTCCACATATCGATTAGTTAGTCGCTCCAAAGCATACCAAGGTCGTATTGCAATGGAATGAGCTATCTTCATAAGGCGATCAACAATCACCCAAACTGCGTCAACCGATTTAGGAATCAGTGGTATACCAGTGACATAGTTCATTGTAATGCAGTTCCACTTCCAGACTGGCTCCGATAGTTGTTGCTGTGAGCCATGTTGGTCTTTGTCTTTTAGCCTTTACTTGCTGATAATTCAGACACTGGAACACGCACTAACCACCTTTGTTATCATTCCTCTTTACAATCTCTTCAGGTCATGATACATCTTGGTACTCCAGGATGTACTGTGTATTGAGTACAATGGCTCTTATCATTATCCTCTTCGTGACATCTGAATCTTTTCTTCAGGTATTCAAACTCTACCTCTGTATCTGAGTACCATCTCCGCATCCAAAGTAATTCAGGGTTAGGTTTTTTTTTCTTTCTCTAAATCTTCTTGCACCGTTCTTATATACAGATCTAACAAAATTACTATTTTTACTTCATTCATCAATTCCGAGATGATCTTTAATATAATGAATGCAAGCGAGGAATTATTTCTCCTTAAGTCCCTCCATATGTTCTTACTCAATTGGATCATCACGAGTTTCTATTTTATGTTACTCTTCTTCCAAATCTAAATCTATTGCTGCGAAACATAAGGCAGCATTTATATTGAGTCCTTCCTTGGACTTCATAATTCCCTTTATGCTTAAGGCCTTAGCTACTACATTAGCCTTGCTTGGATGACATTGAATATCACAGTCTTAATCCTTCAGGTATTCCTAACCATCTCCTTATCCTCATGTTCAACTCTTTCTAATGAAGAGATAAATAAAACACTTGTAATCCGATCTAATCTAAAATTCTTTTCCGTTTAAATAATGTCTCCAAGTCTTGATTGCATGAATCACAATTGTTTACTCCAATCATGAGTTGGGTAACTTGTCTCATGCTCTTTCAGTTTTCTTAAAGCATATGAAATCGCTTATTTACCTTACATCAACCCGCACCCTAGATCTAATCTGAAAGCTCCGATGGATAGGGTAAAAGGTTTCCCTAGTGCCGGAACGATCAAGATGGGAGCTGATATCAATCTTACTTTAGAATCTGGAAATATTCTTCACCCTTGTCAGTCAAATTAAACTCCTCTCCCTTCCTGGTTAGCTTGGTAAGAGGTTTTGTGATCTTAGAGTGGTCCTCCAAAATCGTCAGTAATAACCAGCTAAACCTAAGAAACTTCTGATCTTCGCAATACCCTTTAAGTGTTTCTCACCATATGATTACCTCTATCTTAAATAGGGTCTACTTTAATCCCTTTTTTTATGATGCTACGTGATCTAAGAAGATCATTTTGTTTAATCATGTCTCATATTTCTTAGACTTGGCATAAAGCTTTTCACTTCTCAACTGTTGTGAAGCGGTTCTAAGCTCCGTTGTATGAGTTGCTTCATTCTTGGAATAAACCAAAATATCATCTATGAAAGCTATGACCGACATGTCCAACATGTTATGAAACACCCAGCTCATCCGTTCCATAAAAGATGTAAGGGCATTGGTTAATCCAAACATCATAATCATAATCGAAAACTCATAATTGGTCTATCCCGATTCTAAAAACTATCTTCGAGATATCGCTATCCAAATTCTTCAACTGATGATATCTTGATCGAAGATCAATCTTAGAAAATACCTTCGCTCCTTGCAACTATTTAAACAAGTCATCGATCCGAGGTGGTAGTTATCGATTCTTGATCGTGAGCTTGTTTAGTTCCCGGTAGTCTATACATAATCTGACACTACCGTCCTTCTTCTTCCTGAGTTGTGTTGGCGCTCTCTGTGATGCAATAGTTAGCTGATTAGGACCTTGGTCTAATAACTCTTGTAGTTGAGTCTCAGTTCCTTCAACTCCATAGGAGCTACTCTACAGGTGCCTTTGACACAAGTATCGTCCTTGGTAACAAGTCGATGACGAACTCGGCCGCACGATCAGGTGGTAACCCGGTAAGTCTCCTGGAAACGCATCAGGGAATTTACGCATCACCTCAATATCTTCCATCTGTGGTACTTCTTTGGTAACGTATACCACAGATACCATATATCCAACTTCTTTCTCTTTAAAGCATCTCTTGGCCTTTAGCATAGTGAGGATCAGCTTTCTTTTCTTAGGCAACATACTACCAATAATACTAAATTATATGTCGTCTTTATTCTTGAATGGTAACCTCTTCTATGCACCTAACAACTTTGTAGAGTGTTGAGACAACCAGTCTATCCCCAAGATGACGTTAAAGTCTGCCATCTCAAGTCTAATTAGGTTGCGTCCAAATTTCATCCATCCATTAATATGATTCAATCATTGTTCATAATACTCATCTAAAACAACATTTAGTCCCAAAAGGGCTAAACTAGAGAAATCTGGTGTAAGGGTCTTAAGAGCTTGCCTAGTTTCTTCATCTCTTTATGATTTTTCAAAGACTATCGTCAAGATCTCATATTGCACTCATTAGCTTGTATTTCTTTTATCCTTGTTGTTCTACCCTGATCTCTCTTTCATATACCTCAAAAAACATCTTGTGATTGATACTTCATATCCCAAGTCTATCTATAAGCATTAGGGTATATGCTTATAATTTCATTAATTCAGCCAACTCTTTTGGTCTTTTCTTAATCATATCACTCAACATTGGGCATAACTCAATTTTCATTGTATTAAACCGATTACTATTAATGCCATGATTTTTTTTTTACTTTACCCTTGTATCCACTCTTATTTTTGTCTTTAAGAATCTTCTACCTTGTCAAAATTCATATCGATATATCCATCTTTAACTCCACTAGAGTGCTATCAATTTCTTTTTTGGCCACCCTTGATAGTTCTCACTTTTGTCGCATGCACTCTTTTATAGACATGATTCATTTCCACCCATTTAGAAATCTCAAAATAGATTCTCCATTACTTCATCGGAGGTCTCTTGGCTATAAAATCTTATATGAATTTAATCATCTTCCTTCCAAATAATTTCATTATCACTAAACATCTTATCAATGGATGTCGAGAAATGTAAGAATCAGAATGTTTATCCAAAACAATTCATTTCCTTCTTTCACTTTAGTATGATGACAAACACTTTCTTTATCTAATGAACTTAGGGTTAAAGGATCAGGAGTAAATCTATGGTAATCCAACCGGCATCAAAAGATCGTCAAGTTGCACGGTGGTCCAAATACATGAAAATAGAGGTTTTACAGTTCTTAACCTCAGGGTTACAGGTTTTATTGAGTATATATAATGTCATTTGTCAAGGCACTATAGGAATAAATCTGGAGAAGGTTTTCGTATATCAGTAAATCAGGTAAAATCGAAAAGATGTACGCTCAACATGATTAAACATTTAACTGTTCATTCAGTTCATATCTCTGTTCATTTTGTCGATCATGAGAGTGGCTCAGATTGGTATAATCAGGACTAATACTAAAGAAACAATATTTATAACTCCAATTGACAGGTTAAATCAATAAGGTATCCTGTCAAGGTATGAGAAATTAAAATCTGGTATGTGCATCCTCTATAATCATAAGAGTAAATCAATAATGCACCGCATCCTATATAAACATATCTAGTTACATGGCCACAATAGATTTGATCCTTTGCTGAAAACGTTTAAGGCTTCGTCTTCAAAAGACATTCTTCAATCCTTATCGGATCATTCTATCATGATGCAACTATCCCATACATCGGTGGCTGATAAGGTTAACCACCTTGATACAGTGCTTGTTGTGCACCAAAATTCTACACTGGGGTGTGCATTACTGGGACTTGTTGTATGGTAGGCACTGTGTTATAGCTAACCGATATTGGGGTACAGTGTTGCTACCAATTGGTACCATACTTGGTTTGACCTGGAGGTGTTGATGTAGCATTGGAAATTTGGATAGCAACTTGCATAGTCGGTCTCATTTGTGGTTGCTCTTATATTTTATTGGGCCAAGTTTATTACAACTGTGACCAAGGTAATTGGTAGTCCAGGTGATTGGCTGGAGTGGCCTGGTCGTTCACCTTCTCTTATTTGCTTCAATCTGATTATCATTATTTAGCATCTACTCGGATGAGTTTTCATTACCCATTCTTGACCCAGATAGTGGTGGGGTCAAGTTGCAACATCTCTTCATAATGCTCAGTGGGCAATGGATCAGCGTGTAATGGATCTCACTCTGAATCTCTACGTCACCCAAGAGTATAGCTTTATCTTCTTGTAGTTACTCTTATTCTTAATGTAGGGCCGTTATTCTCCTATCTCTGTTGGATTCAGCCCGAGATCTTTCCCTTTACCTTTGCAGGGAATTAGGCATTACTAGCCATTTTCTCCTTCCTTTGTCATACATCGAGTTTCACATCTTGTGAGTACCAACTCGGTATTCAATTTTCTGCTTTACAGAAGCTTCCTTCTTGCTACTGTACTATATCCTTGTATACTTGGATAACTACCCAACTTATAAATAATACCCTATATTATTTGTTTATTAGGATAATTTTTTGGTCTTCTCTTTTTGTTTGAGTGTATATATATGGTTCCACCTTTTATATGTACATTATCGTCTTGTTTAATTTCTGTCTCAACCAACACAGGTGCTTATGGTTTGTTTGTATTAAAGCTTTTAATTTATCCTAACTCAGTTCACGGACTCCAGTGGAAGTATTCAGGTTTAATGGGTAAAGCCTACGAGAGCTCTGATACCAAGTTATCACACCCCAAATTTTGCTCCAACCAGAATGGTGTGATGAACCGTCAATAAACCAACGGTTCAACCAAGATCTCACAATAGGCTATCCCACATATGATAAACCAAAACACATTCCACATTAATCAGAGGTAATAAAATAAATAGCGAAAGTCTTACAGATAATGAACTAAGGTCTAATCATGATAAATAATTAATATTCCATTTATTTCCAAGTAACCAAAACATAACTTAATACATATTACAATATCCAAATACGAAAACTAAACACTAAACGTATCCACTGTTGAAACACTTGCTTAACGAACCATGTTCGTTCTCCACAGCTTGCTCATTCATAGCCTCCACCCATCCATATGTTGGCGTGTAGACAAAATCTTCAATCATAGTACCTACAACATCAGAAACTAAAAATAATTGCGTGCACGAGGGTCAGCTCTCCAACTTGAGCTCAGTGAGTAAACAAAACAACGCAACAAACATATGCATGCATTCAATTCATATCTGTGGTCTGATAAATAAGTTTGCAATGTGCTATAGAAAGGATAGGTGGCCTCCCCACCTCTATGCATGAGAGTGTGGATACGCCCGATGAACCTCTCACCGTCGCCCACAGCACCCAGAATGGTACAATATACACCCCATGAAAACGGCATGGCTGTACCAGTTGATACCATACCAACAAATAAACACCTACTGGCTAGGGTTGTAAACTGGACTCGCAACTAACCAATCCTAATGTTAAACAGTGTATCCAAGGCCTCACCCCAACATCCCTCAATATATCCATAGAGATAGAGCTAGGGTCTGGTGACCAGGCTGAACCACAATGCCATGTCCCCCCCTGATGCCCTACGACATATTAGTTCTGCTAAGGTAATGGCGATACGACGATGTTAATGGACAAGACTTGAGTAGAGATAGAGCTAGAGTCTGGTGCCAGGCTGAACCACAATGCCACCTCCTCCCCCTGATGCTCCACTCGCATCAAGCACACTAACACTTGCTTAGTGGACATGACTTGAATAGACCATGGCACAATATACCCCGATGAGAACGGCATCGAAGTACCGGTTGATACCATCTCTACTCACAGCATGTACACCAGCCAAACACAAACATTCACTTGCCTATTCCTATCATCATCATCATCATCATGTTATAAATAAACGGAATTAGATATGCATGAACAGTAATAGCAAGAATATTGGATGACATGTTAAATGCACATTACAAGCATACACGCATAGAATCAATCCTGATATTGGACTCAAGAAATAAAAATAGTTTGTTATTAACAATTAGTTTAGGTCTTGTTTCCTCACCTTAGCTTGCTAATAGATCCTCTTTCAAGCTTTAAAATCACCTTTATATTGTTATTATATCGCTAGAAGACCTAACAAAGTCGATAGAATTTAATTAGAATTAATTTCGAATTTAAAAACCATGTTTTAAACTGGGGGTCGGAGGTAGGGTCGGAGTCATGATCGACCCCTGGTGCAACTCCCCCCCTATTCTGGACTTCCCGAACACTGGGGGTCGATGCTCGGGGTCTGGTATGGTCGATTGGCCATCGACCCCCTGTGCGACCCCCTGTGGGTTTTGTTGATTTTTCTGCTTTCAGTTCATTCTTCGTGTTTGGGGTCCTAAGGCTTGCTACTACAGTCCATATTACACATGTTCTATGGCCTAGAACCATGATTCATTCACCTAAATGGCTTTCATGACTTCCCCATGGTTTTCCATGAAAACCTAACTATGGGTTGATGGTTTGGGATTCTCCGAGATCATACTCTCTTCATTATCTAACCTAAGGTCTGTAGAAACTCATGGAATTAGTATCCATACCTGAGAAGAATACTCCTTCTCTGCAACTCTTCTCCTTTTAGCTTTCTTTTTTTCCTTGCTTCTCTTTTTCTTTTCTTCCTTCTCTTCTCTTTCTCTCAATCCAATTAGGGTTGTAAAAGGAGTGAAAGAGGCTTAGGGACGTTCTATTTATAGAGTAAAACCTCCCAAAATAAGTCCCATTGAGTTTAGGAAAGGTTCCAATTGAAATTAGGAAAGTTTCCTAATTTTCGGTTCATGCTGTTTTTCCTGAATACTGGGGGTCGATGAGGGGGTCGATGAGGGGGTCGGACAATCCAAGACCCCCTGCGACCCCTGGTCACGGGTCGGTGGTGGGGGTTGATGAGGGGGTCAGACTTGCCTATTTAGGCATGCGACCCTACCCTCATTTTGACTGTTTTTGAGCAAATTTTCATACTGGGTCTTGGGTTTCTTCACACACTTGGTCCACTTGGCTCGACCATCATATGTAGACGGGTCACGACATGAAATGTAAGGTTAGACCAAGTTCGTGGCGTGTGGGTCTTACAGGGTCGATGGTAGGGTCGGTCCTTATGCGACCCTAGGGTCTGCGACACTAACAACACTATCAGCTCACCGAGAACCTAGGGTCGATGGTAGGGTCGGTATATGTCCGACCCTAGGTCCGACCCATGGTTCTCTGTCAGATCACCGAGAGCCTAGGGTCGATGGTAGGGTCGGTAATTCTCCGACCTTAGGTCCAACCCATGGTTCTATGTCAGATCACCGAGAGCCTAGGGTTGATGGTAGTGTCTGACGTAGGGTTGCATATTTTGGTCGAATTATGTGACCCTACGATCCAGAATCAGGTTTTTAAACCCGATTTTGGATTCATTTCTCATTCTTTCTCCTTTTCCAACTCAACTCGCTTCCCCTGAGTTGCTACAGTATCGACCCCTAGGGTTTGGTGATTGTTTCTTCCGTTCGTGACTTTCGCTCCTTCTCCTCAGGTATGCTCTCTACTGTTTCACATTTTTAAACTTTCCAAACTAGGTTTTTCGCCCATTACATCGTTTTATTCAAATTAAACTTTTTCCAACTGTAAAAATTTAATTTTTATTGGGGGCTTTTGCTATTGGTCACCCAATGGACGAAAGCCCTCAAAAATATTTGAATTTCATTGGTTGGTTATCGAGAAACTTGAAATTTTTCATTTTTGACCTAATTTTCGAGATTTTTCAAATTTATTGAAATTTCTTCAAATTCGATCTTTCTAGATTAAATTTCCAACTGTATGAGCCTTGCAGGATGGTTTGGACCTTTGTAAGTCCTCCTGCCCAAGTGTTTGGGTGAAAAGTGAGGCTTTTGGCCAATTCATGCCGTTATAATGCTGAACTTTTTGAGTTTTTCACCGTTACTAGTCTATTATTTGTTTTTCTTTGTTTTGGCAGATAGTATGGCTCGTACCAAGGTTCCTAGGACTCATGACCCAGATCGTTTCTGCTCCAACGAGACCAAAGCTCAGTATGCTCGCTATGAGCATAAGAAAGTAGAAGGGGGCCGCTGTGTGCACTTGGCTAGTCTAGCCTTGTTCAACGTAGAGGGTGCTTTTGGTGACATGGGATGGCTTCCTGTGATCACCTATGAGGCTTGTACCCGCCCTGATCTGGTGAGACAGTTCTATTGCAATCTCCAGGTAGTGGGGGATCGCAATGACACAAAGAGAGGTAGGGAGCTCAGGATCACGAGCTACGTCAAAGGGGTAGAGGTTTCATTTGACTGCCAACAGTTGGCTGATCTTTTAGGCATATCAAATGATGGCCCTTTGGTGTATTGTGCACCCAAGGAGCCCCAGTTCCTATCCTTGGAGATACGTGCTGAGATTGACAGTCAGCTTATTAGAGATGATCGTTGGGAGATGAAAGCGTTCAACCTATGTCCAGAGCCTCAGGTATACTACAAGATCATCCAGCACAACCTGATACCCCAGAGTGGACATTATGAGAGGATCTCCTAGTTGACTCAGTATGTCCTCTACTGCATTTGTACTAGGCAGCTTGTCTTCCTACCTTACATTATCATGAGGACGATGATCCGTGCTACGCTGCCTGGTCAGCTAGGCAACCTGCCCTACGAACGTTTGATCACTACACTGCTCACCCGCTTAGGCATTGATTTAGTAGATGAGAGGATTCAGGAGAAGACCTTCTCATCGGATCTTAACTGGAAGGCCATATGTAGGATGGGTATGCGGGATGTTCAGGTCAGTGATGATGAGAGAAATGCTCTGGTGCGTCCTTGTACTCGAGTAGATACAGCAGATGCTAAGGCGGCAGCAGCAACAGCAGCCAGAGTAGGGGTCCATGGGGGTGATGCTGAGGATGAGGATCGCATGTATATGGATGCAGATGCCATACCTCCTCCATCACCTCTACATTCTACTGGAGCTGGTCCATCTTGGGCTCCTTCACACATGGCTGGTCCTTTACACCCACCATCTGATGATATGATGGGATTACTGCGTGAGATCAGAGAGGCTCAGCGCGTGACGGACTTGAGAGTGGGAGAGCTTTTAGATGCTCAGCGCACGACAGATAGGAGAGTGGCTGAGCTTCTAGATGCTCAGCGTGCGTCTGATCAGCGAATGGCCGAGTTGACAGCTAGTCTCTAGACAACCCAGACTCAGGTAGCCTAGTTGACTAGAGTATATGTTGAGGACTACGACAAAGATCATAAGGCACCTCCTCCACCATCACCTCCAGCTCCATGATGTATATTTTCTTTTTATCCTTCTTTGTACTACAAAGTAATTGTCCGGGTTGTGGACTGTACTATGCTTTGGATATGTATAAACGTGTTTTTTATTTGATGTATAAGAAACATATTTCTCCTTTTTATATGTGCATTATTCTCTTTCTTTAATTTTGTCTCAAACAACACAGGTGCTTATAGTGTGTTCTTATTACAACTTTTAAGTTTTATCCTAACTCAGTTCACAACTTTTGTGGAATTATACTGGTTTAATAGACAGGGCCTGAGAGCTTTGATACCAAGTTGTCACACCCCAATTCTGCACTATTCAGAATGGTGTGATGAATCGCTAATAAACCAATGGTTCAACCAGGATCTCAAATAGGTTGTGTCCGTTTGCTTAAACCATACACATCCACAACCATAATCAGAGTAAATAAACAATAGCGGAAGACTTATATATTAAATGAACTGAGAATTCTAAGAGTGTTAACATAAATAAAATATCCAATTATCTTTATTTGACTAAGATATAAGCAAGTAAAATAATCAATTACATTTTCTGTATAATCTAAACAAAATCTAATAAAAAACGCATAAGTTGCATTCGCATGACGAATCATGCGATTCCATCATAACTTCAGCGTCCATTGCCGAAGCATGTCCATACATAGGAGCATTGAT
Source organism: Protea cynaroides (assembly GCA_028583415.1). Lineage (NCBI taxonomy): Eukaryota > Viridiplantae > Streptophyta > Magnoliopsida > Proteales > Proteaceae > Protea > Protea cynaroides. The sequence continues at coordinate 33,710,952 of CM053270.1, read as the reverse complement.
ATAATCTTCTACAGTTGTACTTGCATCATCAACTAAAAACATTCGACGTAGAAAGGGTGAGCACACATCACGGCTCAATGAGAAAACAAAACAATGCAATAAACATATGCATGCATTCAATTCATATCTTTGGTCTGGTTCATAAGTTTGCAATGTGCAATAGAAAGGATAGGTGGCCGCCGCACCTCTATATACGAATGTGTGGAACCGCCCAACGGATCAAACACCATTGTCGCCCCCACATGCACCCACCATGAAATCAAGATAGAGCTAAAGTGCATAGGACCACATCGCATCACACTTCCCCTGATTCTCTACCCATACCAACACGTAAGCCCCTATTGGCGAGGGCTTGCAAACTGGATTTGCAACTAACCAATCCTAATGTCAAACAGTGTATCCAAGGCCTCACCCAGCATCCCTCAATACGTCCATAGAGATAGAGCTAAGGCCCCCTGACAAAGTCAGAGACTACACGGTCCGAGACCACCTCCCCTGATGCCCTACGACATAATAGTTTTGCTAAGGTAATGACGATACGATGTTGCTAGTGGACAAGACTTGAGTAGAGATAGAGCTAGAGTTTGGTGACCAGGATGAACCACAGTGTCACGTCCTCCCCCTGATGCTCCACTCACATCAAGTACACTAACCACACACATACATTCACATGCTTATTCCTAACATCATCATCATCATCATGTTATAATAAACGAAATTAAATATGCATGAATAGTAATAATAGGAATAGTGGATGACATGTGATATGCACATTACAATCATACAATCATACAATGACATTCTCTCTCACTCTCCACTCTCCCCTTCCCCACCTGTCAATGTGGGTGATTGGTAATCTTCTTCATACATGGTATTGGACTCAATAAACGAAAACAATTTATTATTAACCAATTAGTTTAGGTCTTGTTTCCTCACCTTTGATTGAGCATATATCCTTGTTCAAGCTTTATCAATCACTTTTAAATCACTAGAAAGACCTAACAAGTCGATAGATTTTAATTAGAATTAATTCTAATATATTTTAAACTAACTGAAATCGTAGGGTCACAGGGTGGGGTTTCTACGACCCTAGGGTGTAGGGTCAGACGTGGGGTCGGATACCATTCAACCCTACATGCGTCCACACCCTCCCTGGGACTTTCCGAGGGCATGTGGTCGATCTTGTGGTTTCATAGGGTCAGATATCATTCAACCTTACGTTCGACCACACGTATTCTGAGTCGACCTTTCATTCTAAAGTTCATTCTTTCATGTTTTAATCCTTTGGCTTACCTAAGATTGTTCTATGGCTCAAAACTCCAACTTATACACTATTCATTGTCCATAACAATTTCCTCCATTGAATCTCTTGAAACTTATCCATGGATGGATGATTTGGGTTTCTCCTAATCCTATGTACTTCATAACTATTCTAGGATCTCTTATTCAGGTAAGGATTCATACCTTTATTCAGAGGTTTCTCTGAACTTCCTCCTCTTCCTTAGTCTTCTTCTTCAAGTTTCCTTCTCTTCTTCTCTTCCTTCTCTTTCTCTTTCTCTCACTTTCAATTAGGGTTGTAAAGGAGTGAAAAAGGCTTAGGGATGTCCTATTTATAGAGGAAAACCCTCCATAATAACCCCCAATGAGTTTAGGAAAGACCCCCTTCGAATTAGGAAGGTTTCATAATTTCCAGTTCGTGCTGCTTTCATAGAGTAGGACGTAGGGTCGAACATACTGCGACCCTACGTTTTTAAAACATGAGACCCTAGGGTGTAGGGTCGCATGTAGGGTCGGACATACTACGACCCTACGTTTTAAAACGTGCAACCCCACGACCAAAAAGTCATGGGTTGGACTCTTTTGAGGTGGGGTCGATCACACCTTTTAGGCATGCAACCACACACTCATATTTGACTATTTTTGAGTTATATTTCATACTTGGTCTTGTGGTTTCTTCACGCATTGGGTTCACTGGGCTCAACCATGATAGGTAAACCTGGTACAAGGTGGTAAGACCGGTTAGTTCGATACGGGTCTTACACTACCACCAGAACAGGAAATGGCTGAGCGAAGAGTGACCAGACGAGGCCGTAACCCAATTCCACCACCACCACCTGTGGAGGAAGACAGCCATGTAAATCATGAAGCACAAGAGAATCTGAATATGGCACCACCAGTAGCTAATGGCCAGGCAAATCCTACAAACTTACCAGCCCCACCTACGGATTTGGCTACAGCCGTAATGAACTTAGCACAACAGCTGCAGCAAATACAACAGGTGCAAGCCAATATACAAGCTGCTATAGGAATGGCTTTTCCAGCTGCACATACGACACCTATGCCAGCAGGACAAGCTTGCAAAGTACCAAGGGGAAGCAACACGGTACCCCACGCACCTCAAACACCAGTTATGCAGGCTCCAGTGTAGAATCCTGAGGTAGCTCAAGGCAGTTACCAGTACCAACCACATATGTATGGGGCCTATGCTCAGTATCAGCTGGACCACTCCCGACTGATTGAGCATTTTCTAAAGATGAAGCCTATTGAATATAATGGTAGACCAGCTGATCCTTTGTGGCCAGCACATTGGATCGACGAAATAGAGAGGAATTTTATGATGATGACAGTGAATGAGGAGGAGAAAGTACTATGTGCAACCTTCATGCTGAAAGGCGATGCACGCCACTGGTGGAAGTCCACACAGACTTATCTGTTAACAAAGCACGCCCAATTGACTTGGGCTATCTATAAAGAGGCATTCTTTGAGAAGTACTTCCCCAAAAGTTTTAAAGATTATATGGAGAAGAGTTCCTGAGTTTATATCAGGGGCAAATGAGTGTGGATGCATACCAACAGCGTTATGAAGAGTTGTTCTTCTTTGAACCTGCTAGCATGCAAGAGAAAAATACAAAGACCCGAAGGTTTATCATGGGACTCAGGGGAAGCATTCGCGAGCATGTTCTGGGACTGGAGAAGAAAGTCTACAATGAAGCAGTACAATTTGCTCGAGTGATAGAGTCGAGCCAGAAGGAGATCTATTTCGCTCAGAATAGAGGTATCAAGAGGCCAAATGGGAATTATTATAACGGAGGGAACACAAGGACATTCAAACCCTTCCATACTCAAGGCTTCAATGCTGCAGCCAAGACTACTCCAGCAGCTCAACCGCAACAAAAGCAAAATAACGAAGGAGTAAAATGCTTTAACTATAACCAAGTAGGACATTATTCAAGGGAATGTCCTAAGCCCAGAAAGTAGCTACAGCAAGGAAAGGTTTATGCTATTACATCTGAGGATGATGCCGCATTTTCTGATATGGTCACAGGTATGACCTTAACCTTTCATTTTGTGTTACATTGTGTGAGCATGTAGACTAAATTAAAACAAATCACAGGTATCGTACCTATTAATGGCAAACCTGCTAGAGTACTCTTTGATTCTGGAGCTACTCATTCTTTTATATTTGTGTCATTTGGAAAGAAGCTGAATCAACCCCTCAAATCTTTAGACTACAAACTGCTTGTGCGATCACCTATGGGATTAGAAGTGGAATTAGAAAAAGGTTATTGATCATGTCCAGTTCTTATTGCTGAGAAGACTTTGGATGCAACCTTGATTCAACTTGAGATAGCAGACTTTGACGTCCTCTTGGGAATGGACTGGTTAGCTCGACATTCTATAAACCTATTGTGTGCCAAAAAGAAGCTGACATTTAAAGACAAGGAAGAAGCAAAGTTTAGTTTTGTGGGAACCAAACTTCCCCGTAAATGAAAACTCATCCTCTCTGTATTAAAAGCTAAAAAATGCCTCGAGAAAGGAGGAGTTGGGTATCTAGTATCAGTGGTCTCACCAAGGAAACACCACGAATGGAGAATATTGATGTTGTGCGTGACTTTCCAAATGTATTTCATGAAGAACTACCCGGACTACCACCCGATCGAGCTACAGAGTTCGTTATAGATCTGATACCCGGAGCCGCACCAGTATCTAAAGAACCCTATCAAATGGCTCCTAATGAATTGAAGGAATTAAAAGTATAGTTACAAGAATTACTGGACACGAGTTACATCAGACCAAGCATATCACCATGGGGAATGCCAATATTGTTTGTAAAGAAGAAGGACTGTAAGACCCGCACTCTGAAAACCCGGTCTAAACCTTGGTTTTGTGTCGTGACAGGTCTTCCGATCATCATCAGGCCAGACGGGGCAAGCGGATAACAAACAGGTACAAAACCGGACCGAAGTCGACCAATTATACTTGATTTTAGGTATACCGGTTGATGGTACCGGTTGATGGTACCGGTCGACCGGTATGTCCTGCGCAGCTATGTGCGGGAATTTAGAAATTGGTCTCTGCGGGTCCCGCTTTCCTGATTTTGAATCTTAGAAGTTTCCTAATCCTAGTAGGGTTACTAAACCCTATTTCTAGCCTATAAATACACCCTTAAGCCTCCTCAAACCCTTTCCATTGTCTCTCACAAACCCTAGAGAAGAGAAAGAGCTTGGAAAGGAGAAGGAGCTAGGAAGAAGAAGGAGGTGCCGCCATTACCGTTTGACGAAGCTCACGCTACGCCTGTCAACGGTAAGTGCTTGAATCCATCTTCTTATTCTGTGTTAGTTGTGTGGGTGGATCAATACCATGCAAAGTAGGTATTGATCTAAAACCCTAAATTGGCCAATAAACCCTAAGTTGCCGTCAAACCCTAGATTCGAGTTTCGAGATGATATTCATCGAAACGAGACTTGAATGAGTTGGGGATAACTCTAACTCAAAGCCTAGACTTAGAATGGATAGGAGAAACCCTGAAAATCCATGGAGGATGATCGACGGCAGTCGAAGAACCCATGTATGGTCTTTCGGAGACATACCGATCGACTATACCGGTTGCACATAGTGCGACCGGTATGTTGCGACCGCTACCTCTCGGGAGGTTATCTGTGGGGACCGGCTGACCATACCGGTCGCCAGTCCTTCCCACAGAGCTGCGATCGGTATATGCCACCGGTCAGCTCTGTGAGGGTATTTGTAACCCTGTTGGTTTCCGACCAACATGAAATCCTAAACAATATATTCTAATGAAACCCTAATAATATTGTAGGACTTTGTGACATATCGTTTGGATCTTGCGATGTGGAGGAAGTTATCGAACGGGCGTCAGGTAAGGGAATCTGACCTAAACCTAATAATTAATGGACAGTAAATCATTGTTAATCATTGAATATCTATGATGTGATGTTTGTGCATATTCACATGCCATCCTTTACTTTCAGTTATTATTATTGTTCATGAATTCATAGGATGTGATTGTTAGGCATGTGATTGTTTTCGTTGGTTTGTGGAGTGGGGCATGGGCCTGGGATCGCTCTTCACACTGGCACCTTTTTGTAGTATTCTGTCTTAACATGCTTGGTACGGGTGGGGTATCAGGGGAAGGTCGTGGTACGGTGGTCTCCGATATTGATGTTGTCCCGGCCATTGTTATGTGGTACTGAGGATTTCGAGTCGACGCTGGCTTGTCCACGATGCTTTAGCTCTATCTCTATGCCGTAGGGAGTTATGTTGGGATAGGGTCTACCTGCGTATTGTTTTTATCCTTGTGGGTTAGTTGCGGATAGGGTATCAGGGGGAGGTGAGGTATTGTGGTCTCCGGCCCGGCCTGCACGCTCTAGCTCTATCTCTATGCCGTAGACGGCTGTGCTGGGATAGAGCATACATTGTTGACATATAGGATTGGTTAGTTGCGAGCCCAGTTTGCGAGCCCTGGCCGTAGGGGCTTAGGTACCGGTATGGGTAGAGTATCGGGGAGGTGCGGGTATACCTTAGCTCTATCTCTATTCCATGATGGGTGCATGTGGGTTGGTGGTAGTGTGATCATCGTGCGATGCCACACACTCGTGTATAAAGGTGCGGGGGCCACCAAACCTTTCTATAGCACATTGCAAACTTTAAACCAGACCACAGCATAAAATGATTGTTACTCATGCATAATATTTTGAAACTGTCTGATTGTCTTACTGAACTGTGTTGTGAGCTCACCCTTTGTGCACATATTGTTTTTAGATGTTGATGCAGGTTATACTGTGGACGATTACGTGAACGCTCCGGCGTACGGTGGTGTAGCTGCTTTGGATGTACAAGCAGGGGAGGACGAGCATGATGCTTCATGCGAGTGCCCTTTCTACGTGTACCTATGATGGATTTTTATATATTTGTTTCAGTTATTTTTGGTTGGATTAAAGTGATGTAAGAGATATTTATTTTATGTTGGATTTGAATAATTGAATATTTATTTAATTATCAATAGATACTCAGTTCATTCTATTTAAAGTCTTCCGCTGTATATTTATATTCTGATTGTGGTTATGTGTAATTGGTTTGTATGGGTGGACACGGCCTATTCGAGAATTGGGGTGTGACAACTTGGTATCAGAGCCCTCGGGCTCTGTCTACAGACTATATTATACTTAACTAGGTCGATGAACTGAGTTAGGAGAGAATTAAAAATCTTAATACAAACGCACCTTAAGCATTGTTTGATACCTGAGATGGACTAAGAAAGAGAATAATGTACTATTCTAATTATGAAACTTAACATTGCACATACACTAGTTAGGTGAAACCATAAAACTTTCATTAACAAGGAAAATTGTAGCAAATGAAAAAGTGCTACAAGGTACAGTCCACAAACCGGACAGTTACCCTATTATATATACAACAGTCATAAGAAAGAGAAAGTAAAAAGGAAAAATCATGGAGTAGGGGGCCTAGGAGGTATGGGGTCCGCTATATCATAGCCTCTCTCGTAAGCGACCCTGAGCCAGTGCACCTGATCCTGTGTGACTCGGAGGCTGCGAGTCAACTGTGCTAAGTCACGGTTCATCTCCCGCTGAGCGTCCCTGAGCTCCATAAACATACCCATCACTGAGTCGGGAGGAGGTTGAGATGGTCCAGCTGTGGGGACAGATGGTGGGGGTGCAGGTGCAGGCTGTGGGGCAGGCACTGGTGCTTCCCCAGCCATATCGTCATCATCATCATCACCCATCTCTGCTGCATAGGCCGCATTGGCCGCGGCTGCTGCTGCTACTCTCCCAAGTGGATGAGGGCGAGCCTCCAACTCGTCGTCACTAACCGACAGATCGACCATCTGCATCCTCTGTATCGCATCCCAGTCGATGTCGGAGGTCATGGTGTCCTCGATGGCTACCTCTCCTCTGAAACTCACGCCCAGACGGCGAAGAAGGAAAGTAACGAGACGGCCATATGGAAGGTTGCTGGCCCGATCGGCCACGGCCGCGCAATGCATAGTCCGGATGATGAGGTAAGGAAGTGAGATCCGCTCCCCTGTGCTGACGCAATAAGTGACGTACTGGGTGAGCTGGGACAACTCACCGTAATGGCCGCTCTGGGGTACTATGTCGTGCTGAATAATGCGACTATATACCCGAGGTATAGGCCTCAGGCTAGCCGCCTTCATAGGGGCTCCAGGGTTTATGAGCTGATGCGCTATCTCTCGGCGCAAATCATCAGTCAAATAACCTTTCGCCTTGGGGGCGCAGTACACCAAATCTCCATCATTGGGAACCCCAAGAAGATCAGCCAACTGGTGGGTGTTAAATGAGATATGTAAACCCCGGACGTAGCTGGTAATGCATAGATCCCTACACTGGTTCGGATCTTCGACATCCCCCTCGAGTTCCAAGTTTGCATAGAAGTGCTTGACCAAGTTAAGGCGTGTGGTCTCCGTGTATGAAATAACCGGCAACCAACCAAGAGCGCCAAAAGTCGTCTCCACATTGAACCGGTGCAGTTGTTCCACGTTGACCCGTCTCCCTGATTCAATACTTTTATTGTCAAACCATGGAAACCGAACTTGAGCTTCCAAGGAGGGAAACCATAGCTCATCTAGCTGTGGAACTAGTGGAGAGGGAACCCAAGAACTAGAGCCATGTGAGCGTTTCCCGAGAGCACGTGTAGGAGCCATTTTAAACTGCAAAACAAAAGAAAATAAGATAAAAGTTAGGAAATTTTCGAAATTTCGGCAGCATAACAACAGCATTTTGGGAAAAAGCCTCGAACTCACCCAGAAACATGGGGAGGAGGACTTATGTAACTCCACCACTCCTTTGTTTCTGTTTCTTTTGGAAAGCGAATGGAGTTACCAATCAAGCAATTGAACCCAAGCTTGATAGTTCGCTCTCCACTAGGAGTCGAAGTGGCTTTGACCAAGTATTATGGACCATGTACTGTAAGTATTGAGGGCCGAGACTTAGAAGCAAGCCTAGTAATACTTGAGATGGCAGACTTTGATGTCATTTTGGGGATGGATTGGCTAGGCCAGCATTCAGCCGTCCTTTTATGAGGTGAAAGGAAGCTTATGCTTATTGACAAAGAGGGAAGGGAATATAGTTTCGCTGGGATTAAGCTATCTAGGAAGCGGAAGCTGATCCTCTCCGCCCTAAAAACTAAGAGATGCTTCGAAAAAGGGGGAGTGGGTTATCTCGTATCTGTAGTCGATCTCACGGCAGAGTCACTCAAGATGGAAGATATAGATGTGGTTCGGGAGTTTCCAGATGTATTTCTAGAAGATCTCCCAGGTTTACCACCAGACAGGGCTACAGAATTTGTGATAGACCTTATGCCAGGTTCAGCGCCGGTGTCTAAAGCACCATACAGGATGGCCCCGACAGAGTTAAAGGAGTTGTTGACCCAATTACAAGAATTGTTGGATAAGGGCTTCATACGACCTAGTATATCGCCTTGGGGAGCACCTGTATTATTCGTCAAGAAGAAGGATGGAAGTGTACGGCTATGTATTGACTACCGTGAGCTGAACAAGTTGACAATCAAGAATCGGTATCCTTTGCCTAGAATCGATGATCTGTTCGATCAGCTGCAGGGTGCAAAGGTTTTCTCGAAGATCGATCTCCGATCGGGGTATCACCAATTGAAGATCAAGGCCGGAGATATTCCGAAGACTGCTTTCAGGACGCGGTATGGGCATTATGAGTTTCTGGTTATGTCCTTCGGGTTGACCAATGCTCCAGCGTCGTTTATGGAACTGATGAACCGAGTGTTCCATGATATGTTGGACACTTCGGTCATCGTATTCATCGATGATATATTGATTTACTCTAAGGACATGGATACTCATACAACGCATTTGAGAGCAGCCCTACAATGGCTGAGAGATGTGAGGCTTTATGCAAAATTCAAGAAGTGCGAGTTTTGGCTGAAGGAAGTGGCTTTCTTGGGCCATGTTGTATCTGAAAACGGTATCAAGGTTGATCCAAGCAAGATAGCTACTATAGTAGGATGGGAAGCACCAAAATCTGTTGCGGAGATTTGTAGTTTCCTTGGGTTGGCTGGTTATTATAGAAGATTCGTGGAAGATTACTCCAGGATCGCGGTTCCACTCACCAGATTGACCAAGAAGGGAGAAAAATTCATATGGACAGATGAGTGCGAGAAGTGCTTTCAGACTTTGAAGTCAAGACTAGTCTCTGCACCTATATTGACCATCCCAGAACCAAGCGTACCGTTTACCTTATACACGGATGCTTCGGGGCTGGGTATCGGGTGTGTATTAATGCAAGGAGAACAGGTGATTGCTTACGCATCAAGACAGTAAAAAGAGCATGAGAAAAACTATCCTATGCAAGACTTGGAGCTGGCAGCGGTTATTCATGCAATCAAGACTTGGAGACACTACTTGTACGGTGAGAAGTTTCAGATTAAGTCAGATCACAAGAGCTTAACTTATCTTTTCACTCAGAAGGATCTGAATATGAGACAGAGGAGATGGTTGGAATTGTTAAAAGATTATGATTGCGACATCCAGTACCATCCGGGTAAAGCAAATGTGGTGTCTGACGCCTTAAGGAGAAAGTGGGCATTGAAACCTGAGGCAGGACCAAGTACAAATGCTGCATTGTGTGCGGCAGCCTCTAGTTCAATGGAAATAGATGAAGAACATATTATCGAAACTGTAGAAGATCCAGTCGAGCAAGGCTTGATTCATAAGTTCACTTTGATGTTCGCCGCATTGAAGATCTCACCGGGTCTAATTGATGAAGTCAAGGTAGCAATCCTACAGGATCCAAATCTCAAGACAGTGCAGGAAGACTTAGAGAAGGGTACGTGCAATCCAGACTTTACTTTGGAATCAGACAAAGTACTCAAGTATCGCGGACGGTTTTGTATACCTGAGAGCGAAGACTGCGATATCAGAGGTCGAGTTATGACTGAAGCTCATTACACTACATATTCGGTACATCCAGGAAGTACCAAGATGTACCATGATCTAAGAAGACTATATTGGTGGAGGGGTATGAAAGCAGATATAGCTCGTTTCGTGTTCCAATGTCTGAATTGTCAACAAGTTAAAGCGGAAAGGCAAAGACCCGCAGGGTTACTACAGCCGTTACCGGAACCCGCATGGAAGTGGGATTGTATCACCATGGATTTCGTCAGCGGCCTACCATTGACACCATGGTCGATGGATGCAGTTTGGGTTATAGTAGATCGACTCACCAAGACAGCTCGATTTATTGCGGTCGGACCACGGTATACCATGGAGAAACGGCCAAGTTATATGAAGATAATATAGTCGGACTTCATGGCGTTCCAGAGTATAGTATATGACGAGAGATCCCCGTTTTACATCGAAGTTCTGGGAAGGATTACGGAAAGCTATGGGAACCAAGTTGAAGTTCGATACAGCTTTTCATCCTCGGACGGACGGACGGTCGAGCGAACCATTCAAATTTTGGAAGATATGCTCCGAGCTTGTGCATTAGATTTCAAAGGAGCTTGGGATGAGAAGCTATCACTTATCGAGTTTGCTTACAACAACAGCAATCAGGCTACAATTCAGATGGCCCCGTATGAAGCACTCTATGGGAAGAAGTGTCGTACACCTCTGTTATGGAATGAAGTGGGGGAAAGAAGAATTGTAGGACTGGAGTTTGTTGAAGAAACTTGCCGAGTGATTGATCAAATCAAAGAGAGAGTAAAGACAGCTCAAGTTCGACAGAAGCATTATGCGGATAATCGACGTCGAGATCTGGAGTTTGCAGTGGGTGACAAAGTATTCTTGAAGGTGTCACCGGTGCGAGGTCTGAAACGGTTTGGTAAAAAGGGGAAGCTATGCCCCAGGTATGTGGGACCGTATGAGATATTGGATCGACGTGGTAATGTAGCATATCAATTGGCTCTACCACCATCTATGTCTAGCGTTCATAATGTGTTCCATGTATCATTACTGAAGAAGTATGTCAGAGATCCATCGCATATCTTGATCGCTGATCCTCCAGACTTGACTGAAGACTTAACTTTCGAAGTGGTGCCTATAATGCTCTCAAGCCGAAAAGTTCAGCAACTTCGAACCTAGGATATCCACTATGTGAAGGTGCATTGGAGAAGCCAAAATGTGGAGGAAATTACTTGGGAAGAAGAGAGCCAGATGAGGAAAGAGTACCCTAACCTTTTTGACGATCAAGGTACGTTCAAATTTTGAGGCCGAAATTTCTTTTAAGGGTGGGGGAGTTGTAGAACCTACATGCAAATTTCGGGACGAAATTTCTTTTAAGGGCGGTGGAGTTGTAAGACCCGCACTCTAAAAACCCAGTCTAAACCTTGGTTTTGTGTCGTGATAGGTCTTCCGATCATCACCGGGCCAGACGGGGCAAGCGTATAACAAACAGGTACAAAATCGGACCGAAGTCGACCAATTATACCTGATTTTAGGTATACCGGTTCATGGTACCGGTTGATGGTACCGATCGACCGGTATGTCCTGCGCAGCTATGTGCGGGAATTTGGAAATTGGTCGCTGCGGGTCCCGCTTTCCTGATTTCGAATCCTAGAAGTTTCCTAATCCTAGTAGGGTTACTAAACCCTATTTCTAGCCTATAAATACACCCTTAAGCCTCCTCAAATCCTTTCCATTGTCTCTCACAAACCCTAGAGAATAGAAAGAGCTTGGAAAGGAGAAGGAGCTAGGAAGAAGAAGGAGGTGCCGCCATTACCGTTTGACTAAGCTCACGCTACGCCTGTCAACGGTAAGTGCTTGAATCCATCTTCTTATTCTGTGTTAGTTGTGTGGGTGGATCAATACCATGCAAAGTAGGTATTGATCTAAAACCCTAAATTGGCCAATAAACCCTAAGTTGCCGTCAAACCCTAGATTCGAGTTTCGAGATGATATTCATTGAAACGAGACTTGAATGAGTTGGGAAATACTCTAACTCAAAGCCTAGACTTAGAATGGTTAGGAGAAACCCTGAAAATCCATGGAGGATGATCGACGGCAGTCGAAGAACCCATGTATGGTCTTCCGGAGACATACCGGTCGACTATACCGGTTGCACATAGTGCGACCGGTATGTTGCGACCGCTACCTCTCGGGAGGATATCTTTGGGGACCGGCTGACCATACCGGTCGCCAGTCCTTCCCACAGAGCTGCGACCGGTATATGCCACCGGTCAGCTCTGTGAGGGTAATTGTAACCCTGTTGGTTTCCGACCAACATGAAATCCTAAACAATATATTCTAATGAAACCCTAATAATATTGTAGGACTTTGTGACATATCGTTTGGATCTTGCGACGTGGAGCAAGTTATCGAACGGGCGTCAGGTAAGGGAACTGACCTAAACCTAATAATTAATGGACAGTAAATCGTTGTTAATCATTGAATATCTATGATGTGATGTTTGTGCATATTCACATGCCATCCTTTACTTTCAGTTATTATTATTGTTCATGCATTCATAGGATGTGATTGTTAGGCATGTGATTGTTTTCGTTGGTGTGTGGAGTGGGGCATGGGCCTGGGATCGCTCTTCACACTGGCACCTTTTTGTAGTATTCTGTCTTAACATGCTTGGTACGGGTGGGGTATCAGGGGAAGGTCGTGGTACGGTGGTCTCCGATATTGATGTTGTCCCGGCCATTGTTATGTGGTACTGAGGATTCCGAGTCGACGCTGGCTTGTCCACGATGCTTTAGCTCTATCTCTATGCCGTAGGGAGTTATGTTGGGATAGGGTCTACCTGCGTATTGTTTCTATCCTAGTGGGTTAGTTGCAGATAGGGGATCAGGGGGAGGTGAGGTATTGTGGTCTCCGGCCCGGCCTGCACGCTCTAGCTCTATCTATATGCCGTAGACGGCTGTGCTGGGATAGAGCATACATTGTTGACATATAGGATTGGTTAGTTGCGAGCCTAGTTTGTGAGCCCTGGCCAGTTAGGGCTTAGGTACTGGTATGGGTAGAGTATCATGGGAGGTGCGGGTATACCTTAGCTCTATCTCTATTCCATGATGGGTGCATGTGGGTTGGTGGTAGTGTGTTCTACTGTGCGATGTCACACACTCGTGTATAGAGGTGCAGGGGCCACCAAACCTTTCTATAGCACATTGCAAACTTTAAACCAGACCACAGCATAAAATGATTGTTACTCATGCATAATATTGTGAAACTGTCTGATTGTCTTACTGAGCTGTGTTGTGAGCTCACCCTTTGTGCACATATTATTTTTAGATGTTGATGCAGGTTATACTGTGGACGATTACGTGAACGCTCCGGCGTACGGTGGTGTAGCTGCTTTGGATGTACAAGCAGGGGTGGACGAGCATGATGCTTCATGCGAGTGCCCTTTCTGCGTGTACCTATGATGGATTTTTATATATTTGTTTCAGTTATTTTTGGTTGGATTAAAGTGATGTAAGAGATATTTATTTTATGTTGGATTTGAATAATTGAATATTTATTTAATTATCAATAGATACTCAGTTCATTCTATTTAAAGTCTTCCGTTGTATATTTATATTCTGATTGTGGTTATGTGTAATTGGTTTGTATGGGTAGACACGGCCTATTCGAGATCCTGGTGTGAACCGTTGGTTCAATGACGGTTCACTCACACCGTTCTGGTTGGATCAGAATTGGGGTGTGACAACTTGGTATCAGAGCCCTCGGGCTCTGTCTACAGACTATATTATACTTAACTAGGTCGATGAACTGAGTTAGGAGAGAATTAAAAATCTTAATACAAACGCACCTTAAGCATTGTTTGATACCTGAGATGGACTAAGAAAGAGAATAATGTACTATTCTAATTATGAAACTTAACATGTGCACATACACTAGTTAGGTGAAACCATGAAACTTTCATTAACAAGGAAAATTGTAGCAAATGAAATAGTGCTACAGGGTACAGTCCACAAACCGGACAGTTACCCTGTTATATATACAACAGTCATAAGAAAGAGAAAGTAAAAAGGGAAAATCATTGAGTAGGGGGCCTAGGAGGTATGGGGTCCGCTATATCATAGTCTCTCTCGTAAGCGACCCTGAGCCAGTGCACCTGATCCTGTGTGACTCGGAGGCTGCGAGTCAACTGTGCTAAGTCACGGCTCATCTCCCGCTGAGCGTCCCTGAGCTCCATAAACATACCCATCACTGAGTCGGGAGGAGGCTGAGATGGTCCAGCTGTGGGGACAGGTGGTGGTGGTGCAGTTGCAGGCTGTGGGGCAGGCACTGGTGCTTCCCCAGCCATATCGTCATCATCATCAACACCCATCTCTGCCGCATAGGCCGCATTGTCCGCGGCTGCTGCTGCTACTCTCCCAAGTGGACGAGGGCGAGCCTCCAACTCGTCGTCACTAACTGGCAGATCGACCATCTGCATCCTTTGTGTCGCATCCCAGTCGATGTCGGAGGTCATGGTGTCCTCGACGGCTACCTCTCCTCTAAAACTCACGCCCAGACGGCGAAGAAGGAAAGTGACGAGACGGCCATATGGAAGGTTGCTGGCCCGATCGGCCACGGCCGCGCGATGCATAGTCCGGATGATGAGGTAAGGAAGTGAGATCCGCTCCCCTGTGCAGACGCAATAAGTGACGTACTGGGTGAGCTGGGACAACTCACCGTAATGGCCGCTCTGTGGTACTATGTCGTGCTGAATAACGCGATTATATACCCGAGGTATAGGCCTCAGGCTAGCCGCCTTCATAGGGGCTCCAGGGTTTACGAGCTGATGCGCTATCTCTCGGCGCAAATCATCAGTCAAATAATCTTTCGCCTTGGGGGCGCAGTACACCAAATCTCCATCATTGAGAACCCCAAGAAGATCAGCCAACTGGTGGGTGTTAAATGAGATATGTACACTCCGGACGTAGCTGGTAATGCGTAGATCCCTACACTGGTTCGGATCTTCGACATCCCCCTCGAGTTCCAAGTTTGCATTGAAGTGCTTGACCAAGTTAAGGCGTGTGGTCTCCGTGTATGAAATAACCGACAACCAACCAAGAGCGCCAAAAGCCGTCTCCGCATTGAACCGGTGCAGTTGTTCCACGTTGACCCGTCTCCCTGATTCAATACTTTTATTATCAAACCATGGAAACCGAACTTGAGCTTCCAAGGAGCGAAACCATAGCTCATCTAGATGTGGAACTGGTGGAGAGGGAACCCGAGAACTAGAGCCATGTGAGCGTTTCCCGAGAGCGCGTCTAGGAGCCATTTTAAACTGCAAAACAAAAGAAAATAAGATAAAAGTTAGGAAATTTTCGAAATTTCGGCAGCATAACGACAGCATTTTGGGAAATAGCCTCGAACTCACCCAGAAACATGGGGAGGAGGACTTACGTAACTCCACCACTCCTTTGTTTCTGTTTCTTTTGGAAAGCGAATGGAGTTACCAATCAAGCAATTGAACCCAAGCTTGATAGTTCGCTCTCCACTAGGAGTCGAAGTGGCTATGACCAAGTATTATGGACCATGTACTGTAAGTATTGAGGGCCGAGACTTAGAAGCAAGCCTAGTAATACTTGAGATGGCAGACTTTGATGTCATTTTGGGGATGGATTGGCTAGGCCAGCATTCGGCCGTCCTTTTATGTGGTGAAAGGAAGCTTATGCTTACTGACAAAGAGGGAAGGGAATATAGTTTCGCTGGGATTAAGCTATCTAGGAAGCGGAAGCTGATCCTCTCTGCCCTAAAAACTAAGAGATGCTTGGAAAAAGGGGGAGTGGGTTATCTCGTATCTGTAGTCGATCTCACGGCAGAGTCACTCAAGATGGAAGATATAGATGTGGTTCGGGAGTTTCCAGATGTATTTCTAGAAGATCTCCCAGGTTTACCACCAGACAGGGCTACAGAATTTGTGATAGACCTTATGCCAGGTTCAGCGCCGGTGTCTAAAGCACCATACAGGATGGCCCCGACCGAGTTAAAGGAGTTGAAGACCCAATTACAAGAATTGCTGGATAAGGGCTTCATACGACCTAGTATATCGCCTTGGGGAGCACCTGTATTATTCGTCAATAAGAAGGATGGAAGTGTACGGCTATGTATTGACTACCGTGAGCTGAACAAGTTGACGATCAAGAATCGGTATCCTTTGCCTAGAATCGATGATATGTTCGATCAGCTGCAGGGTGCAAAGGTTTTCTCGAAGATCGATCTCCGATCGGGGTATCACCAATTGAAGATCAAGGCCGGAGATATTCCGAAGACTGCTTTCAGGACGCGGTATGGGCATTATGAGTTTCTGGTTATTACCTTCGGGTTGTCCAATGCTCCAGCGTCGTTTATGGAACTGATGAACCGAGTGTTCCATGATATGTTGGACACTTCGGTCATCGTATTCATCGATGACATATTGATTTACTCTAAGGACATAGAGACTCATACAGCGCATTTGAGAGCAGCCCTACAACGGCTGAGAGATGTGAGGCTTTATGCAAAATTCAAGAAGTGCGAGTTTTGGCTGAAGGAAGTGGCTTTCTTGGGCCATGTTGTATCTGAAGACGGTATCAAGGTTGATCCAAGCAAGATAGCTGCTATAGTAGGATGGGAAGCACCAAAATCTGTTGCAGAGATTCGTAGTTTCCTTGGGTTGGCTGGTAATTATAGAAGATTCGTGGAAGATTACTCTAGGATCGCGGTTCCACTTACCAGATTGACCAAGAAGGGAGAAAAATTTATATGGACAGATGAGTGCGAGAAGTGCTTTCAGACTTTGAAGTCAAGACTAGTCTCTGCACCTATATTGACCATCCCAGAACCAAGCATACCGTTTACCTTATACACGGATGCTTCGGGGTTGGGTATCGGGTATGTATTGATGCAAGGAGAACAGGTGATTGCTTACGCATCAAGACAGTTAAAAGGGCATGAGAAAAACTATCCTACGCATGACTTGGAGCTGGCAGCGGTTATTCACGCAATCAAGACTTGGAGACACTACTTGTACGGTGAGAAGTTTCAGATTAAGTCAGATCACAAGAGCTTAACTTATCTTTTCACTCAGAAGGATCTGAATATGAGACAGAGGAGATGGCTGAAATTGTTAAAAGATTGTGATTGCGACATCCAGTACCATCCGGGTAAAGCAAATGTGGTGGCTGACGCCTTAAGCAGAAAGTGGGCATTGAAACCTGAGGCAGGACCAAGTACAAATGCTGCATTGTGTGCGGCAGCCTCTAGTTCAATGGAAATTGATGAGGAACATATTATCGAAACTGTAGAAGATCCAGTCGAGCAAGGCTTGATTCATAAGTTCACTATGATGTTCGCCGCATTGAAGATCTCACCGGGTCTAATTGATGAAGTCAAGGTAGCAATCCTACAGGATCCATATCTCAAGACAGTGCAGGAAGACTTAAAGAAGGGTACGTGCAATCCAGACTTTACTTTGGAATCAGACAAAGTACTCAAGTATCGCGGACGGTTATGTATACCTGAGAGCGAAGACTGCGATATCAGAGGTCGAGTTATGACTGAAGCTCATTACACTCCATATTCGGTACATCCAGGAAGTACCAAGATGTACCATGATCTAAGAAGACTATATTGGTGGAGGGGTATGAAAGCATATATAGCTCGTTTCATGTTCCAATGTCTGAATTGTCAACAAGTTAAAGCGGAAAGGCAAAGACTCACAGGGTTACTACATCCGTTACCAGAACCTACATGGAAGTGGGATTGTATCACCATGGATTTCGTCACTGGCCTACCATTGACACCAAGGTCAGTGGATGCAGTTTGGGTTATAGTAGATCGACTCACCAAGACAGCTCGATTTATTACGATCAGACCTCAGTATACCATGGAGAAACTGGCCAAGTTATATGAAGATAATATAGTCAGACTTCATGGCGTTCCAGAGAGTATAGTATCTGACAGAGATCCCCGTTTTACATCGAAGTTCTGGGAAGGATTATAGAAAGCTATGGGAACCAAGTTGAAGTTCAGTACAGCTTTTCATCCTCAGACGGACGGACAGTCAGAGCGAACCATTCAAATTTTGGAAGATATGCTCCGAGCTTGTGCATTAGATTTCAAAGGAGCTTGGGATGAGAAGCTATCACTTATCGAGTTTGCTTATAACAACAGTTATCAGGCTACAATTCAGATGGCCCCGTATGAAGCACTCTATGGGAAGAAGTGTCGTATACCTCTGTTATGGAATGAAGTAAGGGAAAGAAGAATTGTAGGACCGGAGTTTGTTGAAGAAACTTGCCGAGTGATTGATCAAATCAAAGAGAGAGTAAAGACAGCTCAAGTTCGACAGAAACATTATGCAGATAATCGACGTCGAGATCTGGAGTTTGCAGTGGGTCACAAAGTATTCTTGAAGGTGTCACCGGTGCGAGGTCTGAAACGGTTTGGTAAAAAGGAGAAGCTATGCCCCAGGTATGTGGGACCATATGAGATATTGAATCGACGTGGTAATGTAGCATATTAATTGGCTCTACCACCATCTATGTCTAGCGTTCATAATGTGTTCCATGTATCATTACTGAAGAAGTATGTCAGAGATCCATCGCATATCTTGATCGCTGATCCTCCTGACTTGACTGAAGACTTAACTTTCGAAGTGGTGCCTGTAATGCTCTCAAGCCGAAAAGTTCAGCAACTTCGAACCAAGGATATCCACTATGTGAAGGTGCATTGGAGAAGCCAAAATGTGGAGGAAATTACTTGGGAAGAAGAGAGTCAAATGAGGAAAGAGTACCCTAACCTTTTTTACGATCAAGGTACGTTCAAATTTCGAGGCCGAAATTTCTTTTAAGGGTGGGCGAGTTGTAGATCCTACATGCAAATTTCGGGATGAAATTTCTTTTAAGGGTGGTGGAGTTGTAAGACCCGCACTCTAAAAACCCGGTCTAAACCTTGGTTTTGTGTCGTGATAGGTCTTCCGATCATCACCGGGCCAGACGGGGCAAGCGGATAACAAACAGGTACAAAATCGGACCGAAGTCGACCAATTATACCTGATTTTAGGTATACCGGTTGATGGTACCGGTTGATGGTACCGGTCGACCGGTATGTCCTGCGCAGCTATGTGCGGGAATTTGGAAATTGGTCTCTACGGGTCCCGCTTTCCTGATTTCGAATCCTAGAAGTTTCCTAATCCTAGTAGGGTTACTAAACCCTATTTCTAGCCTATAAATACACCCTTAAGCCTCATCAAATCCTTTCCATTGTCTCTCACAAACCCTAGAGAAGAGAAAGAGCTTGGAAAGGAGAAGGAGCTAGGAAGAAGAAGGAGGTGCCGCCATTACCGTTTGACGAAGCTCACGCTACGCCTGTCAACGGTAAGTGCTTGAATCCATCTTCTTATTCTGTGTTAGTTGTGTGGGTGGATCAATACCATGCAAAGTAGGTATTGATCTAAAACCCTAAATTGGCCAATAAACCCTAAGTTGCCGTCAAACCCTAGATTCGAGTTTCGAGATGATATTCATTGAAAGGAGACTTGAATGAGTTGGGGATAACTCTAACTCAAAGCCTAGACTTAGAATGGATAGGAGAAACCCTGAAAATCCATGGAGGATGATCGACGGCAGTCGAAGAACCCATGTATGGTCTTCCGGAGACATAGCGGTCGACTATACCGGTTGCACATAGTGCGACCGGTACGTTGCGACCGCTACCTCTCGGGAGGTTATCTGTGGGGAATGGCTGACCATACCGGTCACCAGTCTTTCCCACAGAGCTACGACCGGTATATGCCACCGGTCAGCTCTGTGAGGGTATTTGTAACCCTGTTGGTTTCCGACCAACATGAAACCCTAAACAATATATTCTAATGAAACCTTAATAATATTGTAGGACTTTGTAACATATCGTTTGGATCTTGCAACGTGGAGCAAGTTATCGAACGAGCGTCAGGTAAGGGAATCTGACCTAAACCTAATAATTAATGGACAGTAAATCGTTGTTAATCATTGAATATCTATGATGTGATGTTTGTGCATATTCACATGCCATCCTTTACTTTCAGTTATTATTATTGTTCATGCATTCATAGGATGTGATTGTTAGGCATGTGATTGTTTTCGTTGGTGTGTGGAGTGGGGCATGGGCTTGGGATCGCTCTTCACACTGGCACCTTTTTGTAGTATTCTGTCTTAACATGCTTGGTACGGGTGGGGTATCAGGGGAAGGTCGTGGTACGGTGGTCTCCGATATTGATGTTGTCCCGGCCATTGTTATGTGGTACTGAGGATTCCGAGTCGACGCTGGCTTATCCATGATGCTTTAGCTCTATCTCTATGCCTTAGGGAGTTATGTTGGGATAGGGTCTACCTGCGTATTGTTTCTATCCTAGTGGGTTAGTTGCGGATAGGGTATCAGGGGGAGGTAAGGTATTGTGGTCTCCGGCCCGGCCTGCACGCTCTAGCTCTATCTCTATGCCGTAGACAGCTGTGCTGGGATAGAGCATACATTGTTGACATATAGGATTGGTTAGTTGCGAGCCCAGTTTGCGAGCCCTGACCAGTTGGGGCTTAGGTACTGGTATGGGTAGAGTATCATGGGAGGTGCGGGTATACCATAGCTCTATCTCTATTCCATGATGGGTGCATGTGGGTTGGTGGTAGTGTGATCTACTGTGCGATGCCACACACTCGTGTATAGAGGTGCGGGGGCCACCAAACCTTTCTATAGCACATTGCAAACTTTAAACCAGACCACAGCATAAAATGATTGTTACTCATGCATAATATTGTGAAACTGTCTGATTGTCTTACTGAGCTGTGTTAGGAGCTCACCCTTTGTGCACATATTGTTTTTAGATATTGATGCAGGTTATACTGTGGACGATTACGTGAACGCTCCGGCGTACGGTGGTGTAGCTGCTTTGGATGTACAACCAGGGGAGGACGAGCATGATGCTTCATGCGAGTACCCTTTCTGCGTGTACCTATGATGAATTTTTATATATTTGTTTCAGTTATTTTTGGTTGGATTAAAGTGATGTAAGAGATATTTATTTTATGTTGGATTTGAATAATTAAATATTTATTTAATTATCAATAGATACTCAGTTCATTCTATTTAAAGTCTTCCGCTGTATATTTATATTCTGATTGTAGTTATGTGTAATTGGTTTGTATGGGTGGACACGGCCTATTCGAGATCCTGGTGTGAACCATTGGTTCAATGACGGTTCACTCACACCGTTCTGGTTAGATCAGAATTGGGGTGTGACAACTTGGTATCAGAGCCCTCGGGCTCTGTCTACAGACTATATTTTACTTAACTAGGTCGATTAACTAAGTTAGGAGAGAATTAAAAATCTTAATACAAACGCACCTTAAGCATTGTTTGATACCTGAGACGGACTAAGAAAGAGAATAATGTACTATTCTAATTATGAAACATAACATGTGCACATACACTAGTTAGGTGAAACCATGAAACTTTCATTAACAAGGAAAATTATAGCAAATGAAATTGTGCTACAGGGTACAGTCCACAAACCGGACAGTTACCCTGTTATATATACAACAGTCATAAGAAAGAGAAAGTAAAAAGGGAAAATCATGGAGTAGGGGGCCTAGGTGGTATGGGGTCTGCTTTATCATAGTCTCTCTCGTAAGCGACCCTGAGCCAGTGCACCTGATCCTGTGTGACTCGGAGGCTGCGAGTCAACTGTGCTAAGTCACGGCTCATCTCCCGTTGAGCGTCCCTGAGCTCCATAAACATACCCATCATTGAGTCGGGAGGAGGCTGAGATGGTCCAGCTGTGGGGACAGATGGTGGTGGTGCAGGTGCAGGCTGTGGGTCAGGCACTGGTGCTTTCCTAGCCATATCGTCATCATCATCATCACCCATCTCTACCGCATAGGCCGCATTGGCCGCGGCTGCTGCTGCTACTCTCCCAAGTGGACGAGGGCGAGCCTCCAACTCGTCGTCACTAACCGGCAGATCGACCATCTGCATCCTTTGTATCGCATCCCAGTCGATGTCGGAGGTCATGGTGTCCTCGACGGCTACCTCTCCTCTGAAACTCACGCCCAGACGGCGAAGAAGGAAAGTGACGAGACGGCCATATGGAAGGTTGCTGGCCCGATCGGCCACGGCCGCGCGATTCATAGTCCGGATGATGAGGTAAGGAAGTGAGATCCGCTCCCCTGTGTAGACGCAATAAGTGACGTACTGGGTGAGCTGGGACAACTCACCGTAATGGCCGCTCTGTGGTACTATGTTGTGCTGAATAATGCGACTATATACCCGAGGTATAGGCCTCAGGCTAGCCGCCTTCATAGGGGCTCCAGGGTTTACGAGCTGATGCGCTATCTCTCGGCGCAAATCATCAGTCAAATAACCTTTCGCCTTGGGGGCGCAGTACACCAAATCTCCATCATTGGGAACCCCAAGAAGATCAGCCAACTGGTGGGTGTTAAATGAGATATGTACGCCCCAGACGTAGCTGGTAATGCGTAGATCCCTACACTGGTTCGGATCTTTGACATCCCCCTCGAGTTCCAAGTTTGCATAGAAGTGCTTGACCAAGTTAAGGCGTGTGGTCTCCGTGTATGAAATAACTGGCAACCAACCAAGAGCGCCAAAAGCCGTCTCCACATTGAACCGGTGCAGTTGTTCCACGTTGACCCGTCTCCCTAATTCAATACTTTTATTATCAAACCATGGAAACCGAACTTGAGCTTCCAAGGAGCGAAACCATAGCTCATCTAGCTGTGGAACTGGTGGAGAGGGAACCCGAGAACTAGAGCCATGTGAGCGTTTCCCGAGAGCACGTCTAGGAGCCATTTTAAACTGCAAAACAAAAGAAAATAAGATAAAAGTTAGGAAATTTTCGAAATTTCGGCAGCATAACGACAGCATTTTGGGAAAAAGCCTCGAACTCACCCAGAAACATTGGGAGGAGGACTTACGTAACTCCACCACTCCTTTGTTTCTGTTTCTTTTGGAAAGCGAATGGAGTTACCAATCAAGCAATTGAACCAAAGCTTGATAGTTCGCTCTCCACTAGGAGTCGAAGTGGCTTTGACCAAGTATTATGGACCATGTACTGTAAGTATTGAGGGCCGAGACTTAGAAGCAAGCCTAGTAATACTTGAGATGGAAGACTTTGATGTCATTTTGGGGATGGATTGGCTAGGCCAACATTCGGCCGTCCTTTTATGTGGTGAAAGGAAGCTTATGCTTACTGACAAAGAGGGAAGGGAATATAGTTTCGCTGGGATTAAGCTATCTAGGAAGCGGAAGCTGATCCTCTCCGCCCTAAAAACTAAGAGATGCTTGGAAAAATGGGGAGTGGGTTATCTCGTATCTGTAGTCGATCTCACGGCAGAGTCACTCAAGATGGAAGATATAGATGTGGTTCAGGAGTTTCCAGATGTATTTCTAGAAGATCTCCCAGGTTTACCACCAGACAGGGCTACAGAATTTGTGATAGACCTTATGCCAGGTTCAGCGCCGGTGTCTAAAGCACCATACAGGATGGCCCCGACCGAGTTAAAGGAGTTGAAGACCCAATTACAAGAATTGCTGGATAAGGGCTTCATACGACCTAGTATATTGCCTTGGGGAGCACCTGTATTATTCGTCAATAAGAAGGATGGAAGTGTACGGCTATGTATTGACTACCGTGAGCTGAACAAGTTGACGATCAAGAATCGGAATCCTTTGCCTAGAATCGATGATATGTTCGATCAGCTGCAGGGTGCAAAGGTTTTCTCGAAGATCGATCTTCGATCGGGGTTTCACCAATTGAAGATCAAGGCCGGAGATATTCCGAAGACTGCTTTCAGGACGCGGTATGGGCATTATGAGTTTTTGGTTATGTCCTTCGGGTTGACCAATGCTCCAGCGTCGTTTATGGAACTGATGAACCGAGTGTTCCATGATATGTTGGACACTTCGGTCATCGTATTCATCGATGACATATTGATTTACTCTAAGGACATGGAGACTCATACAGCGCATTTGTGAGCAGCCCTACAACGGCTGAGAGATGTGAGGCTTTATGCAAAATTCAAGAAGTGCGAGTTTTGGCTGAAGGAAGTGGCTTTCTTGGGCCATGTTGTATCTGAAGACGATATCAAGTTTGATCCACGCAAGATAGTTGCTATAGTAGGATGGGAACCACCAAAATCTGTTGCGGAGATTCGTAGTTTCCTTGGGTTGGCTGGTTATTATAGAAGATTCGTGGAAGATTACTCCAGGATCGCGGTTCCACTCACCAGATTGACCAAGAAGGGAGAAATATTCATATGGACAGATGAGTGTGAGAAGTGCTTTCAGACTTTGAAGTCAAGACTAGTCTCTGCACCTATCTTGACCATCCCAGAACCAAGCGTACCGTTTACCTTATACACGGATGCTTCGGGGTTGGGTATCGGGTGTGTATTGATGCAAGGAGAACAGGTGATTGCTTACGCATCAAGACAGTTAAAAGAGCATGAGAAAAACTATCCTACGCATGACTTGGAGCTGGCAGCGGTTATTCACGCAATCAAGACTTGGAGACACTACTTGTACGGTGAGAAGTTTCAGATTAAGATAGATCAGAAGAGCTTAACTTGTCTTTTCACTCAGAAGGATCTGAATATGAGACAGAGGAGATGGCTGGAATTGTTACAAGATTATGATTGCGACATCCAGTACCATCCGGGTAAAGCAAATGTGGTGGCTGACGCCTTAAGCAGAAAGTGGGCATTGAAACCTGAGGCAGGACCAAGTACAAATGCTGCATTGTGTGCGGCAGCCTCTAGTTCAATGGAAATTGATGAAGAACATATTATCGAAACTGTAGAAGATCCAGTCGAGCAAGGCTTGATTCATAAGTTCACTATGATGTTCGCCGCATTGAAGATCTCACCGGGTCTAATTGATGAAGTCAAGGTAGCAATCCTACAGGATCCATATCTCAAGACAGTGCAGGAAGACTTAGAGAAGGGTACGTGCAATCCAGACTTTACTTTGGAATCAGACAAAGTTCTCAAGTATCGCGGACGGTTGTGTATACCTGAGAGCGAAGACTACGATATCAGAGGTCGAGTTATGACTGAAGCTCATTACACTCCATATTCGGTACATCTAGGAAGTACCAAGATGTACCATGATCTAAGAAGAATATATTGGTGGAGGGGTATGAAAGCAGATATAGCTCGTTTCGTGTTCCAATGTCTGAATTGTCAACAAGTTAAAGCGGAAAGGCAAAGACCCGCAGGGTTACTACAGCCGTTACCAGAACCTGCATGGAAGTGGGATTGTATCACCATGGATTTCGTCACTGGCCTACCATTGACACCAAGGTCAGTGGATGCAGTTTGGGTTATAGTAGATCGACTCACCAAGACAGCTTAATTTATTACGATCAGACCTCAGTATACCATGGAGAAACTGGCCAAGTTATATGAAGATAATATAGTCAGACTTCATGGCGTTCCAGAGAGTATAGTATCTGACAGAGATCCCCGTTTTACATCGAAGTTCTGGGAAGGATTACAGAAAGCTATGGGAACCAAGTTGAAGTTCAGTACAGCTTTTCATCCTCAGACGGACGGACAGTCAGAGCGAACCATTCAAATTTTGGAAGATATGCTCCGAGCTTGTGCATTAGATTTCAAAGGAGCTTGGGATGAGAAGCTATCACTTATCGAGTTTGCTTACAACAACAGCTATCAGGCTACAATTCAGATGGCCCCGTATGAAGCACTCTATGGGAAGAAGTGTCGTACACCTCTGTTATGGAATGAAGTGGGGGAAAGAAGAATTGTAGGACCGGAGTTTGTTGAAGAAACTTGCCGAGTGATTGATCAAATCAAAGAGAGAGTAAAGACAGCTCAAGTTCGACAGAAACATTATGCGGATAATCGACGTCGAGATCTGGAGTTTGCAGTGGGTGACAAAGTATTCTTGAAGGTGTCACCGGTGCGAGGTCTGAAACGGTTTGGTAAAAAGGAGAAGCTATGCCCCAGGTATGTGGGACCATATGAGATATTGAATCGAAGTGGTAATGTAGCATATCAATTGGCTCTACCACCATCTATGTCTAGCATTCATAATGTGTTCCATGTATCACTACTGAAGAAGTATGTCAGAGATCCATCGCATATCTTGATCGCTGATCCTCCTGACTTGACTGAAAACTTAACTTTCGAAGTGGTGCCTGTAATGCTCTCAAGCCGAAAAGTTCAGCAACTTCGAACCAAGGATATCCACTATGTGAAGGTGCATTGGAGAAGCCAAAATGTGGAGGAAATTACTTGGGAAGAAGAGAGTCAGATGAGGAAAGAGTACCCTAACCTTTTTTACGATCAAGGTACGTTCAAATTTTGAGGCCGAAATTTCTTTTAAGGGTGGCGGAGTTGTCGAACCTACATGCAAATTTCGGGACGAAATTTCTTTTAAGGGTGGTGGAGTTGTAAGACCCGCACTCTAAAAACCCGGTCTAAACCTTGGTTTTGTGTCGTGATAGGTCTTCCGATCATCACCGGGCCAGACGGGGCAAGCGGATAACAAACAGGTACAAAATCAGACCGAAGTCGACCAATTATACCTGATTTTAGGTATACCGGTTGATGGTACCGGTTGATGGTACCGGTCGACCGGTATGTCCTGCGTAGCTATGTGTGGGAATTTGGAAATTGGTCTCTGCGGGTCCTGCTTTCCTGATTTCGAATCCTAGAAGTTTTCTAATCCTAGTAGGGTTACTAAACCCTATTTCTAGCCTATAAATACACCCTTAAGCCTCCTCAAATCCTTTCCATTGTCTCTTACAAACCCTAGAGAAGATAAAGAGCTTGGAAAGGAGAAGGAGCTAGGAAGAAGAAGGAGGTGCCGCCATTACCGTTTGACGAAGCTCACGCTACGCCTATCAACGGTAAGTGCTTGAATCCATCTTCTTATTCTGTGTTAGTTGTGTGGGTGGATCAATACCATGCAAAGTAGGTATTGATCTAAAACCCTAAATTGGCCATTAAACCCTAAGTTGCCGTCAAACCCTAGATTCGAGTTTCGAGATGATATTCATCGAAACGAGACTTGAATGAGTTGGGGATAACTCTAACTCAAAGCCTAGACTTAGAATGGATAGGAGAAACCCTGAAAATCCATGGAGGATGATCGACGGCAGTCGAAGAACCCATGTATGGTCTTCCGGAGACATACCGGTCGACTATACCAGTTGCACATAGTGCGACCAGTATGTTGCGACCGCTACCTCTCGGGAGGTTATCTGTGGGGACCGACTGACCATACCGGTCGCCAGTCTTTCCCACAGAGCTACGACCGGTATATGCCACCGGTCAGCTCTGTGAGGGTATTTGTAACCCTGTTGGTTTCCGACCAACATGAAACCCTAATAATATTGTAGGACTTTGTGAGATATCGTTTGGATCTTACGACGTGGAGCAAGTTATCGAACGAGCGTCAGGTAAGGGAATCTGACCTAAACCTAATAATTAATGGACAGTAAATCGTTGTTAATCATTGAATATCTATGATGTGATGTTTGTGCATATTCACATGCCATCCTTTACTTTCAGTTATTATTATTGTTCATGCATTCATAGGATGTGATTGTTAGGCATGTGATTATTTTCGTTGGTGTGTGGAGTGGGGCATGGGCCTGGGATCGCTCTTCACACTGGCACCTTTTTGTAGTATTTTGTCTTAACATGCTTGGTACGGGTGGGGTATTAGGGGAAGGTCGTGGTATGGTGGTCTCTGATATTGATGTTGTCCCAGCCATTGTTATGTGGTACTGAGGATTCCGAGTCGACGCTGGCTTGTCCACGATGCTTTAGCTCTATCTCTATGCCGTAGGGAGTTATGTTGGGATAGGGTCTACCTGCGTATTGTTTCTATCCTTGTGGGTTAGTTGCGGATAGGGTATCAGGGGGAGGTGAGGTATTGTGGTCTCCGGCCCGGCCTGCACGCTCTAGCTCTATCTCTATGCCGTAGACGGCTGTGTTGGGATAAAGCATACATTGTTGACATATAGGATTGGTTAGTTGCGAGCCCAGTTTACGAGCCCTGACCAGTAGGGGCTTAGGTACTGGTTTGGGTAGAGTATCAGGGGGGATGCGGGTATACCTTAGCTCTATCTCTATTCCATGATGGGTGCATGTGGGTTGGTGGTAGTGTGATCTACTGTGCGATGCCACACACTCGTGTATAGAGGTGCGGGGGCCACCAAACCTTTCTATAGCACATTGCAAACTTTAAACCAGACCACAGCATAAAATGATTGTTACTCATGCATAATATTGTGAAACTGTCTGATTGTCTTACTGAGCTGTGTTGTGAGCTCACCCTTTGTGCACATATTGTTTTTAGATGTTGATGCAGGTTATACTGTGGACGATTACGTGAACGCTCCGGCGTACGGTGGTGTAGCTGCTTTGGATGTACAAGCAGGGGTGGACGAGCATGATGCTTCATGCGAATGCCCTTTCTGCGTGTACCTGTTATGGATTTTTATATATTTGTTTCAGTTATTTTTGGTTGGATTAAAGTGATGTAAGAGATATTTATTTTATGTTGGATTTGAATAATTGAATATTTATTTAATTATCAATAGATACTCAGTTCATTCTATTTAAAGTCTTCCGCTGTATATTTATATTCTGATTGTGGTTATGTGTAATTGGTTTGTATGGGTGGACACGGCCTATTCGAGATCCTGGTGTGAACCGTTGGTTCAATGACGGTTCACTCACACCGTTCTGGTTGGATCAGAATTGGGGTGTGACAAGGACGGTAGCGTTTGACTATGTATAGACTATCGAGAATTGAATAAGCTGACAATCAAGAATCGACACCCATTGCCTCGGATCAATGACTTGTTCAATCAGTTGCAAGGTGCCAAGGTGTTCTCCAAGATCGATCTTCGATCAGGATACCATCAGTTGAAGATTAAGGATGGTGATATTCCAATGACAGCATTGTAAACAAGATATGGACATTATGAATTTTTAGTCATGTCTTTTGGATTGACTAACGCACCCGCAACTTTTATGGAACTCATGAACCGGGTATTCCATGATATATTAGATACGTCGATTATTGTGTTTATTGATGAAATATTGGTCTACTCCAAGGACAAGGAAACTCATGTCATGAATTTAAGAGCCGCTCTGCAGCGATTAAGGTAAGAGAAGCTTTACGCCAAATTTACAAAGTGTGAGTTTTGGTTAAATGAGGTCGCTTTCTTATGCCATGTTGTATCCGCTGAAGGAATTAAAGTGGATCCCAACAAAATTGAAGCCATTGTGAAGTGAGAAGCACTGAAGAGCGTTGCAGAAATTAGAAGTTTCCTAGGTCTAGCTGGGTATTATTGACGATTCATGGAAGACTATTCCAGAATTGCCGTACCTCTCACCAGCTTGACTAAGAAAGGAGAAAAGTTTGTTTGGAATGATAAATGTGAGAAGAGTTTCCAAACATTGAAGGCTAGATTGATATCTGCTCCGATCTTAACTATTCTTATTCCAGGACAGCCATTTACCTTGTACACCGATGCATCTGGATTGGGTTTAGGATGCGTACTTATGCAAGAAAAATAAGTAGTTGTGAATGCTTCAAGACAACTTAAAACACATGAGAAGAATTATCCCACTCATGACTTGGAATTAGCGGCAGTAGTACATGCTGTCAAGATATGGAGACATTATTTGTATGGAGAGAAATTTCAAATTAAATCAGATCATAAGAGTCTTACTTATCTTTTTAATCAGAAGGAGTTGAACATGAGACAAAGAAGATGGCTGGAATTATTGAAGGATTATGACTGCGATATCCAGTATCATCCAGGAAAGGCTAATGTAGTTGCTGATGCGCTAAGCAGAAAAGCAATGATAAAATCTCAAGGAGAAGTTAACACGACTGCAGCAATGTGTGCTACAGGGAAAGTATTCAATTATGGTAATAAGCAGTTCGTGATAGATGCATCGGGTGGATCAACCAACCAAGGGTTTATTCATCAGTTTTCAAATATGTTTACCACATTGAAGATTGTACCTGATATAATAGATTAAGTGAAAGCCGTTATTAAATCAGACCCTTATCTGAGAACGGTACAAGAAGACATCAAAAATGGTAGGACTATCCCTGAGTTCACCTTGGACGAGGAAAAGGTCCTGAAGTACAAACGAAGAGTATGCATTCCTAAAACAGAAAACTTGGACATTAGACACAGACTAATGAAGGAAGCTCACACCACCGCTTATTCGGTACATCCTGGAACTACAAAGATGTATCATGATTTGAAGAAAATATATTGGTGGAGAGGAATGAAAACAGATGTAGCTAAATTTGTGTCTCAATGCCTAAATTGTCAGAGGGTAAAGGCTGAACGACAAAGACCTGCAGGACTGTTGCAGCCGCTGCCAGAACCAGCATGGAAATGGGACTGCATCACTATGGACTTCGTCACCGGGTTACCATTGACTCCTCGAGTAGTTGACGCGGTCTGGGTGATTGTAGATCGTCTAACTAAAGTAGCTCGCTTTATAGCTATATGACCACAGTATACCCTGAAGAGGTTAGCCAAGCTATATGTGGATAACATTGTCAGATTACATGGTGTACCTGAAAGCATTGTGTCCGATAGAGATCCACGCTTTACTTCAAAGTTTTGTGAAGGATTGCAAAAGGCTATGGGTACAACGTTGAAGTTCAGTACCGCATTCCATCTTCAGACAGACGGACAGTCGAAGCGTACTATTCAGATTTAGAAGACATGCTTCGAGCCTGTTATTGATTTTAAAGGCTCATGGGACGAGAAACTACCATTGATTGAGTTCTCCTATAACAATAGCTATCAGGCTACTATACAGATGTCACCCTATGAAGCACTGTATGGTAGGAAGTGTCAAACTCCTCTATTTTGGAATGAAGTTGGAGAACGTAGCATCGTTGGACCAGAGTTTGTTGAAGAGACTTGTCGAGTAGTCGACATTATCAAGGAAAGAGTTAGAACAGCTCAGAATCGTCAGAAACAGTATGCAGATACTCGACGTCGAGACCTTGAATTTGTCGTAGGTGTTGTTTTTAATATCGAAAAAACAAATAAAGTTTCAAAAAGTTTTAAAATTATATTCAAAGTTTTGATTTAAATTTTATGGGAAATTTAATTTCAATTTTTTTTTTGACTTGGATATGGAAATGGATATGGATAGTGAAATGGATATGAATATGAGTGTGGATACATACCTATTCAAGTGTACCCTTTTAAAAGGGTGGTGACTTATACCTTTTGGTATGAAGAGGTGCCCCCATACCTTTTGGTAGTGATCCTTGGAGAGGTACTTGTCTTCTATAAATAGAGGATGTTGCCTCATTCCAAATCACTCAAGATTTGAATACAAAATTTATGTCTCTCTTCCTTCTCCTTCCAACTCTCTCTCTCTCTTTACTCTGATTTATCGCTAGAGTTTGTTCCATCCTTATTTTAAAGGATTGTTAACCATAGCCATCGGGTCTGCATACACCTAATAGTGAGTGCACACTGGGTGGGTGTCCTTCTGAAGGGCTGTTTTATCTTAGAGGTTGGTTTGCAGGGACCCGTTGCACCGTATAGGGGGCAAACACAATCTTAAGGAGAGTATACCAACACGACTCAGCCCTAATTGTTTCCTTGATTAACACCGTATAAGGTTTGTGTTTAGATTCCATTATATTACATTATATTTGTTCAGATTCTTAATCATATGGTTTGATTGTTGATATTATCTTTAATATCATTTGCTTATTAGATAGTCTTAAATAATATATTTTCCTTGTGGTGTTAATATTTCCAACAATTCTTAAGATTGTGTTTGGTTTAAGACTTTGAATAATGACCTTTAAGATTGGTATGAGTGCTATTTGAAATCGTCTATGGTTATTATTTGAAAATTATAAAAAATCATTATGTTTTAGTGAATCTGTAACCTTTGAGTACCGTGACATATCTATTACTGAAAAGTATATATAATAATATATATGTTATATCTTGTTCTCGGTCTAGAGAAGAAAGAAGAAATTCAATGACTTCACATTATGGGTAATCTTCACTAATGGTACCCCTGAAAGTATTATGGTGTTGTATTATTTAGTTTCTGTTTTAGATGGATATTTAGAGAAACATTCTCACTGATTATTAAATTATTAATATATATGAATGCATGAAGTGACGGATAGTTGGAAATTAAGAACCTTTGGTAAAAGTAGAAAATTCCGGCTATGGAGTTCAAAATATAATATTAAGAAAAAAGATAGTCTGAGTTTGACAGTTTATTGTATCGTTTGTAAAAAAAAAAAAAAAAAGGATCGAAAGTTATTCACTGCACCATTTGAAAATGATAATAAAAATAAGGAAAATTAAAAATTGTTTTTCCTGATCAAAGGGGAGTCTTTCCTACTCATATGACGTTTGTAATACTAATGGTGTGATGAGAGAGGGCTGATAGTGATGTCCTCTTAAACTTATATTCTTTGGACCTTGGTAATAGTGTATTGGAAACATGCATGGCTGATTGTATCGTTTCAATATCTTTCTATTTTGACTTGCCATGCAATTTTGCATAACTCTTGAATCTGAGTTTTCGGTTTGCACGCGACCTCTTCAAATTTGATAAGTCACCTTTGATGTAACTATTGACATCTAGAAACCTACCAGAAACATTGTGTCTTTCCAATCTTGCATCGTTTGGGATTTTGTTTTGCGTAAATTTTTTTTTTTTAATTTGATGGTTTCAATGAGGTGTCTAGACTACAGTCCCTACCGAGACTAGAACCTATTGATGTATGGACCAGAGTCTATGTATAGACTTCCTAAGGTTGCTTTGTCGGTTTGGAACTTTGGCCAGTCTCTCAACCGGTGGGACTTGTTATTGGTATTTGTTATATTGTTTTTCAAAAGATTTGATATTGGTATAATGTCTTAAAAGGAGGTTATTTAATGATAAAATAATCAATTTAACAAGAATTCCATGGTTTTATGACCATCTGATTGGTGGAACCATTTTTTTTTTAAATATGAATCAACAACATCTTTTCAGCGACCAACCCAGTTAACTAGCAAATTTCTCATCGAGTTAACTTAACCCACTAAGTTGACTCATTAAGCCATGTATACATATAAAGTCGTGTTTGGATTTTGATTTCGGTTAAATGGTTATTTGGTTTCAAAAATAACTTATGAGAACTATTTTGGGTTATAATTGTTCTCTTATATTCATTTTTAAAAATCTTGTTTTGGCTTATACGGGACTTTTTCACTAGATAAAATGCATTCCGTGACTTTGACTATTATGTTGGCTCTTAATGCCATATTTGCTGCTTGCCATGAAGCATTTTTGGCTTTGTGGTCTCATCATAAAACCAAAAGATGGAAGATGAGTTTATATTTTTATGAAAATTTGCTTATACTCTCTTAGTGGCCATTCTTGTTAGTGGTTCAGTTTGTAACCAAACTAGTTCCGGTAAATCTAATCTGGCGGCATAATTAAATAATTTCTTAAAACAAGTTGCGTTATATGAAATAATACATGTTAATCAGAAGATGCATGTTTGTGAAAAATGTGTAAGTGGCCTATGTATGTCTTGAGTAGTTTGTATATATATAATCACTTTTGAAGAGAGAACAACAACAATCACTCTTGGTTTGTGCATGTGATATGTGAGTACGATTTATGATTTTCGCATACACCGTTAGGATGCTGAATGCTTAATTCTTGTACCGGTTGCACTCTTGGAGCATAACCGGTTGTCTTATGTGCATGGTTGTGTGGTGTTTTATTTTACCATTGATTTTATTTCTTAGCTTGCCTTAGGCTTGTTCAGCTTATATGTGATAGAACAATATCTCAATATGTTGGTTGGACTGAAGGGAATTTGACAAATAAATTATGGAAGCATTTTTCTATGGATTATGGAATATAATTGTTTATTCTGTTTCATAATTGAGGAAATTTTTATGATGTATTTTTGTCAAGAAGGAACGTTGATCGTGTTCCATGTGCATCATATTTATAGATAACGTATATAAATTGAATGCTTGTTATTTGCATATGGTCATATAAGGTTGGAAATTTCCTAATTGGATTTGAGAAGTCCAAGGATTGGCAATCAATGCCTTGAGACCAAATTTAATTGATCCGGTTAGACATCATATGTGAAGTGATATGTTTAGTAAGACACATAAGTCACCTTGTGTGAATGTTGGTGTCTTTCTAAGGGAGCATTCCTTAAGAATTCTAACCGGTTTGTCTTAACTTATATGCAATGGGTTTGTCATGCATGAGTTTGAAACAGATTTGTTTTACAAAATAAAATGAAATAAAATGGTTAAAAGATAATTGAGTAACTAATATAGATTGATGTATATTTAAAATCAGTTACCTTGATTCTGTTTGACAAGTCATAAAAATCGATAGTGAATTTTCATTTTGTGTTATCATTATTAATCATATGGTTAATGGTTTGTAACATGGTTAATGATTCGTTTGGTTTATAATTTTATTATTTGTTACATGATTATAAGGTGCACTGGTTATATAGACAGTTTAATTGTCATGAGAGAACACGGTTTCATGTACTTAAAAAATAAGTTAATTGTTAATTAAACAATTGGTGTGATCATATGATTGAGACTCATGATTACTAGACTTTAATCAGCCTAAGTGAAAGGCAGAAAAGTTGTAGGACCAAAACAGTTGGCTTAATCATATTTGAGTATGAGATTCTTAGCATAATGATCATTTGTAGAGACTATTAAGGTCTAAAATGCATGGATGTTGTTTATTAACC
Source organism: Protea cynaroides (assembly GCA_028583415.1). Lineage (NCBI taxonomy): Eukaryota > Viridiplantae > Streptophyta > Magnoliopsida > Proteales > Proteaceae > Protea > Protea cynaroides. The sequence continues at coordinate 33,675,890 of CM053270.1, read as the reverse complement.
ATAGATATGATAAATCAAGAAATATGTTGAATATGATTAATTCAGAGACGTGAGATGCTAGGAATTTTACATGAATAAATGAAATGATAGTGTACCTTATGCATACTCAGAGTTCTTATAAAGTTGAGTATGAAAAACCCAGAATTGTGGGGGTTTTGTAAGAATACATATTTGCTGGTCAAACTCTTCTAATAAAGAAGAATGATGTCAACATAGAATCATTAATATTTATTTAGACATGGAATCTAGAAGACAAGCCTAGATTCGAAAAGATCACCTTGATTCAAAAGGAGAAGACCATGATGGTAAGATTCCACCATGGATAGTCAAGTATAACTACAAAGTTAAGTCAGGATTAGGGTCAATGACTAAAATCTCGAAAACAGATATATGATGAAAATCGAAGTTGATTATTCTACTTTAAAGAAGTAGATTCAACGGAAAAAGGTTACAAGTAAGATAAATATGACTTTGTCGGATTTATAAAATGTCTAAGGACATCTAAGACATGTAGGTCTTAGGCGGTTATACAATATATCTGGAGAAGCTAATGGAATAGCGCGCTTTTGACATAACTCAGTACTAAGAAGTTTTGACTGTTATAATTATTTAGCTTCTCACCACTAAGGTGGTATACATCTAAAGGAATGAGCTTGAAGCCCGTGGCATAAGTCATGTAATTGAAACCCAACCTATGTGATAGGAGATCCCTGGAATTAGGTTCAATGGGTAAAAACGAAGTCACACAGATGACTTGTTTAGTACTATCATATTTTTCTCATTCTGGTTAGATGGTAAGGTAGTACTCACCACAATGAACAGATGATGAATCTCAATGATTCTTAGTCAAGTCAAATAATCCCAGAGGAATGTAGGGGGTGTGTTAACTGTTGTGCACATTATTGGCTGACCTTATTAAATGTAGGAAGTGGAGCCGCTTTCAATGAGAGTTTTAAGGGTGAACTTTCATAAACATTTATGAACCAAGATAGGGACAAGGCCGGTTTAAAAATATGTCCACCATTAAGGGATATTTCAAGGGTCAGATTGTAAGAGGTGGCTGGTAGGTCAGTCGGCTACACTAATGAGGAAAGGTTCAAGGAGCAAGCTTCACCCGTACTCTGTAGCGTGGACCTAGTGTAGATTCAAGTCGACAGACATCTGCAATGACGTCGCTTACAGTTCTCATGAGGTTAACAGTCTGATTCTGGTTTTATCAATCTTTTTGAAACTTATGGGGGATTGTTGTTTTTAATATCAAAAAAACAAATAAAGTTTCAAAAAGTTTTAAAATTAAATTCAAAGTTTTGGTTTAAATTTTGTGGGAAATTTAATTTCAATTTTGTTTTGAGTTGGATATGAAAATGGATATGGATATGGATAGTGAAATGGATATGAATATGAGTGTGGATACATACCTATTCAAGTGTACCCTTTTAGAAGGGTGGTGACTTATACCTTTTGGTATGAAGAGGTGCACCCATACCTTTTGGTAGTGATCCTTGGAGAGGTACTTGTCTTCTATAAATAGAGGATGTTGCCTCATTCCAAATCACTCAAGATTTGAATACAAAATTTATGTCTCTCTTCCTTCTCCTTCCAACTCTCTCTCTTTCTACTCTGATTTATCGATAGAGTCTGTTCCATCCTTATTTTAAAGGATTGTTAACCTTAGCCATCGGGTCTGCATACACCTAACAGTGAGTGCACACTGGGTGGGTGTCCTTCTGAAGGGCTGTTTTATCTTAGAGGTTGGTTTGCAGGGACCCGTTGCACCGTATAGGGGGCAAACACAATCTTAAGGAGAGTGTACCAACACGACTCAGCTAATTGTTTCCTTGATTAACACCGTATAAGGTATGTGTTTAGATTTCATTATATTACATTATATTTGTTCAGATTCTTAATCATATGGTTTGATTGTTGATATTATCTTTAATATCAATTGCTTATTAGATAGTCTTAAATAATATATTTTCCTTGTAGTGTTAATATTTTCAACAGTAGGTGATAAGGTGTTTTTGAAAGTATCACCTATGCGGGGTTTAAAATGATTCGGACAGAAAGGAAAGCTAAGTCCGAGATATGTCAGGCCATATGAGATTCTAGCTAAACGTGGAAGAGTGGTTTATCAGTTAGCACTATCACCATCTATGTCAAGTGTGCAAGATGTATTTCATATCTCATTGCTGAAGAAGTATGTCAGAGACCCAACACACGTTTTGACAGCGGATCCACCAGATCTAACTGATGATTTGACATTCGAAGTAGCACCAACTGAAATCACAAGCCGAAAGGTTCAACGTCTACGCAACCGTGACATATACTATGTTAAAGTCACCTGGAGGAGCCAAAATATAGAAGAGATTACATGAGAAGAAGAAAATGCTATGCGAAAGCAATATCCTCACCTTTTTGACTCAGAAGGTATGTGTATATTTCGAGGATGAAATTTCTAATAAGAGGGGGGGAGTTGTAAGACCCGTATCGAACTAACCGGTCTTACCACCTTGTACCAGGTCTACCTATCATGGTCGAGCTAAGTGGACCAAGTGCGTGAAGAAACCACAAGACCAGGTATGAAGTCTAACCCAAAAACAGTCAAATATGAGGGTAGGGTCGCATGCTTAAACAGGTGTGATCGACCCCACCTCAAAAGAGTCCAACCCATGACTTTTTAGTCGTCGGGTCGCATGATTATAAAAACGTAGGGTCGACGGATTCTGCGACCCTACATGCGACCCTATGATAGTAGACAGAATCCAAAAATTAGGAAACTTTTCTAATTCAAAGGGGGGTCTTTCCTAAACTCATTGGGACTTATTATGGAGGGTTTTTCTCTTTAAATAGGACGTCCCTTAGCCTCTTTCACTCCTTTAGAACCCTAACTGAAAGTGAGAGCAAGAGAAAGAGAAAGAAGAGAAGAAGAGAAGGAAACTTGAAGAAGAAGACTAAGGAAGAGGAGGAAGTTCAGAGAAACCTCTGAATTAATGTATGAACCTAATTCCCTACCTGAATAAGAGAGCCTAAAATAGTTATGAAGAACATAGGATTGGAAGAAACCCAAATCATCCATCCATGGACAAGTTCCAAGAGATTCCATAGAGGAAATCATTATGGACAATGAATGGTGTATAAATTGTAGTTTTGAGCCATAGAACAATCATAGAATGGACCATGATAGTAAGCCAAAGGATCCAAACATGAAGGAATGGACTGTAGAGTGAAAGGTCAACATAGAATACGTATGGTCGCACGTAGGGTCGAATGATATCCGACCCTACGAGACCATATCATCGACCACATGCCCTCGGGATGTCCCAGGGAGGGTGTGGTCGCACGTAGGGTCAAATGGTATCCGACCCCACCTGCGACCCTACACCCTGGGGTCGTAGAAACTGCTACCCTAGGTGCGACCCTACCCTGCGACCCTACCCCTGTGGTCGCAGAAACTGCTACCCTAGGTGCCACCCTACCTGCGACCCTACAGTTTCTATGAATTTAAACATATTGGAATTAATTTTAATTAAAATCTATCGACTTGTTAGGTCTTTCCAGTGATTTATAAGAGAATTATAAAGCTTGAACGAGGAACTACTAGCAATCAAAGGTGAGGGAAAAAGACCTAAACTAATTGGCTAATAATAAACTATTTTCGTTTATTGAGTCCAATACCATGAATGATTCTATGCTTGTATGATTGTAATGTACATATCACATGTCATCCACTATTCCTATTATTATTGTTCATGCATATTTAATTTCGTTTATTATAACATGATGATGATGATGATGCTAGGAATAGGCATGTGAATGTATGTGTATGGTTAGTGTTCTTGATGCGAGTGGAGCATCAGGGGAAGGATGTGACACTATGGTCCATCCTGGTCACCAGACTATAGCTCTATCTCTACTCAAGTCTTGTCCACTAACATCGTCGTATCGCCATTACCTTAGTAGAACTATTATGTCGTAGAGCATCAGGGGAGGTGGTCTCGGACCGTGTAGTCTCTGACTCTGCTGGGGGGCCTTAGCTTTATCTCTTTGGATGTATTGAGGGATGTTGGGGTAAGGCCTTGGATACACTATTTGACATTAGGATTGGTTAGTTGCAAGCCCAGTTTGCAATCACTCGCCAACAGGGGCTTACGTGTTGGTATGGGTAGAGCATCAGTGGAAGTGTGATGCGGTGCGGTCCTAAGCACTTTAGCTCTATTTCTATTCTATGGTGGGTGCATGTGGGGGCGGCTATGGTGTTTGATCCATTGGGCGGTTCCACACATTCGTGTATAGAGGTGCGGAGGCCACCTATCCTTTCTATTGCACATTGTAAACTTATGAACCAGACCAAAGATATGAATTGAATGCATGCATATGTTTGTTGCATTGTTTTGTTTGCTCACTGAGCTGTGATGTGTGCTCACCCTTTTTGAATTCAAATATTTTTAGTTGATGATGCAGGTACGATAGTGGAAGATTATATGAATGCTCCAACATATCGGCATGCGGTGGCAATGGAGGCAGAATTGATGATGGAGTCGCATGATTCATCATGCGAGTGCAACTCCTGTGTTTTTTATTAGATTTGGTTTAAGTTATACAGATAATGTAATTGATTTAATTATTTTAATTTATGTCTTAGTCCTTTTGGGAGATAATTAGATATTTTATTTACTTTATCACAGCTAGACTCTCAGTTCATTTAATACTAAAGACTTCCGCTATCGTGTATTTATTCTAATTTTTTGTTATGGAGTGTAAGGTTTAAGCAAACGGACACAGCCTATTCGAGATCCTGGTTGAACCGTTGGTTTATTAGCGGTTCATCACACCATTCTGAATAGTGTAGAATTGGGGTGTGACACTTATGGTGTGTTCTTATTACAGTTTTTTATTTTATCCTAACTCAGTTCATGACTCATGTAAAAGTAGTTAGGACAATGGGTAGAACCTGAGATGCTCTGATACCAAGTTGTCACACCCCAATTCTGGTCTAACCGGAATGGTGTAATGATCCGCCAATAAACCAATAGTTCAACCAGGGTCTCATATAGGTCGTATCCACCATATCAAACCACACACACATTCCACATTAATAATCAGAGGTAATAAACAAATAAGAGGAAGTCTTACAGATAATGAACTGAGTATCTAACAATGATAACAAATAATTATTCGATTATCTCCAAAACTCAAGACATAAAAGTAAATAATCCATTACATGTTCCATTAATCAAATATAGCTAAACTAATCAAATATGCACTGATTGCACTCGCATGATGAATCATGCGCATCTTCAACAGCTTCTACGTTCATGGCGGCAATGTGTCCATACATCGCCGCATTCATATATTCTTTAATAGTAGGACCTGCATCATCAACTAAAAATATTCGACGTCGAAAGGGTGAGCACACATCACGGCTTAGTGAGCAAACAAAACAATGCAACAAACATATGCATGCATTCAATTCATATCTTTGGTCTGATTTTTAAGTTTGCAATGTGCTATAGAAAAGTTTGGTGGCCCCCGCACCTCTATACAAGAGTGTGTAAATCTGTCCAATGGATCAAACACCATTGCCATCCCACATGCACCCATCATGGAATATAGATAGAGCTAAAGTGTCTGAATCAAACACTGCTAACACTTCCCTTGATGCCCAACCCATACCAATACGTAAGCCCCTATTGGCCAGGGCTTGCAAACTGAGCTCGCAACTAACCAATCCTAATGAAAAATAGTGTATCTAAGGCCTCACCCCAGCATCCCTCAATACGTCCATAGAGATAGAGCTAAGGCCCCCCGACAGAGTCAGAGACCATATGGTCTGAGACCACCTCCCCTGATGCCCTACGACATAATAGTTCTACTAAGGTAATGGCGATACGTCGATGTTAGTGGGCAAGACTTGAGTAGAGATAGAGCTAAAATCTGGTGAAGAGGTCAAAGACCACCATGCCACGTCCTTCCCCTGATGCTCTACTCACATCCAACACACCAACCACACACATACATTCACATGCCTATCCCTAGCATCATCATCATCATCATGTTATAAATAAACGGCATTAAATATGCATAAATAGTAACAGTAGGAATATTGGATGATATGTGAAATGCACATTACAAACATACAAGCATAGAATCAATCATGGCATTGGACTCAATAAAAAATAAATAGTTTGTTATTATCCAATTAGTTTAGGTCTTGTTCCCTCACCTGTCGCAATACTCTATCTCCTTCCAAGCCTTGAAATTCTCTTTGAATTGATTTAACAACATAAAAGTTATATGAATTTAAGTTAGGGTTCATATGTAACATGTTACAGTAGTCAAAAATCAAAACAGAGCACTGATAGGTGTCTGATTGGTCCTATGGTCTCATATTGTATCGACCTTACTGCCTATGGTCGATACCCTACGGACGCATATGGTGCGACTGTAGTTGTGACCATATAGTTTCTGGATCTTCCCGAATGCCTATGGTCAATCCTCTGGTCATGCTGGTCATGCTATGGTCGACCGTAACTACGATCTTGAGATTTCTGGTCACAGACTACATGCAATTCGAATTCTTCCTGGGTCAAATCCTCTACTCTTTAATTGGATTTATTCCAAGGTCATCCTATGGCCATCATTAGTAGTTTCTTATCAACCCTAATCATCAAACTCACTCCTCATGGTTCTCCTTGGGATTTTCTCAAGAAAATCACATGGATCATAATAGATTGATATTGCCTATCTTCCATAGAAATCTTATTCCTTAGAGTTTACATCTCTAGAGATTCAGTTCATACCTTTGCCTGTAATAGAGAGCCACTCTCTTCTCAGCAAATTTCTTTTCTTAGCTTTTTCTTCTTCTCCTTCTCTTCCTTCTCTTTCTCTAAGGTTTACTAATGTTTTAAAAGAATGAAAAACGGCTGAAGGACGTCCTTTATATAGAGGAAAACTTTCCATTTAGAGTCCTCTTTTAATTAGGAAAGAAATCCCTTAGTTTAGGAAAGTTTCCAAAACTTGGAGTCTGATCTGGGGTTTCACGGTCGATGGCTACGGTTGCAGAACCTGTCGATGGTAGGGTTGAAATCATCTACCGTGGGGTCCTGGATTTGTGATCTTCATTCTTACCATATGGTCGACCGTCCCTACCCAGGTATGTGACCATATGTACACAGTTTTGGGTGTTGAGTCAATTTTTACACCTGGTTTGTGATCCATCTTCACATGCTCGATCTACATGGTCCAGAAATGATGGGAAGACCTGGCACGACATGGTTAGACCAAATTAGTGGGGTGTGGGTCTTACATTCAGTCCAGTCGATATGCTCGGCGATATGGGTTCGGGAGTTCCTTCCCGGACCTCCCTTTTCCTTCGATTGCTAGCTTGGTTTTCCAGGGTTTCTCCTAAACCATTCTAGGGTTTGCAAGCATGTTAGGTCTAGTAAATTTAGGTCTTTACTTCGATTGAAAATCATAGAATCGTATTCCCATCCTTTTCAGAATGGATCACATGAAGAGTTAGGGTTTTGGATCAATACGCCATTTCACGACATTGATCCATAACCAAGCCTTCTTACAGAGATAGAGCAGTTACATATATTCTCTGAATGGCGGTGCTCTCCTCCCAATGGATGTCACTTTTCGAACGGCCTCCTTCCTTTCTGCTCCTTCTCAAATCTCCTTCCAGATGGCTCTAGGTTTGAGATTCACTAGAAAGGATCTAAGGAGGAGGAAAGATATATTTATAGAGTGGGAGACCATTCTAGGAAGGTTTCCTACGTCCAAAAAATTTTTGAGAATCATATTCAGAGTGTGGGACCCACTGGAGTCCATCACCACTTGCGCAGTCATACCAGTTGGACATATTGGTCTGACTCATAGCCCAACTGGTATGTCAGACTGGTACGCATAAATTTGGTTTGAAATGCTCGTTTCTCGTACCTGGATTCCATGGTTAGTCACCTGGCCTCGTCTTCTGGTCCGGTTATGATTAGAAGACCTATCACGATGTGAAACTTAGGTTAGATAGGGTTTTCGGAGTACGGGTCTTACAGAAATAGTATCGGTAACAGTGGAGTAATCTACATTGGGACGATGTTGGCAGTAATACCAACCTCGACCCGTAGTGGCTATAGTAGTAAAGATGCAGAAAAAGGACTTGAAGATGGTCGCCTCGACCGTTAACCCACATCCCTTCAAACGGGCAAAGAAGGTGGTTATCTCACACCACCCATTTGGGGTAATCTGCGTCGGAGCCACTCCATAGCTTTCCAGCAGCTCATAGTAGAAACTTAGGGCCGGAAGACAAAAGCCAAACTGGAACATCTCCTGGTACACTGCCATGGCCTTAGGCCAAGGCTTGCACATCCTCTCATCGGGCTCCTCCAATTGAAGAGAAATGAATTCAGGGATTTTGTACACCTGCCTAAAGGTGTCTAAGTCTGCCTGTTCCAGTTTACTCTAAAGCCCATAAGCAGTGAACTTTGACTCCTTAGGAGTTTTCGTCAGTGGTTCTAGGTTAGGCTTGGCCCACTTTATCTAGGCAGCATGGATGGCTCTCGCTCTCTTGATGCCGTATTCCCACCCCTTCTTGGTTTCATAAAGTACTAAGGGAATCCCTTGTCCCTCTTGAGGGGTGGGAGCAGAAGTAGAGGTCTGGCCACCACCCCTAATAGCAGCCGACTCAGTGGTGGCATTTTTAGGGTTGTCTGACTCTAAACTATGGTTTGACTGTTTGATCCTAGCCATTTTAAAAACTTACTTGAAAGGAAGACAACAGAAGACTGTAGCAAGGAAGCCGAAACCTTGAAAGTCTTGTGAACTCTGATCATTGCAGGGACAGTTGGAGTAAAGAAGACAAAGTGATCGGGGTTTATAAAAACCCCACCTCCAAAGCTGGAGCCAAGGAACTCGCTTCGGAGTCGAGCCTTGCTCCAAACCTAGGCCATTATGGCTTATAATCTAGCCTAACAGCTAAAAACCAAAGTGTCGAGACGACAGGGGGACACGTGTTTAATAACCATACGTTTGGGTCTAGTCGCATTCAAGACGATATACAACGCCAAGCGTTTCCTTTAGAAGTTCATGGTGAGTGACGGTCCCACGCATTCGTGGCATATATTCAAAATTTGACGTAAACGTTGGAATGTAATATCCCTGACGTCATCATTCCACATTATGGTCTGAGTCTTGGAGCATTGTATATCACACCCCAATTTCGGCTAAACCAGAAGTGTGAGTGAACCTCCACTAAACCAATGGTTCACACCAGGATCTCAATAAGACCGTATCCACTTATACAAACCATTCACATAACTATAATCAGATTATAAATAAATACAACGGAAGTCTTAATTTAAATGAACTGAGTACTTCAATTGATAAATAAAATAAATTATTTACTTATCCAAGTACCAAAACATAAATAAATATCTTTATATTGCTTATAAAATCCAACTGAAATAAATAAAATAAGCTAAACCAAGAACATCTTAGAGGTACACGCAGTAAGGACACTCGCATGAAGTGTCATGCTCATCCTCCCCTGCTCGCACTTCCAGAGCAGCAACACCTCCATACACCGGAGCATCCACGTAGTCCTCCACAGTATTACTTGCATCAACATCTAAAAATAGTGTGTACGCAAGGGTGAACTCACAACTTAGCTCAGTAAGAAAATCAGACACTGCAATAAGCAACATGCATGAGTAACATTCACATTTGGTCTGGTTTGTAAGTTTGCAATGTGCTATAGAAAGGATTGGCGGCCACCGCACCTCTATACACGAGTGTGTGAATCCACCCAATAGATTAAACACCATTGTCGTCCCACATGCACCCACCATGGAATAGAGATAGAGCTAAAGTGTCTGGATCACACACCGCCAACACTTCCCCTGATACCCTACCTATACCAACACGTAAGCCCATATTGGCGAAGGCTTGCAAACTAGGTTCGCAACTAATCAATCCTATATGTCATCATAGTAGGTCCTATCCCTCCCTATGGCATAGAGATAGGACTCGAGTCTACTGGCCAGGCCAGAGACCACAGTCCCACGTCCTCCCCCTGATACCCTATCCACACCATGCTAAGATAGCAATGATACGAAAAGGTGCTAGTGTAAGGAATGATCCAAGAGCCCCGGTCCTTTCCATTTCATATACCAATGAAAACCATTACATCCTAACAATCACATCCTAGCGTAGCCAGTATGCATGAACAATATAATAACTAAAAGTAAAGATGACATGTGAATATGCACAAACAACATTCCACAGAACAGTAATTATTAACAACGTTTTACTGTTATTAAGTATTAGGGTTTAGGTCTGATTCCCTTACCTGATGCTTGATTGCTAGCTTGTTCCGCATCACAGTGTCTAATCTCGCTACCACAGGGTCCTACACGATGTTAGGGTTTAGTTAGAATTGGTTCCTTAGGGTTTTACGTTGGTCAAAAACCAACTAGGTCAAAAACCAACCAATTCTGGACATACTGGTCGCAGGTCACTGTACAGTGGCGTGACCGGTATAGTCGATCGGATAGCCTTGGCAGGCTACCCGAGAGGTACCGGTCGCATATACCGGTCACACATAGTGCCACCGGTATGGTAGATCGGTATGCCTCTAGAAGACCACCAACATGGTGTTCGTCTTCCGTCGGTCACCCATTATGGCTTCTAGGGTTCCTCCTATGCATTCTAGGCCTGAGCAACATTTTAGGGTTTGTATTATCTTCCATTCAAGTCCTACGTTATATGAAACCTTATTTTAGCACTCAATCTAGGGTTTCTCAACTGAATTAGGGTTTAACGGCAATTTAGGATTTTAGATCAATACCTAGCCTTGCATGGTATTAATCAATCATCTACAATATTTAACTTAGAGAAAAGTTCAAGCACTTACCGTTGGTTCTTGAACTATGGTGTTCTTTATCTATTGGAGGTCCCTCTTCAACCTTTCTCGGCTCCTTCTCCTCTTCAGATCTCTTTCTTCTTTCTAGGGTTTGTGAGAATCAATCAAAGAGGTTTAAGGAGGTTTAAAGGTCCTTAAATACGATAGGATGGAGTTTAGGAAGTTTTCCTAAGTTAGGAAAGTCTCTAAGATTGAGATTTGGCAAGCGAAACCCACAGAGATCCGTTTTCGGATCTACCTAGTCTGCCCGAGCAGACATACCGGTCGATCGGTATGTAGACCGGTATCATGAGACCTGTGTAACATTATTTCTCTGTTTTGGTCCATTTTTGTACTTGATTGTCATCCACTAGTCCCATTTGGTCCGGTTATGATTGGAAGACCTATTACGACATGAAATAGAGGTTTAGATCGAGTTTATGGAGTGCGGGTCTTACATCGTGGGCCTTAGATAGTTGCCTCAAGGGCATCTTCACAATGGTGACTCGATGATTGACACAATGGTGCATTTATTGCCTTTCCAGCCTTTGCAAGCCTACAAGAACAAGGGGCATCTGATATGGGGATTATATCCCTCCAGTAGGTTATGCCACATGTACACAATTCAGTGAAAGACATAGTCTACAGGTAGCATTTATTTCACCCATTCCGATGTCTCCGAGGCCCATCTCAGTGACAAGGTAGGATCCTCGATAGCGTCTTCATCGTGGACCAGCCTCGAAGGTCGGCTCCTCGTCAGATCCAAAGCCTAGCCTCAGAGCTCAGAGCCTTGACCTTCTTCATGGCGCATTGTGAGGGTGGAAGCTTCATCACGCTTGCTTGTCTCAAGGCTCAATGAATACGGTTGAGAATCTTATCTGGAGTGTTATTCCTATTAAGGAAGGTCCTTTTGGGAGTAATATTCAGGAGCAATATCAGAAGTATGATGGCAAAGAGATATGATTTGATGGTTTACATATGGAAAGACCTACTCAATTTTTATGGCACAGGGTGTGATCCACGTCATTTGCGACGATATCTTTCCTTATCAAGTGAGATATGGGACCTTCCGATTCAGGCTATCTCCAGCCTATATGTCAGCTGCAAACAAAGGTAAACACACAACCAATCTTACCCTCGGAACTCTAGTAGAGAAAGCTACCTAAACTCTCTTCTGACAAAGAAATAGTCACACTTGTGCCTATTCCATACTATTTGTTTCACTGGACTTATTTAGGCATCGGAGTGGTCTAAGGGTTACCCAACCCGACCATCACATGGTGTCTCTCTTTAATCTGTGCAAAAATATTCTGGTGAGCCAAACGACCATCCCGTTCGATGTGACAACAGTATCTTTGAGGATATTCTTCATTTGAAGCCAAATTTTGAATTATATCTTTAGCTTTATTAATAAGGAGAAAAACAACATTGCTGATTCCCTTTCTAGGAGGGCCACGTCTTTAGCGTGTATGACAGTTTAGCTACTTTTCGATCTTTGGATTTAGGATAATTATTGTCTAGGGGTGCAAGTTTTACCTTGACAACCCAAACCCGCCCAGACCTGCCTTAAACCCTGGCAGGGTTGAACCCGGCCCGAACCCTGACAGGGCGGGGTTAGGGTTTAATTTTGTATGAATCGTGGCAGGGTTGGGCTAGGTTAGGGAGTCACGACTAATGCACTCAAATCTCATCTCACGGAGTCACGACTTTACCTCTTCTCTCAATCTCTCTCTCTTAAATGAAATCCTAAAAGACTACGGTGCCTCCCACACTGAGAGTGAGAGTCGACAACGCCTCCAGACTCTCTGTCACTCAATCTCTTTGATCTCTCGACTCATGAGTCTCTCTCTCTCTCATGACTCTTATCGCACCACTCACCATCATTGCAACCCTCTTTTCTTGATAAGCTTTGCGGGGAAAGCAAGATATAGAGCAACTCAATGCGAATCTATCTTCTTTCTCTTCTTCTGGTTTTTCTCTACAACTTCTGATGATTGAAACCAAGCTTCTTTTTTCTTGGTTCTTTCTATTTTCTAACTAGTTGATATTACTGAAGTTTCAGTGTTCTCCTTCAACTTTCTCTATGCTATTGTTTATTTTACTCCTAAGTAGATGCACATGACCTCCATTTAGTTTTCCTTGCCATTGACTTCATTTTTGACCTAAGAATTTCCTAAATCTCCAGTTCTGGCTGCCTCTGCTTCAGAGGATACAGTCTCTGATGAAATTAGTTTGTGTTTTCCAATATTATATTGATGAAACTGAAATTGTAGCTTGAATGCATGATAATTTATTCTAGTGTTTATATCCTCTAATCAATAGCATTTCCTTACAACCAAAACATGATTCAGAAATTTTTTTTTCTTTGACAAGTCATGAATAAAAGTGAACTTTAGATGATTTAGATCATTTGATTTGGTGACCTTTTGGGGCTATAATATCTTCTAGGAGAAGTACAATGATTAGATGCCCTGGACCCACTAGTATGCACCAAATAGGTTCAGATGAAATGTCATTACTCTGCAACATCTATCATTTGCTTGGGATAGAATAAAAACTTGTCTTTATCAACATGAAATTCCTTCTTGTATCTAATTGATGTCAATGAGCCAATGCTATCTGCACCATAGAAAGGGGAGCACAAACCATGCTTTGGAGTTTCTTTAATTAGTTTGTTTTTTTGCTGCCTACTTGTTTGGGTCAAGGTCTCATGGCTGGTGTTCCCACAAATCCAATTAAGCTTATAGGTTTTGTAATTACATTTGTTGTTTAATTTACATCATTGGACAATAGAATTTCAGGGTATTGTCTAGGGTTCTACTTGGCAAAGCTCATATTAATGAAAGATAGACAGACTAAAATGACTCCATTCAGATAGTGGGCTTCAGTATAGTCTTGCAAGGTAGGTGCAGATGTCACACCTCAATTCAGGACTAACCAGTGTTGTGACGAACAGTCAATAAACCAACGGTTCAACCAGGATCTCGTATAGGTCGTACCCACCATATCAAACCACATACATTCCACAGTAATAATCAGAGATTATAAACGAGCAAGCGAAAGTCTTTATAATTAATTAACTGAGGTCTAATAGTGATAAAATAAATATTTAATCCAGTTATCTCCAAATAACTCAAGACATAATTTAAATAATCCTTTACGTGTTCCAGTACTCCAACATAACTAAACTACATAATCCTTTACGTGTTCCAGTACTCCAACATAACTAAACTACTCAAATACACATTGGTTGCACTCGCATGAAGGCTCATGCGTATCTTCCACAGCTTCTACATCCATAGCCGCCATGTGTCCATACGATGGCTCATTCACGTAATCTTCTACAGTAGGATCTGCATCATCAACTAAAAATATTCGACGTCGAAAGGGTGAGCACACACACGACTCAGTGAGCAAACAAAATAATATGCAAACATATGCATTCATTCAATTCATATCTTTGGTTTGGTTTTTAAGTTTGTAATGTGCTATAGAAATGATTGGCGGCCACCACACCTCTATACATGAGTGTGTGAATCCGCCCAATAGATTAAACACCATTGTTGTCCTACATGCACCCACCATGGAATAGATATAGAGTTAAAGTGTTCGGATTACACACCGCCAACACTTCCCCTGATGCCTTACCCATACCAACACGTAAGCTGCCACACCCTAATTCTGCACCAACCAAAATAGTGTGATGAACCATCTATGATCCAACGGTTCAACCAGGATCTCAAATAGGCTGTGTCTTTTTGCTTAAACCATACACATCCATAACCATAATCAGAATAAATAAACAATAGCGGAAGTCTTTAATATTAATGAACTGAGAATCTAATAGTGATAACATAAATAAATTATCAAATTATCTCCAAATGACTAAACATAAAATAAAATAAATTAATCAATTACATGTTCTTAATAATCAAACAAATAAATCTAATCAAAGACGCATGAGTTGCACTCGCACGACGAATCATGCGACTCCATCATAGCTTCTGCATCCATTGCCGCAACATGCCCGTACATTGGAGCATTCATTAATCTTCTACTGTAGTACCTGCATCATCAACTAAAAATATTCAACGTCGAAAGGGTGAGCACACATCATGGCTCAGTGAGCAAACAAAACAAAACAACAAAGATATGCATGCATTCCATTCATATCTTTGGTCTGGTTCATAAGTTTGCAATGTGCAATAGAAAGGATAGGTGGCCGCCGCACCTCTATACACGAGTGTGTGAAGCCGCCCAATGGATCAAACACCATTGCCGTCCCACATGCACCCATCATGGAATAGAGATAGAGCTAAAGTGTCTGAATCAAACACCGCATAACACTTCCCCTCGTGCCCTACCCATACCAACACGTAAGCCCCTATTGGCGAGGGCTTGCAAACTAGGCTCGCAACTAACCAATCCTAATGTCAAACAGTGTATCCAAAGCCTCACCCCAGCATCCCTCAATACATCCATAGAGATAAAGCTAAGGCCCCCTGGTAGAGTTAAAGACTATACGGTCCGAGACCACCTCCCCTGATGCCCTACGACGTAATAGTTCTGCTAAGGTAATGGCGATACGATGATGTTAGTAGACAAGACTTGAGTAGAGATAGAGCTAGAGTCTGGTGATCAGGATGAACCACAGTGTCACGTCCTCCCCCTGATGCCCCACTCGCATCAACTACACTAACCACACACATACATTCACATGCCTATTTCTAGCATCATCATCACATCATGTTATAAATAAACAGAATTAAATATGCATGAGCAGTAATAACAGGAATATTAGATGACATGTGAAATGCACATTACAATCATACAAGCATAGAATCATTCATGGTATTGGACTCAATAAATAAAAAAATAGTTCATTATTAGCCAATTAATTTAGGTCTTGTTCCCTCACCTTTGGTTGATAGTAGATCCTCGTTCAAGCTTTGTAATTCACTTTTAAACCACTTGGAAACCTAAAAAATTTGTAGATTTTAAATTAGAATTAATTTCCATAAGTTTAGACTAACAGAAACTGAGGGGTCGCAGGTGTGGCAGCACCTGTGGTCTCAGTTTCTGCGACCACAGGGCGTGGGGTCACAGGGTGTGGTCGGACATACTTCGACCACACGTGCGACCACACCCTCCCTGGAAACTTTCCGAGGGCATGTCGTCGGACATGTGTGTCTCGTGTGGTCGCACATCATGCGACCACACGTACGACCACACGTGTGATGGTCGACCTTTCACTCTCAACTCCATTCCTTCATGTTTGAATCCTTTGGCTTATCATCATGGTCCTTCCTATGAGTGATCTATGGCTCAAAACTATTATTTTATACACCATCCATTGTCCACATAATTTCTTCCATGGATTCTCTTGGAATTTATCCATGGATGGATGGTTTGGGTTTCTCCTAAATCCTTTCTTCTTCATGAACTATTCTAAGCTCTCAATTTAACATGGAAAATATGTTCATACCTTAAGCTTGCTGAAGATTCAGAGTTTTCTCTGAATTTTCTTCCTCCGTAGTCTTCCTCTTCAATTTTCCTTCTCTTCCTTCTCTTCTCTTTCTCTCACTCTCAGTTTGAGTTCTAAAAGAGTGAAAGAGGCTAAGGGACGTCCTATTTATAGAGAAAAATCATTCATAATATGCCCTAATGAGTTTAGGAAAGACCCCCTTCGGATTAGGAAGGTTTCCTAATTTTCGATTCTGACTGGGTTCCGTGTGGTCAGAGGTGGGGTCGCAGAATCCGTCGACCACACCTTTTGAAATGTCCGACCACACAACCAAAATTCATGTGGTTGGACTATTTTGAGGTGTGGTCGATCACACCTGTTTAGGTATGCGACCACACACTCATAATTGACTGTTTTTGGGTTGATTTCATACATGGTCTTGTGGTTTCTTCACGCACTTGATCCACTTGGCTCGACCATGATAGGAAGACCTGATACAAGGTGGTAAGACTGGTTAGTTCGATACGGGTCTTACATAAGCCCTTATTGACGAGGGCTAGCAAACTAGGCTGGCAAACTAGGCTGGCAAACTGGGCTCACAACTAACCAATCTTAATGCCATCCAATGTATCCAAGGTCTCACCCCAGCATCCCTCAATACGTCCATATAAATAGAGCTAAGGCCCCCCGGTAGAGTCAAAGACCACACGGTCCGAGACCACCTCCTTTGATGCCCTGTGACGTAATAGTTTCGCCAAGATAATGGTGATACGACGATGTCAGTGGGCAAGACTTGAGTAGAGATAAAGCTAGAGTCTGGTGACCAGGCTGAACCACAATGTCACGTCCTCCCCCTAATGCTCCACTAGCATCCAACACTCCAACCACACACACACACAATCACATGTCTATTCCTAGCATCATCATCATGTTATAATAGATAGAAATAAATATGCATGAGCAGAATATAACAGTAATATTGGATGACATGTGAGATGCACATTACAAGCATACAAGCATAGAATCATTCATTGCATTGGACTCAATAAAATAAGACAGTTTGTTATTATCCAATTAGTTTAGGTCTTGTTCCCTTATCTTTTAACAATATTCGATCTCCTCTCAAGCCTTGTAACTCTTTTTGAATCAATTTAGTAACCTAAAAATTATATGAATTTAAGTTACGATTCATGTGTAGTATGTTACAGTAGTCGAAAATCGAAACAGATCACTGATAGGTGACTGATTGGTCCTATGGTCACATGCTGTGTCGACCATACCATGTACGGTCGACCCCCTACGGTCGCACTATATGTGACCACACTTGCAACCATACGTTTTCTGAATTCTTCCTGAATGGCTGTGGTTGACTCTCTGGTCATCCTATGGTCGACCATAGCTACGACCATACGATTTCTAATCAAAATTTGCTTTCAATCTGAGTTCCTCTTAAGTCAATTTCTCAGCTCTTCACTTGGGTTCATCCTAAGGTTATCCTATGACCATTATTTACAGTTTCTCATTATCCATTATCACTAAACCCATCTCTCATAGTTATCCTTGAGATTTACTCGAAGGGTCACATGGATCATAATGGTTTGACATCTCCAATCCACAATAGAAATCTTATTCCATAGGATTTACGTCTTCAGAGATCAGTTTCATACCTTGGCCTATAGTAGAGAGCCAAAACCTTCTCTGCACAACCTTCTTCTTAGTCTTCTCTCCTTCTCCTTCTCTTCCTTCTCTTCTTCTAGGGTTTGATAATGTTCCAAAAGAGTGAAAAAGGGTTGAGGAACGTACTTTATATAGAGAGAAACTCTCCATATAGAGTTCTCCAACAATAGGAAAGAAATCCCCCTTTTATTTGGAAAGTTTTCAAACTCGAAGTCTGATTTGGGGTCGTATGGTCGCAAAATTCGTCGACCATAATCTTAAAAACATTTACCGTACGTTTAATTATTAGTGGTCTTTATTTCTCATCGTATGGTTGACCATACCTACTCAGATAGTCGACCATACACTTAGTTTTAAGTGTTTTTGAGTCGATTCTCTTGCTTGGTCTCGTGGTCTATCTTCACACGGTTGGTCCACTCAATCCAGAAATGATGGGAAGACCTGGCACGACACGGTTAGACTGGGTTAGTGGAGTGCGGGTCTTACAACAGAGAATCAAGATATTTTGTTTTATTTATCAGATTTGATTGTTAAACACTTAAACTGATTTGGTTTGCATTTGTTAGGTTTTTAAAAGAATGTCATAGGTTGATTGTGTTTGTCATATGTTTTAAGTTATAATTGTTATTTGATAATTTCTTGTATGTTTAGGGTTAATCAGGTCAATCTGACCCTGAATCAAGGTTAATCAGGGTTAACCCGGCCCAACCCGGCCCAACCTGGCCCAACTCGGCCCTATCAGGGTCAATCAGGGCAGGTTAGGGTTAGGCCCAACCTTGCCAGGGCAGGGTTAGGGTTGTACATTTTCTAACCCTGGTAGGGTTGGACAGGGTTAGGGTTAAGTTTAAATGGTCAGGGTTGGAGTTAGGGTTTTGAAAAACCTAGCCCAACCCGGCCCTGTTGCAACCCTATTATTGTTTGAATTCCTTGTGTGTTTAATAAGTAAGTTTCTTTACTATCTATATTAGAAAAGCTCTAGAGTAACAATCCTAATCATCAGAAAAGAGATGACAAAATATGAATAGCTGGGCAATCAATCCCATTAAGGATCGACAAAAACCAAGAGGATCTTAGTATCAAATGGTGTCGTCTAAGCAACTCTAAATGAAGATTAGAAAGACGAAAAAAGCCTGAACCCTCTATTGCTAATCCATCTAGCCAAGGCGTCAAACTTAACTAGTCACAAGAGTTCAAATGCTATGGAAAAAAAAAGCTGGAATTTTGATCAGTCTTAAGCTTTGGAAGATTTCGATTTCTTTGGGTGGAACGAGTCCAAGTCAGAGTTAGCCGTAGGGACAGAAGTAGGCGACCAGGTGGAGAAGTATAAAAAGGTGTTAGGTTAGTCATAGACACCAATATTGTCCAAGATCAAATACTTGAGCAAAGTTTTTTTTGGGTAAGTTATACTTGAGCAAAGTTGGTTACGAAAAAAAAAAAAAAAGATTGGTTACGTGATGAAAGTAAGAGTTAGCCATAGGGACAGAAGTAGATGACTAGGTGGAGAAGTAGAAAAAGGTGTTCGGTTGGTCATAGACACCAATATTGTCCATGACTAGGTGGAGAAGTAGAAAAAGGTGTTTGGTTGGTCATAGACACCAATATTGTCCAAGATCAAATACTTGAGCAAAGTTTTTTTTATTGGATAAGTTATCCTTGAGCAAAGTTGGATACAAAAAAAAAAAAAAAAAGGTTGGTTATGTGATGAAAGTCAGAGTTAACCGTAGGGACAGAAGTAGACGACTAGGTGGAGAAGTATAAAAAGGTGTTCGGTTAGTCATACACACCAATATTATCCAAGATCAAATAATTGAGCAAAGTTTTTTTTGAGTAAGTTATACTTAAGCAAGATTGGTTACTGAAAAAAAAAAAAAAAAAGGTTGGTTACGTGATGAAACTGACTTTCAAGATCAAGGAAAAAAGCGATGATATCAAGAAATATTCTTGGAGTGCACAGCTTGGTTTGTGGGATCCCACTTAAATCACTGGAGCAGGACCTTCAACCTTAGATATCCATAAAATTAAATCTCGAAACCATTCGATTGGAATCTTCATCTCCTTTGTTTACCGAAAAAAAAAAATCTTTTGCCAACTCCCCGTCCCGGCCCCTGAGCATTTCTCAGAATTAAACCCAAGAGAGGGGTATAAGGGACCAAAGGTACATAACAGAGCTGAAATTCCAATCTTTTGACCAGGGCTTTCAACAATCCAAGTAAGATATCCACTGAAAACCCAAATCTTCGATTGGCCCACGAAATTCTCACGTTTTTGCCTAGTTGGTCCCTTTAATGGAAGAACAGGACCCACATCAGAAACGTCTCTGTTTTTTCTTCCTCCTTATTAGACAGTTGGGATTTGATGAAGTCCATGTTCTTCAACGTCTTAAACGATCTGGGTTTGTTTCAAAAATAGAAATCCAGTATTTTGATCCCCAGAGCTTCGCAAATGTCAACAAACATTGTCTCTACTGCGAATTCATCGTTTCTACCTTTGAATCATTTCGGGGGTCTCTCTCGTTCTGCTAGATTATTGGTTCTGAGCAAGAGGAGTTTGGGTTCTTGTTCTAAGGAGAGAAAGATTGTTTGTGCTTGTACAGCACCTCCAAGGAACTGGCCTGATGGGTTTTCTTCAGTCAATTTTAATGTAAGTTCATCAATCCTACTTCTTCTCTCTAATTTTACTACTTTTTTCTTTTCTGTGGGTATCAAATTTTCTTTTTTGCTTTTATATTGACGGATTTTGTTCTTCTTTTGTTATCTTCTTAATTGGTTTTCAACTTTAGTGCTAACTGAACTGGACTGAT
The DNA here is from genome assembly GCA_028583415.1 of Protea cynaroides. NCBI lineage: Eukaryota > Viridiplantae > Streptophyta > Magnoliopsida > Proteales > Proteaceae > Protea > Protea cynaroides. The sequence continues at coordinate 33,655,052 of CM053270.1, read as the reverse complement.
ATTATTAGAGTGGTTTTATTTAATTTAGCTGAAAGCCTTTAAAAAAGTTGGGTTCTCTATTGGATTATCTTGTTAAAATAACTTTATAAAAAAAAATCCTTATAAATAAAAATTTTCTCTCCTAAAAATATTACATTTTCCTCAAAAAAACCATTATAAATTTTAATTCATCTTTGATATTCACGATTCCTCGTGATAAAGAAAAGGTCCATCCTGTAAAAAGGGGTTCTCTATTGGATTATCTTGTTAGGATCCATCCTGCAAGGAGAAAGATTCACCCACCATGGAGAATTTGAGCATGGCTAGAGAGGTTGAGGATGACTATGATGTCCTTATTGAATGTAGGAATGTTTACAAGTCATTTGGGGAGAAGCACATCTTGAGAGGTGTCAGCTTTAAGGTGAATTTTTTGTTTCCTTATTTTGACTCACTTAATGAGTTTGGTTGAATGCTTCTACATACACAGTCCATTGTCATCGAACTGGTTCAAGGTGAATTTTATCAACCCATGTCTTCTTCGTTAAATTGATCTACACGATTCATCTGTCCAACTTGTAATTTGGATATTGCAACCATAATTAGTAATCTATTGTTTCAATTCTGATGGATGTTACAATAAGCCATAGCTGAATAGGATTTTATTAGTGGGTTCGACACACTAGTAGTATTTGCAATTTATCATCTCTAGGACTTTGATGAACTTGGAGATGTGACTATCAGTTTTTAATTTGTGAAGTTGGATGCCAATGTTTCTGTTTGCTGTCCTCTGTGACCACCAAGGGAGGGAAGGCATGAATTTGATTCTAACTTATACCTCCTTCTTGATATGGCTGGATTGTTCATTTCTTCTCTAATTCCTCCTAATCTTGTAGATTTCCATGGTCATGTTATTTGCAGTGAAAAAGTGTTTAATCAATTTAGCCTAGGTGGCATTGTTTCTGTCTACTGGTTTTCTTGTCAATGAGCCAATGCTTTGTAGTTTAAATGAGAATTGAGTGATTTATGCTGAAATAAGAATAGCATAGCCGGCGGGAGGATTCCTGATTGCAGAGAGGAGCTTCAGTACCATTAGGGTGTTCTAGGAGCTTGACCGTGGCTTCCTTTCATCAACAACTCTACTTCAAACAATGGCAATTGTCTTCCATGTATCTTTTTATTTCACCAAAAAATGGCACTATACCTTCGGTTTACCAAGAATGTTAGGTGCTTGGTTGTTAAGAATTATCTTGGTATGTTTTTCTGAAGATGTCTCTCAGTTCCCTTGATGCAGCCCAAGTCTACTCCAGAAGGGGCCGAAAGAAGAACCTTCCAAAATTGTGCCAGGCCCAATTGGCTGACCAACCCACACTGTTCACGTGAACAGTGTTCACGGTACTGTTCACTTGAACAGTACCATCAACAGATTTTTCACTTTTTTTTTTATTTCTTTCCTAAAATATAGTGTTAGTTATTTAGAATTTTAATTGTTTGGAAACTAAGAACTTTCTTAAATTTAGTTTCCTAAAAGTGTTTATAAACTTTCCTATTTTCAGATTTAGAAAGTTTTCTTTCCATTGTATTAAAACCTTCCTATGTTATAAGGAGGTTTAGTTTTAGTTGTTTTATCTCTTTCCTATTTTAATTGTAAGGATTCTCATTATAAATAAGAGGAGTAGAAGCTGGCTGGTGGTTTTCAGATTTCTAGAAAAGAAAATAGATTGCAATTTTTTTCTGGTTGAGTCTCCTAGGTTGTGAGACTCAACCGTAACCCATTCTCCTTTGTTTTCTCAATTCCTTCTTAATTTCTTTAAGCTATTCCTGTGCACACTGATTTACGGCTCTACAGTTAAAGATCTATTAACTTGAGGAATAGAGGACTACAACCTGTGCAGCCAGATTAGCTTCCAATCACTGGCGGTACAGGCTACAGCAGGTTTTGGGGCTTGCATCTCCTACAGTTTATCTCTGATTGAACCTAGACTTCGGCAAGTGTTCATAATCATCCCAAAGAGTATTTCCCATCAAGTTTCAAGAGTTTTCAAGGGTTAGATTTCAAGATAAATGATTTTCTTCATTACTTTTCTCTGCAGATTTTTTGTATTGGACTGAATTAAGATCCAGTAGCAAAGAGGGCTTATTAATTTGATTTGCTTTGAACCCTCTTTGCCATCATCCCTCTAAAAAGGGAATCATCCATTTTAGATTTGGAGTGTCATAGACACATTACTCTTCCTAATGATCTATCTGGTTTGATCTTATAAACACCTGTGAACTAGTTTCATTTAATTGGGGGGATGATTTGTCAGATCAAGCTTCCCTAGGTTGCTGACTCTGGCATAGTAAACGTTTGTGCATCTTCATCAATCTCATCGTAAGTCCTCCATGCTAGTTTGATTGAAATAAAATGATCTATTCTTTGTGGCTTCACACTGCCTATCCCCAAGCCAAATAACATGGAATTAGCTCCCTTCAAGTATTCCATGAAATTGTAAAGTACTGTTCTCCGCCTAAGTCAAGTATTGGAAGTAAGCATGGGGGCTAGCTAGATTAGTAAACATTTCTTTTCCTTCATAGGATGCTCTCTACTTGAGGTTGGATGCCTCGGTGCATGACTAATATTGGAAGATCTATAATGTACTATAGATGATAAAATATAATACATCAAGTAATATGAGAGCTCTAGTTCGGTAAGAACATATTCATCAACTTCTTGATGTTATAGTGTAGAAGTGATGGCTTTGCTTGGTAGTTGTGTGGAGGCCAATTCTTCTCTGCCTATTTATCTACAGTTTTCGTTTCAACTTTCTTCTTGTCATTTTTTTTTCCTCTTTTGTATATACTTCTTGGATTTTCATGCATGTAAGTTTTCATTTATTTCGTATCATAATTATATCTGCATGCACAGATTAGGCATGGAGAAGCTGTTGGAATAATTGGCCCTTCAGGCACTGGGAAGTTTACAGTGCTGAAGATTATGGCAGGTCTCCTTGCTCCAGACAAGGTACTATCTTGACTCATGAGGGAAAAATGTAGGGGTTCTGTTTGTTTTCATGATGGAATAAAATCTCGGCGAGATCTCGCCGATCTCGCCCTTCTCGACAGTAGCCGAGACGAAAACAGGGTCGACAACCCTTTTCGTCTCGGCAAATGCATAATCTCGCCGAGATCTCGGTAGATCTCACCGAGATCTCAGTAAATCTAGCAATTTCTCGGCGAGATCTCGGTAAATCTCGTCGAGAAATTGCTTTTTGTTTTTTTTTTCCTCTTTATAAAAGAGAAAACTCACTGTTCTCGGTCGAGAACTCGACCGAGAACTGCTGTTTCCTCTTTTTTGTTAGTTTTTGAAAATTTTCTTATTTCTTCCTCATTTTTTTTTGTTTGGACTTTCAACTTGCAACGGGTAGTGCTTCGGACTGCGGGGATTGCTGTGGGAGTTTCATATCAACTGTTGAAGGTTAGATTCTTGCCCAGAAATGAGATTTTTAAATGAGAGTATGAGAGAGGAAAAAAATTGGTAGAATCTGATGAAATATTTATATACGTGAGCCCGATCTACAAGACTATGGGATCATTCAGTATTGAACATTTGAACTATGATGTAATGATTTATAATGAAGTGTTATTTTGTTTCTCTTTCCCCCAATGCATTATGTTATTGTCTCATTTGCCATATTTGATTGAATATAATAGCCAATATTAGCCTAAGTTTACAACAGACTTCAGCGTTGACTGTCAAAAGATGGCTGTAAACCCAAACAACCACAAAGAGTCATTATTTTTACAATTTTATGCTCTAAATGTGTTTATGTATGTAAAAATGATGTTCCCCTGAAGTTCGAGACCTAAAAAAATATATTTTGGCCACCGAGACAACCTTTTTAAGCTGTCTCAGACAAAATACAGTTTCTCGGCGAGATCTTTCTCGGCGAGATCTCGCCGAGATCTCGGTTTCGGAGGAGGCCGAGACTCCTCCGAAACCTGAGATTTTAAACCTTGGTTTTCATGGAAAGCAGAGATATTTAGGCAAGATATAAAAGAAAAGCAAGGTTCAGAAAAGGCTCTTCTATTAACTAGATGTTCAAAAAATGAATTTGTTTTATAGAGTTCTGACCAATACTTGATTCTTACGCGACTAAGAAAACTAACTTATTGAAAGTATTTCTAAATCTGATCAATTTAACTGAATTCTTGTTGCAAAGAAAATTTAAACTCAATTTAAAGTTATGATGAAACAAGTGAGGGAATACTTTGGTCAGGTTCCCCAGAACATTCTTTCTCCACGTCTCCTTTGGTAAGAGTGACCAGATCTACTGTTAAATGGATCCAACCTAAGTGATTAATAGGAAAAAAAATCAGCTGGTACAAATTATCCCATCAGTGTTTTCTATTTTCATGTCTTTATTTGAATATCTGAAAGAAGTTGGCTATTAAGCATAGATCATGGTTCGAGAACTCGATTTCAAGGCTGATTTCGACCAGCCTCGAAACCAAGTTGTTGTTGTTGTTTTTTTTTTTTTAATTTATTTGTTTTGTTTATGTAGCCTATTTTAACCATTGTACGCTTGTTCCCTCAACTAGTTTCAGGAAAAAAAAAATCCAAAATGTGGTATGGACCCAAGTTTAGTGTACGTTGAAACTTGGGATTGTGTTTAGAGTTAAATAGGAAACTCTTCCAAATGTGGTGTGGACCCAAGTTTGCTAATGTACGCTTAAACCTATATTATTCATAAATAAGCATAAGAAATAAATTTTCTAGTTTCAAGAACAAAAACCATATTTTTGGTCGTGGGGGTGATTTTCAACTTTCAAATGCTAGGTTTTTTTCTTAAATCTAAAAATTCCATAAATCTTATTGTATAAAAGAATCACTAGAAACCCAGAATGCACCAAAATAATCTTATACCCAAAAATTTGTTTTCATCCAGGGTGGCTTAAACAACATTTGTGTATTCCAAATAAGGCTCGACCGGAGCGTAACTCTTTTAATATAATTGAATTCAAACAATTTCGGATTTGTTGATAGATATAAATATAATAAGATTTATGGAGTTTTTAGATTTGAGGAAAGGCCCATCATTTGAAATTTGAAAATCACCCCACGATCGAAAATTTGCGTTTGTTCTTAAATTGGAAAGTTGACTTCTTATCCTTTTGGAATTTGAATATTTTTGTTGGATCAAATGTGGGGTGTTTGTTTATTTGTGAATAAAATCTTAAGTAAATGAAATAATAAAAATATAAAAACATTTACTTAATTGACATAAATAAGTGCTACCTAATAAGGGTGTCTTTGGTTTCATTTTAATTTTTGTTTTTCTTACATTTTTGTTTTTATAGGGATTTGGTATCATTTTTGGTTGTTGTCTTTGAAAAGAAAAAAAGGGTTTTTTTTGCCAAGAACGCTTTTTGACAGTTTTTGCACAAGAAGTTAATGAGCTTGTGTTTTAAGTGGGTAAAATAGTAAAATCAATTGACTATAGGTACTAAGGCCAAAAGAGCAGAGCGGACTAGCCTCTGGGAGAGAAGGCCAATGAAGAAGGCATAACCGAACCCGAACTCCTGTTTCAAATATACAACATGGATTCTGGCAATGTAATGTAGTTGGACCCTAATGTCGATCCGAATGAATCAGCCTTTCCACGGAATTTCAATATTGGACCTTGGACATATAATAGTTCCGAATCGAATCTCTTTAGAAAGAAGATCTTTTGTTTCATGGTAGCCTGCTCCAGTCCCCTTACTTTTTTTATGACATTAGCTTCACATCCACTCCTCTCTCTTTCTCCCTATTTGTTTCATGGATTCGGCCACCATAAGAACTTTTTTGGCCATTTAATCTTTGATCTGTTCCATTGGATATCAAACATAGCAAAAATCGGTAAGGGTTTCCAAACTTTAAGTCGATTTGAGAAGGATATCACTAGATATATGATTTGAAAAATTCTGATCTTGAAGAAATCCAACTCTTGTTCTTGATTTCAGCCACCTCAGTTGTACTTTTTCGACCGTGTAACCTTCGATTAGATCAAGGCTAGGAAAAAAAGGTAAGGGTGTCCAAATTTTAAGTCGATCGGACAAGGGGATCAGAAGATATCATGACTTGAAAATTTTGCAACTGGAAGAAACAAAAACACGTTTTTATTCTTAATAGATTACCAAACTTATTTCTCATTCTACAATATATTATGCATAGTAACTACCAAATAAAATTTTATTTACCATAAAAAAATGATTTTCAAAAATGCTTTTCGATAAATAGGTAAAAAACAAAAAGAAAAATGATACCAAAGAGAGCCTAAGTGCTGAATCTATGTATTGTTTCCTCAACTACTCTGACTGGTAGGAGTCGAAACCAAGTTTTGAGTGTCGAAACAGACAAGTTTTAGTCGAAACAGACAAGTTTCAGTCAAAACCAGTGGATTTTATAAGGTGGTTTGGTTCAAGTGCCTGTCAAAACTGAGTTTTGAGAAACAGGCCGAAATTGGTTAAAACCCTGAACCTTTTGTTTTTTTCAGAAGATGAAGGATGAGTGTATGTTCTACGTAGTGAAAAATTGTCAAGATGCAGAAACGATAGAGCCAGATTAAAGCAAATTGATCGAATTCCCTCCCCAAGCAGCAAAATCCGATGAAACTTTAGGGTAGGGTAGAGTAGAGTTCCTAAATTTTGGACCTGGAATAAGGGATTTAGATTGAATTAAAACTGGGAGAGTAAGAGAGTTGGGAAGTAAAAAAAAAAAGCAGCTCCTAGACCACTCTGAAACAATTTTGAAACATACTTCAATCCATCCCTATTGATTGCTAAACGGAAAACAAAAAAAAAATCAATAACAACAACAAAGCCTTATCCTAACTAAATAGGGTTGGCTACATTGTTTCTTGCCCTTAAATCAGTTCTGTTCGAGGTCTTTCTTGAAACAAGCCCTAAGCTATGCATGTCTTTCCTCACCACCTCATCAACAGTCATTTTAGGTCCGTCTCTAATTCTCTTAGATCCTTTAATCTGAATCAAATCATTCTTTTGTACTGGAGCATCTAAAGGTTTCCATTGAACATGGTCATGCCATCTGAAATGACTTTCTCGTAGCTTATAATGTATCGACACTACTCCCAAATCAGCTCTAATATGCTCACTCCTTACCTTATTCTTCCTAGTTTTGCCGCACATCCATCTCAATATCCTCATCTTAGCGACAATGAGTTTATCTCTATGATGCTTTGTAACTGTCAAACATTCGGCACCATACATCATAGCCAGTCAAGTGATTGTCCTATGAAAAATTTTTCTTTACGTTTTAAAGGTATACGCTGTTCACACTGCACTCTAGACGCACATATCCATTCTCTACTTCATCCATCTTATTATAGCCATTTGTGAAACAACATCCTTTTTATCACATTCTTTATTTATGATTGAGTCTAGATACCTAAAATAGGCACTCTGCGGTATCTCCTTCTCATCAGTTTTCATCACCTTATTATCCATCATTGTTTGGCTAAAGTTACACACCATATATTCTGTCTTCTTTCCACTTATCATAAAATCTTTTGATTCCAAGGTTAATCTGTATAATTCCAACTTGGTGTTAAACCTTGCTTTTGTCTCATCCACCAAAACAATATGATGCAGGCCAAGTTTACTCTCGAAAGAAGGGGCGAAAGAGACTCAATGGGCCTGGGCTATCAGGCCAAGCTAATGCTGGCTAAGCAGCCAGCCGATAGCCATCCATTCTACCGCTAGTTTTAATAGTCAATGGTAGTATTAGTATTTAACAGATTTAGGACTCTTTTGATTGTTTATGTTATTTAGTTTCCTAAAATCTAGCAACCGGTTATTTAGTAGTTTCTTTAGTTTCCTAAAGTGATTAGGAAACCTCCCTATTTTCTGTTTTAGAAACTTTCCTAGTCTCATAAAGGAAGTTTCTGTTTAGGTTGCAATTTCTATTCTCGTAATCTTTCCTATTTTCTTGTAATCTTTCCTATTTTCTTGTAATCTCTCACAAGTTATAAATAAGAATGAAAAGAAGGCTGGAGAACCCAGAAAATTGCTATTGGCTTTTCTTGGTTGAGTCCTATCGGTTGTGAGACTCAACCAAAAGTGACTGTGTTTCAACTTCCTTGGCTAGTGTCCTAACTTCTTCCAACTCTTCTCTGACTTGCAACTCTCCTTATCGTGTTTTTTTTAATTAGAAGTTTGTTGTCCTAACATCTTAGACCATTTCTTGTCGAGACTGGTCGAAACTAGTCTAGACTGGGTCGAGAACTGGTCGAGACGAGTCGACACCCAGTCTCGTGATCTAACTCGTCTCAACCAGTTTGAGAACATAAAAAAAACCGAGATCTTGGCGATATTTTAAACCATGTTTCTAAGGTCATTTTTATGGGTCTTTGAACACCACCTAGGGTCTTTCTTAGATGTAATGATATGCATGATTACAAATCAACCACAATGCTGTTGAAATGTTTATTTTTATTTACCTAAAAAAAATGATATGCTTGATTACAAGGATGTTTGTGCAGGTGTCCTAGCTTAATTAACTAAGTACAATGTCTTCATCTTCAATCTTCATTCTTCTTGTATTGGTTTTCAAGTTTGGACATTTATTGGTCTTCAAGCTTGGACATTTTCTTGGTCTTCAAGCTTGGACATTTTCTTGGTCTTCAAGCTTGGGCATTTTGACTTGAGCTTCAACTTAGTCATTTGTGCCTTCTTTTGCTTGGATGATGAGTTGGCTTGATTATCATCAAAACCAAATTAGGGATGTGGGCTTTTCCCAACAAGACTTTGCAGTCATGGAAGGCTGCTCTGCCAATGGTAGTGGTTGAGTGCAGTAGTTTGTTAATTGGATATTTGCCATCTCATCGGCAAATCAAGATTTCGCAATGGAAGTCTAGAACTGCCAATGGCTTGGCTACCAAATAGCCGTTCTCTCAATCAATTCGTTTTACTTTGATAAATAGATAAAAGTGTCAGTTTCTTTCAACTATTTTTTCCCTGATAAATTAGAAATTTTAATAAAATAGGAGACAACAGAAGTTTTATACAGAAACTCCATGCCTGGCCAGGAAAAAAAAAAAAAAAAAAAAAAGAAAAAATAGCATCTGATGGAAGATGCTAATTGGTGTCTAAAGTCTAAACACTATTGCAGTGTTTCTTTAGTGGCAGTGCTATAATTTTGGGTAGCCCAAGCATAGTTTATTGATTCTGGTGTCCTTTAATATGAGTGATATCTACTGTTTTTTGAACAGGGGGAGGTTTTGATTTGGGGACGGCAAAGACTTGGTTTGATAAGTGATGAGGAAATATCTGGCCTTCGTATTGGATTGGTATATATTTTTCATTTACTTAATTGTTGATGGCCTTGGTTTTTCTTTTCCAGCCAATAATATTATCTCTGTTTCTCTTGCCGTATTGTATTACAGGTATTCCAGAGTAGCACTTTTTGATTCTATAACTGTTCGTGAAAATGTTGGTTTCTGTTTGTAAGATAAATCCTACATTCTTCGTATCAAAATATTGTTATATTCACTTCCCATTTTCTGTTCTGGACTGGCATTTTGATTTCTTGTTACTGATATTATTACTCTGTTGTTGAACTATGAAGGTATGAAAATTCCAGCATGTCTGAAGATCAAATAGCAAAGCTTGTGACTGAAAACCTTGGTGCTGTGGGCTTGGAGGTATGGTTGCAAGTGTGATATCTAGGAAGGAGAGGATAAGTGGAATGTTAAGTTTAGGGTAGCACCGTAGCGGGTAAATGGGCATGTCCAGAATCGTTTCTAGCCGAGCACCTAGTTGTTTCCATAGTTTGTTTATTTTGTTTAAAACGCGAATAAAACGTCATATCCAAACTTTATGAACTAAAACACATTTGAATGAACTCCAGTTTAATATTCGGCTCAGATGCTAGAACTGTTTGAAACGCATTTAAAATGTATCCGTTTTTCTTATTAAAACGCTTAAAAAAAAAATCTTAAATTGTAAAGGCAGGCAGCTGCTGGGTTGCCTAAAAACTATCCGGTGTCCCACCTAAGCATCTTACTTAATGAGAGACTTCTACCCACTGCCTCTCTCTCAAAAGTTTCCGATGTGGGATAGTTGTCCCCTTCCCTATAATTCTCCCTTTTTCCTACTACCTTTTTTACTCATCCCTAATCTGATGCAAACCTATAGGTAAGCAAGCCAAGATCGAAGACTCGTAGATAATAGAGATAGGCACTAGAGTCCCACTAGTAGATAACTTTGGCAAGCTAGAGTCCCACTAGTGCCCCACCTAGGAGTCTCACCTAAGCCCACTTGAGTCACACAAGCAAAAATATTCAGGTAGAATATTCAGAGAGAAAAGTGTTGTAAAATTCTGATGGATGCCTTTGAGAGCAGCCATGGTTGTATGATATAGATATGGAAATTTTGAATACAAAAAAAAAAAATAATAATAAAGATACTTTTAGAATTCCAAAACTCCTTTGGAATTCCCCATACATAGATAATAATTCCTAGATATAGAAAATTGTCCCAAAGACATTGAAACATGTTCCCAAGACATGGGGAACTACAAACAAGACATTGAAAATAAAAACATTTAATGCTGTCTAGGAAAATAAATCCCACTACATTAATTCACCTAGGAATATGAAAAGACTTAAAGCAAAGAAAGACTAGTCAATAAAAGTTGCTTAGAAATCACTTATGATCAATTAATATAGCTTCTAGAAAAAGGATAGCTTGAGGCCACTATAAAGGAGGCTTCTTATGGGCCACAAGTACTGTTCACGTGAACAGTAACAGCGAGGTTGAACAGGCCATGCTAGGCCATGGGTCTGGTCATGGACTGCCCTCTTTTACTAGTGTACTTCCTAGAAAAATACTGATCAGGCCTATATGAGGGGCCAGCTGCTAGATCAGGTGGATGCATTGCATCAACTCCCCCCGGGTCAAAAACATTTGGCTCTGACGAATGTAAAAGAGAGATGTACTGCTCATAAAGATCCATGTTGATACGTTTGAAGTCTTCGGAATGGATCCAAGTGAGATCTATCATTGGATGACCCTTCCACTTCACAAGGAATTTATAATAGCCACCTCCATGGCACGTCATGACGGAGCGATCATCAACAACATCTTCAATGCATTCCTTGGGAGAAGATTTGAATTGTGGGAGCCGAAGGGAGTGCTCAATGTTACCTTCATCAGAATGATGGCCCATGTAAAGAGTCAAATCAGCCACCTTGAATACATTATTGATATTCATGTTAGGTGGCAATTCCAACACATATGCATTTGGGCGAATCTTCTTGAGGACTTTGTAAGGACCCATCTTTCATGGTCGCAGCTTGTGGTTGGTTCCAGTAGCAATCCTCTCAGTGGGAATGCGAACCATTACTATATCTCCAAGCTGAAATGCCACCAGATGACGATGCCTATTGGCTGTGGCAGCAAGTGATCATTGCTAAGAGCAATTCGCCATTGCACATCAGCTTGTACTTTGGTGATTTGCTTAATGAACTCATCGGCTTCAATGCTGATTCTTGCATGGGAGGGAAGTGGGACCAAGTCAATAAGTCGTCTGGGCTAAACTCCAAGCACAATTTCAAAGGGAGTGCGTCCAGTGGTTCGGTTTACTGAACTATTGTAAGCAAACTCAGAAATTGCCTAAACTCCAAGCACAATATCAAGGATGGATGTCCATGCCTTTTCATAATCTCGTACCAAGCATTGTAAGAGATTGTCTAAACTCCGGTTGAAAACCTCTGTTTGTCCATTGGTTTGCAAATGAAATGCTGTGGAGAACTTCGATTTGGTGTTGGTCTTTAACCAAAGTATCTTCCAAAAATAGCTCATAAATTTGACATCTCGATCCGAAACAATAGATTCTGGTGGTCCATGGAGACGAACAACCTCTTTGAAAAACAGGGTAGCAATATGTCGTGCATCAGATGTTTTGCGGCATGGAATGAAGTGTGCCATCTTGGAGAAGCGGTCAACAACTACAAATATAGAATCATGCTTGTCCCGAGTAGGAGGAAGGCCAAGCACAAAATCCATACTCAAATGAAGCCATGGTGCTTGTGGAATGGGCAGCGGAGAGTACAACCCGGAATTTAGCTTGGTTCCTTTAGCAAGTTGGCAAGTACGACATTGCTTAATCACATGCTCAATATCTTTCAAAATGTGGGGCCAGTAGTAGCGATCGGCTACTTGTAAGAATGTTTTATCGTGCCCAAAATGTCCTCTCAATTCTCCTTCATGTAATTCCCGAATAAGATGCTACCTTAGGGAAGATGCGGGAATACATAATCAAGTGCCCATAAAGAGATAACCATCATACAATGAGTATTTAGGATTATTCCCACCTTGCTATAATTTTGTGTAGATTTTGGAAAAATCCTTGTTTATAGGATATCCAGTTTTGATGTGGTCAATGTTCATAGCATGGGCTGAAAAGGTATTGATAACAAGTACTTTGCGGCTTATTGCATCAGCCACAACATTTTCCTTCCTTGCTTTGTGCTTGAGTGCAAAAATAAATTCTTGCAGGTATGCCACCCACTTGGCATGCTTTTGACTTACCGACTTTTGTGAGTGCAAGTGTTTGAGAGCCTCATGGTCGGTAAATAAGATAAACTCCTTGCCAATCAAATAATGTTGCCAATGCTTCAAGACTTAGACCACAACATACAACTCCGAGTCATAAGTTGAATAACGCCGTTTAGCATCATTGAGCTTCTCACTATAGAAGGCAATAGGGTGTCCAATTTGCATAAAAACACCCCAATACCTACATGTGAAGCATCGGTAGATATTTCAAAAATAGTATCAAAATTGGGAAGCCGTCGGACGGGTGCCTCTGTCATACACTTCTTGATGAGAGTGAAGGCCTTAGTGGCTACAGGTGTCCACTCAAACTTACCTTTGCCTTTGAGACTTTCGGTAATAGGGGCCATGATGGTGCTGAATCTTTTGATGAATCTCCGATAAAAAGAGGCCAAGCCATGGAAGCTTCGGACTTCAATGATGGTCCTTGGGATAGGCCAATCAATTATGCTTTTAATTTTCTCTGGATCAGCTTCAACACCTATAGAGGAGATAATAAATCCAAGGAAAAGAACCTTGGGTAGCATGAAGGAACACTTCTTCAAGTTGATATATAGCTTATCCGAATGGAGAACTCACATCACACGATGCAAGTGCTCTAAGTGATTGGTTGTATTTTTGCTATAAATCAAAATGTCATCAAAATACACAACCAAGAATTTGCCAATGAAGAGACGAAGTACCTGAGTCATCATCCTCATGAAAGTGCTAGGGGCATTGGTAAGTCCAAAGGGCATAACCTTCCACTCATAAAGTCCATCTTTGGTTTTGAAGGCTGTTTTCCACTCATCTCTTGGGCGAATGCGGATTTGGTGATATCCGCTCTTCAAATTAATCTTCGAAAGATGCTGGAGTTGGAAAGCATATCCAACATGTCATCGAGTTGAGGAATAGGAAACCTGTACTTCGCAGTGATCTTGTTGATAGCTTGATTGTCGATACATATCCACCACAAACCATCCTTCTTTGGGGTGAGAAGGGCTGGTACAGCACAAGGACTCATTCTTTTTTGGAGGAATCCTTTTTTTAATAAATCATCAACTTGCTTTTTCAACTCCGCATGTTTTGTAGGGCTCAAATGATAAGCGGGCAGATTTGGCAAAATTGACCCTGGCACAAGCTCAATAGCATGCTGAATATCCCTCAGAGAAGGCAACTCATTTGGAAGTTCATCAAGTACAAGATATGCAAAATCAGTCAAAAAAGTCTTGATAGGCTTGGGGAAAGTTAGTGTAGGGGTGGGGTAACTTATGTGGCGACTAAGGCCAAAACAAGGCCGGTCTCATTACTCCCGATGTGGTACAACTAGTAGTTTAACACCACTACTTTTCTCTAATGTCTTATCGGGCTTTTGAGTTGGTGTGGTGCTGGTGGGTTTGTTTTGTTGTCTTATAACTTGTAAATTCATGGGATTGAAGATGATCTTCTTTCCCTTGAAAGTGAAAGAGCAAAGATTCTTTTTGCCCCCAAGTGCTACATCATTATCATAAATCCAAGGTTGGCCAAGTAGGACATTCGTCATACCCTTAGGGATGACATCATACCAGACATCCTTTTCATAAGTGCCCAACTTAAGAGGAACTGAACATCTTCGATTGACCACTATAGTGTTCCCATTGAGGAGGGACACTCGATAAGATTGTTGATGCTTATCTACTTGGAGATTGGCTTTTGCAAGAAATCTTTGAGACACAACATTAACACAACTACCATTGTCAACAATAACCTGTGATACTTTGGGTCCACATGCCATTCTATTATAGAAAAAAGAAACATATTGTCGCCTCCAATCTTCACCTTTAGTTTCAGCCACTAAGATATGATGAACAACATAAACATCACGAGGTTCCAAATCATCATCTTCGATCTCCTTAGCAAAGATATGATTATCTTCATCCTCTAGAGGTAAGCCATCATTAATTTCAACATCTTCATCAGGTTCAGGTTCTACAAGCAAGATTAGCACGTCGTGCTTTTCGTGGACAGAATTTAGCAAAATGACTAGACTGATTGCAGTGATAACAGTTTGTGCTTTTATCACTTTCTTTCATAGGAGACTTCCCCTTATCCACAGTTCTAGGAGTAGCTCCTGATTGGTGAGGGGGTTTATTGTTGAGTGGCCGATTATAAGCATTCCTTATGTTATCTCTAGTTGGAGTATCAAAGGATCTCATGGGTAGCTTTAACAAATCTTCAGCTTCTAAGGCCTTTTGGTAACAATCCTTAATGTCATAAATGCTAGTGGTTCCCATGGCTCTCCTAACCTCAGGTTTCAAGCCAAGCTTGAACTTGGACATGAGTTAAACATCACTAGTTTCAAGACCAGTGCGAGAGAGTAAGGAAGCAAATTGTTCCGTGTATTCAGCCATGGATAGGGTACCTTGCCGAATTGTCCTTCAGATCATCCTTCATTTCTTCCCGTGTTGTGATGGGATTATCCTTTGCAAGCATTCTATTTTCATGTATTTTCCACCATTCTCGAGCAGGACTAGTTAACTTGGTCTTGACGAGTTTACTTTTTCTCAATTTAGACATTTCAAACCACTCAAAGTAATCATCAACAACATTCAGCCAATCAATAATACCTAGGGGTTGAGCTTTCCATTGAATTCTTTCAGTTCCATCTTGACTTTATGTGTGTTATCTTGTCTTCGGGGAATTTGACCAACATTCTGATAAAAATATGACCGCATGTGCTCTTTGAAGGTTGGTGGATGATGTGGTGGTGGTGGATATGCATTAGTTCTCATAAGATCTCTTCTAGCATTGTAGGAACTGGCTAGTGGTAGATGATAGTCACCTCCTGCTTCAATGTTAATGCTTGGAGATTGTGAGGTAGAAGGCAGTCGTTGCTCCAAGGCTATTATGCGAGCAGAAAAGGTTTGTATGGAATCAAGAACTTGTTTCATGGTAACAGATTCTTCTCCAATTGATTGAGGATTATTCTCTTGACCAGACATGACTTTGATACCAATTTGATGCAAACCTATAGGCAAGCAAACCAATATCAAAGACTGGTAGAGAATAGAGATAGGTAGTAGAGTCCCACTAGTAGATAACTTTGGCAAGCTAGAGTCCCACTAGTGCCCCGCCTAGGAGTCTCACCTAAGCCCACTTGAGTCACACAAGCAAAAATATTCAGATAGAATATTCAGAGAGAAAAGTGTTGTAAAATTCTGATGGATGCCTTTGAGAGCAGCAATGGTTGTATGATATAGATATGGAAATCTTGAATACAAAAAAAAAAAAATAAAGATACTTTTAGAATTCCAAAACTTTTTTAGAATTCCCCATACATAGATAATAATTCCTAGATATAGAAAATTGTCACAAAGACATTGAAACATGTTCCCAAGACATGGGGAACTATAAACAAGACATTGAAAATAAAAACTTTTAATGCTGTCTAGGAAAATAAAACCCACTACATTAATTCACCTAGGAATATGAAAAGACTTAAAGAAAAGAAAGACTAGTCAATAAAAGTTGCTTAGAAATCACTTATGATCAATTAATATAGCTTCTAGAAGAAGGATAGCTTGAGGCCGCTATAAAGGAGGCTTCTTATGGGCCACAAGTATTGTTCACGTGAACAGTAACAGCATGGTTGAACAGGCCATGGTAGGCCATGGGTCTGGTCTTGGACTGCACTCTTTTACTAGTGTACTTCTTGGAAAAATACTGATCAGGCCTATGTGAGGGGCCAGCTGCGGGATCAGGTGGATGCATTGCATCAGAATCCCTATACCTGTCCTTGATAGGTGGAGATAATATCTCTTTTTCAATTATTTCTTCTCTCTTACTCCACCATCCTCTTCTCACTCTCCTTATTGTTACCCTTTTTTTTTTTTTTTTTAAACTCCTGTTAGTGTCCTTGATAGGTGGACTTCTATGAAGTATAGTAAATTATTCAATCTCACTCTCCATGACCCTACAAAGTGGAGATGTTGCAATAGACATGGGTATTTTGTTATTTAATTACAAAATTACCCCAATATCTTCAATTATAATGACACAAGCACCCTCACATGAATGGATTTTGTTTTTGGATACTTTTAAGCAAAGCCATTATATTAAAACAGCAATAACTTGAGTAGACGCTAATTATAAGACCCTTCTAATGAGCTTGGGTTATCCCAAGTTTACACAGCTTTTTTTTGCTCCCGTATTTTCCAAACCTAAAAGTTTAAAACCTGTACTGTCCATTTTCGTTTTTTTGCTGTTCTCGAAATATTTGACCTTTTTTTTACCGTCCCCATTCAAGTTCTGAGCGGTTTAAAACATGCCCTCACCCAACACACTTATTTATTTATTTATTTTTTCCATTCCCATTTTAACTAACTATTGTTCTGCACATCGTATATTGACTGGGGCTAAAATTGTGTGCGCATGTAGACCCCAAGTTCCCTTGCTCATATGTCAAGTTTCAACTTGACGGGAGTTGGCCAAGGAGCAAGATGAAGATTTGAAAATCCAGGACTATGGGAGAATGCATGTCACTACATGGACAGCTGATAAATACAAGTGAAGTTGGCAATACATGGAAGTTAGATAATTGCGTTTGAGTCTGGAATTTGAAACATGGTCAATCAAGACCATTCTGCGGATATCCAACAGTTAGAATTGCGACATCACCTTTCCATGTGGTAGAACTAGGTACCATATGGAGAATCTTTCTAGCCATTCCCGTGTAGAAAAACTTTCCCTTAAGTTTATTATTGAGATTTTGTCTTCTCCTGCCTAGGTATCGTGGATGCTAATGGATGTCCTGGTATCCAGCATGGTGCTGCTGCCAAAATTATAGACTTGTGTGGTAAGCAGAATTATGTATGTTGGTCCTGATATTGACATGGTGTATCTTCCATAACTAAATTTTGAAAAGTGAAACATCATTGTTATGTGGCAGAGTGCCTAGGAAGTTACTTGGCTACTTATACTTGCACAAACAGTTGAAAGAATCCCTCCCAGCAAGTCTCCTTAAACGTCACTGGTGATGCATTATATTTTTTTTCCTTTCTCGTTTTTTGGATAGTTAATATGGGGGAAGGGGTTGAAGGTGGGATTTGATTCCAGGCTTGAGGTATGACAAACCACTGGCTTCACCAGTGAAGAATTCTAGTACTTCTTATTCTTCTAGACTTCTTCATTGTTGAGACAGAAATGTGACATACTGTAAAGAGAAAAATCAGCACCATTTTGTATGGATCCTCATGTTGACTCTTATGACAGAAAATCTCCTTCTTAGGTCCACTGCTGCCTAATCAGAAAAAAAGGGTAAGAAATAGAAGAACTTAAATGGTTTTTTATTTTTATTTTTTATATCTGTACCTAGATGATCTGAATTGTATTTGATAAGAACCCTATCTGATCGTGTATAGCACACTGTAAATTAATATTATTTGAAATTGTAATTACTTGGTGCCTAGTTTCTGCCAAGATTTATCCATAAGAAGGCTTTGGTCTTTCCAACTGATGTGTTATGTGTAATATGCAGATTTATCACTGCTTTATTTCTCTCTTGAAAATGCGAGGGAAAAAAAAATTAATTTTGAACTTATGCAGGGAGTTGAGGAGTGCTTGCCTTCTGATTTGTCTGGTGGAATGAAGAAACGAGTGGCATTAGCTTGATCTACAATTTTTGATAACACAAAGGAAGCAATAGAACCAGAGGTATGTTACATCAATGCCCATAATCCTTTTTGATGGTTGAACAATTTGGTAAGTTATTTGATGATAGAGAAATATATTTCTGGTAATCCAAAATTCATTGTTTATAGTAAATTGAAAATTTGATGTCAACCTTTCTTGCTCTAGCAATAGCAACTCTTCTTGAGAATCCATATTGATTCAAAGTGGACCTCTCCCATTGTGGCTCTGGCACGTTCTCTCCCCTTTGCAAGCCTCAACCAGTTTTGCCATGGCCAGCAGGCCTCCGGCCAAGGCCCCTGCTCCTGGCGTGAACCCCTCACCTCATGCTCAGGGCCGTGGCACCTCTGACTCTGGCGGTGTTTCCCAATGTCTAGCCCCTTACCTGGAGGAAGGCGAAATCAGTACCGAGTCTGCTATCGACCCTCAACTCCCTCCACCTTTGCTGAACTCCTTGCCAATTGACAATTATATGCCTAATGGCTCTTTGAATCAACAGGGCCCATGGAGAGACCTGTTTGAATCAAACCTCTTGAGCCAGGGTGAGGGGTTCTCCATCTGCCATAGCTCCGCAACCTTTGTTGATTGATCCAGAGTGGTGCAATGCACTTATAGCACCCTCCTGAGTGAAATCAGTAAACAAAATTGTGCCCTTGTCGATCAATTCATTGGCCGCCACCCTCCTTTTGACCTTGTGAAAAGTTCCCTCAAACAATGGCAGCCCAAAGGATATGTAGATTTTTACGTGCTTGATAATGGTGTTTCCGTCTTCTGGTTTGCCAAGGAAGATGACAAGCTGAGAGCTCTCAAGCAAGGACATTGATACGCTGCCAGAAAGGCCTTCATACTTCGTCAATGGCACAAAGCCATGAACCTAGCCAAGCTGCACCTACGTTCCCTCGTTATCCCTGCTGGGTCTTCCCCCTTCATTTCTGGTGTGAGGAGGCCCTCAGCTCCATTGGTTCCATACTGGGAACCTGCTTTTTTTCGACATGCGCACGAAATTAATGGACAGCCTATCCTTTGCCACAATCAACGTTGAGGTCTAAGTCTCAGATCCTATCCCTAACTTTGTGATTATTATTGATGATGAAGGCCACTCTTGGACCAAGGCTTGGAAACACCCCAGCTCTTCAGCCTGCAGTGTGTTTGGCCCTGGAAATGGCTCCTGTGGGACTTGATCTGCAGTTGAAGTAGAACTGAATTGAATGATCAAACGGTCCCAGTTAACAGGACCTTGCTCAGAGAATATTTCCAGGTTTCCAAGGATTAATTCTCAACCCAGGAATATACCACTACGGGACAGAATATAGGAGAACAGAAATAACCCAGGATCAGTTGGTCAGAAAGACCAGAAATTTGGACTGAGTTTCCCTCTTCGTGGGTGGAAGACTCAACCAAATATGAAACTGATCTGATTGGTGGGTAAGACTGAGTTTCTGAAACTTGTGGGAAAAGTTTCACATGAAGCTTTCATAAAATATTACCAAAACAGTTGTAATATGGGTAATATGGACATAAAGGTATAATTGTCTTATACCTATTTTTCACTCATTATAAATAAAGCGGGATGTTACATTGACAATAAATTCATTCCTCACAAATCAACATGGTATCAGAACAAAGATCCTCCTTGGGAAACAAACCCCGACGAGTCTCTCTCTCTCTCTCTCCATTTTCTCTCTCTTGGTTCTCTCCCCACTGCTGCTATTGCCTGCCGCTCTCTCTCTCTCTCGACCTCCCAACGTTGGTCTCTCTCTCTCTCTCCTCTCTTTCTCTCGGTTTGCTGTCACCAGCAGCTCTCGCTGGTGTCTTAGTCCACCGAGAGTCCTCTCAAAGGCTGGTTTCTTTGATCTCTACCATGGTTTGATCTGAGAAACCCCTATTTTGCAGAGTTCTTGATTTTGTGTGGATTCACAGGATCAATTTTTCTAGTGATGATTTATTTGGGTACCCTTTTCTCTGGCTGTGATTGATTCTCGCATCTATGTGTGCCTTTTTTGTTCAGTCATCGCGTTCGATCTTACCACTACATCCTCTAGAACAGACGGGACAGGTTGCGATACCCATTTTTCCCTGTTCCCTATGAGCTCCGTCTGTCTTAATGAGAGGCGGAGAGCAACTATTTGCTGTGGTCACAGTCATGTTATTTGTCTATTGATTCCCGCAGTTATGTGGACTATATTAACGGTGAAACAACGAAACTTACAACCGCTAGTGATCCTCAGAAGAAGTGGAGTTCTGCTAATTCGTTGGTGATGTCTTTTCTCATCAACTCTATGCAACCACATATTATTCGGGGTTATCTTCTTTTGGATACTACAGCCAAATCTAAAAGGCGGCCAAGTATAGCTATTCCCATGTTGGAATGATGCATAGATTTATGAACTCAAGAAGAAGCTCATGAGACCAAACAACAGGACCTCATTTCGTCCCAATATTACTCTGAGTTGCGTAGTTTGTAGTAGGAATTGAACTTCTATGGTACCTTCCAAGTTACCTGCAGTGCCAAGGCAACCAGCTTTCAGAAGCAGGAAGATAAGTACTGGGTGTATGATTTTTTGGCAAGCCTGAACATTGTATATGACCAGATTCACGGCTTGGTGCTTAGTCGTGATCCCTTTCCTACATTGGAGCATCCTACTCCTTGGTGCAGTTGGAGCCTTGGAGGACACTCGTCGCACTGCTACGTTATCGCCTAATCTGTCGCCCCGTGGTTCTTGGGATTGTTCAACCCTCTTTTCTAGGTTTGGTTCTCAATCTGGCGGCAGTGGCTCTGCTCGTTCCGGTGATCACTCTTCCTCTAATTGAGAGCCTGTCTGGTGCGACTATTGTGGTAAGGAATGACATACCAAAGATTTATGTTGGAAACTCCATGGCTGATGCCGTGGTTCCTTTGCTTACCATTCTGAAACGTCTGAGTCTGTTTCTGCCAGTGGCGGTTCCTTTCTGTCCCAGGATGAGCTCCCCATGCTTTGGCTACTCATTACTCACCTGAAACCATTCTTGTCCTCGCCATCTTCTTCCACCGTTGCCACTTCCATGGTTCACTATCACAACCCATTTTGGAGAATCTGACGTGATATCCAGGTCAACCCATGTGGCAACCCTAATACATCTAGGAATGATAACCACAATGATTACGAAATAAATCCCACAGTCTACACATGCAATAACCATAAATAATCAAGAAGCAATAATAATATGAGCGGAAGCATTTAATACTGACGGATGCAACTAATGTGATGTCATACCCCATAATATGTATCAGTTATGTATTACTACCCATTGTTCTCTACGAAATACTTCTATATCAAATATACATGTAGCCAAATAAAAAAAGAGAGTAGATCTGAGACAAGTGTTTGATGGACATCTTCGTCCACCAATAAAAAGAATCATAATGTATCCAGAAGGGGGAAAGTAAGGGGGAGGGCTACGTCATGCATAGACGCAGTTGCTGCAGGTGCAGCCCTCATCGTGTTCTCCACCAATGTCATCAGAATCGGCGACAATGCTCGCCAAAGGGGACTCTATAAACTCAGCAACTGAATAGTCACCTGTAATAGAATCTGAAAAGAAGTGTCGACACGAGGGTGAGCCCTCGCCGTGCTCTCCATCTTTTTATTGGTGGACGAAGATGTTTTGATGGACATCTTTGTCCACCAATAAAAAGAATCATAATGTATCCAGAAGGGGGAAAGTAAGGGGAAGGGCTACGTTATGCGTAGATGCAGTCGCTGCAGGTGCAGTCCTCGCCGTGCTCTCTACCAATGTCATCAGATTCGGTGACAATGCTCGCCAAAGGGGACTCTATAAACTCAGCAACTGAATAGTCACCTGTAACAGAATCTGAAAAGAAGTGTCGACACGAGGGTGAGCTCACATCCCAGCTCAATAAGAAATCTAGTATCACATGCGTGCAACAAACAATGATATGAAATGCAATTTATTTTAGTTAGGTCTCAAGTTTATGTTATTACTTGGTATCATTTTGAGATTTGGTCTGGCACTTTCGGTCCCGCCTACGGCTACCAGACCTCCAACTCATATACCGGGCAAAGATAGAAGCTGAATAGACGACCCCGGCCGTTAAACAACTTCTACGAGCAATCCCCATCCAGGACTACCATCCTTACAGGCTCATCTCTTCCCATCATAGACTCCATCTCACGCCAGCTACTGTGCTCTCATACATCACTAACTCCCCCCTCGGGTCTCCCAACCTTCGGAAGTGTGAGCCTATGCCAATATCTTAACTCCTACTGGAAGGGCGTAGGAAATAAGGAATGATACCACATATGTCTATTTTGTACATTCATTTCATTTGGGCTACTCGCCAACAGAAGCCCCCGGTTTACTACTCCCATGGATCACCATGCCCCCATTAGCATGTCGACAAAACCATTATAACTACATCAGTAGAGATCCCCGGCTCACCACTCCCATAAATCACCGTGCCCCCACTATTATACTTACAATCCAACATGATCTGTGCGCTCGTGCTCCAACGCGCCACATGAATCATCATACAGGTTGCAATCCAACATGACCCGTGTGCCTACGCTCCTACGCGCTACATGAATCATCATACATGGTTAGCATATCCTTATTTAATAAAATAATTATGCCCCAGCGGCAATCCCCGGCTTACCACTCCCATGGATCACCGTGTCCCCACTAAGGTATAGCATAATCAACATGACCCGTTTATTGTGCTCCAACACGCCACACATCCATTATACCCACTCATCAAACATAAACATTGATAGTTGTATAATGCAATGCATGCTCATACATAGCAAGTAATGGAAAGCATATCATTAAGTATAACCTAAGCATGTTACTAAGCAAAGTAGACATGCTATGAATGTCCTCAGTTTACGGACTAGACCCCTCACCTGATTGCATTGATATTGCAGTAGTAATCCAAAGCCAACTATAAGGCTTCAACTATCACCCGTGCCCAACACCTTTTTACGAAGATAGTATTTCATTAGATTAATTGTATTGCTTTTTAATCAACATGGACAAGTCTTACATGTCCATACACGGGTCCCAAGACAAGCCGCGAACCCAACGGTCGATCTTCCTAATCATTACTAGGCATATTGGCTAAAATAGATTGAACTGAAGGATATAACCGGTTGGTGGTTCCTCCGGAAGGTGATCCGGTTAACACTTAGAACATTTTCTAAGTAAGCAAAATCGGACGAACAATCGGATGGTCAAGCATCCAGCAGACCATCCGGATCGTATCCACTGTCATAACAGTGGGGTTCCAGAAGGTTTTTAGGAGGCTTTGCCGGGTGGTGTATCATCAGGCACTGCCCCCGCTTAATATTAAGCCTCAATGGAGGGTCCAGATCAATCGGACCCACCATGTAACCAGGGGAGGTAACCGGAGGGACATGCCTTCGTGAGAGTCCTCCGGTTGGTCCTTGGTCATCAGCCAAGGCATTTGCCTAGGCGGAGGCTTGGTCTAAGTTATGCGAAGGGGTTGTCATAACCAGGCCTCCAGTAAGGAGCCTCCGATTCGTACCCAAAAACTAGGTCATAATGGAGTTTGGTCTCCAAGCTTGGGAACTTTGGTCCCAACCTCATGGCTTACCATTTCGTTAGTGGGAATCACATTCCCACCATTATTAAGTACAGTAGGAGCCATTTATGGCTCCAACAACTCCTTTAATGGAGTGGGTAAACCCAACCTAGGTTTTCTAGGTCATTAATGGTGGTCTCCATAATGAAGACCATTGATGGTGTTCAACCACCCAAGGCCCTTGCATTAATCACCATGAAGGAGGAGGAAGGTTGGTAGACTTACCTCCAAAGAGTGCTCCCAACTTAAGGCTTGAGCTTGGACTCTTGAGCTCCAAGTTCTTTTCCTTCTTATCCCACTCACTCTCCCACGGTTCCAAGAGGAAATAAAGGAGGTTGGCTCCTCCTTTTATAGAAATCAGGGAGAGAGAGTGACTCAAATCCGAGCTCAACCGGATGCTGTCAACCGGGTGATGCACCATCTGACAGAGCATCCGGTTAGGCCAAAATATGGCCTTCGAGCCTTTCAATCAGCCATTTGGCCCAGATGCTTTGGGATGCGCTTCAAGGCCACCTATAGTCCACCAAGGTACCTTACCCTACCAGATTTGAGCAATGAGGCTTACCTATGGTTTGGATACCACCATCGGGTCCGCATCAGGTGTTCCATCAATCGATGTGTTGAGACCTGATACAAGAGGAATTTGGATTAGTAAGGGATTCCAGGTGCAGGTCTCATAATCCCCCCAATTTATAATAATTTTGCCCTTGAAATTAAAGCGTACCTGAGTCTTCAAACCAATGCGGATATTTCTCCCGCATAGCATTCTCGCTTTCCCAAGTGGTTTCTTCAATAGCGTAACTGCGCTAATGAACCTTCACATAGGAGATGGAATGCTTCCACAGTTGCTGCACTTTCCTATCTAAGATCGCTACAGGCTCCATGGTACAAGATAGATCTTGGTTAATCTGTGGAACTTTCGCACTCAATATATGAGATGGATCGTGAACGTACTTCTTCAAAAGTGAGATGTGGAAAACGTCATGAACTTCTGATAGTGCAGGAGGCAAAGCTAACTGTTATGCCACCTTGTCATTTCTTCTCAAGATCTTATACGGACTGATATCTGGGACTATTGTAATCTGCTGTAATGTCTTTTTGTCCAGGTTCAGTGTTACCTAACATTGTCCAGGTTCAGTGTTACCTAACGTTGTCTAGGTTCGATGTTTCCTATCATCTTACGTTCTTTACCATATTTGTACAAATTTCTTATTATAAATAGATGAGACCTCTGTCTATTATAGACAAGTCAAACCATTATTCAACATGGTATCAGAGCTAAGGTAATCAGCTCTTCCCCTAGCGTCCCCTCCTTCCCTTCTGCCGTTGCAGTCGCTGCCACCTCCTGCTTCCGCCTCCAGCCCTCTCTCTCTGAGGCTGCCCTTCCGCCTTGGTAACCCTTCGGGGTCATGTACTTTTAAACTTTTTTTCAAACTTTTTTTTGGCTGCTTTATATGATTTATTGTCAGTAGTTCTTTTTTCTCTATCATGTCGGATTTGATTACTGCATCAACTATCACCGAGGGCTATAATGATCGGAGCTCTAGCTTTCCTACATTCCCTCCTTGTTCCATTAAATTGGATGGGAATAATTACTTGATGTGCTCTCGTTTTTGCTTCTTCTCTATTGATTCCCATGGCTTTTTAGGATATCTTACTGGTGATGCTAAGAAACCTACCATAGATGACAATACCCTAAGCAAATGGAACACCGATAACCATAGTTCAAAATCTCGGTTCTCGAGGGTGTCTCGACCCTTGAGAAAACCGAGATCACCGACCGAGATCTCGGCGAGAACATGCCGAAACTCCCAGAGGGTAAAAATGGGAGTTTCGACAGGGTTTTTTTTTATGGTTTAAGCCATTTTTTGCTGTTTTAAGTCCATTTTAGTGTCATTTTAAGGCTATATATTGCAGGAAAATACTTATTCAACATATATAAACATATTTGAAGCATAAAAAGTAATCACATTATCAAAAAATCATACATTCATAAATCATAAATCCCACAAAATAACATAATTTACAAGTATTCATTATATGAAAGACTTAAATACTCAAAATGAAATAATACATTCCCATTAGTCCATCTCAATGTCTAATCATAAGTAGAGTGGCGTGCAGGTTCCATCTGATCAGATTGACTTTGTTGAAGAAAATATATCTCGGTCTGATAAACAAAATCCTGCCACGACATCCTTCGGCTATAGAAGGTCTGGTAGTCTTCCACATATTTCTCATACATATGATCAGGGAAGTTTCTAAAAATACCCAACCTTGGATATAATTCATTATAATGTGGAGTAAAGTGAGCATATATTGGTTGGTGTGGGGGCGTGGTTCTTTGCAAATTTGGGACTGAAAAGAGACTGTCCACAAAGTTTGAGCCAGTCTGTGATAGTATCAGCAGAATAATCATATGCACTTCCCATCATGCGGTCATCATCACCAGAATAAGAACCGTACGCCGAAGTGGTGCCAAATCCATGAGCACTCCACTACCCCTGCTCCTGTCCACTGCTACCCTCAATGCTCAGTCCTCCAAAACATAGTTGTCAAGGCGTCGCCTAGGCGTCCGGGCGGTTTGTACAGGCCTGGGCGCCAGGGCGCCTTGTGGTCGCCCAGGCCAGACAGGAACAACATTTATCAAGCAGTACTTGCCCAGGCCAGACAGGAACAACATTTGTCAGGCAGTACTTATTTATGACTAATATCATCTAAGTAAATGTTTCTTTAATTTTATATTTCATTTACTTAAGATATTATTCATAAATAAGCTAATACCCCCTATTTGAATCCAATAAAAATAGTCTAAAATTCAAATTCCAGAAGGAAAAAAAGTCAACCCCCCTGTTCAAGAACAAAAACCATATTTTTGGGTGCGAGGGCAATTTTCAACTTTTAAATGCTAGGCTTTTTTCTAAATATAAAAATTCTATAAATCTTATTATAATAAATCATCACTAAAAACCAAGAGTGCGCCAAAATAATCTTTTGCTTTGATGCCCAAAAAATAATTTGCATTCAGACGACTTTAAACAGCATTCCCGTATTCCGAACAAGGTTTGACCGGAGTGTAACTCCTTCATTATAATTTGGATTCAAGCAATCTCGGATTTGTTGGAAAGCTGATTATGCTAGCTTTGCAACGAATTCGAGATTGCTTGAATTCGAACTATATTAAAGGAGTTACGCTCCGATCAAATTCGTTAAAAGTACGCAAATGTTAGTCATAAATAATTATTTACTTAACTCTAGACACAATCCCAGGTCTTAGTGTACATTAGTAAACTTGGGTCCACACCACATATTAATTAAGTTATGTCGTAAATGTTGATTATTTATGTAGAATGTTGCATATATATAAACATTAATATTTTAGAAATAAAAAAAATACACTGGGAACACCTTGGTCGCCTAGGCAACGCCTAGGCTAGGCGCCCAGGATGGCCCCAAACGCCTTGGATCGCCTTGTCGCCTTGACAACTATGCTCCAAAACTTGTAGACATGCTATCAATTTCAACATCAGGTATAATATCAGGATCAGGAACGATGTCAAAGAAACGATCTTCTTCTTCTTCCACTGGTTGCAAAGGGCGTTCCAGTTGACGAGACCTATGTGTATACCCAGTCATAGGCCGTGATAAAGATGCGCGTCCACCATGATTTGGATCCTATGTAGCGTGTGTATACTGACTCTCACCGGTTCATCTAATAATGGGTACAGTCGGTCTAGGATCACCACCACCACCCTCATTACCACCACCACTACCATTATCATCGCTATTATCAGAAGTTGACCAGCCACTTTGATCCATTGTATCATCATCGCCTTCTGAGTCACTACCAGTACCAGCTGGTGGGTCAAACGATCTAGGCGACTGTGCGTGTACACGACCCTCATCGGAGGACATAAACCGCTCGAGATTAGAACCCATCGGAGCAGACACAGTGGGGTCGGGCATCCCACTAGGCTCATCCATCACTGGAACTGCTCTGTCTTTCACCCATTCCACATAGGGATCCTCTTCATCTGAAGATAGTTGGAAGACGTCGGCTAGCTCGATCAGCTCTTGTTCATTTCTTTGTTCAAATTTCAAGCACTGTACCCTTAGTCTCATGTTGTAATGGGCGTTAGACCAAGTCATTTAGCCGTTGAGAGCCCAATTTATTCCGTCTCTTTGAATGGATAAGGGAGAAAGTACTCCAATTTCGCTCACACCCAGATGCGGAACATGTCTGAGATAGGACTTTGATTGCAATTCTCCTCAACTCAGCTGCATGCTCGCCATACAACAACCACCACTCAACTACACAAGATGAAGAACACATTTTAATACACATTAAATAAGATATTTTACTTGAAAATTTCAATTTCCATAATTCCATATCAGGATCGGTCTTATCTCGTCCAGCCACTGCAGCGGGAGTTCCAAAACTCCCAAGAGCATCTCTGAACGTTTTCATCTACACCCATTTTAAAATTTATGACCATTAGCCATTGTAATATGTGGATATTCAAATAATTCAGCACTTAAACCATACAACTCCCCTCCAGATTGACCGATTAGCAGACAAGTATAATCGGCACCAATTTTGCCACAACATCTTTTACCGCACCGATAAGGTCAGAATTGAGCCCAAGCACATGTGAATATTGGTACTTGGGGTTCAAATAGTATGCTGCAAAATATGAATCGCCAGATTAAAATAGAGTACCAACTATTAAGTGGAACTAAATTAAAGACATTATTAAATATACTCACCAGCCTTATGCAATGGGTGCATCAACTGACTCTCTCATCGATCTTTGATAATCTTCACAAAATGTTTGTTTCCACGTGAAAGCACAGTTTTTATATGGTCCTTTCAACATATCCATGGCAGCATATAAATGTGGCATGGTGGGCTGGAATGCTGTATCCACTAATCTCAGCACCTTCACCACTGGCTCCAGAATTTTGACTACATCCTTCAGTGTTCTCCAAAATTCCTCTAAAACTATAGTAGTCTGTGCTTGAACCCCAGCAGGAGAGCTGGACTCCTTCCACCCAAACCAGTCCTCAGAAGCAAACATCGATCTGAGGCCTACCATCTTTGCCTGAAAGCTCTTTAGGGCTATGTAGTTGGTAGAAAATCTAGTAATGCCGGGTCTTACTAAGTCCCCTCCACATTTCTCCCTCAGCAAGTTCAAAGAATAACCATGGTTATATACGAATGTTGTCACCTGACGTGCTTGTTCAACCACTTTCTTTACTTTTTGGATCTTGCCCATGTCCTTCAACATCAAGTCAATGCAATGGGCAGCACATGGAGTCCAAAAAAGGTTATAGTTAGCTATCATCATTTCTCCTGCCCTTTTGTAGTTGCTGCCATTGTCTGTCACAATTTAAACCACATTTGTAGCACCAACTTCATCCACCACTGTCTGTAGCAATCCATAGATGTAGTTAACATCTTTTGTGTATGCAGATGCATCCACAGACTTCAAGAATGATGTCTTCCCATCACTGTAGACCAAGAAGTTGATGATGGACTTTTTAGTGGGATCAGTCCAACCATCACACATTATAGTGACCCCATATGCACCTCAATTATTCTTTAACCCTTTTATCCATACTTCTAACTCTTTTTTAATTCTTGGGAGATAGAAATTCATCACTTCATATGGAGTGGGGGCTTTAACACCAGGACCAGCCTGAGCAACTGCATCAAAGAAAGGCTGATAGTATGGGCCACTACTGACATTTGCTGGGATACTATTATAGATAGACCACCTAGCAAAGGCATCCCCAATAAATTCTTTTGTACCCTTCCAGTTCCACATACTCTTCAATCTCTTCTGTTTGGCGCCAACCTTTCTAAAAACTCTTTGGATCCCCTTGTAGAATCTCTACATAATCTTCATCCCTAGCAGGGCGGTGCGCGCCGGGCCTTGGTGGTCGCGCGCCAATCGAAAGGGGGGGTTGTGCTCTAGTACTTTTTGATCTTCTAAACATAGAAGCCAACCCTCCCTTACTCCGTGTTTGTGGTTCTTAGGGTGAAATGATCTTCTACCACCTACCCCTAAGGCTCTTTGCCTCAACCTTTCCATTTTCATCTCATGGCTGACTTTACTAGCCATTGTTGCCTATCTCAGATCTCTGGCTTCTTCCTCAATCAAACCCCTGGTATCTAGACCATCATCATCTGAACTATCATCATCCAAACCACGCACTGTACCTCGTATTGCTTCCTCAAATTGTTGTTTATTTTTTTCTTTCTCTGCCCTTCTCTGCTGGCCTCCCTTCATCTGTGCAGCTATGGCCTTGGTAATCTCCACAGGAACTATAAGACATTTTGCCACATCTGTAGAAGTCCCACTCAAATGTTGCTTAAGTCTGGTAATCCCACCAGACATAAGCTTCTTCTCACAGAATTTGCATTGGGTTTTTTTTCTATCACCGTCAATGGCGGTACAATACTGCCAAGCCATGTCAGTATGACCAGCATCACTATCTCCCTCACAAGAACCCGAAGCAGCCATAATATTTAGAACGAGACACTGTTACATAAGATGATAAATAGAGAAATTTAAATCAATAGATTTATATTAATAAAACTTAAAATTAAAGAACATAAAAGCATCAAATATGCGAATACAACTCAAAATACATTAAAATTACTTTTCAAAATTTTAAAACTATATTACAAGAAAATAGAATATTTTTCCTAATTTTTCATAATTATTTAGATATTATTAATAATTTTGGATATTAAATAAAAATAATTTATTTTTTGAAAAATATAATCCGACAACATGAAACCGTAGATTGGTCAATGATGTTTAACATATATTATTTTGAACACCAATAGATAAGTATTAATATTTTTTTTACTAATTTTTTATTACTGGAAAATAGAATTTATTAATAAAAAATTCATAAAAATAAAAATATGTACAGAAAAAAATAACTGAAACTGTGACCGTGTAGATCGGCCAACGATGTTCAACATATACTATTTTGAACACCAGTAACGGTGTTCAACATATATTATTTTGAAAGTAAATTGATTAATATTTAAGAAATGTATTTTTTATTTTTTAAACAAAAAATAAAATAAATATATATGTATACAGAAAAAAAAAATGAAACCGTGGCCGCGTAAATCGGCCAACGGTGTTCATCATATAATATTTTCAATACCATCTAATTAATATTTATCATATTTTTTTTTAATTTTTAATTACTGGAAAATACATTTTTTTAACAGAAAATCAAAATAAAAAATATATGCAAGAAAATAATTTCGAAAGGATGAGGTTGTAGATCAGCCTAATGACTCTTACATATATAAATTTCATGATGAACCAACATGTATTGAACATATTCATGTAAAAAAAATAAGTTTTAAGGGAAAAAACCATACCTCAAACCTTAGATTTGCAAAGAATAAGTCAAAATGAGCCTCCAACAGCACTTTGATGGAGAGATTTGCAAAGAACAGAGGTTTTCGAACCTTAGATGCAAGGTTGGAGAAGAAGGAATGGAGGAGGAGAAGAAAACAGAAGGATTTGAGAAGCAAAATGAGTCTCGGTCGAGTTCTGTTTTGAGAAGCAAAATGAGTCTCGGTCGAGATCTCGACCGAGACTCTTATATAAAGCCTTGGACCAGTTCGAAACTGGTCGAGACCAGTCGAGAACCAGTCGAGAACTGGTCGAGACTGGTCGAGACCCAGTTTCGAACAGTGTTCTCGTCTTAACCCTTTCGAGATCACCGAGAAGGTCGATATCTCAGGGTCGAGATCTCGACCTTCTCGGTCGAGTTTAAAACCATGGTCCACTGCAGTAACTGCTATTCTCCTCCACACTCAATCCTCGTAAGCTAGTAGAGTGGCTATCAACGTCGATGTCCATCGTGCTACTGCAATCAGCATCTTCATCATATTGAGAATGGGAATGATGCCGAGGCCTACGCGAATACGAAGTTGGTCTACGTGATGAGGATGGCGCACGTGCACCATGGTCATCATCCTGTGTTGTATGAGTGTACTGGCTCTCCCCAGTGTATCTAACAGGTGATGCTCGTGGCTCTGGATCAGCTCCAATATTGACAATAGTGGCTCGACCTCCGCCTGGGTCTCCACGCCTACCCCCATGATCACTACCACTAGCTCCACTACCACTCCAACTCCAATCAGGATCATCTGTATCAGTGCCAGCAGGAGGGTCAAACGGCACGGTTGATCGTGTATGGACTCGACCCTCTTCCGAGGCTAAAAACTTGTCGACATCAATATCCAAATGGCTGGCCAAATGGGAGTCAGGCATCCCCCGGGCTCGTCCATCACAGGTACTCTACTGTCCCGCACCTACTCTATTAATGGATCTTCCTCTTCAGAGTCAAGCTGGAAGATGTTGGCGAGCTTGAGCGGGGTATCATCCTCCTTATCATGGAACATGTTTTGCACCCTCAGCCTCATGTTGTAATGCATAAAGACCAAGTCATTTAGCCGTTGGGAGCCAAGTCGATTCCGCCTATTTGAATGAATGAGGTTGAAAGTACTTCAGTTTCGCTCAAAGCCAGATGCAGAGCATGTCTGAGCTAACACTCTACTTGCTATCTTCTTCAGAGCAAGTGCATCTTTACCATACAACACCCACCATTCAGCTGTATAAGAACAATAACATATTTTAATTTCGTATGTCATTTAAACGCAATACATAAAACATAAGATAATTTAATTTCGTATGTCATTTAAACGTAATACATACACAGATCACTTTTGTCACTTCCAGCCATTGCAGCGTGGAACCCAAAACTCCCACGGGCTTCCCTGAAGGTTTTAATCTACACACAATCGAAAACTTATAAATATTTGCAATTACAATATATAGTTTTGCCGCACTAGCAATAGTAGTAACCAGTACAATTATTGTTACGACGATCATATTTCCAGTAATTGAAGCACACAACTCACCTCTAGGTTTGCCAATGCCTGTGCTTGGGGATCTGGCTCCAACTTTGCAACCACTAGTTTCACTGCCTCAATGAGTTCTGCGTTCGTCCCAAGTACATGCGTATACTGGTACTTGGGGTTCAAATAGTATGCTGAAATATTTGACAGTGGACACATGGTTAAAGCAAATAAAAATTATATTGGTACATAAGTAATACTAAAGTAAATACATCATCAAATTTACTCACCAGCCTTATGCAATGGATGCATGAGTTGGCTCTCCCATCGGTCATTGATGATCTTTATGTAATTCTTGTAGCCACGTGGTATCAAAGCTTTAACACGTACTTTCAATGCATCCACAACAGCATAAAGAAGTGGCATGGTAGGTTTTCGCTCAGTATCTACCAATCTCAACACCTGTACTACAGGATGCAACACCCTGACTACCACCTTTACATTTTGCCAAAATTCGTCTGAAGCGATGGTACTCTGTGCTTCCACTCCCTGGGGGATAGCTGATTGTCTCCATGAAAACCAATCCTCAGATGCAAACATCGATCTGAGTCCGGCCATCTTCGCCTCAAAGCTCTTCAATGCTATGAAGTTCGTAACGAATCTGGTGACGCCTGGTCTGACCAAATCCCCTCCACATCTCTCCCTAAGCATGTTCAAGGAATAACGATGGTTGTAGATGAAAGTGGTTACTTGTCTTGCTTGCTCAACCACTCTCTTGACTTTACTTATCTTGCCCATGTCCTTCAACATCAAATCAATACAATGGGCAGCACATGGAGTCTAGAAGAGATTGTAGTCGGCATTGTTCGTTAACATCTCCCCTGCCTTCTTAAAATTGCTGCCATTGTCCGTCACAATCTGGACAACGTTCTGAGCTCCCACCTCAACCACCACCTCTTGCAACAACCCATAAATATAATCTGCATCTTTTACTTCAGCTGATGCATCAACAGACCTAAGGAATACCGTCCTCCCGTTACAGTAAACCATGAAGTTGATGATGGACTTTCTGGTAGGACCAGTCTAACCATCACACATAATAGTTACTCATAAATCTTCCCAATTCTTCTTCTGGCCTAGAATCCAGTCTTGTAATTCCTTTTTATGTTGAGGCAAATAATGAGTCATTAGCTCATATTGATTTAGCCCTCTAATCCCTGTACCTGCCTCAGCAACTACATTTAGCATGCTTTGAAAGAAAGGGCCTGTGGTGGAGTTTGCTGGGATACCACCTGGTTGGATCATCCAGTTCTGGCTCAGTTGGCCAGTATGCTTAGTTAGGATTATGAGGAGTTGGGTTCCCGACTTGTCTTGGGACCCATGTATGGAAATGTAAGGCTTGTTCATACTGGTTAAAAGATATATAACCAATTAATTAAAACATTATCTACTTAAATAGGTACAGACACGGGCAAAGTGGAAGCCTTTTGTTTGGCTTCGCATTATAGCAACACTTATAGTGTTATCAGGTGAGGGGTCTGGTCCGTATACTTAGGGCATACATATAACATGTCTAAATTATGTCATAACATGCCTGATTTATGTTTAACATATCATTTATTACTTGTTATACTTGAGCATGCATTGCATTATAACAACTATGATTGCTTATTGTGTGTTGTTTGGGTATGATGGACGTGTGGCGTGTCGGAGCATAATGCAAGGGCCATGTTGTCTATGCTATACTCTAGTGGGGGCACGGTGATCCATGGGAGTGGAGCCGAGGATCTCAACTAGGGCATAGCCTTTCTTATGATAATGTATATGTGTAACCATGTATGATGGTACGTGTGGCGTGTTAGAGCATGGACACATGTATCATGTTGGAATTGTTAGCACTCTAGTGGGGGCACAGTGATCCATGGGAGTGGAGCCGGGGATCTCCGCTGGGGCATAGCCTTTCTTATGATAATGCATATGTCAATGACCAAGCAGGTCAGATTCATACTAGGTTGGCTTCTCCGACAGGCCCTGATGGGAAAATTTCTCTAAGTAATAACCAAAAAGTAAAAACACAAGATGGTAAACACTTAGCTTCTTCATTGGCTTCGAAATGGTAATACATTATTGATAGTATTCGTGCAGATTCTTAGAATGCTATGTCTGAGGTATAACTGACCCTCCCATCGTTTCTAAGTAGTATGACCCAGGCCTTATTGTCTTCACCACCTGATAGGGTCCTTTCCAAGTTGGCATTAGTTTGCCTTGTCTGGTTGGCTTGGATGCTAGAGTATTACGAAGCACCAGATCGCCGACTTGAAAGATGTTCTCCCACACCCTCGAATTATAATACCGAGCCGTCTTCTGTTGGTATGCCGCAATGCGTAGGGCTGCTATTTCGCAGACATCTTCAAGGAGATCTAGGTCGGTTCTTAAAATGTCTAGGTTGGTGTCCTCAGAGAAATTGAGGACACGGTAGCTCTTCTCCACAACTTCTATGGGTATGACAGACTCAGAACCAAACGCCAACTTAAAGGGCGTTTCGCCCGTTGCCGTCCTGCTAGTCATTCGGTAAGACCATATCACACTTGGCAATTCCTTTACCCATAACCTCTTGTTTTCTCCTAGTCGCCGAGCCAGTCCTTGCAAGATAGTGTGGTTTGTAACCTCCGTTTGTCCATTGGCTTCACGGTGGGCCATCGAAGCAAAATGATGACCGATACGATGATCTCGGTAAAACACTCTGAAGGCTCTGTTGGAGAACTGGGGACCATTGTTGGTGATCAGTACTTGGGGGATGCCGTATCGGTATAGGACCTCAAAATGAAAGAACTCGGCAACCTTTCGTGACGTAACCTGTGCCATCGCTTTAACCTCAACCCATTTAGTAAAGTAATCAATAGCTACCAACAAGAATCTGTGCTGACACCTTGCCGCTGAAAAAGGTCCTAGAATGTCCATGCCCCATACCGCGAACGGGATGGAAGCAAGGATTGGTTGAAGTAGAGCCGGGGGTCAGTGTGAGATAGTTGCGTGCTCTGACATAACTCGCAGGTTCGGGCATACCTCTTGCAGTCTTTTGCCATGTTCTGCCAATAATATCTATGCCTGAGGATCTTAAAGCGTAGGCTTGGCCACACTGATGTCCTCTACAAATTCTTTCGTGTACCTCGGCCATCGCATATTTTGCCTCGGAGGATCGCAAACACCGAAGGAGGGGGAGTGTAAAGGATTTTTTTTGTAAAGGATATCCTCATAAATCACGTATGCATGTGACTTTGCTTGTATACGCCGAACCTCCTTTTAATCGACAGGAAGAACATTTTCTTTGAGGTAGATTAAAATCGGATCCATTCAGCATGGTTCCGCCTCCATAGGGAGGACCTCTCCAACGGGATCTGTACTTGAATTGGGTAGGAATTCAATATAGACAGGTACCTCAAAACTATCGAGGTCTGTCTGCCCCAGTTTAGAAAAGGTGTTGGCCTTGGCATTTTCCTCTCGGGGTATGGTGGATATCTTGAAATTTTCAGAGGGTGCGATGAGCTAGTTTACCTTAGTGAGGTATTTGGATAGATGCTCCTACCGAGCCTCGTATACTCCAAAGACTTGCTGAGCTACAAGTTGTAAATCGCTGAATATGACCAAGCGTTTCACCATTAACCTCCTAGCGAGCTGTAATCCCACTATTAATGCCTCATTTTCAGCAGTGTTGTTGGTAGTAGAGAATCCGAATCGGACAGAAGTAAGGACCTTGAATCCTTCTGGACTGACTAAAACGATTACTGCCCCTGCATCATCTTTATTGGACGATCCGTCAACAACATAACATATAGAGTCTAGGGAGGCTCTTCTAATGTGATCTCTATCTTGGGTCGATATACTTTGAGGGCTCGGTCAGTGTTGGAACCTTTTTCTTCGCCACCAGGGAAGGTGCTTTCCAGCTTTGATAGTGACTCACGGGTGGAATTCATTTTTTGGGGTCATGAATGCAAAATAGTTGCGTTACTGATAAAGAGCTATGGGGACCGCAAAAAGATTGAACATGTGGGAGGGATCGAACCATTCTGCGACCCGGAGTTACATCAGTCTTCATGGGGAATCGCACGAAAGCTTCGTCTTGAGGATGATTGAGCCCCTCTCACTAAATCAGAGGAAGTGTGTTTGAGGGCTCGGTCGTGTTGGAACCTTTCTTCCGGAAGGTGCTTTCCATAGTGGTCCGGGTGGATTTTCAAATTCCTCGAGCTCCACTGCCCAATTAACCATCTGACCCGAGACATCAGCTCGGGAAAGAAACTTTCTTAAGCGTCAGTCTGTCAAGACAGCGACCGAGTGTGACTGGAAATATGGTCGGAGTTTCCTCGTCACAGTAACTAGGGTGAGGGCCAACTTCTCAATGGGCAGATACTGGGTCTCTGCATTTATGAGGATCTTGCTGATATAATATATTGGGTGCTGTATCTTCTCTATTTCTTTAACGAGCACAGCACTAATGGCTTCAAGAGAAACAACCAAATACAACAAGTGGTCGTCACCAGTCTCGGGCTTGACGGGCAATGGCGGGGTCGATAGATACTCCTTTAAGTCGAAGAAGGCTTTTTCACACTCGGGTGTCCATTGGAATGCCTTGGATCCTTTAAGAGTTTTTAAGAAGGGTAGGCATCACCAATCTGACATGAACTGACCCAGAGCCGTAATCTGTCCTGTCAATTCTTGAACTTGCTTGGGTTTCTTAGGGGAAGACATGCTTCAGATAGCCTCCATCTTGGCAGGGTTAGCTTCTATCCCTCTTTGAGAGACTATAAAACCCAAGAACTAGCCAGAGTGAACTCCAAAAGCACACTTCATGGGGTTAAGTCGCTTGTGATTTTTCTTGATGACCTCAAAGACTTCAGCGAGATCGTCGACATGAGTCTGAGCCTTAGCACTCTTGACCCGAAAGTCATCCACATATACTTCCATATTCCTTTGGATCTGGTTTTCAAAGACTTTATTGACTAGTCTCTAGTAAGTTGCCCCAGCGTTTTTCAGACCGAAAGGCATAATTTTGTAACAGTATAGGCCTCGGCTTGTGAAAAATGCTGTGCTTTCCTCATCTTCCTTTGCCTTT
This sequence comes from Protea cynaroides, assembly GCA_028583415.1. NCBI lineage: Eukaryota > Viridiplantae > Streptophyta > Magnoliopsida > Proteales > Proteaceae > Protea > Protea cynaroides. The sequence goes on along the minus strand of CM053270.1, from coordinate 33,617,225 downwards.
TTTATTTGATTGTAGCCAGAGTAGGTGTCTAAAACAGATAAAAGCTCATGCCCAGCAGTGGCATTTATCAATTGATATGTCCGAAGCAGGGGGTAGCTATCTTTTGGCATGCTTTATTGAGATCAGTAAAGTCAATGCATATGCGCCATCGGTCACCCATTTTTGGCACCATTACAACATTGGCCAGCCAATCAGGGTAGCTGACCTCTTTAATAAAACCTGCCTGGAATAGTTTGTAGACCTCCTGGTCGATGATAGCTTGTCTTTTTGGGGCAAAGGCCCTCTTCTTTTGGCAAATTGGTCGACAGTGGGGATCAACCGTGAGATGATGCTCTATAGTACTTCGGGGAGTACCTGGCATGTCGGCTGCTGTTTAGGCAAAGATATTAGCATTGGCCCGAAAGCTATCAGTTCTTCCCTTTGCTCTGCAGTGAGGGCAGACCCAATTTGGAAAGTTTTCGTGGGGTCCTCAGATATTGGCACCTGAACAAGGTCCTCTACGGGCTTGCCCCATTTATGAGTGAAGTCGTCTCTGAAGTCTTCTATCTGGATCGTCTGGATTGGCGCCGACATCTTGTTTGCAGCCAAGTCAGCTTGATAGCACTTCCGAGAAACATATTGATCGGCCTTACAAAACCCAACCCCTGTAGCAATTGGAAATTTTATGACCCAAGTAATATGTGGACAGGCAAGCCTTCAGATGATTTAGCCCCAAACGGCCCAGGATGGCATTGTGGCTTGAGCTGGTATCCACTACCATGTAGCTTAGAGTCATACACGTCCTTTCCGGGTAGGTTCCCAATTGAGTCTCCAGTCGGAATGCTCCCTTCACAAAAATTGAGACCCCATTAAAGCCGATCAGGGAATACCTGATAGGACGAAGTTGTTCGTCGACATAACCCATCTGTTTAAAGGTGTCGTGGTACAGAATGTCAACCAAGCTTCCTCTATCGACCAGGATCCGATAAACTATGAATAGATCCCCTATCGCCATTGAAATTACCAGGGGGTCTTCATGCGGGGTCACAACATCAATAAGGTCGTCGTCCCTGAAGCAGATGTAACCTTATCTACACAGTTTTTTGATGGAAAACTCACCCGTTTCCTCTTCTCTCTTCTTGACCAGGGTTCTCGGAGCTTCCTCGGCCAACTCTTCTAAAGGTGCCCCAACAATAATGGGTAATACTTCTCCCTTCATGTGCACGGGCCATACCATGACAGTAAGGCACTCGCCATTGTCATGGCTCAGATATTGATCCTCTTCCAAGCCCAAGTCTTGCTTGGGTCCGGCTCTCCCCAATGACTCCCGAGATGGGCTCGGATTGCGTAGCCTTTGGGGCTCCTTTGGCGACATGATGTCAGGATGCCTGGTGCCCTCCCATAGTGCAATGTTGACGAGTCCCAGGTGAACTCGATCAGGGGACCGGCCTCCTCGGGGTGCGTTGTTCCTTTAGACCTCAATTGGAGCATGGGCTGGAGGGTTACGTGGAGCTACTGGGGTGGGAGGGGCTCCTTGTTTTATGAACTCGGTCTAATACCCGTATTGGATAAGATCTTCCACCAGCCCCCTGAGATGCTGGTAAGAGTTGGTGTTGTGGCCATGATCCTGGTGATGCTCACAGTAGAGCCGAGAGTTCCGCTCATTGGGTCTGAACATCATTGGTGGTGGGGGGACCATAAACAGGTCACCTTTCTTTATATTCGTGATCTCAATCATTGTTCGATTGAGAGGGTGTACTTTGGAGCTTGGTAAGCAGGCTTCCCATGGTATAAATCTTTCCTGGGTTTCGCTTTCTTGCTCGGTTCTCCCTCCTTGAGGGCCTTGTCAGATTGTTCCAACCTCTTTTTCTCCGTGCTAGCCAAGCTACGGGCAATATCATTCGGGAGCAAGGCCACCGCCTCTGCTCTAGCAGCATATCTCTTGCACGGGCTCAGGATTTCAGCACGGGTGTGAGGGGGTTTCTTGTTAAGGGAGAAGACAAGCTCCCGATCTCTAATTACAGTGGATAGGGTTTCTATGATTTCAAGTTAGAGATTCTTGATTTCCATAGCAACAACGTTGAAACTAGTGATGAAGGCTCGAAGGGGTTCATTCTCCCGCTGTTTAACTGCCATGATGTGGGACAGATTCTTCCTCTGAATACTACTCCCTTGGAAATGGGAGAACTGATTACTTAGCTCCTTGAAAGATTCCACTGACTTGGGTGTGAGATTGTTGAACCAAGTCCTCTTGGCCTCCCTCAATGTAGATGGGAAGGCTTTGTTGCACTACGTGTCGTGGTAACCGTAGAGTACCATCCCTGCCTTATAGTTGTCAATATGCTTCTCTGGGTCAGTCTTGCCATCGTACAATCCCACATTTGGGATCGTATGATTGTTCAACAGGGGGTATTGCATGATATCGTTTGAGAGGGTCGACTCCGTGTTGTAGTCATGGAATGCTATAGGATCAGCCTCCTTTTCTATCTGCTGCATGCGGGCCAGCAGATCCTTCATCTGTTGCTCCAAAGCAGAAGGCTCATTATGAGGAGCAGGAGGTTGTGAGATGGCGACTCGGTCTTGCCGAGCCGTGACCACCCTTGTTTAAACATTTCTTTCTTGTCGGGCAGCGTCCACTCGCCTCTGAGCGTCACCACTGATATCATCCAAACGCGATCCCTTTGAGGCTCTTTGGGAGAGATGTGACTACTAGAGAGCACTTCTGTAGGAGCAGGTCTGCGGATTTGGTCTCGACTGACCTCTGGCTATTGGCCTTCATGAGTCCTCCTGTGATGCGTGCTTGCAGGGTGATATGAGTAACTTGAGTCACCGGGACTGCTCTCCTTGAATGGTGCGAGCGTTGAGAGACTTCCCTAATGTCCATAGGTGGGGAGAACTGGCACAACAGGGGCCACAAGAGGTTGTTGTTGTAAAAGTTCAGTTAACGCAGTTAACCATTGTGCTAAGGTGTCAAACTGTTCTCGAGTAACAAACTGAGGTGGGTCGTACTCCCATCCTCCTTCGGCCACATGGAGATACGGAAAACGATCATCCAGGCCCTCTAGAATATCCACTTGCTCTTGTTGGATACCATCGTTCGTACGATGGTCATGGGTGCCTCTCAAGTTATACGCACTCTCAGCTCGTCTAGGTGGAGCCATGGGAAAGATGGGTAGAACTGTTTTTCTGGGTGACTTTGACAAAAGGTAGATCTATTACAAAATAGACCACAGAAAGTTGGTGAAAAATGAGATGGTAGGTGAAACAAGCTTTCAGAATACGAGCACATCAGGCCCCACAGTGGGCGCCAATATGTTGTTGCTGGATTTTCCAACAATATTCTTTTGTGTGACGTTCTTTACAACAGAACTCACATTTAATTGGTTGCCTGTCTGAACCATGATGGACAGAATTACCTGTGGTAGAGGAACTTGTACCGATGAATAAAGTGGAGCGATCTGGTAGAGGCGGTTGAAGCATGGCTGTCCGTTTGCTATCTTTAGTTTGGACCTTGGCATAGGCTTGCTCTAAGGAGAGGAAAGGATCACGACTCAGAACATGAGCACGGATTAGATCAAATTCCATATTTAGGCCAGCTAAAAAAACATAAAACCGAAACTTGTCTTCTCTCTTTGCAAATTTCATGGAATCAGTTGAACATGCAGCAAAGAATCCTTCATAATAATCCATCTTTTACCAGATGCCATGTAGTTCAGAATAGTATTGAGATAAAGAAAGTTCTTTTTGTTTTGTATCATGAATTTTTTTTTTCTGAATCTCATATACCTGAGCATCATTCCCTACCTGTGAGTACATCTTCTTTGTTGCCTTCCATATGCTTGCCCCCGAATCTAATAACAAATATCGACGAGCAATGTTTGGATTCATGGCACCAATGAGGTACGACATCACAAGGTAGTTGTCGGTGTTCCACTTGCTAAGGGTATTGTCATCTGTGGTAGGTTTCTTAGCGTCACTTGTAAGAAATCCTGAAAAGCCACAGGAAGCAATAGAGAGGAAGCAGGAACGAGACCACATCAAGTAATTATTCCCATCTAATTTAATGGAATAGGAGGGAATGTAGGAAAGCTGGAGCTCCTATCATTAGAGCCCTCGGTGATAGTTGATGCAGTAGTCAAATCTGACATGATGGAGAAAAAGGAACTACTAACAATAAATCATATAAAGCAACCAAAAAAAAGTTTGAAAAAGGTTTAGAAGTACTTGACCCGAAGGGTTGCCAGAGGCAGAAGGGCCACCTCAGAGAGAGAGGGCTGGAGGAGGAAGCAGGCGGTGGTAGCGGCGGTGGAAGGGAAGGAGGCGATGCTAGGGGAAGAGCTGATTACCTTAGCTCTGATACCATGTTGAATAATGGTTTGACTTTTCTATAATAGACAGAGGTTTCATCTATTTATAATATGAGATTTGTACAAATATGGTAGAGAAGGTAAGATGATAGGAAACATCGAACCTATACAATGTTAGGTAACACTGAACCTGGACATAAATTGAACCTGGACATAAAGACATTACCGCACATTACAATAGTATCCTTCAAGATACTAAGAGTTTGGTGATTCGTCAATTCATCCTCATTTACGTCAATCTCTGATCTCTAGCTTTTCTCTAAATTTGGTTTTTCTTCTTTATTCTTATCTCAAGCTCACATTTCCACAGATTTATTGTTGAATCAGAGAATAGGAGAGAATTGTTTCTTCTCACGCTTACTTATTTATAATAAAAGATTACAATCCTACTGTGAATAAAAGAGTACAATCGTACTAGAAATGAAAGTGTACAATCCTACTAGGAATAAAACCGCATAACAGAAAAAAATAAAGGAAATAAAAATATTACAATAGTACCATCCTAGTAGCGGTAACTAGGAGAGCTAAAAATTACGATACTCCCCCTGAAGTTGGTGTATATATAGCATGCATTCCCAACTTGGACAGTATCATGTGAAATTGTTTCCCAGGTAAACCTTTAGTGAAAATATCTGCCAATTGATCCTCTGATCTGACGAAGGGAATCTGAACTTGACCACTTTCTAGCTTTTCTTTAATGAAATGACGATCTTTTTCAACATGCTTAGTCCTATCATGTTGCAATGGATCATGAGCAATGCTGATGGCTACTTTATTGTCATTAAACAAGATCATGGTTTGAGGACATTGAACTTTCAAGTCCCTAAGTAAACCCTTCAGCCACAAGAGTTCACATATTCCCTGAGCCATAGCTTTGAATTATACTTTTGCACTGGAACAGGTCACCACATTCTGTTTCTTACTGTGCCAAGTAACCAAATTTTCACCTACAAATGTACAATATCCCGAAATTGATTTTTAATCTGAATTGCCTGCCCAGTCAGCGGCAATATAAGCCTCTACTTTGAGATGATCATGTGGTGAGCAGAATCCCTTTCCCTGGAGTAAACTTCAGGTAATGTAGAATCCTATAGACTGCCTCCATATGTGTAGAATAGGGATCATGCATAAACTGACTCACCAAACTCACTGCAAATGCAATATCGGGTCTGGTATGTGACAGATATATTAGTCTTCCAACCAATCGCTGGCACTTGCCTTCATCTGTAGGTTTTCCTTCCTTTTTCCTTGAGCTTAATATTAGGGTTCAGAGGAGTATCACATGGATGACACCCTAATAATCCCGTCTCTGAAAGAAGATCAAGAACATACTTTCGTTGAGAAAGAAAGATGCCTTTTGTAGAATGAGCAACCTCAATCCCAAGAAAGTACTTGAGTTTTCCAAGGTCCTTGATCTAAAACTCTTTTCTCAAAAATAACTTCAATTTCCTGATTTCATCATCATTGTTACCAGTAACAACAATATCATCCACATATAAAAGAAGTGCAGTGAAAGCTTCTGATAAATGCTTGAAAAACAAAGTATGATCACCATTACTTTGAACATAACCAAATGCTATCATAGCTTGATGAAATCTACCAAACCATGCTCTAGGGGATTATTTAAGTCCATAAAGTGAGCGTTTCAACTTGCATACCTTCCCTTCAGTATTTGCATCTGTAAACCCAGGTGGACAATTCATATACACTTCTTTTTTAAGTTCCCCGTGAAGGGAAGCATTCTTCACATCAAGTTGTTGTAAGTCCTAGTTATGATGTACTGCACATGCCAAAAGTACCCGAACTGTCATCATCTTGGCTACTGCGGCAAACGTTTCTTGATAATCTATCCCATATGTCTGGGTAAATCCACAAGCAACCAATCTTGCCTTATACCAATCCACATTGCCATCAATTTTCTGCTTGATGGGATAGACCCATTTGCATCCTACTGGCCTCTTACTTGGTGGGAGAGGAACAAGATCCCATGTATTATTTTTCTTCAAGGCTCTCATTTCTTCCAACATTGCAGCTTTCCACCGTTCATCTAAAATCGCATCTTGCCATTTTTGGGGAAGAGATACTGAGGAAAGCGAAGAAACAAATGCACAGAAGGAAGGAGATAAAGAATTATATGAGACAAAATTGGAAATTGGGTGATGAGTACAGGACCTAGTACCTTTCCGAATAACAATGGGTAACTTAGAGTCAGAGGGTACAATTTCATTACCAGGAGGAAGCTTAGTCTTTGGATCCAAGGCTGGCGAAGGGACATGTGTAGTTGCGTTGATGGTACTGGCCTTTCCTTGTTTGTTTCTGGTACGATTTTGGCTATAGACTTGCAGAGGTTTGGCTGGACTGGTTATGGGACTAGTTATGGGTGTAGGTACAAGTATAGGTATAGAAGGTGGTGCTATGTCATAGTTTGGTGGTGCATCTGTCTCTGGAGCTAGATCCATGACTCTTTCTTAGACATGTTCTAGTTCCTCTGATACATCTTTAATCATAGGCACATCTTCAACACTTTGCTCATCCTTCTCCCCCTGAAGATGTGGCTGGTAGTACATCAGATTTTCATGAAAGAGAACATCTCTAGTAATGTCTTCCGGAAAGGAGGATGGTAGCACTTGTAGCCCTTCTGAGTTGCAGGATAGCCAACGAAAATACATCGGAGCCCCCGAGGATCGAGCTTGCAAGAAGATTGATGATTGCGAGCATAACAGACAACCAAAAACCTTCGGCCGTAACACAAAGGAGGTAGCACCAAGTAGCAGATTTAGAGGGGCTTTGTTGCTGAGAATTCTTAAAGGAATCCGATTGATAAGAAAAGCGGTAGTAAGAACTACAGCCTCTAAAAATGGGCTGGAACATTGCTTGTAAACATGAGGGCTCTGGCCGTCTTAAGCAGATGATGGTTTTTTCGTTCGGCGACGCCATTCTGAACGTGTGTATCAACGCAACTCATTTGGTAGAGGATGCCATTCTTGGACAAATAATTCTTAAATTTCCCATCAAGAAATTCCTTACCATTATCACTGCGAAGTACTTTTAATCGTGCTTGGAACTGTGTCTTTATCATATTGTGAAATTGGCGGAAGCATTGAAAGACATCACTTTTATTATGCATTAAGTAAACCCATGTAGTCCATGAGTAACCATCAATAAAGGTGACAAACCAATGATGACTAGATATAGAGGTCGTGATGAGGACATCGTCAGTTCATTAGCTTTTAGGACTCTTTTATTTTAGTAGTCCATTAGTATTAGGACTCCTTTTATTTGACTCTTTTTATTTCAATAGTCCATTAGTATTAGGACTCTTTTTATTTGTTTATTTTATTTTATTGTGGACCCCACACTCTCCTGGACGTGGGTTAGTTTCCTTTATTTAGAAGTGTGGATCCTACCCCCTAGATGTGATCCACGACTATTAGCTGAGTTGTTTTCTTTATTCTTTTTTCTGGTTTGCTATATTACTGTTTTATGTTATCGTTTCTTCACATTGCTTGTTGTTTATCGTTTCTGTAGACATATGCTTTGCTGTAAATCCATTCCACATAAATTCTACCATAATGTTGCCATGTTTAATATTTACTAGCATGGACGGCATTAAGTGAAGCATCTTTATAGCTGAGCCGTCGATTTAGCACTATTTTGGTTAGAAATCATCTCTTTAATTATTGGAAAGTTGCTTTTTTACATGTTCATAGGTTTATCTAGTCATTAGGCATTTAATCTTGTTAGTTTTAGGAGTTTTGAAATCTTTTGCATATTAGTACTTCTTAACCTATGGTTTATTATGAACATGACATGAAACTTAATTAATAATTGTTTAGTTGATCATGTTACTTGGCTTTATACTATTCTCTACTTGTGGTTGTCATGATACTAATCTCGTAAGCATGTCATGTGAGTTGCTGCCCATAACAGTCCCTACCCATTAGTTAGTTATTTCCTTAATCTTTGTGTTAGTTTGTCGTGTTAGAGTAGGTTAAATAGAGACCCTAGGTTAGCCTACATCAAGTCGTCCTAGCAGGACCCCATGCATTAGAGTGCACAAATCAAACAAACCACTACTTTTATTAAAGGAAGGTGAATAGGTTGTACGAGCCTGCTTAGCCAAAACACAGGTTTCACATAATAACTCGTTTTTATTACAATACTTAAATAAAAAAGGGAACAACTGAGACAGGACTACTAATGATGGGTGACCAAGACATCTGTGTCACTGTTGGAGGGTGCTTACAGCATAGTAAAGGTGATGTGGTGTAGGTAGAGGTGAAGGTGGAGATGATGATGTAGGTTTTGAAGGACTGTTTGCAAGCAAGTAGAGACCACCATGTAATCTACCATGTCCAATCATCTTCCCGCTCACCAGATCCTAAATTACACACGAAGACAGAAAAAAGGTCACTTTGCAGTTAAAAGATTTTGTATGGCTACTAATAGATAGTAAATTTGTAGCAAAGCTAAGAACATGAAGAACAAACTCTAAAGTAAGGGTGGAGGAGCAGCGGATGGATCCCTTTCCAGATATAGGAGAGAGAGACCTGTCTGCCACTCGGACTGTATTTTTCCCAGAAGAGGGAGAGTACAGAAAGAGAGTTGGCTGAACCGGTCATGTGATCAGTGGCTCTAATGTCCATAATCCAAGGGCTATGAACAGAGGAAGCACAGTGACCATCATGAGAAATACCTGACTGTACAAAGAAAGGACCTTGTGTGGCAGATGATGAAGGATGACCTGTAGAGGCCGCAGTAGATGGCCTGAGAAGACATCGGAGAGCCTGAAGTTCTTCTGTGGACAGCATAGCTGGAGTTTCAGTAGGAGGGCAAGTCTCTGTCTGATGAGCCTGTAGTGCCTTGAAATTCTTAGATCTCTGTATTCCTTTTTCACGCCTCTTGGCCTCAAAATCGGCTGGTTTGCCATGCAATTTCCAGCAATTTCTTTAGTGTGTCGTTCCTTTCCACAATAGTTACACTGAACTGGTTAAATAGGCCATCACAATGGAGTTCTCAGATGCCAATTTATCATATAATTTATCTGTGAGAGGAGGTGCCTTTTTTTACCATTAATGTAACCCAGTAGGCCTCTTGCAGAGATTGCCATATGTGCGGTTTTAGACCACATCAAATAGTTGGTCCCATCCAACTTGATTGGGTTAAGGGCAATAGAAGTAAATTCAATCTTAGAGGTCTCCATATTAGGAGAAACAACTTCAGAAGAGTCAGCCATGGGAATGATCACAATCCAAGAACAATTTGATTAATAAATTGGAGTAGAACAATGTACAATAACTTCAACAGAGATGCCGTGTATGAAACTTTTGGGAACGAGAGACATAGATGCAGCAAGTTTCGATCTTTATAAGTCGGGAGGATCGAGGTTGGCTATTCGGGTGATTTCTTCAAAGCACATCCCATCAACAAGGGATACACTGCAACTGAAATTGACAAATCCTTTTAGGTTGGTTTAGTTCATGGGTAAGAATTTAGGTATTGGGGTCGGGTTTATGGGATGTTATTGGGGGTGTTAGTAGGTTTAAGAGAGGTTATTAGGATGAAAGCCGATAGGGTTTAGGGTTTGCTGTAATTAGTAGTGGTGGTTAGAGGCGGTAACAAAAAAGGTGGCGGTATTGATTAGTGGTGGTTATAGGTCTTTGTTGGTGTCGGCAGGGGTACTGATTAGAGGTGGTTATAGGCTATTTGATGGTATGCAGAGGCTAGGCCAGGTGTAAGTGGGCTAGGCAGAGGCTATTTGATGGTGTGCAGAGGCTAGGCCAGGTGTAAGTGGGCTGGGCAGAGGCTAGGCCAGGTGTAAGTGGGCTGGGCAGAGGCTATTTGATGGTGTGCAGAGGCTAGGCCAAGTGTAAGAAGGGCTGGGCAGAGGCTATTTGATGGTGTGCAGAGGCCAGGCCAAGTGTAAGAAGGGCTGGGCAGAGGCTATTTGATGGAGGAACAGGTGGCGGTAACTATTGGATGAGTCTGCAGGCTATGGCGGTAACTATTGGAAAGCTACGCAGGAGGTTGGGCTACTGGCAGGGGCTCTTTGATGGTGGTGGAGGTCTCTTTGATGGTGTCCAAGGCTGGCGGTAGTGTTGAAGATGGTGGCAAGATAGAGAGTGAGAGGTCTAAGGTGGCTCTGATATCATGTTGAATCAGAAAATAGGAGAGAATTGTTTCATCTCACCCCTATTTCTTATTTATAATAAAAGATTACAATCCTACTAGGAATGAAAGAGTTCAATCCTACTAGGAATGAAAGAGCATAACAGAAAAATAATAAAGGAAATAAAAATATTACAATAATACCCTCTAGTGGATTACGACACTTATCATTGTAATAGACGATGGTGTTTACTGTGAATTATGCAAAAAAATTTCACTGCTCTCCTCATCTGGAAATTCTTGATGAGAGCTCTATATGCAGGTTTCTTGATTAATGCACAGAACTTCACAAAAATGTTCCAAAAAAAAGATAATTATCCAGTTTGATCGCACTCTTAGTGCTGAAGATGTCACTATGTCAGCCATTGATAAAAAATGTAATTAAGTGCCCAACTGAGATTTCTTTGGCTGGTAAAAACAATGGTTTCAGTCATGAGTCATGACCATTAAGTAATTGTCCGTACCATATGTTATGATTTATCATGTTCACCAGAGATCTTTGACTTTCAAAAGAGCAGAAGAATATCACCTTCCCTCACACATTTCATGATGAGTTTCTAATTCTGTTTTGAGTTTTTATCTCTTTGTTTCAAAAACCAGCAAGATCAGATCTGCCATCTCTAGCCTCCCACGATATCAGATGTTCTCTAATATTATAGTATGGCATTGGAGCTTGCCAATATCATGCAAAAACCAAATTCAGGGGTGGAGGCATAGCTCTGAAATCAGTTATGCAGATGGCGTATGATACTTTGGCTGGGGATATTTTGTTTGCAGTTTTTCGAGCTTTCAGGTTCTGTGAACAGTGGATTGGATGGATCCATGAGCTGCTGATGTCAACTGTTGGATCAGAGAATAAGAGTGAGAGATTGATGATCTCCTCACTAGCCTTCTTATTTATAATGAAACACTGATAGGTACGAATTACAATTATGTCCCTCATTAACTGTCACTAAGAAACATAACAATAAATCCCTAATACTACTAAATAAAGGAAATTACAATGGTACCCTTGTACCCTTGGATTACGACACTCCTCCTCAAGTTGGTGCATATATATCGTGCGTACTCAGCTTGGACAATATCATGTGAAACGGTTTCCCAGGTAAACCTTTGGTGAAAATGTCTGCCAACTGATTCTCTGATCTAACAAATGAGATCTGAATCTGTCCACTTTCTAACTTCTCTTTGATGAAATGACGGTCCACCTCAACATGCTTAGTCCGATCATGCTGGACTGAATCATGAACAATGCTTATGGTTGCTTTATTATCACAAAACAAAGTCATGGATTGAGGACATTTGACTTTCAAGTCACTGAGTAAGCCTTTCAACCATAGGAGTTCACATATTGCTTGGGCCATCATCATGAATTCTACTTCTGCACTGGAACGTGCCACTACATTCTGTTTCTTACTGCGCCAAGTAACTAGATTTCTTCCCAGAAAGGTGCAATAATCAAAAATAGATTTTCGGTCTGAACTGCTTGCCCAGTCGGCATCTGTATAAGCTTCCACTTTAAGATGATCATGCGGTGAGAGTAGAATCCCTTTCCTTGGAGCTGCCTTTAGGTAATGTAAAATTCTATAAACAGCCTCCATATGTGTAGTGTAGGGATCATGCATAAATTGATTCACCAAACTCACTGCAAATGCAATATCTGGCTTGATATGAGATAGATATATAAGCCTTCCAACTAATCGCTGGTATTTGCCTTTATTTACCGGTGTTCCTTCTTTCTCCCAGAGCTTAGTATTGGAATTCAGTGGAGTATCACATGGTCGGCACCCAAGTAATCTTGTTTCTGAGAGAAGATCAAGGACATACTTTCTTTGAGAGAGAAAGATGCCTTTTGCAGAGCGAGAGACTTCAATCCTAAGAAAGTACCTGAGTTTTCCAAGATCTTTGATTGCAAACTCCTTTCCCAGAAAAGTTTTCAGTTTCCTTATTTCATCTTTACCACTCCCGGTGACAATAATATCATCCACATATACAAGAAATGCAATGAATGCACTAGATAAATGCTTGATAAACAAAGTATGATCAGCATTACTCTGAGTATAACCAAATATTATCATAGCTTTGTGAAGTCTACCAAACCATGCTTTAGGGGACTGTTTGAGTCCATAAAGAGAGCATTTTAACTTGCATATCTTTTCATTTGTGCTTGCATCTGTAAAACCAAGTGGACAGGCAATATAAACTTCCTCAGTAAGTTCCCCGTAAAGGAAGGCATTTTTTACATCAAACTATTGTAAATTCCAGTTATGGTGTACAACACATGCCAAAAGAACCCGGACTATTGTTATCTAAGCCACTGGAGCAATGTTTCTTGGTAATCAATACCATATGTCTGGGTAAATCCACGGGCAACCAGCCTTGCCTTATACCGATCCACAGTGCCATATATTTTCTGCTTGACTGTGAAAACCCACTTGCACCCTACTGATCTCTTACCTAGTGGGAGTAGAACAAGGTCCCACGTATCATTTTTCAAGGCACTCATCTCTTCCATCATTGCAGCTTTCCACCGTTCATCTAAAATTGCATCTTGTCATTTATGAGGAATAGACAACGAAGGAAGGAGATAAAGAGTTATATGAAACAAAATTAGAAATTGGGTAAAGGGTGCAAGACCTAGTACCTTTCCGAATGGCAATAGGTAGATCAGAATCAGAGGGAGGAAGTTCCTTACCAAGAGGAAGCTCAGTCTCTAGATCCAAGGCTGGCGAAGGGACATGTGAAGTTGCGTTGATGGTAGTAGTCCTTCCTTGCTTGCTTCTGGCACGGCTATAGGGTTGCAGAGGTTTGGTATTTGAACTGGCTATGGGAATGGGTGTAGGTATAGAAGGTGATATGGTATCATGGTCTGATGTTTCATCTTTGTCTGGGACATATAGATCCGGATCCGTAACGACTCTTTCTTGGACTCTTTCTATCTCTGTGGGTAAAAGAAAGGCACATCTTCAAGTTCAGCACTCTGGACTGCATCCATCTCCCCCTGAAGGTGGGACTTATAGTACATTAGGTCTTTATGGAAGAGGACATCCTTGATAACAAAAGTCAGCCGAGAGGGTAGATGATAGCACTTATATCCTTTCTGTATGGCAAGATATCCAAGGAAGATGCAACGTAGTCCCCTTGGATCAAGTTTGCCCGGAGAGTGATGATTGCGGGCATAACAAACACAACCAAAGACCTTTGGTGGTAGCACAAATGAAGTATTGCCAAGTAATAAATCCAGAGGGGCCTTGTTGTTGACAATTCTCGATGGAAGCCTATTGATGAGAGAGCCGCAGTGAGGACATCATTACTCCAAAGTTATGTTGGAATATGGTCCTCAAACATAAGAGCTCGTGCAGTCTCAAGGAGATGATGATTTTTCCTCTCTGCAACCCCATTTTGAGTTGGTGTATCAAGTTATCAACACAACTAGTTTGATGTAGGATCTCATTATCAAATAAATATTGATGAAAGGTCCCTTCAAAGTATTCCCTCCCGTTGTCACTTCGAAGTACCTTCAGTTAAGTCTGGAATTAAGTCTTTATCATATTATGGAATTGGCAGAAGCATTGGTAAACTTCACTTTTTTTATGCATGAGATAGACCCAAGTAGTCCTAGTGTGACAATAAATAAATGTTACAAACCAATGATGCCTAGAGATAGAAGTTGTTCTAGCTAGTCCCCAAACATCAGAATGTACTAAAAAAAAAAAAACACCACTACTTCTATTAAATGAAGGTAAATAGGTTGTACGAGTCTGCTTGGCCAAAATACAGGCTTCGCATAATAACTTGTTTTTATTACAATGCTTGGTAAGAAAAGAAAACAACTGAGATAAAACAACTGGGGAAGGGTGACCAAGATGGCGATGCCACTGTTGCAGAGTGTTCACGGCTGAGTAGATATGATGTGTGGTAGGTGGAGGTGAAGGTAGTTGATAGGACGATGGGGATTCTGAAGGACCATCATCAAGCAAGTAAATACCATCATGTAATTTACCATATCAATTGTCTTCTCGTTCTCCAGATCCTGAATTAGACACGAGGAAGGAAAAAAGGTTACTTTACGGTTAAGAGATTTAGTGAGACTACTAATAGATAACAAATTTGTATAAAAGCTAGGATCATGAAGAACAGACTATAAAGTAAGAGTGGAAGAGCAATGGATGGAGCCCTTTCTAGATATCAGAGAGAGAGACCCATCTGCTACTTAGACTGTATCTTTCCCAGAAGGAGAGTACAGATAAAATGAGTTGGCTGAACCAGTCATGTAATCAGTAGCTCTAGTGTCCATAACCCACGGGCTAGAGACAGAAGAAGCACAGTGACCAACATGAGAAATACCTGATTAAACAAAATAAGAACCTAGTGTAGAAGATGACGATGGAAAAACGGTATTAACTACAAAGGATGGCCTTCGTAGATTTCCAAGCGCTTGAAGTTCTTTTGCTGATAGTGTAGGTAAAGTCTTAGTAGGAGGGCAAGCCTCTGTCTGATGGGCCTGTGGTGCCCTGAAATTCTTGGATCTCGGTGGCCATTTCTCATGCCGCTTAGCCTTAAAATCAGGCGGTTTGCCATGTAATTTCCAGCAAGTATCCTTAGTATGTCTTTCCTTCCCACAATTGTTTACACCGAACTGGTTCTCTAGAGATGGAAGGTTTGGAGAATGCAGGATTGCGTTGCTGAGTGGTTTGGAGGGCTGATCGTTCCGCTAGTAATGGAGGCATCATGGATGTATGGCGCATGTCCTCAGATTGAACCAAGGCATAAGCCTGTTCTAAGGATGGGAGGGGTTCTCTACTAAGGATTTAAGCCCTAATTTGATCAAATTCGACATTGAGGCCAGCCAAGAAGTTATACACCCTTAGTTTGTTTTTTGCAAGCTTCCTAGTAGCAACATCAGTAGAGTAAGCAGCAGTAAAGGTGTTGTAGTAGTCCAACTCTTGCCATAAACTTCGGAGTTCAGAGTAGTATTGGGATACAGTAGTGTCCCTTTGCTTAGTTGCATTAATCTTCACATGGAGATCATAAATCAGGGAGTAATTTCCAACCTGAGAATAAGTTTCCTTGGCTGCATTCCAAATTTCGGTAGCATCAGGCAACAAGACATACCCTCGGCCAATTTTAGGCTCCATAGAGCCAATCAAGTAAGCTATCACAATAGAGTTCTCTAATACCCATTTGTCATAGAGTTGGTCTGTGGAAGCTAGTGCCTTTTCTGACCTGTGATATATCCCAATAGACCTCTGGCAGAGATCGCCATGTTTGAAGTCCATATGTAAAGTTTCAGACCACATTAGATGGTTGGTCCCATCTAGCTTGATTGGGTTAAGTGCAATAGCAGTGAACTCAATCTTGGGGTTCTCCGTATTGAGAGAAACGTCTAAAGATTCAGTCATGGTGACGAAACAACCTAAGAACGATCTGTCTAAAGGCTTGGGCAGAACAAATCATTAAGTACCCAACAATGTAAAATACCTAGAACAGAGATGCCGCTAGGGAAGAACTAGAGGCACACCGACAGTCTTCTGTAACCGGGATACACACCGACAGCAAGTTTCGATCTTCAGACAAGCAAAGAAGAATTGAGGGTGGCTATGTTGGTGATCTCGTCGAAGATCAAATCTGACACTAGGGTTGTCTGTAGGAAGAGTGAAAGAAAATAGACATAAAAGGCCACATTAAAGGCCAAGGGTATTTCTGTAATTCGGGCTTTAATGCTTTTCAAACTGTTGTCACGCACAGAGGTACATGGGGAAATCAGGTTGATCTCCAGAGGGAGACCATCGCCAAAAGGAACCCTTGTGATCCAGAATTTGGAGAAACAGATGTTAAGGTGTAGTGTTGTCGAATCCAACACCCATCAACTTCAGTTTTCCATCACCGAATGAAGAATACAAGGTTGAAACCAGTTTTGGCAATAAGAGGCGGAAGAAAAGTTGCAGGTTTTCAAACTGGCAGAGGAGGGATTATGGGAAGGTGAAACTCAAGAGTTTGAGTCGCCCTTGGGATTCGATGGTATTCCCAAGGTTTCATGGTGAAAAAAGGAGGGATGAGGGAGGTCAAACAACTTTCCTTGGAACTTTAGTTTTCGGCCATATCAGGGAAGAGAATAGAGGTTCAGTTTGCGGCAGTTCTGGATGGTGGTGGCAAGGGCAGGATGCAGGTTGTGATGAGTAAGGATGCTGGAGAGAAGAGAGGTTTAGTTTGCGGTAGGTCTGGTCGATGGTAGTAAAAGGATGCAAGTTCTGGTTGATGGCAGTAAGAGGATCCAGGTTCTGGTCGATGGCTGTAAGCTTTTGGTCGATGATGGGAGAAAGAGAGAGAATAGGGCAGGATGCAGCTTGCGATTAGTGAGGATGTTGGAAAGAAGAGAGGTTCAGTTTGCGGCAGGTCTGGTCGATGGCGGTAAGAGGATGCAGGTTCTGGTTGATGGCGGTAAGAGGATGCAGGTTCTGGTCGATGACGCTAAGCAGGTTCTAGTCGATGGTCGATGGTCGATTGATGTAGGTAAGAATATTGATGGGAGTTGCAGGGGCGGTAATCGGAGGTCGATGATGGGTGGCGGTAATGTGTAGGGGCTGGGGTGGTAATTGGAGGTCGATAATGGGAGAAAGAGAGAGAATGGGGCAGGGCTGTGGTGGCGGTGCTAGGGTTGAAATCCCAACACTAGTGTTGGCTCTGATACCATGTTGGATCAGAGAATAAGAGAGAGATTGATGATCTCTTTACCTAGCCTTCTTATTTATAATGAAATAACAAGCAGGTAAGTTGCTAGCTCAGGGATGTACTGCATACATTGCATCTATTGTAGACACTATTGTAGAAACTCCCAAACTAAAAGAGCTACGAGTAGTAAACGAATTCTCTGAAGTATTTCCAGAGGATCTACCAGGTTTGTCACTTGACAGAGCAACCGAGTTTGTAATTGATTTGCTCCCAGGATCGGCACTTGTATCTAAAGCAACTTACAGGATGGCACCGGTAGAACTAAAAGAACTTAAGATTCAACTATAGGAATTGCTAGATAAAGACTTTATTAGGCCAAGTATTTCTCCATGGGGAGCGCCAGTCTTATTCATCAAGAAGAAGGACAGAAGTGTCAAGCTGTGTATCGACTATCGAGATTTGAATAAACTCATAGTCAATAATCGATATCCTTTATAAGACCCGTACTCCATGAACCCGATCTAAACCTTTAATTCATGTCGTAACAGGTCTTCCAATCATCACCGGGCCAGACGAGAGGAGCGGATGACAATCAAGTACGAAAACGGACCTAAAAATATAATATTTTTCATATCGGTCTTATGGTACCAGTCGACCGGTATGTCTGTGCGGGCATACTAGTTAGATCCAGAAACGGATTTCTGTGGGTCCCGCTTGCCAAATCTCGAGCCTAGGGACTTTCCTAATGTAAGGAAACTTCCTAAACCCTAATCTACTCTATTTAAGGACCCTTAAACCTCTTTACAACTCTTTAATTGTTTCTCACAAACCCTAGAGAGGAAAAAGAGATCGAAGAAGGAGAAGGAGCTAAGAAAGGTGGGAGAGGAGCCGCCGTTGGACGAATAACACCATAGTTGGGAACCAATGGTAAGTGCTTGAACTTCTCTCTAAGTTAAGCATTATAGATGATTAACCATGAATTGATCAATACCATGCAA
This sequence comes from Protea cynaroides, assembly GCA_028583415.1. Classification (NCBI taxonomy): domain Eukaryota; kingdom Viridiplantae; phylum Streptophyta; class Magnoliopsida; order Proteales; family Proteaceae; genus Protea; species Protea cynaroides. Next base: position 33,599,041 of record CM053270.1, on the reverse strand, counting down.
GGCGAGGTATTGATATAAAACCCTTAAATAGCCGTCAAACTCTAATACAATCGATAAACCCTATATTCGCATTCTAGGCTAAGGATCATCGAAATTAGGACTTGAATGGAACATGAAACAACTTTAACTCGTTGCTCAAGCCTAGAATGCATAGGAGAAACCCTAGAACCAATAATGGGTTACCGACAGAAGGCGAACACCAAGATTGGTGGTCTTCCGGAGGCATACCGGTCGCACCATATGCGACTAGTACTGCGATCGGTACCTCTCGGGAGCTGGTCTATGGGGGACCGGTCGACCATACCGGTCGCACCTTTTCCCATAGTGCAGCGACTGGTACTTGCGACCGGTATATACTGTGAGGGGTATATTTTGATCCAGTTGGTTTTCCAACCAACGTAAACCCTAAGAAACTAATTCTAATTCAACCCTAACATCGTGTAGGACCTTGTGATAGCAAGTTTGGATTATGTGACGCAGAGCAAGCTGACAATCAAGCGTCAGGTAAGGGAATCGGACCTAAACCCTAATAACTTAATAACAGTAAAACGTAGTTAATAATTATGATTCTGTGGAATGGTGTTTGTGCATACGCACATGTCATCTTTACTTTCAATTATTATATTGTTCATGTATACTCGCTATGCTAGGTTTGTGTGTTAGGTATGTGATTGTTTTCGTTAGTGTGTAGAATGGGAAGGGCCTGGGGTCTTGGATCATTCCTCACACTAACACCTTTTCGTATCGTTTTCGTCTTAGCATGCTTGATGCGGGTAGGGTATCAGGGGGAGGAAGTGGCACTGTGGTCTCTGGCCTGGCCACTAGACTCGAGCCTTATCTCTATGCCGTAGGGAGCTGTGCTGGGTTAGGGCCTACTGTGATGACATATAGGATTGGTTAGTTGCGAGCCCAATTTGTAAGCCCTCGACAATAGGGGCTTACGTGTTGGTATGGGTAGGGCATCAGGGGAAGTGTTGGCGGTATGTGATCTAGACACTTTAACTCTATCTCTATTCCATGATGGGTGCATATGGGTCAACAGTGGTGTTTAATCCATTGGGCGTATTCACATACTCGTGTATAGAGGTGCGGGTGGCTGTCAATCCTTTCTATAGCACATTGCAAACTTAAAACCAGACCATAATGTGAATGTTATTCATGCATGTTGTTTGTTGCATTGTTTGATTTTCTTACTGAGCTAAGTTGTGAGCTCACCCTTGTATATATATATATATGTTTTTAGATGTTGATGTAGGTTACACTGTTGAGGACTACATGGATGCTCCAGTGTATGGAGGTGCTGCTACCTTGGAAGTGCAAGCAGGGGAGGACGAGCATGACGCTTCATGCGAGTACCCTTTCTGCGTGTACCTCTAGGATATAGATGATTTGATTATTTTATTTCAGTTGGATTTTATAAATGATGTAAAAGCTATTTATTTACGTTTTGGTATTTTGAATAATTGGATAATTTATTTATTTATCAATAGAAGTACTCAGTTCATTATTATTAAGACTTCCATTGTGTTTAATCGTATTCTGATTATGGTTATGTGCAATGGTTTGTGTTAGTGGACATGGTCTTATTGAGATCCTGGTGTGAACTGTTGGTTTAGTGGCGGTTTACTCACACTTCTGGTTCAGCCGGAATTGGGGTGTGACACCCTTTACCTAGGATCGATGACTTATTTGATCAACTACAAAGAGCCTCGGTATTCTCAAAGATCGACTTGCGATCCAGCTACCACCAATTGAAGATCAGGGAAGCTGGATATTCCGAAGATTGTTTTCAGGACCCGTTATGGCCATTACGAATTCAGGGTCATGTCGTTCGGATTAACAAACGCTCCTACATCGTTCATGGAATTGATGAACAGGGTATTCCATGACTTTCTGGACCAGTTTGTCATAATATTCATCGATGACATCCTTGTGTATTCTTGCTCTCCTGAAGAACATGAAGAACACCTGAAAAAGGTTTTGCAATGACTCAAGGAAGAAAAGTTGTATGCCAAATTTAAGAAGTGTGAGTTTTGGTTAAGGAAAGTGGCATTCCGCGGACACGTCGTCTTTGGGGAAAGAATAGCTGTAGACACCAATAAAGTCCAAGCAGTATTGGAATGGGAAACCCCGAAAACAGCCACAGAGTTAAGAAGTTTCCTAGGTCTAGTTGGATATTATCGGCAATTCATACAAGACTACTCACGCATCGTTGTGCCACTATCCCAACTCACAAAGAAGGGACAGAAGTTTGAATGGACTGCAAAAGGGAGAGGCAAGCTTTCCAGACTTTGAAGCAGAAGCTCATGACGGCCCCAGTGTTGACTGTACCTAGTTGAAATACCGGGTACATTGTGTACACCGATGCATCCAACATAGGACTGGGATGTGTGTTGATGTAACATAATCAAGTCATTGCTTATGCGTCTCGACAACTGAAAGAGCATTAGAAGAACTACCCTACTCATGATTTAGAATTGGCAGTGGTAGTCTTCGCACTGAAGATATGGAGACACTATCTGTTCAATGCTGCTTTCTAGATCATGTCAGACCACAAGAGCTTGGTTTATATATTCATCAAAAGGAGTTGAACATGAGGCAACGACGGTGGTTGGAGCTACTAAAGGATTACGAAATAGACATACAGTACCTCCCCGGTAAAACCAATGTAGTGGCCGATGCCTTAAGCAGGAAGGTTGTTTACTCAAGGAAAGACACTCTACAAGGGGGGGGACGATGATGCATACATGGCTGCACATGTGGTAACAACTGCAACACCCAACGACACCTGGCGAGTTAACCACAAAAGCCTTACTTAAAGAGATTGTCACATCCACTTCTGCCCTTTTTAGCGCATTAAGCATCAAGCTGACCGTGCTAGAAAACATAAAGGAAGCAATGCCGAAGGATTTATACTTGTGGAAGATCATGATGGAATTAGAGAAGGGTAACTCAGTTCCCGACTTCTCTAAGGGTGACGACGGATTACTCTATTTTCGGAAAGCGAGGAAAACATTAAAGAAACCATCATGATGGATTTCCATACTATTCCTTATACCATACATCCTGGTAGTACGAAGATGTACCAAGATTTGAAGAAAATTTTTTGGTGGAGAGAAATTGCAATTATGTCCCTCATTAACTGTCATTAAGAATCATAACAAAAACCCATAATACTACTAAATAAAGGAAATTACAATGGTACCCTTATACCCTTGGATTACAACATCAACTTGTATCTCTGTGTTGGTGAATGGTGGGCCTATGAGACTTTTTGTAGGGGAATGGGGTCTTTGTCAGGGGAACTCTCTCTCTCTCTTTGCTGCTATTAGTTGTGGCAGAGGAGGTTTTGTGTCGAGGGATAGCTTCGCTTGTGGAGACAGGGCGAATAAATTATTGTAGGGCCCGTGAGGGTTATGCGTTCCTACTCATTTATTGTTTGTTGATGATATCTTCATTTTCATAAATGCGGAGCTTTAGTATGTGAAGCACCTGAAGTCTTTTATTGATGAGTACCAAGCGGCTTCTAGTCAGATGGTGAATGTGGAAAAAGCAATTTTTATGATGGTTGGGTATTGGTGGCTTGGCCTGAGGGGATAGCAGCGGTGCTATGGATTCCTATGTGTAGATTCCCTACTCGGCATCTCGGTGTTCAGATCTGTTAGGGAAGGGTGAAAAGCTATTACATTATGCCTCAGATGGATAAGGTGAAATTGTGGATGTCCAGTTGGAAAGGAAAATAGTAGTCTATGGCGGGGCGCGTGGTATTGGTGAAAGCGGTTGTTTCGAACAGGCCTTTGCACAACTTTTCGGTTTACTGGTGGCCGTCCTCGTCTATTGTGCTAATGGAGCGGTAGATGAAAAACTTCATTTGGATGGGAGACCCAGAGCTCTCCAAATCGGTGGTCGTCAAATAGGATCAGGTTTTTAAACCATATGAGGAAGGGGGTTTGGGAGTGCAGCGTCTTCGTAATGTTAATAGGGCTTTGTTATGTAAGCTATGCTGGGTGTAAGGAAAGAAATTCTATGGTTAGTCATTTGTTCGAGGCTAGATTTGTTAATTCCGATGGCTCTGAAGTGGACTTAGCTTCTTCCATTTGGCCGGGGGTGAGGAAGGTCTGGCCTTTTGTTTCAGCTCATGAGTGCTTGGTGATGGGGGAAAGATATAAATTTCTGGACTGATCTTTGGCTGGGCGACATGTTGGTTTGTTCATGAAGCAAAGACTAGGGTTTACAATCAAATTTAGGGCCTAATCCTTACAATAGGATCTTTACAACCAGTCCCAATAAGAATGTAATTAAAACCAAGAAACCAGAATTAGAGAACTTATCTTTGATATCAATCCAACCGTTGGTTGGTCACAAAACTTGGAGGGATTGTAGCTTAGGATATACTTGCAACCATTCTGAATTTGAGATCGATCCAACCAAGGGCTGAAGAGATATGAATTTTCTTCAAACTGCCGTCATCTGAAAATGGGTCTAGGTTTACATCAACTGTGGCTCTTCAATTCAGCAACCGATGGGATCTTTGGAGGGTATTAGTTGTGCAAACAATAGAGAACAATAGGGCAAAGATAGAAAGAAATTGAAAGAAGAGAATAGAGGGATTAAGAGGGGGTAGGACGAGTCTCAGAACCTAGAGACTCAACCATAAAACGCATGAAGTTTGTCTAAATTTCAAGTCTAGTCTTCTTGTTCTTATTCTTTCATATATATAGAGAATAGAGCTTACATAATTATGGAAGGAGATCTGTCCAATCCTTCCATTATTGACTAGAAATATGGAAGGAAAATCCAATCTTTTCTTGCTATAAACTTTCTAAAACTAAAAAGAACTAATAGGAAATTTTCCTAAACATAAAATGAAAAGTTTCTAAAAAAATAAAACTCCTTACTTAAGCAAGTCTCTAAATATAAGTACTAGTATTAGAAACATTGCTTACATGGTATCTTAAGCATTAGGAAAGTAATAAATTATGGAAGGAGGAAGGAGAAGAGAATCTCTCCTTAGTAGACAGCTGTTGGCCAATTGTCCACAGCTCATATGGCTGCTGACCAGTCAATGGCTCAGCCATTAGCCATGGCTGGCCTGGCTTGCCGGCTTGGCTGGCTTGGCTTTGGCTCCTTAACAATACTGCATCAACTCTCCCCTGCACGAGTTTTGAGTTTGTTTAGCATGAACATGCCGGGGTGAGTAGTCAACTTCCTCCGAAAATGGAAATCTGGTTGTGCTTGAAAATTTAGGAGAAAATCCACCACCTTGGGTCCACTCTCTTTAAAATATTGTGGAGGAAGCACAAGGTCAATATGTGCAATTGCTTGGAAGGATTCAACTGTGAAGAGGGTGTCCATGGGGATTACCATATCTAGTTCTTTGCCTTGCATAGTCATCTCCACAACTTCGATGAACTCATCGCCACTATGGCTCTCATTTTCAGTTAATTGGGCTTCATTTTTATCCTCTTTAATGTAACTCTCTATCGTAAGAACCTCAAGGGTGGACTCTGCCTTGTCATCAAGAGTTGTTGGCATTTACGTCGACTTCCATCATTAATGCTTCCATATCGAGTAGAGGCATTGAGTCCTCCTTTAGTGTAACCTAAGATCCCTTTACTATGAGGGATTCTAGGATACCCAAACGTCGCTGCATCCGAGTAAGGCACTTACTTACTTTGTGTATCTCCTCAAGAACTTGCTGATAAAGGTCCATATTCATAGGAGGGGAATTATGATTACCTTCCATTGGCTTTGATACCAATTGATGCAAAGGCTAGGGTTTACAATCAAATTTAGGGCCTAATCCTTACAATAGGATCTTTACAACTAGTCCCAATAAGAATGTAATTAAAACCAAGAAACAAGAATTAGAGAACTTATCTTTGATATCAATCCAACCGTTGGTTGGTCACAAAACTTGGAGGGATTATAGCTTAGGATATACTTGCAACCATATCTGAATCTGAGATCGATCCAACTAAGGGTTGAAGAGTTATGAATTTTCTTCATACTTTTATCATTTGAAAACGGGTCTGGGTTTACCACAGCAATAGTGGCTCTTCAATTCAGCAACCAATGGGATCCTTGGAGGGAAGTAGTTGCGCAAACAATAGGGAACAATAGGGCAGAGATAGAAAGAAATTGAGAGGAGAATAGAGGGAGTAAGAGGGGGTTGGTTAAGTCTCACAACCTGGAGACTCAACCAGGAAACGCAAGAAGTTTTCTGAATTTCAAGTCTGGTTTTCTCCTTCTTATTCCTCCATATTTATAGAGAATAGAGTTTACATAATTATGGATAGATATTTATCCAATCCTTTCATTATTGACTAGAAGCATAGAAGGAAAGTCCAATATTTTCTTGCTATAAATTTTCTAAAACTAAAAGGAACTAATAGGAAACTTTCCTAAACATAGAATAGAAAGTTTCTAAAATAATAAAACTTCTTACTTAAGCAAGTCTCTAAATATAATGATTAGTATTAGAGACATTGCTTACATGGTATCTCAAGCATTAGGAAAGTAATAAATTGTGGAAGGAGGAAGGAGAAGAGAATCTCTCCTTTAGTGGACAGCTGCTGGCCAACTATCCACAGCTCATATGGCAGCTGACCAGTCAATGGCTCAGCCATTAGCCATGGCTGGCTTGGTTGGCCAGGTTGGCTTGGCTTGGTTGCTGGTGAGGCTGTTTTGGGTGGCTTGCCTGCTTGGCTGGCTTGGCTTTGGCTCCTTAACAATACTGCATTAGTTCAGCTTCTGGGTTCGATGTAACTGTGTTTAAACGTATAGGTGCTAGAGTTCAGACTTTATAGTGAATCAGCGGTGGGAGCTGCCAAGAGTTGACTTTTTTAAAGTCAGTTTTTGATGCTGGCATGCTGCTACTCATATTTAGCTTCCAGATTCGACTGTGGCAGATGCTAAAGTTTGGACTCTGTCGGTTTCTGGTAGTTTTTTGGTTCGCTCAGCTTGGGAGGCTGTGCGGTGTCAGGGTGGAGTCTTCTCCTGGACGTCTGTGATCTGGTGCAATTTTTTTCAACCTTGGCATTCGGTCTTTGGATGGTGTCTGCTCTGTTTTAAACTACCCATGGATGACAAGGTTTGCGGTAGGCTGTTGCTCTGGCATTGCGGTGTGAATTGTGTGGGAGAGAATCATAAACAATTTTGCATGTGTTCACATGTTTCTTGAGTGCCATTTTTTTTTTTTTTTTTTTTGGTGAATAAATATGTATTACCAGCACCTGGAACAAAGAGGAAACAAATCTGGGTATCTAAAGGATAGAGCTAGGCTCCTTAAAAAACGAGGTCAAAAACCCCCAAAGACCAAGAGCAAAAAGAGCAAAAAATAACCATTCGACTCAGTCGGTGACCAGTCTCCAAGAGGACAATATGAATCTGTTTATGGTTGTGTCTGGGGATGGAGAAGCTAGAGGCATAATAGTTCCACGCACATTGAAGATAAAGCTTCCTATAATTGAGCAAAGGATCAAGATAGCTGCCCACCTTCTAAGTTTTCTCTTGAACCATATATGTTATATAATCGCACAACAAAGGCGAGCTTGACAATAGTATCACATGGGGTTTTTCCATTGAACTTCTTGGTTATCCATTTCCATTCCATATCAAAAGGACGAATTCTTCTTTTGGTAAGCCAACATTTTTTGAGAATCTTTTCCCACACTCTGTAAGAGAAAGGACATTCGAAAAATAGGTGTTGAACATCTTCTCCCGAGGCCCAACAAAAGCCGCAACTAGAGTTTGGAATGATATCCCAGTCATGCAGAAGATAACTATTTTACTCGCCAATTATGATGTACATTCTTAGATTGGTTAGGCTTCTCATGGTGGATCATGATTCCATTCATATTGTCAGGTGGTGGAGCCAGAACTGTTGTCTATGAAGAAGTTACGGATGATGGGGATGATTTTAGTTCCTTGTTGATTTGGATGAAACACAATGCTAGAAGATTTGAAGGGGTTAAAACTTCAATTCCTATGCTCCTACAATTCTTGATCCAAGATCTGGTCAAGGGTTCTTCGAATATGAATGATTCAGTGAGATCAGTGGCAGATCTGGTCCTTGCATGGATGCTGGGAGATTCTTTTCCTCCTCCTCGGTCTCCAAAGCTGGTTGAAGTTCTTTGGTGTAAACCAATGGCGGGTCGGATCAAGCTTAATATTGACAGCAGTGTGTTAGGGAATCCGGGGGATGCTGGTATGGTTTGGGTTTTCAGGAATCCGGTGGGGGAAAGTAATGCATAGGCTAGGGATTTACAATCAAATTCATGTCTTAGCCTTACAATAAGGTCTATTACACCAGCCGTAACAATAAATCAACCAGTAAACTAGAAAATCAGCAATAAAGAACTTATCTTTCCGGCCAATCCGACCGTTGGTTGATCAATTAATTTGGAGAACTTGTAGCTTGATATGCCCTTGTAACAATATCCAAATTTGAGGTTTATCCGATCAGCTATTGAGGAGATATGAATTTTTGAAGTAGCAGGGGTACCCTGATTCCTATACAGGAACTGGTAACTTAAAGTATGTAGGATTGAATTGATGTTATGCCGATCAGGTTGAGTTATTTCCTTCACCCAGCAGCAATCAATCTTGATGGTGTTCTTCCCAATGTTAATGTCTTCAAGGGAGCAAATCACAGCTGCAAGTAAGGGGGGTTGGTGGCAGAATAGCAATTAGTTTTTTTTTTTTTTTTGCTAAAAGGTCAGCAAAATTGCATTAGAATCAAAAAGTAAATAGCAAGTACAAGTCACCTATGGTAATACTCCACCTTCGGCTTTGCCATCAGCAGAACCCATAGGGACCAAACAAAAAACATTAGGAACCATTAATAAAGCGATATCTGGGTCGCTCAGATGCATCCCAGACAACCTCCTTGGCTAAAAAAGCTGGACAAGTATCCCAAGTCATACTTAGCAAATCATTTGCTCCTCTTTTTGCTTGAGAATCAGCAACAACATTAATCTCTTTAATGCAATGAGTGATTTTGAAACATTTCCTTTGAATTAACTCCATTAAATGCTGCCACTGATAGCAATTAGTAAGTAAAAGGGAAATAGGGGAATCGATAGAATTAAGGGAGAGGGGATAAGGGCAGAAGAATGAGAAGATGAGGGAGGGGAATAGAACTTGTGGCTGAGTCTCACAGCCAGGAGACTCAGCTGCAAGTAAATTGCCGACAAGTCTTTTGTTTTCTAAACTCCTTTCTTCTTCTTTTACTATTCATATATATAGAATTACTTTGAAAAATACAAATAGGAAAGTAGACTAGTCAATCCTTCCTTGTTGACAACTAGCAAGGAAGGAAAGTCCAATCTTGTAAAAGAACTTTACAAAAAAAGAAGAATCTTATTGCCTAATAGAAACTTTCTAAATCTAAAATTAGAAACTTTCTAAAAACTGAAAAATAGAAACTTTCTAAAACTAAAAGTTGGAACTTTCTCTTAGATAAGTAGCATAACAATAGTAACCACAAACTTAGGCAATATTTAAACTAGTAACTAATATTTATAGTAGGGAAATTCCTCTCTTGGACGGTTGGCCGACAGCTGTCCAAGGATAGTTGTCGCAAGTGGAAGCCACTTGGCTAGACTGCTGGTTTGGCTGGCTGGTGGCTTGACTTGGCTGATGGCTTCTTCTTGCGGTTGTACACTTGTACTGCATCAAGAAGTGGTGGATTGGTTTTCGTATTATTTGGGGATCTCGATGAATTATGGTGCGAGTTTCGGCTCTTATGTGTGGGTTGAGGAGAGCTAAACAAATGAATGAGGAGCATTTGTAGGTGGAGTGTGATTCTATGGCTGTTGTCTTCAGTACTCGAAAGAGGTTTTTCCCTTGCAAATTCATCCAGCAGTGGTGGGCAGTCAGTCCCTACCGCGCTTCTATTGTGTGGAAAATTATGCATGCGTTTCGCGAAGGTAATGTTCTCGCAGATTATTTAGCTAAGAAGGGTGTTTTGCAGTCATCTTTGATAAATGGGGTTTTCCTGGCTCTTTGAGGTTGGACGTGGAATGGATGCTTGCTCTCGTCCCTTTGGGGTGGGGGGGAGTTTGGGTGGTAATGCCGAAAGTGGTCTTAATTATCCCTCCTAGCACCGTTGTTTGGCTGTTAATGGTGTTTTGTATTCTTTATTCTTTTTAATAAATTTCTCTTGCTGAAACCAAGGTTTAAAATCTCGAGTTTCGGAGGAGTCTCGGCCTCCTCCGAAACCGAGATCTCGGCGAGATCTCGCCGAGACTATGCATTTTGTCCGAAACAGCTTAAAAAGGCTGTCTCGGACTCTCGGTGGCCAAAATGCCTTTTTTAGGTCTCCAACTTTAGGGGAACCTTATTTTTACATACATAAACACATTTAGAGTATAAAATTGTAAAAATAATGACCATTTGTGGTTGTTTGGGTTTACACCCATGTTTTCATAGTCAATGCTGAAGTCTGTTGTTAATTTAGGTTAATATTAGCTATTATATTCAATCAAATATGGCAAATGAGACAATAACATAATGCATTAGGGGAAAGAGAAACAAAATTACACTTCATTATAAATCATTACATAATTTACATCATAGTTCAAAATTTAAATATTCAACATTGAATGATCCCATAGTCCCCATGTGCTTATAGTCCACAATTCCACAATCCTTATACAGATACAATGTCTAGTAATACGTAGAGTGTCGTGGATGATCCATCCTACTATCATCATACATCTGGAAAAATTGTCGACGCAAATTGTCTTCCAATTGAGCAACATAATCTTCCCATGACATTCTTGATGCAAAGTAGTTCCGTAGTCTTGCACATGATTCATAAATATAACATCGTAGCTGTCCGAAGGATACCAATCTTTGGGAAGAATGGAAAAACTTCAAGTAGTACTGGGTGCGTAGAATCTTGCGGAAGTACCGATGGAATGGAATAGAAGTTGGTTGATCCACTATGACTCCGTGTATGTGCTCCCCGCATCCGAACCATCGTCGAAAGAAGAACCATATGCAATCGTAGTGGGATGGGGGACGAAGTTGATATCAACATAATCATTTGAGGTGTATCTTGAACCGGTGCTATATCCGGGGAAAATTTCACCGCTCATGTCCACTGCAAAGAATCGCTATTCTCCTCCACACTCAATCCTCGTAAGCCACTAGAGAGGCTATTAACATCGGCGTCCATCGTGCTACTACAATCAGCATCTTCATCATGTTGAGAATGGGAATGATGTCGAGGCCTACGCCAATCACGGTTGGTCTACGTGATGAGGATGGGCGCACGTGCACCATGGTCATCATCCTGTGTTGTATGAGTGTACCGGCTCTCCCCAGTGTATCTAACAGGTGATACTCGTGGCTCTGGATCAACCCCAATATTGACAAAAGTGGCTCGACCCCCCACCCCCATGATCACTACCACTAGCTCCACTACCACTCCAACTCCACTCGGGATCTTCCGTATCGGTGCCGGCCAGAGGGTCAAATGGCACGGGTGACCGTGTATGGACTCGACCCTCTTCCGAGGCTAAAAACTCGTCGACATCAGTATCCAAATGGCTGGCCAAATGGGAGTCGGGCATCCCCGGGCTCGTCCATCACAGGTACTCCTGTCCCGCACCCACTCTACTAATGGATCTTCCTCTTCGAGTCAAGGTTGGAAGATGTTGGCGAGCTCGAGCGGGGTATCATCCTCCTTATCAAAGAACATGTTTTGCACCCTCAGCCTCATGTTGTAATGCACAAAGACCAAGTCATTTAGCCGTTGGGAGCCAAGTCGATTCCGCCTCTTTGAATGAATGAGGTTGAAAGTACTCCAATTTCGCTCACAACCAGATGCGAGAGCATGTTTGAGCTAACACTCTACTTGCTATCTTCTTCGAGCAGGTGCATCTTTACCATACAACACCCACCATTCAAGCTGCATAAGAACAATAGCATATTTTAATTTCGTATGTCATTTAAATGTAATACATAAAACATAAGATAATTTAATTTCGTATGTCAATTAAACGTAATACATACACGGATCACTTTTGTCACGTCCAGCCCACCGCAGCTGGGAACCCAAAACTCCCACGGGCTTCCCTAAAGGTTTTAATCTACACACAATCGAAAAACTTATAAATATTTGCAATTACAATATATAGTTGAAGCACATATTTCCGAAGTAATTGAAGCACACAACTCACCTCTAGGTTTGCCAATGCCTGTGCTTGGGGATCTGGCTCCAACTTTGCAACCACTAGCTTCACTGCCTCAATGAGTTCTGCGTTCGTCCCAAGTACATGCGTATACTGGTACTTGGGGTTCAAATAGTATGCTGAAATATTTGACAGTGGACACATGGTTAAAACAAATAAAAATTATATTTATATAAGTAACACTAAAGTAAATACATCATCAAATTTACTCACCAGCCTTATGCAATGGATGCATGAGTTGGCTTTCCCATCGGTCATTGATGATCTTTATATAATTCTTGTAGCCACGTGGTATCAAAGCTTTAACACGTACTTTCAATGCGTCCACAACAGCATAAAGAAGTGGCATGGTTGGTTTTCGCTCAGTATCTACCAATCTCAACACTGTACTACAGGATGCAACACCCTTACTACCACCTTCACATTTTGCCAAAATTCGTCTGAAGCGATGGTACTCTGTGCTTCCACTCCCTGGGGTGTAGCTGATTGTCTCCACGAAAATCAATCCTCAGATGCAAACATCGATCTGAGTCCGGCCATCTTCGCCTCAAAGCTCTTCAATGCTATGAAGTTCGTAGCGAATCTGGTGATGCCTGGTCTGACCAAGTCCCCCCCACATCTCTCCCTGAGCATGTTCAAGGAATAACCATGGTTGTAGATGAAAGTGGTTACTTGTCTTGCTTGCTCAACCACTCTCTTGACTTTACTTATCTTGCCCATGTCCTTCAACATCAAATCAATACAATGGGCAGCACATGGAGTCCGTAAGAGATTGTAGTCGGGATTGTTCATTAACATCTCCCCGCCTTCTTAAAATTGCTGCCGTTGTCCGTCACAATCTGGACAACATTCCGAGCTCCCACCTCAACCACCACCTCTTGCAACAGCCCATAAATATAATCCGCATCTTTTACTTCACTGATGCATCAATAGACCTAAGGAACACCGTCATCCCATCACAAGAAACCATGAAGTTGATGATGGACTTTCCGGTAGGACCAGTCCAACCATCACACATAATAGTTACTCCGAAATCTTCCCAATTCCTCTTCCGGCTTAGAATCCGGTCTTGTAATTCCTTCTTATGTTGAGGCAAATAATGAGTCATTAACTCATATTGATTTGGCCCTCTAACCCCCGTACTTCGCCTCAAAGAATCGCATCTATCATGCTCGAAAGAAAGGGCCCGTGGTGGCGTTCTTTGCCGGGATGCCATGATAAAACGACCACTTAGAGTAAGAATACCCTACCGACTCCCTATTCTTTCCCCCAAACATTGCCCTTTTTTTTTTTTTGCTTACTACCTTGCTTCATAAAGACTTCGGGATCTTGCTCTAGAACTTGAACATAATCATCCCGGTCCCCGTGGCAACGTGTTCTTCCCTTCTACTTCGTGATCTAGAAAACCAAGAACCAATCCCTTTGCTCCGTCTCGTGGCTCGGGCTCAACAAATCCACTACCACCGCCACCCGCTCCAGATGTACCTGCTCCCGTCCGTCTCCCTCTCGCATCCGATCTAAGGGTTTCTCTACTAGCCATTGCCGCATGACACATCCGTCTTGCCTTGCCGCCCTCGTCATATCTTCTACATCCCATCCCCTCAACCTCATGTTCCTCACCGGATTACCGTACGGTGCCTCGAATTGCCTCTTCAAATTGTTGTTTTTCTCTTTCCATTGCTGCCCTCCTCCGCCTCCCTCCCCTCAAACTGTTCACCTATGGCCCCGGATATCTCCACGAGGACACTGCGGGCATTTGGAAACATCTTTGCCCAATCCACTCAAGTGTTGCTCCGGTCTTGTGATGCCGCCGGACCAAGCTTCTTCCCACAAAAATTACACTCGGGTCTTCTTCCTATCACCTTGAAGGGCGGCCGCATACCGCCATGCGGGGTCGGTTCGGGAACCGGTACCGTCGCCCCCATCGCCCGCCCCTAGAACTTGGTCTCGACATAATTTTCAAGCATCGTTTCATAGAAAACACAAACTTCAATAACCTTACAAACTTGAACACCAGAAATTACATTTCAAAATTTTTCTCATATTTTAAATGCGATCAGAACATTTTTCCTTATTTTTCCCGATTTTATAGCATTTTTAATCAATTTTAAATTAATTTTTAATTGCTGAAAATTATTTTTTTTAATATAAATAATTCAAAAAAAAAAACATACAACAACCGAAATCTGAAATCTGAAATCGTAGGACAAGAATCGGCCAACGGTGATTAACATATAAATAGGTCATCATCATCAAATGAGTAATAATAATTAATATTTTAAATTTTAATTGCTGAAAATTCATTTTTAAATGCAAATAATTGAAAAAAATACCTACAACAATCAAAATCGAAAACTGAAACCGTGAGCTTGTAGATCGGGCTCACGTAACTAACATATAAAAATTTCATCACATTCTAGAAAAAAAAATTTTCTCCCCTTTGTAGTCTCATGTAAAAATTTCATTTTTCGACAAGAAACTTACCTTCAACAGTTGATATGAAGCTCTTACAGCAATCCCCGCAGTCCGAAGCACCACTCGTAGCAATTTAGAAGTCCAAACAAAAAAAAAATGGGGAAGAAATGAAGAAATTTAAAGAAAATATCAGAGGGGACTGTTCTCGGTCGAGTTCTCGACCGAGAACAGACCCTCTGTCTGTTTATAAAGGAAAAAAAAAAGCAAAAAGCAAAATCTCGCGAGATCTCGGCGAGATCTCGGCGAGAATAGGTAAATGCCGAGACGAAAATGGTTATCGCCTCTGTTTTCGTCTCGGCTAGTGTCGAAACCAGCGAAATCGGCGAGATCTCGGCGAGATCTCGCCGAGATTTTAATCCATGGCTGAAACAGGGGGGGGTGAATGGGAGTACAAGGAAAACCGATAGCCAGTTCACTTGGAGCCCGGATTTTGAGGAGGAAGAGTTTTCTTCCTTTGCCCATAAAATAAAATAAGTAAAAACAAATTGAGGACGAATTACACATGTATGTGCATACGCAGGTGCAATTCTTTGTTTTTCTGATTAAAGAACTTAGTTTATTTTTGGTTTATATTTTTTTTAGGTATGAGTAAGTTGAGTTAATGTATGTCAGCCATTTGTTTATAAAAAAAAAGATCGCTAACTTTGCCATGTATCTGGATTTGCAGTTTGCATCTGGAAGTTTAGATGGGCCGATCAAGTACTGATGACAGGTATGTGAGTGTGCATGCATTTTGTAACACACTTTTCAGGGTTGTTGGGTACCAATGTACTTCATGAACTCGGTTGTTAAAAGAGGGAGGTCAGATATTTTTGTGCCTATGCTATGTTTGCTGCCCCCATAAGTGAACATTGTCGAGGCATCCTTGAGCAAAAGTATAAAGTTCATGTCCATGACATTGAGGAGAATTATATTCGAGCCAGTGGCAGACCAAACTTTGATGGATATGAGCTGCATGGCTAGATGCTTATAAGGTGGGTCCCAGTTTTGATTCCTGTTGTTGGTATTTGTTCTTTAGTCTTTTGCCATTTGGAGGGAGTCTACGTGGGAGCCAGTAGAGGAAAATGAGTAAGGGGAAGCTGCAGTGATTTGAATTTCCAATTCTACTTTTTTCAGAGCTGTAACTCAAATATTGGTACCGGAGAATATCATTTTTTTTTCCCGCTAAAGATTAGAAAATTTTATTAGAACTAGAAAAGAATAAAGAATTTCACGGATCCGAATCGTCTCTTTCCTGTACTTCAGGGAGGAGGGAGACGCTCCCGTCGGATGACTGACACGTGGCTCTCGGGAAAATCCGAGCCTCACGTTCAAGCCGACACCCCCTATCGGCTCGGTTTGTCGGCGGCTCGGACATGAGGCTCGGATTTCCCCGAAAGCCAAGTGTCGGCCATCCGATGGGGGTGTCTCCCTCCTCCTTGAAGTACAGGGAGGAGACGATTTGAATCCGAATTACACAAGGTGAAAATTCCACTTTCGAAATTGCCATCAGCAGGGCCCCTTGAACCCAAAAAAAAATTAACAGAATCTAAACCGAGGTCGGAGGCATCTTACACAATTTCCCTCACAGAATAATATCATTCTCTCATTGTGTTTTTTGACAGTTTTGTGTTGTAAAATAGAGGTTTGACCAGAAAGGGCAATAGGCAGTGGCTGGTTTTATCCGGTTAGAACATTCAGTTGCTCCAGCTTTAATGGTTATATCCCCGAAAACTCATAAAAAAAAAGTTGGATCTCATAAAGCAGCTCAATCAAACCTGAGTCTGAAAGTTGGAATAATTTGAGGTTGAAGTTTTTCTTGGTGGATATGCTTGGAGAGTTTATCTAGGCAGGCAGCCTATTTATGCCACATGGAGGGTGATGTGGTAATACCGCCTTAGACATCGGGCCTTGTTATGGCAGTCTCCTCTCGTTGTGGTGTAAGATTTGTGGACTGAGAGAAAGGGAAGTAAACCCATTGACTGATTGATTTGTGGACTAGTGTAACTTTAAGATAACTATGGCTTCTACCCAAGGTGGGTTTCTCATGTCAAAAGATGTGGCTCTCTACCCCAAAGATCCACTTGGCCAACTTTGGTTAGGATGAAAATTGATATGAGCTGTGGATCGAGAGGAACCGTGTCTGCGAAATTACAGGGTTATTTAACTTATCATGTGGTAGAACCGTAGTTAGTCAGGTAGCGTTTAATATGCGAATTATATATGTTTCAAATTGTTATATGAATTTTTACAGACTATTGCGTATTTTCTCAAAAAAAATCATATTTTTTATATTGAAAAGTATAAAATACTTTTTAAATGCATATTGCCGTATTAAACACGAAAAAAATAGGAATAATAAAACAAACAAAAAAAATATTTTTCCTCCTCTCTCACTCTCTTTCTTAATATTCTTTCCCCCCCCCCCCCACCCAAAATCCTTGAAGCCCTATTACTGAGTGAGACTTTGATATGTGTTTTATGTTAATGAGATGACAGTTTTATATGAATTTCAATTTCATGATTGCAAGATCTATTTGTATATAAATTTGTATATATATATATATATATATATATATATATATATATATATATATATATATATTTTTTTTTTTTTTTTTTTTTTTTTTTGGTAAGAAGAAAAACTATTAAATTATGTTTCGGGAAAAAGTTGAGGCTTCATTTACAACAACTTCATGAAGCCAAGGAATGGAAGGAGGCCAATCAACCAACCCCAAAATGATTGAGGCTTTCTGGGCAAGGGTATGAGTAGCAATATTAGCTCCCTTTGAAATAAAGGCAAAAGAACAAGAATTAGAAAAAGAAACCAGAAACAAAAATATCCTGCACTATGGGTTGGATGGAGCGCTTGCACCCAACCTTCTTGGACATGAGAATGTCAACCACAGCCTTGCAATCAGATTAAACAAGAAGATTGGAATATACTAGCTCCAAGGCTTTTTGAATAGCCATCCTGAGAGCAACAACTTTGCCCAACTTAGCATTGTCAAATTGAATAGGGCACAAGAAAGCTTTAAGGACCATACCGGTATGATCACGGAAGAGAAAGCCAACTCCACTAGAATCCATTGTCAAACTAGCATCAGTATTCAGTTTGATGAAGCCAGGAGGAGGTGGGTTCCATGATGTTGTACGAACCAATCTTTGGATGAGATAAAATGATTAGCAGGAACCATGTTGGTATTCATAAGTTCAAAGAAAGTAGCGTCAGCCTTTGAAATAACTTCAGTGGGAGTCCAATTGTGTGAATAAAAAACAAGATCATTTCTAGCTTTCTAGAGATGCCAGCAAATAAAAGTAGCGAAACTGAAAGCCTTTCTTGCCTCAACCTTGGAATTCTGGAACAAAGCAGACCACTTACTTATCCATTGATATAACTTAGTATCTTCCTCCATGGATATATAAATTTGTATTTAATGTTATTATTCTATTTGTTGAAAGATGTAAATGTCTGTTGCATGGTGAATATATGTTCATATTTTTAATAAAAAGGTTGCCGCATTAAATACGTATTAAACACGTACATATTAATGTCGCATGTATTTTTTTTAACCGGATTTTCAATCCTTGTATGGAAGCCTAGTTTTCACATCCCAAATTTATAATATGTAAAATTTCGGAGCTGACTGAACCGACACACATTTTATGTTCGGTCTAACCCAAAATCACGTAAGCAGTGCATGTCCATAGCAACCACATCATGACCAATGTCACAAATAATGATCATAGTAAATTAAATAGTGAAAATAAATAAGTCAACTGAGCTTCTAATGATACTTAAATTAAATTAAATAATTATTGTATCAAGAGTTATTCTGGTCTAACCATCCACATCCATAAACAAAACCATTCATAATCCAGTCCTATAATATCGGGCCATCAAATAGTATTGTAATTGAAACTAGAGTAAATAAATTAAACATAAGTCTGCTTCAGCTATCACATATTGTCTTCCACTTTCTTCTACTCGAACACACATGTATTATACTCGCAATCAGCATCATGTGTATCTTCCTCCAGAGATTGAACGTCTACGTGCGTCACAAAAGAGACAACTGGGGCATTAACGAAATCAGCTACTGTGGTACCTGTAACATCAACTAAAAAGTTTGCATACGTGAGGGTAAGCTCTCTGACTTGAGCTCGTGAGAAAACAAACAAGCAAGTAAGCAAAATGCATGATAGATTTATTACACACTACAATGCAAATAGTCTGGTATAATGTATGCTAGTGTTAAGGTAAGGCCTGATCACACTCATCGAAGCTGACCATAACCTCCATGCATCGGAGAGAATGGATACTCACCAGCCTGCAACAACAACCTTGGTGCTCCCACGCATCTCCTATATAGACAGTAATAGGGCAAAGGTCTAGCCAATAACGCTACAACGAACATTGCCAACACCTTCCCCTCCTCCCCTACCCATACCAACACCTGACCCCCTATTGGCCAGGGTCACATATGTGGGTCGTTCCACTAACCATTTCCTACATGTCATCATATGTATTTTCTCCACACTCCCAGCAAGAATCTCAGTCCATAACCCCCTAGACACTGTCATCCCACTAGAGTATGAGAACAATACATGTCAAGGTTTACCAAATGAGTCGGATCCTTCGGTCCTCGACCGTTTCACCACACCTCACAAGGCAAATTCAACACACATTCACAACAATCATAAGTAAATGCAAATGCATGCAAGACAGTTATTAGATGACATATTATCACAGTCAATCAACACAACATAGACATGTGCATAATCAGAAACACTCTATAAATTAAGTTAGGGGTTCTATTTCCTCACCTGAGATATGATGATTATTGCTATTCCCGGTCAATGGGTTACTCTTGGTTACGCACGTGTCACCTAGTAAATGAGTAAATCATTAGATACAATGTATAATAAGTCAGCCTGATACAAGGCTTTTTGGGATCAATGGTTGAAACATCCGGTTGCGACAGGGTTCCTGTTGTGACAGGGTTGAGACCGGTGTCATGGCCGGTTGCTCTTGGGAACCTTTCTGTTTCCAACCAGTCGCACATCCGGCTGCTGTAGTCGCGCAACTGGTGTCGCATCTAGTTAAGTCACAGAGACTTCTCGAATGCATCCTGTCGCAAGTCTGGTTGCATATCATGCGACCGGACCTCTCCCAAAGGGTTGGTCTGAGAATTTAGCCCACTCGGATGTGTGGATTTTGCCTCTGGGAGTCCCCTCGGGATTTCAACAACGGATTTCTACCATGGAAATCCATTAATGGGTCTTTGGCTTCTCGTTATATGGTAATTTTGAATCCTATCCTAGGGTTTGTGGATTTAATTATGGCTTGACCTCCTAGGTTAAGGTATATTGCATTGATTATTATAATGTATAGACTCGAGGTGTAACCTAGAGTCAATATTTATTGAGGGTCTCTATTGAAGCTCAACCATTAATGGATAGCAGCTTCATTAATGTTGATGCTTCAAGGTTTCATTGATGGGAACTTAATCTTTTACAGTTATAAATCCATTACAGAGTAGTGTAGAGTTTACCTACAGCGTTTTCTGTTGGAACCTTGGCCAAGTTGAGCTGTTGATAGCAACTTTGTATGTGTTGTCATTGTTGGCAACCTCGGCAACCTCTAGACAGTTGGCAAGATGATATGGAGGAGAGAGAGAATGTCAGCAGGACATGCAAAAAATGTATCCAGTCAACAGACAGAGTGGACAGCTCAGCAGGCATGGTTGGACAGTCAGAAGTCCAGACAACACAGCAAGCATGGTTTGACAGTCAGAAGCCTAAGACAGTTGGAAGCCAGTTCCTAACTTAGAAAGAAGAGAAAGAAAGAGCAGAGAGAGTGTCTGTAGGACCCTCAGCATGGTCGATGGCCGCGGCACCAAGCCAGCAGCAAGCACACCAAGCCAGCAGCAAGCATGCCAAGCCCAGCAGCACCAAGGCCGGCATGCCATGCCCAGTAGCATAGCCCAGCAGGAAGCTGCGTGACGGCAAAGCCGAGCATCGCCATGCCAAGCTCAAGAAGACAACGACAAAGCGCAGCCGCATACACAGCACCCACGTGCCATGCCGCAAGTCAGCACAACAGCAAGGCCATGCGCACAGCAGCATGCCACACGCACGGCTATGCCGCATGGTTAGCAGCAGCATCCGTGCATGCGCATCAGGTGTTCGACGTAATGCCGCAAAGAAAGAATTCCTCAGGATCCTACTGGAAATATTTGGATATACAGGGCATTACCACACTTTGTTGAGGGGCATTTTGGTCAGAGAAAAGTGGAAAATTCCACCTCAAAGGCTCAGATCAAGCCACATAAGGTAGATTCCAAATCGGCGACCCACGAAGAGGTGAGATTCTATACATCTCGCTGATCGCGTCAAGGTGCTTGCGCGAGGACGCTGATTGGCTGAAGGCAGCCTAACGCGGTGATCCGCGTTTCATGGAACCGAATCTATGATTTGGTGTAGCGCGCATGAGATGCGCCGGCGCTGAAGATTCATATCTGACGGCTATCAGTCGCGCCGAGTTCTGCTGACGGGATTTGGATGATCGTAAGGCCTAGATCAATTCCCGCTTTTATCTGACCGATCCAACGGTCTAAAAAGGAAGATACCATCTCCGCCAATAGAAGCTCGACAACGGCGTACGGTGGGTCAGAGGCAGCCGCGCTATGGTGCTTCGTAGCGCACAGAATCAGTTTGAAAGATTCCATTTTAAATGTTCTGGTTGGCTGATCTTGTTCGGGGCATATCTCAGCCGTCCGATCTCGGATTGGAGCCTGTAATATATCAAACTGAAGCTATTTCGAAGTGTAAGCTTTCAGAAAGGGTTGGAGCTCAAGCAGAAGAAGAAAAATTGCGATTTTGGGGCAAACCTATCTTTGAAGCTTCTAGGAGCTATACTGTAACTCCTATTCTCTGTATGAGGCCATGAAAGCTTCATTGAAGCTTAGGCAGAGTGCTTGGACCAGCTGTGAGAGTCCAATGGAGCCATGGTGGTGAAGAATGACCTGTGCAGCCAGTAAGGAGGTCGAGAAGCTTGCACAGAGAGCCTTACATCAGTAGTGAGCAAGACCGGAAGGTAATCACGCACACAAACTCTATTTTTGTATCAATGCCATATGGGAAGGGTTTGTAATCAATATTTGATAAATATTGTATAACCTGTCAAGTTGGGAGCTTGACTGGAGTTGGGGTTGTTGCCTAGGACACAGGTGTAGCTGTGAATGCGGTTGATGTTGTAGCATCGGGGTTGTAGGTGCAACCGTAGCATTATAGTTGTGTATTGGGTATAATACGAAACCCTGGTTACGGTATTGCCCCGTGGAGTAGCCATCACAGTGTGTGATAGGTGAACCACGTTACATTGTGTGTCATGTGGATGTGCCTATGAGTGTGGAATAGAAGTCTGTGTTCTGCAGGTCTGGGTGTACACACTTGGCAGGACAAGCCCCTGGTATGGATACCTGTGGGTGTGTGGTTGGTGTGTGCACGAAATGTGTTTGATAAATTGACTGTGAGAAAAACTCAACTAGTCAGCTCAAGGCAGCACATCACATAGTGATCAATAGCTCTTGGCAGCATTTTCCATAGCAGCTAGCCAAATCATAATAGTGGAAAGAATTTTTAGTGGTCACTGATTCACCCCCCCTCTCAGTGTCAACCTGGGAATTACATTTTCTGTGAGACCCACACCTGGAATCCCTTACTAACCTAGATTCCTTCTGTGCCAAGTCTCAACACATCGACTGATGGAGCATTTGATGCGGACTCAATGGTGGTATCCGAACCTTAGGTGAGTCATCACTTCTTATATTTGGAAGAGTAAGGTGCCCTAGTAGACCATAGATGGAATGGGTATGCATCCCAAAGCATCCGGGCCAAATAGCTAGCTAATAAGCTATACTTTGGCTCAACTGGATGACCAACCAGCTTAATAACCAGAGGGTTGGCACCAGCCCGTTGAACACGAGTTAGTCACACTCTCTTTCCCAGATTTCTATAAAAGGAGGCCTTAAGCCTCTTTATTTCCTTCTTGGAACTAGGAGAGTGATAATGGGAGAAAGAGAAGAAGGAAAAGTGCTCAAGGAACTCAAACCCTAGCTCATTCACTTGGAGGTAAGTCCCTACCTCTTTCTTTCCTTTCTCCTTGGTGAATAAATGTGAGACCATTAGTGGTTGGCACCATTTATGGTCTCCATTAATGACCTAGATCTAGGTTTTTACTCAACAACTCCATTATCGGAGTTATTGGAGCCATAAATGGCTCCCATTGTACTTAATAATCGTGGGAATAAGTTTCCCACCAACTAAAATGGGAACCTTGTGTAGTGTAGATCAAGTCTTCAAAGCTTAGAGACCAAACTCGGCTCGTGATCTGGTTTCTAGGCCTAAACCGAAGGCACAATCGGAGGCCTAGTTATGTCCATTCCTCTGAATAGCTTAGACCAAGGCTCCGCCAAGGCCAATGTCTTGTCTTATGACCAATGAACCAACCGAAGCCTCGTACTGGAGGACCTCCTAGAGGCATGATCCTCTAATTATCCTCCCGGTCATCCATTAGGTTACCCGATGGGTCCAATTGACCTGGACCCTCGATTTAGGCTTAATACTAAGCCTCCGAAAGACCTACTGGAACCCCAATGTGTATGACAGTATAGGAGCCGGATGGTTGCCGGATGATCTGCCGGATGCTCGACCATCTGCTTGTCCTTTTGGTTTTGTTTACTTAGAAAATACTCTAAGTGTTAACCGAATGACTATACCGGAGGAACTATCAACCGGTTTCATCCTCTGATTCAGTCTGTTTTGACTATTATGCCTAGTAATAAATAGGAAGGCCAATAGTTGGGTTCCCTACTTGCCTTGGGATCTGTGTATGGACATGCAAGACTTGTCCATGTTAATTAAAAGCTATACAACGAATTAATGAAACCTTATATGCTTAAAAAGGTATTGGACAAGGGTAAAGTGGAAGCTTTCTACCAAAGCTTCATATTACTATTGCACTTCTTGTGCAATCAGGTGAGGGGTCTGGTCCGTAGACTTAGGACATTTGCACATGTCTATTTATGTTTAGTAACATGTATAGGTTGTAATTAATTGTATGCTTTTCCATTACTGTTATGTATGAGCATGCATTACATATAACAACTACGTATGTTTTGATTGATTGATTAGGTATGATGGACATGTGGCATGTGGGAGCACAATACATGGGTCATGTTGATTACACTATACCTTAGTAGGGACACGGTGATCCATGGGAGTGGTGATCCAGGGATCACCATTGGGGTATAGTTTTATTATTTAATAAAGATATATGCAACCATGTATGATGGCTCGTGCGACGCATAGGAGTGCGGGTGCATAGGTCATGTTGGATTACAACCATATATGATCGTTCGTGTGAAGCATTGAAGCACGAGCATGCTGATCATGTTGGAATGTAAACTCACTAGTGGGGGCATGGTGATCCATGGGAGTGGTGAGTTGGGGATCTCTGCTAGTGTAAGTCATGATTATTTTGTCGACATGCTAGTGGGGTTATGACGATCCGGGGACTTCTGTTGGTGGGAAACCAGAATAAAATGAATGTACATAATAGACATAGGTGGTGTCATTCCCTATTTCCTATGCCCTTGCAGTATTGCTCAAGATATTGGCATAGCTTCGCACTTCCAAAGGTTAGGTGATCCTAGGAGGAGTCATTAACGTATACGTGTATGGTAGCTGATGTATGAGGAGTTTACGATGGGAGGTGATGAGCCCTGAAAGGATTGGTGTCTTGAAAGGATGAGTTTGCTTGTAGAAGTGGTTTAACAGCCCAGGATCGTCTATTCAGCTTCTATCTTTGTTCAGGATGTAGAAACACAAACATGAGATCTAATATAAAATAAATTACATTTCATATCATTTGATGTTGTATGTTGCATGCATGTGATACTAGATTTCTCACTGAGGTGGGATGTAAGCTCATCCTCGTAAGTTTTTTTTTTCCTCAACTTATTGATATGCTTAAACTCAGCGGGTAGCCCCACCTGACTTGGGGTCGCTGTCGGAGCGTCGTTGCCAGACTAATGCAGGGAAGGGGTTCCCCGGGGCCTGTGGAGGTGAGGCGGACATGACGTCCTAGCTATGGCATAGTGGCTTCGACCACTACTCCTCGTGATGCTCGCCACACTGGGGGCCTTCTCTTTGGGTAGGCCATGCCCCGAGAGGATCATGGGAGTCAATCTCTACTCCGTGCTCTGTCGCCACCAGGAAGATGGGGGGATGGAGACTTATGCTTGATGCCCAGGCAGACGTGCCCTCAGCCTGATTGCCTGGGGGGCAACTTCCATTCAAAGACTAGATGGTTCACAAGATTCTGCAATTTACACAAAGTATCACATTTCGCTACGTTCTTCATTGATGCGAGAGCTGAGATATCTGTTGCCGAAAGTTGTTCGTGAGATTCAGATTAGAGATGGCACACGCTGAGCCGAAGGCCCAACAGTTGCATGTCGGTTCCGTTGTGAGTTCCTTGGCCCTAACCTCTCCATTTGTTGTGTTTTGATTGGAGGCCAGGGGGGCTGACTGACCATGAGGGGGTCGGGGGGAGGGAAGGGGCTCCTGCCTCCACTCCCCCCGGCCCCCTATCATTATTCGACGTATTTGCGGGTCGTCTGCTGGGCCGGTATCGACAATGATCCTTCCGCAGGTTCACCTACGGAAACCTTCTTATGACTTCTCCTTCCTATAAATGATAAGGTTCAGTGGACTTCATGTAACGTCACTAGCGGTGAACGGCCCACGTTGTCGGGATCCGAACACTTCACCTGACCATTCAATCGGTAGGAGCGACGGGTGGTGTGTACAAAGGGCAGGGACATAGTCAACCCGAGTTGATGACTCGCGCTTACTATGAATTCCTCGTTGAAGACCAACAATTGCAATGATCTATCCCCAACACGTTGAAATTTCAAAAGATTAGCTGGGCTTGTCGGTCAAGGCTATAGACTTGTTGAATACATCAGTGTAGCGCGTGTGCGGCCCAAAACATCTAAGGTCATACCAGACCTGCTATTGCCTCAAACTTCCGTAGCCTAAACGGCCATAGTCCCTCTAAGAAGCTGGCCGTGGAGGGTCACCTCTACATAGATAGTTAGCAGGCTGAGGTCTCATTCGTTAACAGAATTAACCAGACAAATTGCTCTACCAACTAAGAACGGCCATGCACCACCACCCATAGAATCAAGAAAGAGCTCTTAATCTATCAATCCTTACTATGTTTGGACCTGGTAAGTTTCCCAGTGTTGAGTCAAATTAAGCAGCAGGCTCCACTCCTGGTGGTGCCCTTCCATTAATTCCTTTATGTTTCAGCCTTACAACCATACTCGCCCCGGAACCTAGAAACTTTGATTTCTCATAAGGTGCCAGCAGAGTCCTAAAAGCAACATATGTCGATCCTTGATCGGCATCCTTTATGGTTGAGACTAGGATGGTATCTGATCGTCTTCGGTCCCCAACTTTCATTCTTGATTTATGAAAACATCCTTGGCAAATGCTTTCGTAGTGGTTCGTCTTTCATAAATCCAAGAATTTCACCTCTGACTATGAAATATGAATGCCCCTAACTATCCCTGTTAATCATTACTCTGATTTCGAAGGCCAACGCAATAGGACCGAAATCCTATGATGTTATCCCATGCTAATGTATCAAGAGCATAGGCTTGCTTTGAGCACTCTTGTCACACCCCAATTCCGGCTGAACCAGAAGTGTAAGTGAACCGTCACTGAATCAACGGTTCACACCAGGATCTCAATAAGACCGTATCCACTCATACAAACCATTGCACATAACCATCAGAATAATAATAAATACAGCGAAAGTCTTTAACAAAATGAACTGAGTAATCTATTGATAAATTTAAATAAAATATTCAATTATTCAAATAACTAAAACTTAAATAATATCTTTACATCAACTTCATCCCAACTGAAAATAATTAAAATAAATAAAATCAAATCAATCCTAAAGGTACACACAGAAAGGGCACTCGCATGAAGCGTCATGCTCGTCCTCTCCTGCCTGCACATCCAGAGCAGCCACGCCTCCATACGCCGGCGCGCTCATGTAGTCGTCCACCGTGTAACCTGCATCAACATCTAAAAATGGTGTATACACAAAGGGTGAGCTCACAACTTAGCTCAGTAAGACAATCAGATAGTGTAACATTCATATGCATGAGTAACAATCATATTATGCTATGGTCTGGTTTAAGTTTGCAATGTGCTATAGAAAGGATTGGCGGCCACCGCACCTCTATACACGAGTGTGTGGCATCGCCCAGTAGATCACACCGTTGTTGACCCACATGCACCCACCATGGAATAGAGATAGAGCTAAGGCATCCACACACCTCCCCTGATGCTCTACCCATACCAACAAGTAAGCCCCTGTTGGCGAGGGCTTGCAAACTGGGCTCGCAACTAACCAATCCTATATGTCATCACAGTAGGCCCTATCCCAGCACAGTTTCCTACGACATAGAGATAGAGCTAGAGTCTGCCACGTCCTCCCCCTGATGCCCTACCCGCACCAAGCATACTAAGACAGAACAATATGCAAGGTAGACCCTATCCCAACATAACTCCCTACGGCATAAAGTTAGAGCTAGAGTCTGGTGGCCAGGCCGGAGACCACAGTGCCACGTCCTCCCCCTGATGCCCTACCCGCACCAAGCATGCTAAGATAGAATACTACGAAAAGGTGCTAGTGTGAGGAATGATCCTAGACCCCAGACCCTTCCCATTCCACACACCAACGAAAACAATCACATGCCTAACAATCACATCCTAGCATAGCGAGTATGCATGAACAATAATAATAACTGAAAGTAAAGGATGACATGCGAGTATGCACAAACATAAATCCATAGAGTCATAGTAATTAACAACGGTTTACTGTCCATTAGATTATTAGGGTTTAGGTCTGATTCCCTTACCTGACGCTCGTTTGATAGCTTGCTCCACATCGCAAGATCCAAACGTGCTATCACAAAGTCCTATCCAATATTAGGGTTTAATTAGAATAGGTTTACGTTGGTCGAAAAACCAACAATGGCAAAAACACATCTCACAGGGCTGACCGGTCACATATACCGGTCGCAGCTCTGTGGGGAAAACCTGCAACCGGTATGGTCAGCCGGTCCCCCACATACCAGCTCCCAGGAGGTACCGGTCGCAACATACGGGTTGCACAGGGTGTAACCGGTATAGTCGACCGGTATGTCTCCGGAAGACTATACACTTGGTTTCTCGACTGCCGTCGGTCATCCCCTATTGATTCTAGGGTTTCTCCTACACAATCTAGGTCTGAGCATTGAGTTAGAGTTGTTTCCAACTCCATTCAAGTCCTAGTTTTGATGGTATTCATCCTAGAACTCGAATCTAGGGTTTATCGATTAAATTAGGGTTTGACGGCAAAGTAGGGTTTATTGGCAAGATAGAGTTTTAGATCAATACATGCTTTGCATGGTATTGATTCAACAATAATCAACCCTATAAGAGTTCATAAAGTAAAGGAAGGTTCAAGCACTTATCGTCGACTTGCGGTGAGTTATTCTTCGTCGAATGGCAATATCGGCTCTTCCTAGCTTCTCCTCCTTCTTCAGCCTCTTTCTCCTTTCTAGGGTTTGTGAGGATCAATGGAAGGGATTCTAGGAGGTTTAGAGGTGTTTATATAGGCTAGGTTTAGGTTTAGGAAGCCTTCTAGGATTAGAAAAGTCCTAGGGTTCAGAATTTGGAAAGTAGGACCCGCAGAGATCCGGTTTCGGATCTTGATAGTCTGCTGACTATACCGGTCGAGTGGTACCCATGCCAAGATCAGTACCATCGACCGGTATGATTGATTTCATACTTATTTTGGTTCGATTGGTCTGATTTCATACCTGGTTGTCATCTGCTCGTCCCGTCTTGCCCGGTGATGATTGGAAGACCTGTTACAACATGAAATCAAGGTTTAGATCGGGTTCATGGAGTGCGGGTCTTACAACTCTAATTTCTTCAAAGTAACAGCGTTGGGGGCACGACCCAGCTAATTAAGGCTAGGAGCACATCGCCCATAGAAGGGATGAGACGACCGGTACACACCATGAGGTGGACCGATCGACCCATTCCAACTATGAGCTTTTTAACTACAACAACTTAAATATATGCTATTGGAGCTGGAATTACCACAACTGCTGGCACCATACTTGCCCTCCAATGAATAGGGATTTAAATTTTACTCATTCCAATTACCAGACTCGATGAGCCTGGTATTGTTATTTATTTTCACTACCTCCCCATGTCAGGATTGGGTAATTTGCGTGTCTGCTGCCTTCCTTGGATGTGGTAGCCTTTTCTTAGGCTCCCTCTCAGGAATCAAACCCTAATTCTCCGTCACCCATCACCACCATAGTAGGCCACTATCCTACCATCGAAAGTTGATAGGCAAAAATTTGAATGATGCGACGTCGGCACAAAGGCCATGTGATCCTTCGAGTTATCATGAATAATTAGAGCAACGAGCAGAGCCGCGTTGACCTTTTATCTAATAAATGCATCCTTCCAAAAGCCAGGGTTTGGTGCCGTATTAGCTCTAGAATTACTACCGTCATCCAAGTAGCAGATACCATCAAACAAACTATAACTTATTTAATAAGCCATTCGCAGTTTCACAATGTGAATTAGTTCATACTTACACATGCATGACGTAATATTTGAGACAAGCATATGGCTAGTGGAAAGATCAACCAGGTAGCATTCCTTCTTGACGCCGGCGTGACATAAGCCACACTTCCAACCACTTTGGAAGGTGTGGTCAATGATGGACACGGCAGTCCAACTTCTTGTGCGACTAGTCGCAACTAAAAGGGTTGTGAGAGGACTCGCGTCCCCTTCCCCCGATAACATGTCCCGCATCCTAAAGCACACATGACACACATGGGCCACGACCAAGAGAGAATACATGGCATGGGGACACATGCATCTCATTCGAGGCTGCCTCACACCACAAAAGAGAGGCAAGCAAGAGACGAAATTAAAACCGAGGGGTAACATCTCTTTTCCATTCAATAGGTAAGCAACACAGGAACCTAGACATGCTGACCAAAAGCATATAGCACCATCGCAAGCCACAGAGGCATCCATGTACAATGGTTTGTTGCACAAGCAAGGAGCCCGCCAACACATGCAAACCAAATCGCCACTCACGTGCATTGCATTTACAACTAAGGCAATTCACCACCCGCCCACACTACAAATGTAGAATGACCGACCAAAGAAACATTTGATGGCCCCATTAAGCACGAAAATTTCGATCCGGCATTTCTCTATTTTTGATAAGAGGGGAAGGGGAGGGGAAGCGAGTCATGAACTTTTCTAGAACACTACCCAAAAGCCACAACCTAGCTTAAGAGGGAAACCCATGAGACACCACTTGCGGCATGGGCCGGAACCTACACCTAGGCCATTACCTCCTCTTTTTTACGGCCACGTGTTTCTCTCGAAGGGTCATTAGTAGCAACCCCTGGGAACGTTCTTTCCAAGCCACAACAAGCATAAACCATACCACGAAGTTGGGGAGGGGGAGGGGACGCGAGCCATGAACTTTTCTAGAACACTACCCAAAAGCCACAACCTAGCTTAAGAGGGAAACCCGTGAGGCACCGCTTGTGGCAAGGGCTGGAACCCACACCTAGACCATTACCTCTCTTTTATAGGGCTTTTTTACGGCCACATGTTTCTTTTGAAGGAACATTAGTAGCAACCCCTGGGAACTTTCTTTCCAAGCCCCAACAAGCATAAACCATACCATGAAGTTGGGTAGGGGGAGGGGACGCTAGCCATGAACTTTTCTAGAACACTACCCAAAAGCCACAACCTAACTTAAGAGGGAAACCCATGAGGCACCGCTTGTGGCATGGGCCGGAACCCACACCTAGGCCATTACCTCCTTTCTCGCAAGGCTTTTTTACGGCCATGTGTCTCCCTCGAAGGGTCATTAGTAGCAACCCTTGGGAACATTCTTTCCAAGCCACAACAAGCATAAGCCATACCACGAGGGGGGAGGGAGGGGAGGGGAGGGGAGGGGAGGGGCGAAGAGGGGCGAAGAGATGGGGGGAGGGGCAAATGGCCACAATAAGGCACACACCTGTGGGTCGTATGAACTTTTTTGGAACACTCCCTAGAAGCCCCAACCGACTTGCGATGCCCTCAATCATGGGGCCCTACACATGCTTGCGGGCATGCACAAAGGGTTGCAGGCAAGCTTGCTGTCATAGCTGCACACTGCTGCACATGTTGTGCAACAAAATGCAGCCATGCCCGCAAGCATGTGCGACGATGTGCATGCACGCCTACAAGCATGAGGGGCCATACCCACAAGCCTATCTGAAGATGTGCGGGCATATACCTGCAAGCTTGTGCCTCGATATGCATCCGTGCCCGCAAGGATGTGCATAGGTGTGTGGGAGGAGTGCCTAACAAATGTATAACCGGCCACGTTATTTGTTTGAGCCCAATCGATGTACGTGTAACTTGCCACGTGCCCATCCATAAGCCCACACACCTGCACATCATGCACAACATGCTTAAGAGGGAAATTTACCGGTCACGACATAGACACCGTGATTAAATAGAAATTTATCGGTTCATTTCGTTTTGTTTTATTCATGAACCACTTTTGATAACCATCCCTTATAAAAGTTACAAATAAGTATATCCATTTCAATCTCTTTGAATTTGATGAACCAAGTGGTCTGATCTTGTTGCCTAATGAACCATTTGGGATCACGAGACCCAAGACCAATCACAGGGTCATTCAAAGCAATTAAATTAACTGGGCCAATGCTTATTTAACAGTTTTCATAAAAGAGCTAACATTTGTTTGGTCGAATCAGCTTGTTTGTGCATATAACTTCTTTCCATCTTCCCATCATTTCAAAGTCCTAACATTTATCAATTTTGGTCTTTTTTGATACCTATTTAAGGGAGTCTACCTAGACCACAACCATAACTATACATGGATAAGGGATCCCATCATTGGGAGTTTGTCTAAAGTGTCCACTCCTGAACTAATTCATCTTATTCGGACTGGACCAGCTAAAGCTATGGGTGACAGACAGAATCAAACCCAAAGTGTAGTAGATGCCCGGATGGCAAAGATGGAAGAAACAATGAGTAGATGGCTACAATGATATGAAATCTACAGATGCAACTATAGGCCCAAGGGTTAACCACTGAAAGGATGAATGTGGAACCTCCACAAGGATTGGATACACTTAATCAAGTTGTCCCACCACTGTTCTCAAACCTGACATTTAAAGACACAGAGGATTTCATGTATCAAAAACCACCAGTCATTCAGAGGGCCCCTGTAAGACCCGTATCAAACTAACCCGGTCTTACCACCTTGAACCAGGTTTACCCATCATGGATGAGCCAAATGGACCAAGTGCGTGAAGGAGATCACGATCCCAGGTATTAAACTGACCCAAAAATACTTAAATTAAGGGGAGGGTCGCATACCCAGCAAGGGAGGGTCGGACCCCCCCAATACAGAAGTCAGACCCTCAGTTTTACATGGAGGTTGGACACTTTAGGAACCAGGGGTCGACGGGATCTCCGACCCCCCTATCGACCCTCGGTATTCGGTAAATCTGAAAATTAGGAAAGTTTCCTAATTTCGATGGGATTCCTTCCAAATCTCAATGGGGCTTATTTTAGGAGTTTCTACTCTATAAATAGGACGTCCCTAAGCCTCTTTTACTCCTTTTACAACCCTAATTGAATTGAGAGAAAGAGAAGAGAAGGAAGAGAAGGAAAAGAGAAGGAAAGAAGAGAAGAAGGCCAAGGGAGAAGAGTTGCAGAGAAGGAGTATTCTTCTCAGGTATGGATACTAATTCCATGAATTGCTAAAGACCTTAGGATAGATAATTCAGAGAGTATGATCTCGGAGAAACCCAAACCATCAACCTACGGTTAGGTTTTCATGGAAACCATGGGGAAAATCATGAAAGCCATATAGGTGGTAGAATCATGGTTCTAGACCATAGAACATGTGTAGAATGGATTATAGGAGCAAGCCATAGGACCCCAAACACGAAGAATGGATTGAAGGAAGAAAATTGACCAATACCACAGGGGGTCGCATGGGGGGTCGATGGCCAATCGACCCTACCAGACCCTGAGCATCGACCCCCAGTGTTCGGGAAGTCCAGAATAGGGGTGGTCGCACCCAGGGTCGATCATTACTCCGACCCTACCTCCGACCCCCAGTTAACAGAATGGTTTTTAAATTCAGAATTAATTCTAATTAAATTCTATCGACTTTGTTAGGTCTTCTAGCAATATAATAACAATATAAAGGTGATCTTAAAGCTTGTAAGAGGATCTATTAGCAAGCTAAGGTGAGGAAATAGAACTCTAAACTAATTGGTTAATAATAAATTGTTTTCTCTTTTCTTGAGTCCAATGCCATGCTTGATTCTATGCGAATATGTTTGTAATGTGCATACAACATGTCATCTAATATTTCTATTATTTGTTCATGCATATTTACTTTATTGTTTATAACATGATGATGATGATGATGATAGGAATAGGCATGTGAATGTATGTGTGTGGTTGGTGTACTTGATGCGAGCGAGTATCAGGGGAGGTGTGATGAGAACGTCAATAAACGTTAATCTTTGGCGGGTCTCAGCACTTTAGCTCTATCTCTAACTCAAGTCTTGTACATTAGCATCGTCGTATCACCATTACTTTAGCAGAACTATTACGTCGTAGAGCATCAGGGGAGGTGGTCTCGGTCCTTGTAGTCTTTGACTCTACCGGGGGGCCTTAGCTCTATCTCTATGGACGTTCTGAGGGATGCTGGGGTGAGACCTTGGATACTCTTTTTGGCATTAAGATTGGTTAGTTGCGAGCCTAGTTTGCAGTCCTCGCCAACAGGGGCTTACGTGTTGGTATGGCACTGTACAACAATAACGTTAACCTTTGTTGTACAATGTTCATGAATTGGGTGCTTGTGAGTCGACGATAAACGTTACCTTCGGGCGGCATCACACACTTGTGTATAGAGGCGGGGTCAATAAACGTTAACCTTTGACTACCTAAACCTTTCTATTGCATATTGCAAACTTTAAATCAGACCAAAGATATGAATTGACTGCATGCATATGTATTGTTGCATTGTTTTGTTTACTCACTAAGCCATGATGTGTGCTCACCCTCGACATCGAATATTTTTAGTTGATGATACAGGTACTACCGTCGAAGATTATGTCAATGCTCCAGTGTATGGTCACGTGGCGGCGATGGAAGTTGAAGATGAAGTGGACGCACATGACTCCTCTTGCGAGTGCAACTCATGTGTATTCGATTAGATTTCTAGTTTTCTTTATTTGGATTTAATAAAGACATGTATTTGATATTTATTTATGTCTTAGTTGATACAGAATAATTTGCTATTTAAATATTAATATCACAGTAGATTCTCAGTTTATTTTACTATAAAACTTCCGCTATTGTGTATTTACTCTGATTATGAATGTGGATGTATGAGGTTTAGATAAATCGGATTCCGCTTGTCTGAGATCCTGGTTGAACCGTTGGTTTGCTTGCGGTTCATCACACCATTCTGAAGTGTGCGGAATTGGGGTGTGATAACTTGGTATCAGAGCATCTCAGGCCGTGTCCGCTAAACTGGCATACATTCACGACGAATTGTGAACTGATATAGGATAAAAGTAAAAACTATAATATTAACACACTATAAGCACAAGTAATGTTTGAGACCAAATTTGAAAAGAAAATAATGCATCTATTAAAGGAAGATTAATTTTAAATACAATGAGAGCTAAACAAACATGTACAAATAGCTAAAACAGAGTACAATCCACAACCTGGACAATTTACTCTGTAGTACAAAGAAAGAAAATAAGTACAATCATGAAGCTGGAGGTGAAGGAGGGGGCGGTGCCTCACGATCTCTATCATAATCCTCAGCGTAGACTCTTGTCAACTAGGCTATCTGAGTCTGGAACGTCTGAAGACTAGCTGTAAGATTAGCTACCCACTGATCAGTCCGACGCTGAGCCTCTATGAGCTCTCCCGTCCTCATGTCTGATGTACGATGGGCGTCTAGTAGCTCATCCACTCTCACCCACTGAGCGTCTAGTAACTCCCCCATCCTCAGATCAGATCTACGCTGAGCCTCTCTGATCTCATGCAATATCTCCATCATATCAGGAGGTGGGTGAGAAGGACCAGCCGCATATGAAGTACTAGCTCCAGCCGCATGTGTAGGTAAAGGAGGTGGTATAGAGTCTACATCCATGTACATACGGTCATTATCACCAGCAGGCTCCGTATGAACTCCAGCGGTGGCGGCAGCTGCCTCAGCGTCAGCTATCTCTACGCGAGTGCGAGGGCGCACCATCGCGTTCCTCTCTTCATCACTGACCTGAGCATCCTGCATGCCCATCTTGTAAATAGCCTCCCAATCTAGAGGCGATGAGAAGGACTTCTCCTGAATCTTCTCATCCACTAAATCAACCCCCAGACGGGTAAGCAAGATAGTGATCATACGTCTGTAAGGGATGTTACCAGTTTGATTGGGCAACGTAGCAGTGATCATGGTAGCATGATGATGTACGGAAGGCAGATGGGCTGCCTAGTGCAAATACTGTATAGAAGATACTGGGTCAGCTGGGAAACCCTCTCGTAATGACCACTCTGTGGGATTAGGTTATGCTGAATGATTTTGCAATATACCCGTGGAGCTGGACGCATATAACATGTCCTCATCTGCCAACGATCAGGATGAAGGAGCTGGTTATCGATCTCGGCCCTCATCTGTAGAGAGAAGAACTGGGGCTCTCCAGGAGCACAGAAAATCATGGGGCCATCATAGGAGATTCCCAGTAGGTCGGCTAGCTGCCGATAGTCAAACGAGATGTTCACCCCTTTGACGTAACTCGTGATGC
The DNA here is from genome assembly GCA_028583415.1 of Protea cynaroides. Classification (NCBI taxonomy): domain Eukaryota; kingdom Viridiplantae; phylum Streptophyta; class Magnoliopsida; order Proteales; family Proteaceae; genus Protea; species Protea cynaroides. The sequence goes on along the minus strand of CM053270.1, from coordinate 33,563,349 downwards.
GCAACTCGTGACCTCTCTCAACATCATTGTAATCCGCCACCACCTGGAGGTTACAATAGAACTGGTGTACCAAGTCGGGGCAGGTGCACGCGTCGTAAGTAATGACAGGGAGCCATCCCATATCACCAAATGCTCTCTCCACATTGAACAGGGCTAACTCAGCCAAGTTCACCTTACGACCTCCCTCTACTTTCTTGCGAGCGCAGTGGGCATATTGTGCCTCGGCTTTGTTGGAACGAAAATGAAGAGGATCACGAACTCTGGGCACTTTGGTACGAGCCATAGTATCTGCAAATAAGAAAGAGAAACCAATAATGCGTTAGTAGAGAGTAAAAATCAAAAATTGGGACTTTATAACAACGTAAGTTGGCCAAAAGCCTCACTTGTCACCCATACACGTGGGCAGGAGGACTTACGTAGGTTCTAACAGATCCTACAACACTCACACAGTAGGAAATTCTAACTAATGGGATCCAATTTGAAGAAATTACGAGAAATCAAAAATTTCGACAAATTAGGGCAAAAAGAGCAAAATCCAAGTTTCTCGATAACCAACCGATGAAACTCAAAAATTTTTGAGGGCTTTCGTTCCTCGAATCACCAATAACAAAAGCCCCCAATAAAAATCAAATTTTTACGGTTGAAAAAAGTTTAATTTGAAAAATACAAGATAAACGGGCAAAAACCTAGAAATGAAAACCTAAAAATAGGTAAAAATGAGAAGACATACCTGTAGGAATGATGTGGACGTCGAATCACAGAACCGAAATGACCAATATAGCAGAGTGACACTGTAGCAACTCAGAGGTGGGAGACGAGTCGAAACGGGGAAGGAATAATGGGAAATGGACCCAGAATCAGACCTTAAAAATTTGATTTTTGGTCCGGGGGTCAGAGAATTTGACCAGGATAATCGACCCCCATATTGACCCCCAGCTCTCGGGAACCTGACAGAAAACCAGGGGTCGCACCTGGGGGTCGGACATCCATCGACCCCCGTATCGACCCCCAGCTCTCGGGAATCTAACAGGAAACCAGGGGTCGCACCTGGGGGTCGGACATCCATCGACCCCCGGCTCTCGGGAAGAATAGGTACATTTCCAGGGTCGGATACTGAGGGTCGGACATACCATCGACCCCCACCATCGACCCTGCATAGAAAAGACAGTATTTTTCACAGAATGATCTGGAAATTTTGAAAACAACATCGGTTAGCATGCCTACATGAAGTATAAATGATTGCCTCACGTTTGTTAATGATTTTCAGGCATCACCAATATCAGAGGAAGATGGGTGGACGTAGAGTAACCAGGCAGAGCCAAAACGTAGTTCCACCACCACCACCCATAGTGGAAACCAGCCAAGAAAATATATATGCACAGGGTAATCCACAGGTTGCACCACCAGTAAATCTGGTTCAGAAAAATCCTACAAACTTGCCACCTCCACCACCAGACTTAGCAACCGTGGTTATGAACTTAGCGCAACAGCTGCAACAAATGCAATACGCACAGGCTCAAATGCAAGCAGCAATGGGGATTATGTTCCAGGCAGCACATGCTACACCAATGCCGACTGGACAAACTAGTGCAGCACCAGTGGGTAACCACCCAGCACCTCAAACACCTCAACCACCAGCTGCATAGATTCCAGTACCAGGTCCGGAAGCAGCTCAGGTTAATTATCAGTATCCACAACCTATGTTTGGGGCATACCCCCAAAATCAGATGGATCACTCTCGACTGGTTGAGAGATTCTTGAAGATGAAGCCCAAGGAATTTAACGGTAAACCATCTGATCCTTTATGGCCAGCACATTGGATCGATGAGATGGAGAGAAATTTTCTTATGATGACTATTACAGAAGAAGAAAAGGTATTATGTTCCACCTTCATGCTAAAAGGCGATGCACATCATTGGTGGAAATCGACCAGGACCTATCTATTAACCAAGCACGCCCTATTGACTTGGGCTATATATAAAGAAGCTTTCTTTGAGAAGTATTTTCCCCGAAGCTTCAAAGATTCTATGGAGAAGGAGTTCCTGAGTTTATATCAGGGACAGATGTCCGTGGATGCATATCAACAGTGTTTTGAGGAGCTGTTTTTCTTTGCACCACTCAGCATGCAAGAAGAAGACACTAAGACCCGTAGGTTTATCACGGGGCTTAGAGGAAGCATCAGAGAGCATGTTCTAGGATTGGAGAAGAAAATATATAATGAAGCTGTGCAAATTGCTCGAGTTATTGAATCGAGCCAGAAGGATAGCTATTTCACACAGAACAGAGGTATGAAAAGACCAGTCAGAAATGCTTATAACGGAGGGAATAATAAGACATTTAAACCCTTCTGTGCTCAAGGCTTTGCTACCGCACCCAAGACTATCCCAGTAGCTCAACATCAGCCAAAGCCAAATACGGAAGGCCCAAAATATTTTAACTGCAACCAAGTGGGGCATATGGCAAGGGAGTGTCCTAAGCCCAGGAAGCAGTTACATCAAGGACGAGTATATGCTGTTATATCCGAGGATGCTGCCGCATCACCCGATGTGGTCACAGGTATGACTGGAACTTTTTTAAGTTGTATTACATTGTATGAGCATGTAGACTAAGAAAAATAAATCACAGGTATCGTACCTATAAATGACATACCCGCCAGAGTACTCTTCGACTCAGGAGCTACTCATTCTTTTATATCGGTGTCATTTGGAAAGAAGTTGAATTTACCCATCAAAACATTAGACTACAAAATACTTGTACGGTCACCGATGGGGTTAGAAGTGGAGTTAAAAAAAGGGTATGGGCCATGTCCAGTTCTCATTGGCGAGAAAACCTTAGATGCAACCTTGATCCAACTCGGGATGGTAGACTTTGACGTCATCTTGGGAATGGACTGGTTAGCTCGGCATTCTACGAACCTACTATGCGCCGAAAAGAAGCTAACATTTAAAGACAAAGAAGGAGCAGAATTCAGTTTTGCGGGAACCAAACTTCCCCGTAAACGCAAGCTCATACTTTCAGCACTAAAGGCTAAGAAGTGCCTTGAGAAGGGAGCAGTCGAATATCTAGTATCAGTGGTCGACCTCACCAAGGAAGCACCACGGATGGAAGATATTGATGTCGTGCAGGACTACCCTGACGTATTTCTTGAGGAACTACCAGGATTGCCACCCGACCGAGCCACAGAGTTTGTGATAGATCTTGTACCTGGAGCCGCACCAGTATCAAAAGCACCTTATCGAATGGCTCCTACTGAACTAAAGGAATTAAAAGTACAACTACAAGAACTGCTGGACAAGGGTTATATTCGACCCAGTATATCACCATGGGGAGTGCCAGTATTATTTGTAAAGAAGAAGGATGGTAGCGTTCGATTATGTATCGACTATCGGGAGTTGAACAAACTTTCAATCAAGAATCGATATCCATTACCTCGGATCGATGACTTATTCGATCAGTTGCAAGGAGCATAAGTATTTTCTAAGATCGATCTTCGGTCAGGCTACCATCAGTTGAAGATTAAAGAGGGTGATATTCCTAAGACAGCTTTCAGGACCAGATATGGACATTATGAATTCTTGGTCATGTCTTTTGGATTAACAAACGCACCAGCAACTTTCATGGAACTTATGAACCGGGTTTTCCACGATATGTTGGATACGTCGGTTATTGTATTTATTGATGATATATTGGTATATTCCAAGGACAAGGAAATCCATATTAAGAATCTAAACGCCACTCTACAACATTTAAGGAAAGAGAAGCTATATGCCAAATTTACCAAATGTGGGTTTTGGCTAAGTGAAGTCGCCTTCCTAGGCCATGTAATATCCGCTGAAGGAATCAAAGTGGACCCCAGCAAAATCGAAGCTATTGTAAAGTGGGAAGCACCAAAGAGCGTTGCAGAAATTAGAAGTTTTCTGGGTCTCGCTGGTTATTATCGGTGATTTGTGGAAGACTTATCCTGGATTGTCGTACCTCTCACCAGTCTGACTAAGAAAGGTGAAAAGTTTGTGTGGACGGATAAATGCTAGAAGAGCTTCCAAACCCTGAAGACCAGATTGATATCCGCTCTGATTTTGACTATTCCTGTTCTCGGACAGCTATTTACCCTATACACTGATGCGTCAGGACTGGGATTAGGATGTGTGCTTATGCAAGGAGAACAAGTAATTGCTTATGCCTCAAGACCGTTAAAGACACATGAGAAGAATTATCCCACTCATGATCTGGAGTTAGCGACTGTAGTACATGCTGTCAAGATATGGAGACATTACCTATACGGAGAGAAATTCCAGATTAAATCGAACCATAAAAGTCTTACTTATTTATTTAATCAAAAAGAGTTGAATATGAGACAAAGAAGATGGCTGGAACTATTGAAAGATTATGATTGTGATATCCAGTATCATCCGGGAAAAGCTAATGTAGTAGCGGATGCGTTGAGCAGAAAGACAATGATAAAATCTCAGGGGGAGGTTAGCACATCTACAACAATGCGTCATACTGGAATGGTATTCAATCATGGCAATGAGAAGTATGTGATAGATACAACGGATGGATCAGCCAACCAAGGGTTTATTCATCGGTTTTCAAATATGTTCACTGCTTTGAAGATTATACCGGATATAATTGATGAGGTGAAGACAGCCATCAAAGCAGACCCTTACCTAAGAATGGTACAAGAAGACATCGAAAAAGGTAGGACTAACCCTGAGTTCACCATGGATGAAGAGAAGGAACTGAAGTGCAAAGGAAGAATATGTGTACCCGAAACAGAAAGTGTGGACATTAGACACCGACTGATGAAAGAAACCCATACCACCATCTATTCGATACATCTTGGAAGTATAAAAATGTATCATGATCTAAAGAAACTATATTGGTGGAGAGAAATGAAAGCAGATGTAGCGAAGTTCATGTCTCAATGCCCAAATTGTCAGAAAGTAAAGGCTGAGCGACAAAGACCCGCTAGACAGTTACAGCCGTTATCGGAATCAGCATGGAAATGGGACTGCATCACTATGGACTTCGTCACAGGATTACCACTGACCCCTCGAGTAGTTGATGCAGTTTGGGTGATTGTAGACCGCCTGACCAAAACAACTCGCTTTATACCGATACGACCTCAGTATACACTAGAAAGGTTAGTAAAGTTGTATGTAGATAATATTGTTCGATTACACGGTGTACCAGAGAGTATTGTGTTAGATAGAGATCCACGATTTACTTCCAAGTTTTGGGAAGGACTGCAAAAGGCTATGGGTACAACATTGAAGTTTAGTACTGCATTCCATCCACAGACAGATGGACAATCAGAGCGTACAATTCAGATTCTAGAAGATATGCTACAAGCATGTGTAATTGACTTCAAAGGATCATGGGAGGAAAAGTTACCACTAATCGAGTTCGCTTATAACAATAGCTATCAGGCCACTATACAGATGTCACCTTATGAAGCACTGTATGGCAGAAAGTGTCGAACTCCGTTGTTTTGGAACGAAGTTGGGGAACGTAGTCTCGTTGGACCAGAATTTGTTGAAGAGACTTGTCGAGTGGTTGACATTATCAAGGAAAGAGTGAGAACAGCCCAGAATCGTCAGAAGCAATATGCAGATACTCGATGCAGAGATCTTGAGTTCGTCATGAGTGATAAAGTATTCTTGAAGGTATCGCCTATGCGAGGTTTGAAACGGTTCAGACAGAAAGGGAAACTAAGTCCAAGATATGTCGGGCCATATGAAATTCTAGCTAAGCGTGGGAAAGTGGCTTACCAGTTAGCACTACCACCATCTATGTCAAGTGTGCATGACGTATTTCATAATTCCTTATTGAAGAAGTATGTCAAAGATCCAACGCACGTTCTGACAGTAGATCTACCTGATTTAACTGAAGATTTGACTTTTGAAGTAACACCAACGAAAATCACCAGCCAAAAGGTTTACCGAGATATCTATTATGTCAATGTCACTTGGAGAAGTAGAGACATGGAAGAAATTACATGGGAGGAAGATAATGCTATGCGAAAGCAATATCCTCACTTATTCGACTCAGAAGGTATGAACAATTTCGGGGATGAAATTTTTATAAGTAGGGGGGAGTTGTAAGACCCGTATCAAACTAACCCGGTCTTACCACCTTGAACCAGGTTTACCCATCATGGATGAGCCAAATGGACCAAGTGCGTGAAGGAGATCACGATCCCAGGTATTAAACAGACCCAAAAACACTTAAATTAAGGGGAGGGTCGCATACCCAGCAAGGGAGGGTCGGACCCCCCCAAGACAGAAGTCAGACCCTCAGTTTTACATGGGGGGTCGGACACTTTGGGAACCAGGGGTCGACGGGATCTCCGACCCCCCTATCGACCCCCGATATTCGGTAAATCTAAAAATTAGGAAAGTTTCCTAATTTCGATGGGATTCCTTCCAAATCTCAATGGGACTTATTTTAGGAGTTTCTACTCTATAAATAGGACGTCCCTAAGCCTCTTTTACTCCTTTTACAACCCTAATTGAATTGAGAGAAAGAGAAGAGAAGGAAGAGAAGGAAAAGAGAAGGAAAGAAGAGAAGAAGGCCAAGGGAGAAGAGTTGCAGAGAAGGAGTATTCTTCTCAGGTATGAATACTAATTCCATGAATTGCTAAAGACCTTAGGATAGATAATGCAGAGAGTATGATCTCGGAGAAACCCAAACCATCAACCTATGGTTAGGTTTTCATGGAAAACCATGGGGGAAAATCATGAAAGCCATATAGGTGGTAGAATCATGGTTCTAGACCATAGAACATGTGTAGAATGGATTATAGGAGCAAGCCATAGGACCCCAAACACGAAGAATGGATTGAAGGAAGAAAATCGACCAAAACCCATAGGGGGTCGCATGGGAGGTCGATGGCCAATCGACCCTACCAGACCCTGAGCATCGACCCCCAGTGTTCGGGAAGTCCAGAATAGGGGTGGTCGCACCCAGGGTCGATCATTACTCCGACCCTACCTCCGACCCCCAGTTAACATAATGGTTTTTAAATTCAGAATTAATTCTAATTAAATTCTATCGACTTTGTTAGGTCTTCTAGCAATATAATAACAATATAAAGGTGATCTTAAAGCTTGTAAGAGGATCTATTAGCAAGCTAAGGTGTGGAAACAGAACTCTAAACTAATTGGTTAATAATAAACTGTTTTCTCTTTTCTTGAGTCCAATGCCATGCTTGATTCTATGCGAATATGTTTGTAATGTGCATACAACATGTCATCCAATATTTCTATTATTTATTCATGCATATTTACTTTATTGTTTATAACATGATGATGATGATGATGATAGGAATAGGCATGTGAATGTATGTGTGTGGTTGGTGTACTTGATGTGAGCGAGTATCAGGGGAGGTGTGATGGGAACGTCAATAAACGTTAACCTTTGGCAGGTCTCAACACTTTATCTCTATCTCTAACTCAAGTCTTGTGCATTAGCATCGTCATATCACCATTACTTTAGTAGAACTATTACGTCATAGAGCATCAGGGGAGGTGGTCTCGGTCCTTGTAGTCTCTGACTCTACCGGGGGGGCCTTAGCTCTATCTCTATGGACATTCTGAGGGATGCTGGGGTGAGGCCTTGGATACACTTTTTGGCATTAGGATTGGTTAGTTGCGAGCCCAGTTTGCAGCCCTCGCCAATAGGGGCTTACCTGTTGGTATGGCACTGTACAGCAATAAACGTTAACCTTTGTTGTACAATGTTCATGAATTGGGTGCTTGTGAGTCGACGATAAACGTTACCTTCGGGTGACGTCACACACTTGTGTATAGAGGCGGGGTCAATAAACGTTAACCTTTGACTACCTAAACCTTTCTATTGCATATTGTAAACTTTAAATCAGACCAAAGATATGAATTGACTGCATGCATATGTATTGTTGCATTGTTTTGTTTGCTCTCTGAGCCATGATGTGTGCTCACCCCCTCGACGTCGAATATTTTTAGTTGATGATGCAGGTACTACCGTCGAAGATTATGTTAATGCTCCAGTGTATGGTCACGTGGTGGCGATGAAAGTTAAAGATGAAGTGGACGTAGATGACTCCTCTTGCGAGTGCAACTCATGTGTATTCGATTAGATTTCTAGTTTTTTTTATTTGGATTTAATAAAGACATGTATTTGATATTTATTTATGTTTTAGTTGATAAAGAATAATTTGTTATTTAAATATTAATATCACAGTAGATTCTCAGTTCATTTTACTATAAGACTTCCGCTATTGTGTATTTACTCTGATTATGAATGTGGATGTATGAGGTTTAGATAAATCGGATTCTATTTGTTCGAGATCCTGGTTGATCCGTTGGTTTGCTAGCGGTTCATCACACCATTCTGAAGTGTGCGGAATTGGGGTGTGACAGCCCCCATAATCCAATAATCGAGAGAAGAAAATGGCCCATATGGGGACAGATTGAGTCAAGTAAAGAAGATTCTAAGAGGTCTCAAAGGGATTGAAAGTCAGATAATAGATGTTGTAGGGTTGTGCTTTTCCTGAAGTAAAACTACTCCCCAAGTTCAAGTGGATGACGGAGAAATTTGACATGTCAGGGGATCCTAAAACCCATTTAAGGTCGTTCACCAGTCTACTTAAACGAGGTCAACTTTTTTCATGATGAGCAATTGACACAAGAATTCTAGTTTTCACAGACGACAGGAGCCCATAGATGGTTGATGAACCTAAATCCATCACAGATCTACTCTTGGTCAAACATAACCTGAGCTTTCTATGAAGACAATGAGAGCGATTCACCCTCCTCCTTGGAAATATCAAGAAAATCATGTTTATTGGAGTTGTTACCTAGATTAAGGTTTAGGATCTCTAAAAATGTTGTCTCACGGTAAGGTAAGAGTTCTATTGACTCGTAACCCATAAGATCGGTAAGAGTCTACACGAGATTTAGTAAGCGTTCAAGGTAAGGTTTTGGAAAGGTGTTAGGAACCCAAACCGCTCGATCAAGATCGGCCTCCTATACTTTCCTTAAGACTCTACTGTTCTAACTGTGCTTGGTCAACTGGATGACTAGGGTTTAATGGGGGAACTCTTAAACTAAGTTGCTAAATTCTTTTAACCTAAAGTTCAACCAAACATGTTCTGAAGAAAATAAATAAACAATGTAATGTATAGTAAACTTAACCAAGTGATGGTTCGGTCTTGGACCAAATGTGAGAATATTCTCAGATTGCCTACGTATCCCTTGAGACTTTGTCTCTTGAGAATCATGTCCAAAAACATAGTTCAAAAGGGTTGTATGTGTAGATTTTATGGATGTAACTTATGCATATGCTTCAATTAGATTCTTTGTTTAAGTTAGATTCTTTGTTTAAGTTAAAGTTTATGCTTGATGGATGATTCATATTCAATTTGAGGGTTGTGGGCTATAGTAGCCATAATACTGTACTTGGAAACTCTCTTAAATTGCCTACGTATTCTAGAGGTCCTAGAAATCATGTACAACATAGTTCAAAGAAGGGATTGTAACTGTATTATGCTTTGGTACCGTATTTGGGGGCAGGGGTATCCTAAATTGCCTACCTATTCTACGGTTTGCCTTAAAAATTAGGTATGACGTATTTGAAAAAGGGTTGTGAGAGTCAGATTTGGGATGTATACCAAACACCTTTCATTCGGATTTGGGATGTGTACCAATTCCTACCATTGTTATTATGCTTTCTATTTTTAGGTTTCTAGGGTTTCCTATCCCCTTTTGTCCATTAAGGTTTTCTAGGGTCATGTATCCCTATTCTTGCCATTTCAGGGTTTTTCACTTTCCCTCATTATTATGTGCTTTAAGATTTATGCAAGTGTATCTCCAAATATAGCAGTTTATATCATGTAAGCATCCAATATAGCATGTGAGTATTCCCAATATAGAATTTGAGACAATCTAAATATAGCAATGAGCATGTCTAGTAGACAGATATAACACTGAGCATGTATAGCAGACAGCTATAGCAATGAGCATGTGTAGCTGACAGATATAGCAATGAGCATGTATAACAGACAACATAGCAATGAGCATGTTAGCAGACAAAGATAGCAAGCATGTGAGTGTGTGAGAATTCCAAATATGGCTTGTGAGTGTGTGAAGATTCTAAATATAATAAGCATGTAGGTATTCCAAAACAAGCGGCATGTGGGTGAGCATTCCAAAACAAGCATATGAGCATTCTAGGACATATGATGCATGTGAGTGAGCATTCCAAAATAGGTAGATATGTGAGTATGTGAGCTGCAAGTTGGGTGGTGATGATGATCATATAATGGATATGATAATCAGATGGTGTAGATGATGTGTAGATCAAATAAGATGGTGATGATGGTTTGCAAATGGGGTGATGGACAGATCAGATGGTGTAGAAGATGATCATGTAATGTAATGGATAAATCATACCGTGTGATGGGCAGATCAGACAATGTAAATGATGATCAGACAATGTGAATTGTAGAATGAACGATTATGATTGGTGGGGAATTGATCCAATGGTTAAGGTTGATGGGAGGATTGATCCAATGGTTATGATTGATGGGGGATGATGATCCGATGGTGTAGATGATGATCAGAGGGTGTGGATGATGATTGGATGGTGTAGACGATGATCAGAGGGTTTGATGGGCTGATCAGACAGTGTGGATGATGATCTGAAGGTATGATGAGCAGATTAGATGATGTAGATGATGATCAGGTAGTGTAATGGGCAGATCAAACCATGTAGATGATGATTAGAGGGTGTAGATGATGATCGGATGGTGTAGATGATGATTAGATGATATAGATGATGATCAGAGGGTGTAGATGATGATCAGATGGTGTAGATAGTGATTAGAGGGTGTGATGGGGAGATCAGATGGTGTAGATGATGATCAGAGGGTGTAATGGTCAAATCAAGTGGTGTAAATGATGATCAACTAGTGATGGGTAGATCAGATGGTGTAGATGATAATAATTAGACCCATTATCTCAAAGACCAAAACATAAATAAATATCTCATTACAAGTTCATAACCCAAATATGAAAATAACCCTAGAGATAAATACAATAGAGACACTCGCATGACGAGTCATGCTCGTTTTTCATTGTTTGCACATCCATAGCTACCACTCTTCAAAGATAAGATGCATTGACATAGTCGTCCACTGTACAACCTGCATCATTAGAAACTAAAAAGGAAACGATATTGTGGGGTGAGCTCACAACTTAGTTAAGTGAAAAATAAAACATGCATCAAGCAATATGCATGATGTACCATTCAATCATTGAATCTGATAAAGTTTGCAAAGTGCTATGATAAGGATAGGCTACAACTATACCTCCATACATGAGAGTGTGAGCACACCCAACAGTCAGGCTCCAACTAAAGTCGATGTCGTCCCACAACACCCACTACAAGATAGCGATAGAGCTAGATCCCAACGACAGGCTACAAATAAACAATCAACACACCCTTGATACCCTACCCCATACCAATAGGTATGTCTCTATTGACGAGGGCTTACAAACTAGGTATGTCACTAGCCAATCCTAGATGTCATCAAATTATATCTAAGGCCTTACCCCAGCACCTTTTAATACAAAACAGAGATAGAGCTAGAGCCTAACGGTAAGGCTTTAGCCAACACCGCCAGCAAACCCCTTGATACCCTACAATGTACTAAGCACTCTAAGGTAATAGTGATACGGTGATGCTAGTGTAAAGAATTGTTCAAGGCTCCAACCTCTCTCCACTCCATACTCCAACCTCTCTCCACTCCATACTCCAACCACACACAATCATAAGCTTATCCTCAATCACATCATAGCAAAAATAAATAATATGCATGAATAGTAAATACAGATATTGGATGACATATTATATGCACATTATAAACAGACATCAAACATACAAGGTAATTCGGTATTAATCAATTAGTTTGGGGTCTTGTCCCTCACCTATTGAGTGATGTTGACTTTTTCCAAGACCTTGGAAATAACTTTGGTTAATTATGAATCCTAGACAATCAATAGGATAGATTTAGGTTTAATTCTGACAAAATTTACATCATCTAATTCTTTGTTTGGACTGGCGAATAGTCATTCTGGACATTGTTCGATCGCATGTCCAGTGTGGTATATTGTCCCACCAGACATCATACTGGAAAACTTAGATACTTTTCAAGAGTGTCTAGATCTGTCACTGGTCTCACCCTAGGTGTGATCGATTAAACAGACCGGACAACCTCCAGGTTGTTCTCATGTTTGTGTTTTCCTCAAAGTTGGTCATTTAGCTCATGCTAGGGTTTTTCTACACCATCCTATGATCACATATGCATTAGGTAACACTGATTGGTTGCTTCTTTCTCTATCTCTTCATAGTTATTGGATCAATAGTTCCCAACCTATGGAATTAAGCTTTCGAATCAATACCTGGCATCTTATGGTATTGATCCCTAGCCATTAAGCCTAATTTACAAACCTAACATTCTACATTGTTAGAGGACTTACCATTGGCTTCCTGATGACGTTGATTAAAAATGACAAAGTTTAAATTCTTCTTCTCTACAACCTCCTTTTATTCCTCAGCTTCCCTCTCTTAGATCTCCTTTCGGTTTCGAGGTTTGAGGTTGAACAAAAGAGTGAGAGGAAGTGGAGAAATGTCACTTATATAGAAGGAAAAACCTCTTAATAGAGTCCTCTCCCAACTAAAAGAGCAGTCTAAGCAAACTAAGAAACGTTCCTTAACTCGGAGTTGATTTTATGCTTAACCGGTGGCTTGTCCGGTCGCATAATTCCTGGGACCGAACAACCTCAACCAGTCCGACTAGACAATGTTAAAGTTGTCAATTTTTATACCTTTAATGCGTGGTCTATCATCCGACTGCCTCTTCTGGCCCGATTATGATGGAAAGACCTGTCACCACATGTTCCATGTTAGATTGGGTTAGTGGACAATGGGTCTTACACCTACTCTTTCTCTTTTCTCGGTTCCAGCCCTCCATGGTGAGCATTTAGTTCTCCCACTCTCTTGCTCTCTCTCTCTCTCTCTCTCTCTCTCTCTCTCTCTCTCTCTTACTCTCTTTCTCTTTTCTTTTCTCCCCTTCTCTCTCTCATTCCCTTTATTCGGTCCCTCTTTGTCTCCCTATCTATTCCTTTTCTGATCTCTCGGCCTCTTCTCCCTTGACAACATAGCAACCCCCCTCTCAAGAACCACTCATCCCTCCCTTTTTCTCCTCAATCTGTTTAGGTGTTAGGTGGCGTGGGATGGACAGTAGGTTGATGGGAATAATGGTGGGGGTGTCAATATTAGGCGGCTGGCATGGTGGTGGTGTCGATGGTGCTCGGTGGAGGTGGGCCAGAGAGGAATGAAGGTGTGAGCAGGTGTCTCAGCTATGGTGCATGGGGGTGGGGGGTGGTTGATATGTGTCATTGGCTTGGGTCTCGATGAGGCTATTTAAGAGGGATTGGTTTTCAACTAGAGTGTCTAGGTAGTGGGCAGCATGGGAGAAGGAGATGAGGTGATGTGTCGGATGGGAGGTTGTAAGGGTAGTGAGCATGTGCATATGGGGTATTGCATGGTGGCAACACCATTTCTTTTCTCTCTTTCTCTCTCTCCCTCTTTCCCTCTTCTTGGGTTCTCTCTTTTTCTCTCTCTTGCCATCTTCTCAGGTTCTGCTTCTCTTTTTCTCCTCCCTCTTCTGCTAGGGTCCCCCATTCCTTATATATAATTATATATGTATATAATAATATAATATATATATATATATATATATATATATATATATATATATATATATATATATATATATATATATATATATATATATATATATATATATATATATATATATATATATATATATATATATATATATATATATATAATTTTCATCTAACCCCCAAAAACTATGTCAAATTCCACCTACTACCCAATAGTTTCCAGAAAATCTAACCGGCCCCATTTAACTGACAGACTTGACTGAATATGTAAGTGGACAGTCTTGCCCTTTTAATTTGAAACTTTAAAACATTAAATGAGATAAAATTACTAATTTACCCCTTTCTATTCTTTTTTCTTTCTCCAAATTTCTTTTCTTTCTCTATTGCAATTCTATTCGGTTCAGAGCCCTAATATCATATCTCCATCGTCTCTTCTCTATTGCTATTCGGTGAGTCTCCAGTTTCGAAGCTTCGGTATCCCGTCGGCAACATTCAAAGTCCGGCTTCGGTATCCCGTCGGCAACATCCAAAGTCCGGTTAGTATTTCCATTGTTGTGCTTTGTTTCTGAAACTGCTTCATGCCATTCCTATCACAGGTTTTTTTCTTTTTGAAACTGTTACCCGCCATTCCACCTCCATATTTGCTTATTTCAAGCAATGTTCTTGCTTTTATCATGTTAAATCCCTTTATGAGGGAAATCCATGAATGTTTCAGGTTTCTCATCCGTCAAACCATTAGAATATGGGTATTTTGCCATTTCCTTCTCCATATCTGGAAATGGAAATTTACTAGCCCTTTCTCTCTCTGGGTATTTTGCTGTGTCCTTCTCCATCCTTCTCTGTTGTCTGTAACCTGCATCATTTTGTTTAGAAATATATTTTCCATTTAATTCCCCTTTGAGTAAAATGTTATGTGATGTTGATGTGGTCTATCAATCCTACTGTGAATAGTCTATTTTCATGATGGAATTCTGGTGAGGTTGATACTGACCATCCATCTTATGAGTGTTTCAGGGAAGAACCATTCGGCAAGGCTCCTGATCCTATCTTCACTCTGCTTGCTTGATTGAATTATATTGACAATATGGATGCGAAATGTGAGTCTTGTGGTGTCACATGTGTGACATGTACAACTATTAATGGGAAAAATTAGGGGAGGAAGTATTATCGATGCCCAAGATGTCAAAGCTTTGTTATGTGGTTGAACCAATTGAATCAATGCCCATGTGGAGCAGGGCAATGCAAAGTTAGAATGGAAAAAACAACAACAAACAATGGACGACAATTTCGATGTTGCCCACATTCTACAGGAGTCAGTGTTAATCTACTGTGTTTTTAAATGTTTTTCAATGAAAGTCATCATGTATAATTAATTGTCATTTTCAATGATAGTTTTCTTGTATAATTGTCTTGGTGCAGGTGGATAATCGTGGATGCGGGATGTTCGAATGGTTATACACAATGGTATGTTCTCAGGGTGGTAGCACCACACATGCAATTGCTGAGTCAGGGGAATGCTCCCAGCAGACAGGAGAAAGCTCACAGATGACAGCATCAAATATAGCAAGTGGTAGAAGTACGTCCCCGGCTTACTTGAAAGGTTACCTACGAGAAGCCATTAGAGTGAATGCACAAAGTTCTAAGTTGTATGAAGAGCTCCTCGAAGCTGTCGAAAAGCTAGAATTGAAGAATCCTAAAGAAAGAACTGATTAGTTGATTGTAACTTGTAGGTTTTGTGCAACTCTTATGGTAGTTAGAATTTAGGTTACCTCTCTTTTTATGATGTACTAGCTTGTCACACCCCAATTCCGCACACTTCAGAAATGTGTGATGAACCCCTAATAAACCAACGGTTCAACAAGGATCTCGAGTAGGCTATCCCCGCGTTATCTGAACCCCCATACATCCGTAATCACAATAAGAGTAAATACACAATAGCGGAAGTCTTATAATAAAATGAACTGAGAATCTACGATGATATTAATAATTTAATAGAAAATTATTCTGTTTCCACTGAGACATAAATAAATATCAAATACATGTCTTTATTAAATCCGAAATAGGAAACCTCTAAAATGTTTAATCAAATACACATGAGTGGCACTCGCAAGAGGAGTCATGTGTATCCACTTCAGCTTTAGCTCCCATCGCTGCTACATTCCCATACGCTGGAGCACTCATATAGTCTTCAACTGTGAAACCTGCATCATCAACTAAAATATTCGACGTCGAGGGGTGAGCACACATCACGGCTCAGTGAGTAGACAAGACAATGCAACAGTACATATGCATGCAATCAATTCATATCTTTGGTCTGGTTTAAAGTTTGCAGTATGCAATAAAAAGGTTTAGGTAGTCAAAGGTCGCGTTTATTGACCCCGCCTCTATACACAAGTGTGTGACACTGCCCGAAGGTAACGTTTATCGTCGACTCACAAGCACCCAATCATGAACATTATATAACAAAAGTTAACGTTTATTGCTATATAGTGCCATACCAACACGTAAGCCCCTGTTAGCGAGGGCTGCAAACTGGGCTCGCAACTAACCAATCCTAATGCCAAAAGTGTATCCAAGGCCTCACCTCAGCATCCCTCAGAATGTCCATAGAGATAGAGCTAAGGTCCCCCGGTAGAGTTAGAGACTACAAGGACCGAGACCACCTCCCCTGATACTCTACGACATAATAGTTCTGCTAAAGTAATGGCGATACGATGATGCTAATGCACAAGACTTGAGTTAGAGTTAGAGATAAAGTGCTGAGGCCCGCCAAAGGTTAACGTTTATTGACGTCCTCATCACACCTCCCCTGATACTCACTCGCATCAAGTACACCAACTACACACATACAATCACATGCCTATTCCTATCATCAAAATCATCATCATGTTATAAACAATTAAGTAAATATGCATGAACAAATAATAGAAATATTGGATGGCATGTTGTATGCAAATTACAAACATATTCGCATAGAATCAAGCATAGTATTGGACTCAAAAAAAGAAAAGAAAATAGTTTGTTATTAACCAATTAGTTTAGAGTTCTGTTTCCTCACCATAGCTTGCTAATAGATACTTTTCCAAGCTTTAGAATCACCTTTATAATGTTATTATATTGTTAGAAGACCTAACAAAGCCGATAAAATTTAATTAAAATTTATTCAGAATTTAAAAACCATTATGTTAACTGAGGGTCGGAGGTAGGGTCGGAGTCCTGATCGACCCTGGGTGCGACCCTCCCTAAATCTGAACTTCTCGAACTCTGAGGGTCGATGGTCAGGATCACCTAGGGTTGGATGGTCATCGACCCTCGGTGTGACCCTCGGTGCACTTTGGTTCAATTCCCTCTTTTTAGTCCATTCTTCATGTTTGGGGTCCTATGGCTTGTTTTTACATTCCATTCAACATTCATTCCATGGTCTAGAACCATGAATCATCCACCTAAATAGCTTTCATGCATTCCCCTACGGTTTTCCATAAAAACCTAACCATGGGTTGATAGTTTGGGTTTCTCCGAGATCACACTCTCATCAATATCTATCCTAAGGTCTGTAGAAACTCATGGAATTAGTATCCATACCTGAGAAGAATACTCTTTTCTCTACAACTGTTCTCTTTTGGCTAAATTCTCTTCCTTGCTTCTCTTCTTCTTCTTTTCCTTCTCTTCTCTTTCTCTCAATTCAATTAGGGTTGTGAAAGGAGTGAAAGAGGCTTAGGGACGTCCTTTAAATAGAGTAGGAACATCCTAAAATAAGTTCCATTGAGATTAGGAAAGAATCCCAATCGAAAATTAGAAAATTTTCTAATTTCTATTTCTTACGGTAACCGAGGGTCGATGATCCCTTCGACCCTAGGGTTCAAGATGTCCGAACCTCCCTTCAAAATTGAGGGTCTGACTTTCTGCTTTGGGAGGTCCGACCCTGCTTAGCTGGGTATGCGACCCTCCCTTCAATTTAAGTGTTTTTGGGTCGATTTGATACTTGGGATCTCGATCTCCTTCACGCCCTTGGTCCATTTGACTCGACCATGATGGGTAAACCTGGTTCAAGGTGGTAAGACCGGGTTAGATTGACACGGGTCTTACATAGCTTCTGTCAATGTACACTACGGAGATATCCTCTTTTCAAACTCTATATTTGATTAGGACATCATCATTCTTGTTTCTCTTCTTTATCCTCATTTACCACAGCCCAAAATAATGCATGGAGTCCTATGCAAGAGTTTTGATACTCTGATCCTCTTGAATGCTTCCCTATACCAGGAAGAGTGTTTTTCCCCCCTAGTATAACCATTTTGCAAACAGGTTAACAGTATCAAGATTCATCTAGGCTTAAAGCCATTATTAACTTGACAAGAGGATTAATTGTCAAGGTTTGTAAGCCATTACTCGGGCAGTCTCTTATATGTATGAGGAGTAGAAGAATTCATCTTAAGATTCTTATGTTAGTTAAGGATGCCAAGCAAGACCCATGATACAGAAAATCCCCTCTCCCATTTGATAGGGTACAAATTCAGATAAAGTCTGTGGGGAAATTTTTAGAAAGAAATGTATATACCATAAATTTTGTTAGCGTTGCTATTCTGTCTCAATAGATTGATGAGCATCAAAGAATCTCCTTCAAGAATCAGTTGACTCTAACCCTTTTTATCTCTGCAATTCGAAGGGCTGTTCAGAGAAATCAGATATGAAGTTGCCATTGTGATATCTAAATACTCTACCCCCACTAGAATGACATAGAGATCCAAGACAAGAGCTATAGACATTAACTTAAATGGAATTCTCCTGAGGAGACCAATACACATTGATTATTCAAAAGCATAATGATCAGATGCAAAAATGTTTGCTACTCCTTGCTATATCCATAGGTCACCAAATTTCAGCTCTTCATGTTTTAGTAGAGCTATCAATCAGGTATGCAATGGAAGAAGGGGAATTGAGAGGCAATGGAAAAGGGGCCCTCATAGGAGGAGAACCTGGAATCCAAGTATCTATTCATGGATTGATACTTCTGCCATAACCCACTCCAATTAATGTACCTTTTAGGAGGTGGAAAATTCTGACCTTCAAACTCTCCCAATTGAGCCAAGAGAATTTCCTACTTACTGAATCAAGTTCATTCAATGTAAATGAAGGCAACTGAAAGCATGACACAAAAATTGCTTTTAAATCTACTTAAGGTATGCTTTCCTATTGCAACTGAAAGCAAGTCTCGTACATGGTCAGCAGTTCCATAGCCAGCTCATAAAGTCTGGCCGATACTCGTACATTCATCCACATCAGTTCCATTTCCAATTGAGTAAACAGTACATGCCTTTGTGTTGTGAACAAAAAACAGAAAAAAAGTCCATATTCTAAAGCAAAATATTCCTATATGAATTATGTCCGATAAGTCCATATTCCCAAGCAGCTTCTTTTGAGCATGATCTCATCAAGGCAAAGCTCCATATCCTGTGAAAGAGATGACAAATATACATTATCAACAGAGGATTAACAAGACACAAAGTCACAAACCCAACAATAATGAATATTTTGAAAAAAATGAAGAGAGCTCAAAGGCCCAATTCCACATCTCCTCTGAACTGTTCAAATCATTAACAAAATAAAACTGTGCATCCTTACTCACTATAGATATCTCATACATTGCAGCTTTAAAACCCTCAGCACCATAGGACTTACATGCGGTCCAAAACAACCTCCTTAGTAGGGTTCCTGGGTACTTAAATTTGAAATTGCTATACAAGTGTCTACAACATAGTCTTTGATGGGCAGTTGGAAATATATCTGTGAGAGCTTCTGACAATCCCTACAACAATTTAACAAGAAAATGGATAAATCCCTACAAAAAATTAACATATTATGAGTGCAATAATCTGAAACATCAAACTAAATGTATCTGATTCAATTTCAAATTAGATATACCTTTTGTTTGTCTGAAATAAATGTCAGACTCTTCCCATTTAGATCAGAAGAGAATGCATCAGATAACCCAGACAGAAACCATGTCCAACTATCTTTACTTTCACTTTCAACCACACTGATAGCGATAGGAAACAAGCCATTATTGGCGTCCATTGCTGTGGCAGCTAAAAGAATCCCACCATATGCCCCTTTTAAGTGGCACCCATCAATGCCAATAAATGGTCTACAGCCTTTTACAAATCCCCTCTTACATGCACCTAAGCAGACAAAAACTCTCTGAAAGATGGGCTTATTTGTTGCAACAGCCCATTCTTCAAATTTAAGTTTGAAAGAACTACCGGGGTTCCTTTTTAGTAATGACTCACCATACTTTTGCAATGACGCATATGATTGCTTAAAATTTGAAAGAGACTCATCCTTGGCCATCAACCGTGCGGTATAGTTGGCCTCTACTAGGTTTGATACCATATCTTGCCTTAATAGTAGCCTCCATGCTCTTCACTTTCATGTCAGGATCAATCTTTAACCTGCAACCTAATTTCTGTGCAATCCAGGCCAAAGAAGCAGTTTTATTCTTCTCCACCCTACCACAAGAATGGGGGAAAATATACTTTTTCACTTTGAATGTACGCCCATCCCGTTTAGCAGCAGCATGTATCATCCAAGGGCACCCCTCAGTAGAACAAACAACTGTCACTCTATTTTTCTCATTTTTCATCCTTATCACATTTGACCCTTCTTGGACTATAAAGTCTGTAAGAGCTCTCCTATATGAATATACATCTTCAAATTCATCTCCAACTTGAATGTTGACCCTCTCCACTTCATCAATATCATGATCTTTGTCTCTAACACCAATTTCTTCTTCAACCTCATCTTCCTCCATGTCTGATAGAAACATATCATCTTCCTCACCATCAACAAACTCTTCAGAATCAATTAAAGATTCTCTATTATCTTCAATATTAATATCCCAATTATCTTCATCACCATCATCACCATCATCTTCACTGCTTTGATGTATGACTGGTTCTTTGTCTTTATCTTTCCTCATGGGCTTACTAACAACAGTTTTCTTCCTCATAAGAGGTGCTCTATCAGCTGTAGTGGATGTAGGGGTAGTTGTGGTAGTGCTGACCATATTCTTCTCAACATTAATATCCCAATTATCTTCATCACCATCATCTTCACTGCTTTGATGTATGGCTGGTTCTTTGTCTTTATCTTTCCTCACGGGCTTACTAACAACAGTTTTTTTTCCTCAAAAGAGGTGCTCTATCAGCTGTAGTGGATGTAGGGGTAGTGGTGGTACTGCTGGCCATATTCTTCTCAGCCTGCCTACCAACAATAGTAGTAGTAGTGGCAGTGGTAGTGCAGGGCCCTTCCTGGACAGGGACTGTGACACTGTCAACAGTAGCAGCGGCAGTGGTAGTGTTGGGCCCTTCCTCGAAAGGCACTGTGACAGCCCTTAACCTGGATGGCCTACGATGTCGTGGTCGACCTATCATTGCTCCTGACAAGCCATTAATAGTGAAATTTTCTACCACATCCTCACCCACACTGACTTCACTTATGTGCATGGGGATACCCTTACCTTCCTTTTTAAAGAAATTTGTCAACTCCGTAACATCTATGTCACCCTTTACATCTCTGTAACTTCCATTTGGCATCTCAGCCCTGACAGAAAAGGTCACATTTCTACCATCTGGAATGTTAGATAGCACTGTACAATACACATCATAAACCACATCAATCCAACCATACAGATCTTCATCGACTAACTTCACTTCAGTGCGATCCTTTCACATGTAATATATGCTGACTTTATCACTCATTATGCTATTTATATGAAGAAAAAAAAGCAGTTAGAATCTATTAAAATGATTGATATAACTAAGAAAACTTTCTATTAAAATGATTGATGTTTTCTTTCAAAATTTTTCTAAAGTAGTGATGTTTCTTAATCCTACAAAAGTGATGTTTCCAAACAATAGTGCTGGGGAATGATTTGGTCCCCAGCATGATATAACTAAGCAAACTTTCTATTAAAATGATTGATGTTTTGTTTCAAAATTTTTCTAAAGTAGTGATGGTCCTACGAAAGTGATGTTTCCAAACAATAGTGCTGGGGAATGATTTGGTCCCTAGCACTACTATTTCTAGACCACTATCAAGATAATAAAGAATTTGTAAAGTATCGATGTTTTCAGACATTTTGTAAAGGAGTAGTTTATAAGCACTACTATAGTGATGTTTCCAAACAATAGTGATGTTTCCAAACATTTGAACCTTTTCATGAAAATTAAGATTAAAAATAGGGAAAGCATTAGGGAAGGGGACAAACACCACTATCGAGAGAACAAAATTGAAAGAAATTTGAAAGAATAAGGAATGGATAAGAAACGCATAAAAATGGTTAGAAAACAAATTCCCACAGATTAACAATGAACTAACCTTACTGTCGAGGAATCGACAAAAGTTCTGTCGACTGTCGACTGTCGGCTGAACCCACTCCTTCACTGTGATGGAATAACTAAAGATTCAATTCATAACTATCTAATGTTTGTAGGCAACTGACTGTGGTAATTTCATATTAGGGTTTCATACCTGAAGATTGGGAAAAATGTACAAATGGAGGCTCATGCAATCTCTGATAGGGAGGGGGCTTCTGATCATCGTCTGATGTCAAATTTTGCCCTAAAAAATCTAGGGCTTCCTTCATAGCTCGTACGAGAATAGATGCAGACTCTGCATATTTCTTCTCCTTTCTACAGAGAAGCAGAATCCATCGTCGGTGAAGATGCTTCAATGTAGTTGTCGCAGCTAACTGCTGGTAAAATAAAGCACACTGCTGTGTGTCGTCGCCGACTAAGAGAAAAACAACACACTGTTGGCACGAAAGAAGGTTCCACCGTTGATAGTCGTCGGGGAAGAAAGGTGAAACAGGGTTTTTTCATTTTTACTTTTACTGTTGAAGAAGAATTTGGTAAGTAATGTATTTTCACTTGGGGGGCATTATCGCCTTCTACTACGGGGAAAAAGGGCAATAGTGTCCTAATATTTGCAACTAACGGGACTATACTAACGGGTGGGGTCTATTTGACTAACGGTGAAAATACTTTGGGTGGTAGATGAGACATTTGGAAACCTTTCGGAGAGTAGATGAGACTTTTGAAAATGTCGGGGGTCAGATGGGATTTGACATAGTTTTTGGGGGTTAGATGTAATTTGTTCTATATATATATATACATGGGCTGACTTGACTCGGTCTAGACCGGTATGGGTTGGGTTAGGCAAGACTGGTTAAGGTTGACTGGGCTAGACTGACTTGGGTTGAATTGAGTCAGGCTGAGACTAGCTTCTCTCTCTCTTTTTGTCATTTTATAAGCCCTTTCGGCTTGTAGCTCTGCATGAAATTCTTTGGCGACCTTGGTCCCAGATTTTTCATGTCCACTTTGAAGAGGACTGAAAATGGAGAATAATGGCTATTGAATCACCTGATTTGGATGTCAGATGAGCAAGTTAGGAAGAACTGTAGTTTAAATAGGCATATTAGCTTGTAACTCTACATGGGATCTTTCAGCGGCCTCAATCCCAGATTTTCCACGTCTACTTTGAAGAGGATTGAAAATGGGGAATAATGGCTCCTGAATCACCTAATTTGGACGTCAAATGATCAATATATGACTAAATGAAATCCGCTCAATCTAATTTATGATAATTCACCCAATAAATCCTCAATTTATGATAATTTATAGAAAAACCCTTGGAATATTTATGCACATTTCAATCTGATTAAAATAGTGATATCTTCTTTGTCTGACATCAGAATTGAGCAATTGTGGTCTCATTTCGAAGATAATTCTATGACCTACGTACACATGTAGGTTACAGCCCAGGACATTGCTGTGGGGCTGTCAAAATCAGCCTCGAAGTCACCCCAAAATATTTAAACCTTAAATTGGGACCCATAACTTTTTTGAATGTGTTCACCTAGACTCCTATACACTTGGGAACACTTCGGCTTGGCTCAAAATATCATAGAGAGTACACAGGGACTGATCGATTGTTGGTTTAAGAGAGTTTCACTCACCCTTTGTACTTTTCCAAATTTTCATTCACCTCCCCTATCTTGTTGTCTATACACTAGTAAGGCCCTATTTGGCTAGAGATGGAAAAAATGGGGTGCTTATAGATGCCCTTCTTTGGCCGATATTGTGAATGATTGAGGCCGAAGATAAAAAAAGGCCAATTTTTGCATTGTTCTGCACATAATCTGGATTCGGCCATTGTTGCCTTCTTGAACTAATGCTGTAACCTTTTTTGTTTTTTTTTTTAACATGCTTGCTTGTTGTTTCTTTCTTTCCTTCTTTTCTTCTTTGGACCGAATCTGGGACATATTCCAGATTGCTTACATATCCCTTGAGACCTTTGTCTCTTAGGAATCAGATTTTGCGTAGTTTGGGCATTTGGGTGGGGGGGGGGGGTGTCGGATTTGGGGTGTGTCCCAAACTCCTTCCACTTGTCAATAAGTTCTAGGGGGTGTCTTAAATTCCTACCATTGCTGTCAATAGGTTTTAGGGGTGTGTTGTAAACTACTACCATTGTTGTCAATAGGGTCCAGGGGTGTATCCTAGATTCATACCACTACTGTCAATAGGGTTCAGGGGTGTGGCCTAAACTCTTACCATTGTTGTCAATAGGGTCTAGGGGTGTATCCTACATTCATACCATTGTTGTCAAATAGGGTCTAGGGGTGTGACTTAAACTCCTACCATTGTTATCTATAGGGCCTAAGGGTGAGACCTAAACTCTTACCATTATGTGTTAATAGGATCTAGGGATGAGACCTAAACTCCTACCATTATGTGATGTGAACATGTAATGTATGTAACAAAGACTGTTATGTGTGCAAGTGTGAAATTGTGATGTATGTAACAAGATGAATATATATGTGCAACTATAAAATTGTAATGTGTGTAACAATGAATATGTGAGGTATGCAATAGTGAAATTACGATGTGAATGATGAGTAAACATGTGATATATGTGTAACAAGTGAGACTATGATGGGTGTAACAAGTGAACATGTGGTGTGTGAGTATGAAACTAGGATGTGTATAACAAGATGAATATGTGGTATGTGTAACAAAGTGAACATGTGTGTGCAATTGTGAAACTATTATGTGAATGACAAGTGAACATGTGATATATGTGTAACAAGTGACACTGTGATGGGTGTAATATGTAAGACTCGTATTGAACTAACCCATTCTTACCACCTTGAACCAGGTCTACCCATCATGGTCGAGCCAAATGGATCAAGTGCGTGAAGGAGATCATGATCCCAGGTATTCAACTGACTCAAAAACACTAGAAATAGGGGGAGGGTCGCATACCCAGCAAGGGAGGGTCGGACCCCCCCAGTATAAAAGTCAGACCCCCAGTTTTTTACTGGGGGTCGAACATTTAAAGAACCAGGGGTCGACGGGATCTCCGATCCCCCCATTGACCCCCTGTAATCGGTAAAAACAGCACAAACCGAAAATTAGGAAACTTTCCTAATTTCAATGGGATTCCTTCTTAATCTCAATGGGACTTATTTTGGGAGTTTCTACTCTATAAATAGGACGTCCCTAAGCCTCTTTCACTCCTTTTAGAACCCTAGTTGGATTGAGATAAAGAGAAGGGAAGGAGAAGAGAAGGAAAGTGGAGAAGAAGATCAAAGAGAAGGCTTCAGAGGAACAAGCCTAATTCTCAGGTATGGATACTATCTCCATGAAATTCTACAGACCTTAGAATAGATAGATGTTACGGTTGGAAATCGCCCGTCGGTACGCGCTCTAAATGACCTGCAATTACAGAGAAGAAACAAAGGAGTTGGGCGCCTAAGCCCCGGGTACACTCCGATGCCTAAGTTAGATTCCCAAAGTAAACAGTCAAGAGATAGCAGAATGCTATCTCCAGTTTAGAGAAAGTGGGATGATGAGTGAGTTTGAGCGTGAGTGAGGGATGAATAATAATAGCTTGTAACTTGTGCGTGTGTGAGGGCTTACCTTGAGGGGTTGCCCTCTTCTTATAGATCGGGAAGAGGCATGGAGGCACCAGGACTCAGGGAGATAGATCGCCAATATGATTGCCACACGTCGCTCTGTGGGACGCTCATGTGGTATACTCCGAGTAGGAGTCGGAGACCATAGCCAAGGAAGCTAGGTCGGTCTGCTCTGGGACTGACACGTGTCAACGTGTAAGTAATTGGCCGACCGGAATAGTCGACGTCGTATCAGACTGAGAGAAGGACCCCCCGGAGCTAGCATAATCACAATGGGACTCTGGCTTCCGACTGAGAACCATAGCCGAGTAGGACTATAACTTCGAGAGCTACCCGAGAGGCCGAGCGCACGAGAGGCCGTACGTAAGACAGGCCGGATACATGATGCCGAGTGCGAGACCATCCGAGCGCTCAGGCTCCGGAGGCGCAATTTGACACGTGTAAGATTTTAAATGGAGGGGATTTCTCCCTCCTAACAGATGCCCCTTGCGCTGTCGGTTGCAACGAATTTGACAGTGCAATAAGTTTAAACCGTTGAGAAAACCCACGTCGTATGAGGCCGATTGCCAGATTGATGGATACATTGAATGACTTCGGGTGCTCCGAGGACAAGCGGCAAGGCCGAGGAGGATCTACAGGCTGAGGTGCAGGCGAAGCTGGCGCTAGAGGAGAGGCTTCGGAAGGCCGAGGAGGCTTTGAACAAAGCCGAGGAGGCTCATCGGGAGTTTGGCTCGGGCCGTCGATGAGTACAAATCTTCGGCCCAGTACGACGAGGACGTTGAGGAGGCCGCCTGTGGATACTTCGAGAGGAAGGTCATGTTTCTAAGGGAGCAGCTGATGGATAAGGGGGGCCTCAAGGTAAACTGGTCAACGATTCCGATTGTCGCCCAAATTGAAGGGTTGGGGTCCTCGGCACCCATAGGAACTCCGCTCATCGCGGAGGAGGGCCTCGCGACGCCGGCAGCAGCTATGGAGGCTGATCCGATGCCAGAGGATGACCTCCCCCCTTATGACGTGCCGCAGACGCCTCTCGTGGAGCTCCCCGATCTTGCGCCGCCATCCGAGGATCAGGAAAAGCCACCCGCTGAGGAGAAATGGTCTTGAAGTGGCCTTGTATATATATATATATATATAAATATATATATATATATATATATATATATATATATATATATATATATATATATATATATATAATATTTTTTTAACTGTATATTTGTACCCCTGCCTTTCAAGGGCCTTGATCAATAAACTTCCCTTCTTTCCATCAATAAAGTAGTTGGGGCTATTAGCTTGCAGTAGAGTCCGAGAATGAACAATGTCGAATCCGGCCGCGGGCATTCCTTAGAAAAATGGCTAAGGCATTGTCTGGCTGCCTCTTACCCCGGAAGTGTTTTCTGTTTGGCACTTTGGCTAGCCGAGAGCACTTAGATATATCTGAGCAGCTCAATGTTTGAGATACGAGTATGGTTTGCCCCAGCCGGGCTATTGATGCCCGATCGCATAGTTAGGTAGATGCTATTTGCTGTCGGAGTCTGCGTGTAGACCGTGGTAGGCAGATCCGAGTATGGTCTGCATGCTACCATGGCCTGCCTGTGGACCGTGGTAGGCAGATACGCGTATGGTCTGCATGCTATCATGGCCTTCCTGTGGACCGTGGTAGGCAGATACGCGTGTGGCCTTCATGCGCGGTAGGAAGATACGGGTGTGACCATGCTACGATGGCCTGCTTGTGGACCATGGTAGGAAGGTACGAGTATGGTCTTCAAGCTACCGAGGTCTGCTTGTGGACCGTGGTAGGAAGATACGGGTGTGATCTTCATGCGACGATGGTCCGCTTGTGGACCATGGTAGGAAGGTACGAGTATGGTCTTCAAGCTACCGAGGTCTGCTTGTGGACCGTGGTAGGAAGATACGGGTGTGACCTTCATGCTACGATGGTCTGCTTGTGGACCATGGTAGGAAGGTATGAGTATGGTCTTCATGCTACCATGGTCTGCTTGTGGACCGCGGTAGGAAGATACGGGTATGACTTTCATGCTATGATGGTCTGCTTGTGGACCATGGTAGGAAGGTACGAGTATGGTCTTCATGCTATCGAGGTCTGCTTGTGGACCGTGGTAGGAAGATACGGGTGTGACCTTCATGCTACGATGGTCCGCTTGTAGACCATGGTAGGAAGGTACGAGTATGGTCTTCATGCTACCGTGGTCTGCTTGTGGACCGCGGTAGGAAGATACGGGTGTGAGTTTCATGCTACGATGGTCTGCTTGTGGACCATGGTAGGAAGGTACGAGTATGGTCTTCATGCTACCGAGGTCTGCTTGTGGACCGTGGTAGGAAGATACGGGTGTGACCTTCATGCTACGATGGTCTGCTTGTGGACCATGATAGGAAGGTATGAGTATGGTCTTCATGCTACCGTGGTCTACTTGTGGACCGCGGTAGGAAGATACGGGTGTGACTTTCATGCTACGATGGTCTGCTTGTGGACCATGGTAGGAAGGTACGAGTATGTTTTTCATGCTACCGAGGTCTGCTTGTGGACCGTGGTAGGAAGATACAGGTGTGACCTTCATGCTACGATGGTCTGCTTATGGACCATGATAGGAAGGTACGAGTATGGTCTTCATGCTACCGTGGTCTGCTTGTGGACCGCGGTAGGAAGATACGGGTGTGACTTTCATGCTACGATGGTCTGCTTGTGGACCATGGTAGGAAGGTACGAGTATGGTCTTTATGCCTCCGTGGTCTGCTTGTGGACCGCAGTAGGAAGATACGCCGAGGGCGATGTTCGTCCTACTCTTGGGTGAGATCGGCTGGGCCGGAAGGACCGGCAATGAAAGACTTATTGTGTTGACTGAACTGTATGTGCTGTTCTGTATTAAAAGAAACTAAGCGGACGCCCTCAGGGGGTCCGGTATACAACTGAGACTTGCAGGAAAATATAATTGAAAATTTCTATAATGAACTGAGAATAAAAAGTTGCTAATTATTGAACTGAGGCATGCCATGTCCTCGGAATTTCCTCCAACCGAGGGTGGTTAGCGAGCCCGGTCTGGAATGTCCGGGGTATGCTGTAGGATCATTCCCTTTGTTCCTCTGGCCGATTGTCCACGATCGGAGTTTGCAAGTGTTCCCCGCGGGCTTTCCTGTACGCGGAGAGGCATTTTCGGTCGCTGGTCCTATGATGGGGAGGACTACTTTGCCCTCTGCTTGGGGTCCTTTAGTAATGGCAGAGACTCCATTGTCACCAGGGATGCGCAAGCCCATTGCTGTGTGAGGTCGGTCCTTGGGATACGGACTGCCTACGATCCTCCATTCGGCCTTTCTTCTCTTTAAAGCCGGATGTGACTTCCTTCCCCTTCTTCGGCTTTCTCAGAGGACAGCTTCTGGTTCTGACCAGGACGGGATGGAGTCGGACTGGGTGTGCTGTCGGCCTTCAAGCCTTTCTTTTGCCGACACCCTTTCCTTCCCAGCTCTAGATGAGCTTTCGATAGACCCAAACTGGATGGCGCCGACCCACTATCTGGGGGCAGCCGGTCCACCATCAGGGTCTTTATCGTCCCTCCGAGCGGCGTTCTAGTTATCGTCAGTGTCCGATCGGCAGTCGTTGGGTTGAGGGTTCCTCAGAGGTGGAGGTGGTAATCCCCGGTCCCTCCGAGTGGGATCCAGTGCTCGGTCAATATTCCTAACAAAATTGCCGTAGTATCCTCGTCGGATAAGGTCCTCAATCTCTTCTTTGAGGTACTTGCACTCCACCGTTTTGTGGCCGTAGTCGCGATGGAAGCAACAGTATTGGGAGCGATCTTTATTCCTCCTGTCGCCGAGTGCTTTTGGTGGGAATCGGAGGTTCCGATTGTTCTTGACCACTTCGAGAATCTCCGTCATCGAAGTGTTGAGTGGAGTATAATACTCGAAGCTCTTGTATGGATGCCGGTAGGTTTGATCCTTACCGGACTTCTGCTTTTTTGGGTCGACAGAGCTCGGCGCTTGGTCGCCCGTCTCAGGCCTTTTCTTATCTGCAGGCGCTTGGTCGGCCTTCAGATTGTTAACTGTATTATTTTTCTGGGCCCTCGTCGTCTCGTCTGCGGCGGCGTACTTCTCGCACCTAGCGAGCAGGTCGTCCAGATTTTTCGGTGGCTTTTTGGCAAGGGACCAACAAAGCTCCCGATCTGTTACGCCGGCCTGCAGGCTAGACATGTGCACTGCGGGCTCGACGTCCTTGATTTTGAGCACCTCGGTATTGAAGCGCTTGATGAAGTCCCATAGGGACTCATCCTTCTGCTGTTTGACCGTCGATAGATGGTACGACGTCTTCTTGCGCACTCGGCTTGCCTGAAAGTGCGTTAGAAATTTGTTCGATAATTGCTCGAACGAAGTGATACTCTTCGAAGGCAGGTTATTAAACCATGTACGAGCGGCGCCTCGGAGCGTTGAAGGAAACGCTCTACAGATAAGGCCGTCGCTCAGAGGGTAGAATAGCGTCGTAGAGACGAACGCATCCAGATGCTGCTTGGGGTCGGTACTCCCATTGTACGAGTCCAAGACCGGCATCTTGAAGTTGTTAGGAGGGGGCACCCTCATGATCTCCTCCGAGAGCGCCGTAATTGCAGTATAGGTTGTTCTCGGCGGGGCTACCCTGTTCTGCTCCACCTGGTGTTTCTTCATTGACTCTTTCCTGACGGAGGGCGTCGAGGAAGGGCCCCATGCCTCTCACCGGGAGCGGCGCAACTGGCACCTGATGTTGATGTAGCGGGGGATGCCGAGCGGCGGGCCCGGCCATGCTCCGTCCAGGAGCATGATCTCCTATTGGGAGATTATTTGGCAAGGCGCTTGCAGGATCCGCCCTCCCCCTTGGCGGATGGGCCACTTGCGGAGCTTCCGGTGGCGGATTCGGTGCCGGGTGGGGATTCTCTCCTCCTGCTACCGAACTACTTGCTCGGGTGCCTCTCAAGACTCTCGCTAGCTGTTCGATTTGCTGTCTCAATTCATCGAACTGCTGGCGAGTGACATACTGAGGAGGCGGTGGTGGCGGTGTCACTGTCGGCGTGTGGCTCGTAGCCGGCGCCGGTGCTGGTGGTTGTACTTGTGTTGGTTCCGGTACTGGTGCGGGTTCCGGTACTGGTGCGGGTGCAGGCGCACGGTTTGCCCTCGTCGTGCTTTCACTACTACCCACACGCACTGATGTTTCAGAATGGGCGTGCAACATCGGTGCTCAGGTTCTTCTATGAGCCATCGAAATCAGAATACGCACACGCTAAACTCAGTCAAAAGAGGTCCCACGGTGGGCGCCAAACTATTACGGTTGAAAATCACCCGTCGGTACGCGCTCTGAATGACATGCAATCACAGAGAAAAGACAAAGGAGTTGGGCACCTAAGCCCCGGGTACACTCTGATGCCTAAGTTAGATTCCCAAAGTAAACAGTCAAGAGATAGCAGAATGCTATCTCCAGTTTAGAGAAAGTGGGACGATGAGTGAGTTTGAGCGTGAGTGAGGGATGAATAATAATAGCTTGTAACTTGTACGTGCATGAGGGCTACCTTGAGGGGTTGCCCTCTACTTATAGATCGGGAAGAGGCATGGAGGCACCAGGACTCAGGGAGATAAATTGCCAATAGGATTGCCACACGTCGCTCTGTGGGACGCTCATGTGGTAGACTCCGAGTAGGAGTCGGAGACGTTAGCCAAGGAAGCTAGGTCGGTCAGCTCTAGGACTGACACGTGTCAACGTGTAAGTAATTGGCCGACCGGAATAGTCGGCGTCGTATCAGACTGAGAGAAGGACTCCCCGGAGGTAGCATAATCACAATGGGACTCTGGCTTCCAATTGAGAACCGTAGCCGAGTAGGACTATAACTCCGAGAGCTACCCGAGAGGCCGAGCGCACGAGAGGCCGTACGTAAGATAGGCCGGATTCATGATGCCGAGTGCGAGACCATCCGAGCGCTCAGGCTCTGGAGGCGCAATTTGACACGTATAAGATTTAAAATTGAGGGGATTTCTCCCTCCTAACAATAGAGAAGAGGGAATGATCTAGGAGAAACCCAAATCATCCACCCATGGTTAGGTTTTCATGGAAAACTATGGGGGGAGATCATGAAAGCCATATAGGTGAATGAACTACGGTTCTAGGCTATAGAACATGTGTGGAATGGATTGTAGAAGCAAGCCATAGGACCCCAAACACGGAGAATGAACTATAGGATGAAAAATTGATAAAACCTACAGGGGGTCACACGGGGGGTCGAGGGCCCATCGACCCTACCAGACCTGATCATCGACCCCCAGTGTTCGGGAAGTCCAGAATAGAGGTGGTTGCACCCAGGGTCGATGGAACCTCCGACCCTAGAATCGACCCCCAGTTAACAGCATGCTTTTAAAGTCCGAATTAATTTAAATTAAATTCTATCGACTTGGTTAAGTCTTCTAGTGATATAATATCGATATATAGTTGATTCTTAAAGCTTGAAAGGGGACCTACGATCAAGTAAAGGTGAGGGAACAAGACCTAAACTAATTGGTTAATAATAAACTGTTTTATTCTTGAGTCCAATGCCATGAATGATTTAATGCATGTATGATTGTTATGTGCATTCAACATGTCATCCAATATTTCTATTATTACTGTTCATGCATATTAATTTACTGTTTATGACATGATGATGATGATGATGATGATGATAGGAATAGGCATGTGGATGTATGTGTGTGGTTGGTGTGCTTGATGCGAGCGAGTATAGGGGGAGGTGTCATAGGCGGGGCCTCAGCACTCTAGCTCAATCTCTAACTCAAGTCTTGTCCACTAACATCGTCGTATCGCCATTACCTTAGCGAAACTATTACGTCGTAGGGTATGAGGGGAGGTGGTCTCGGACCGTGTAGTCTCTGACTCTGCCAGGGGGCCTTAGCCCTATCTCTATGGACGCATTGAGGGATGCTGGGGTGAGGCCTTGGATACACTGATTGTCATTAGGATTGGTTAGTTGCGAGCCGAGTTTGCAAGCCCTCTCCAGCAGGGGCTTACGTGTTGGTATGGGTAGAGTATCAGGGGAAGTTTCATAGGCTGGGCCTCAACACTTTAGCTCTATCTCTATTCCATGATGGGTGCATGTGGGACGACGAGTAACCGAGTTATTTGGGCGACTTCACACACTCATGTATAGAGGTGTGGCAGCCACTTATCCTTTTTATAGCACATTGCAAACTTATTTACCAGACCAAAGATATAAATTGAGTGCATGCATATGTTTGTTGCATTGTTTTGTTTGCTCACTGAGCCTTGATGTGTGCTCACCCTCTCGACATTGAATATTTTAGTTGATGATGCAGGTACCACAATTGTAGATTATATAAATGATTCGGTATATGCGCGTATCGCTGCGGTGGATGCTGAAGACTTAGGGGATACGCATGACCCCTCATGCGAGTGCAACTCATGCGTGTTCTATTAGGATTTTTATTTGGATTTATAAAAGATGTAATTGATATTTTATTTACTTATGTCTCAGTTGATATAACAATAATTTGATATTTTAATTATGATTATTACATTTAGAATGCTCAGTTCATTTACTATAAGACTTCCGCTATTGTGTATTATTCTGATTATGGTTGTGGATGTGCATGGTTTTATTTTTTAATGGATACCGCTTATTAGAGATCCTGATTGAACCGTTGGTTTATTAGCAGTTCATCACACCATTCTGAATGGAGCAGAATTGGGGTGTGACAACTTGGTATCAAAGCATCTCAGGCTTTATCTGTAAAACCATATACTTCCACAAAAAGGTTGTGAACTGAGATAGGATAAAAATATAAAAGACATAATAATAACACACCATAAGCATCTGTGTTGTTTGAGACTAAACTGAAAGAGAATAATGCATCTATTAAATGAGAAACAAAAATATATACGACCAAAAGGAAGAACAAACGTTTATATATACAATTAAAGCAGAGTACAGTCCACAGTCCGGACAGTTACTCTGAAGTACAAAAAGAAAAATAAAAGGAGTACATCAAGAAGCTGGAGGTGATGGGGGAGGTGGTGCCTCACGCTCTCTATCATAGTCCTCAGCGTAGACCCTGGTCAACCAAGCTATCTGAGTCTGGCTCGTCTGGAGACTAGCTGTGAGATCAGCCACCCACTGGTCAGTCATACGCTGAGCCTCTATAAGCTCTCCCATCCTCAGGTCAGACATACGCTGAGCCTCTTGTATCTCGTGTAATATCCTCATCATGTCATCAGATGGAGTATACGAAGGACCAGCTGCATGCGAAGGACCAGCTGAAGAATACGGACCAGCTCCAGTAGCATGAGTAGGTGATGGAGGAGGTATGACATCTACATCCATGTACAGCTGATCGTCATTATCCCCAAGAACCCCTGCTCCAGCGGCTGCTGCTGCAGCCTCAGCATCAGCTATCTCCACTCGTGTGCGAGGGCGCACCATTACGTTCCTCTCCTCATCACTGACCTGAGCATCCCGCATGCCCATCCTGCAAATAGCCTCCCAATCCAAAGGCGATGAGAAGGATTTATCCTGAATTTTCTCATCCACTAAGTCAACCCCCAGGAGGGTAAGCAAGGTAGTGATCATGCGTCCGTAAGGAAGGTTGCCAGTGTGACTAGGGAACGTGGCACTGATCATGGTACGCATGATGGTGTATGGAAGGCAGACGGGCTGCCTAGTGCATATACAGTATAATAGATACTGGGTCAACTGGGAGATCCTCTCATAATAACCACTCTACGATATCAGGTTATGTTGAATGATCTTGCAATATACCCGTGGATCTGAATGCAGATAACTCACTTTCATCTGCCAGCGATCAGGTCTGATGAGCTAGCTATCGATCTCAGCCCTCATATGTAGAGAAAAGAACTAGGGCTCTCCAGGAGCACAGAACACCATGGGGCTAGCATAAAAAATGCCCAATAAGTCGGCCAGCTGCCGATAATCTAATGAAACGTCAACCCCCTTGACGTAGCTCGTGATGCGAAGCACATCACCCCTCTCCACATCATTGCAATCTCCCACCACCTGGAGAATACAGCAGAATTGGCGTACCAAGTCAGGACGGTTACACGTGTCATAAGTGATGACAGGGAGCCATATTGAACAAGGCTAAGTCAGCTAAGTCCACTTTGCGGCCTCCCTCTACCTTCTTGCAAGCGTAGTGGGCATACTGTGCCTCTGCTTCGTTGGTACGGAAGCAAAGACGGTCGCGAACTCTGGTTACCTTGGTACGAGCCATAGTATCTTCAAATTAGAAAGAAAAACAAATAATGGCATAGTAGAGATGAAAAACCCAAAATTTTGACATAATAACAACGTAAATTGATCAAAAGACTCACTTTTCACCCATACACGTGGGAAGGAGGACTTACATAGATCCTAAACTATCTTGTGAGACTCAAACAGTCAGAAATTTCAACTAATTAAATTAAATTACAAGAAATTTTAAGAAATTTAAAATTTCGACAAAATTAGGGCAAAAAGTGAAAATTTTGAGTTTCTCGATAACCAACCAATTAAACTCAAATTTTTTTTGAGGGCTTTCGTTCCTCGAGTCACCAACAACAAAAGGCCCCAATAAAAATTAAATTTTTACGATTGGAAAAAGTTTAATTTGAAAAATATGAGATAAACGAGCAAAAACCTAGGTTAAGAACCCTAAAAACATAAAAAGGTAGAAGAAATACCTGTAGCGGAGGTGTACACGATGAAACAAGGAGTGCAAGCCACCAACGGATCGGAATGGGCACTGTAGCAACTCAGAGGGACGAGCCGAGTCGAAGCGGAGAAGAAAGAATGAGAAATGGACTTTGAATCGGACTTAAAAATCAGATTTTTTTTTCGGGGGTCGAAAAATTCGATTAAAACAATCGACCCCCCGCATCGACCCCGAATCGACCCCCGCATCGACCCTCGGCTCTCCGGAACCTGACAGAGAACCAGGGGTCGCACCCTGGGTCGGACATACTCCGACCCCCCATCGACCCCCGGCTCTCGGGAAGAATGGGTGACTTCCCAGGGTCGAATACTGAGGGTCGGACACCCATCGACCTGCAGTGAAAACATAGCATTTTTGACAGAATGATCTGAAAATTTTGAAATTTGCATCTGTTAGTGGATTCAAAATATGAGAATGAAGTAATTAATGATTGTCTCTCATGTTCAATGATTTCAGGAAATCCTACTAGCAGATTGATTAATGGCGGGATGCAGAGCAACCAGACAGAGCCGTAACTCTATCCCACCACCACCACCGATAGGGGAAGATAACCAGACACACCCGAAAATACAGGGGAACATGAACACGACACCGTCCGTCATAAATGGGCAGGCAAATCCTACCAATCTGCCAGCTCTACCTACAGACTTGGCCACAGTCGTAATGAACTTGGCCCAACAGCTGCAACAGATGCAACATGCACAAGCTACTATCCAAGATACCATAGGCATAACTCTTCCAGTTGCACAAACACCTCCATTGCCAGTTGGACAGGCAAGCACAGCACCCGGGGGAAGTAACACAGTACCCCACGCACCTCAGACTCCTATAATGCAGGCTCAATTACCAAATCCTGAAATAGCTCAAGGTAGATATCACTACCAACCACCTATGTATGGAGCGAATGTCCCGTAGCCTCTAGACCACTCCAGACTGGTGGAGCGTTTTCTAAAATTAAAGCCTAGAGAATTCAATGGCAAGCCAGCAGATCCTTTATGGCCGGCACACTGGGTTGACAAAATGGAAAGAAACTTTATGATGATGACATTAAATGAAGAAGAGAAAGTATTGTATGCCACCTTTATGCTGAAAGGAGATGCACACCATTGGTGGAGGTCTACCAGGACGTATTTACTTACAAAGCACGCCCAACGGACTTGGGAAATTTATAAAGAGGCGTTCTTTGAGAAGTACTTTCCAAGAAGTTTCAAAGATTCTATGGAAAGAGAGTTCCTGAGTTTATATCAGGGACAGATGACCGTGGATGCGTATCAACAGCATTATGAAGAGCTGTTCTTCTTTGCACCCACTAGTATGCAAGAGGAAGACACAAAGACCCAAAGGTTTGTCATGGGACTTAAGGGAAGCATCTGTGAGCACGTTCTAGGACATGAGAAGAAAATTTATAATGAAGCAGCACAAATTGCTCGAGTTATAGAATCGAGCCAGAAGGAGAGTTATTTCATGCAAAACAGAGGTATCAAAAGACCAGCTGGAAATTCTTATAATGGGGGAAATAACAAGACATTCAAACCCTTCCGTGCTCAAGGCTCTACTGCTACAACCAAGACTATCCCCGTAGTTCAAATGCAACAAAAGCCAATTACTGAAGGGATAAGATGTTTTAACTGCAGTCAAGTGGGACATATGGCAAGGGAGTGTCCTAAGCCCAAGAAGCAGCTACATCAAGGACGAGTTTACGCGGTTACATCCGAGGATGCTGCCGCATCACCTGATGTGGTTACAGGTATCATACCTATTAATGGCATTCCCTCCAGAGTACTCTTTGATTCATGAGCTACTCATTCCTTTATATCTGTGTCATTTGGAAAGAAGTTAAATCTACCCCTTAAATCCTTAGACTGCAAACTACTTGTACGATCACCTATGGGATTAGAAGTGGAGTTAGAAAAAGGTTATGGACCATGTCCAGTGCTTACTGATGGAACGACTTTGGATGCAACCTTGATCCAACTTGAAATGGTAGACTTTGACGTCATCTTGGGGATGGACTGGTTAGTTCGGCATTTTGCAAACCTATTGTGTGCCGAAAAGAAACTGACATTTAAAGACAAAGAAGGAGCAGAGTTCAATTTTTCGGGAACCAAACTTTCTCGTAAACGAAAGCTCATACTCTCGGCGCTAAAGGCTAAGAAATGCCTTGAGAAAGGAGCAGTCGGGTATTAAGTATCTGTGGTCGACATTACCAAGGAGGCACCACGAATGGAAGATATTGATGTCGTGCGTGACTATCCAGATGTATTTCCTGAAGAATTACCAGGATTACCACCCGACCGAGCTACAGAGTTTGTTATAGATCTTATACCTGGAGCTGCACCAGTATCGAAAGCACCTTATCGAATGGCTCCTACTGAACTGAAGGAATTGAAAGTACAACTACAGGAACTGCTGGACAAGGGTTACATTCACCCTAATATATCACCATGGGGAGCGCTAGTTTTATTTGTGAAGAAAAAGGACGGTAACGTTCGCTTGTGTATAGACTATTGAGAATTGAATAAACTGACAATCAAGAATCGATATCCATTGCCTCGGATCGATGACCTGTTCGATCAGTTGCAAGGTGCCAAAGTGTTCTCAAAGATTGATCTCCGGTCAGGTTACCATTAGTTGAAGATTAAGGATGGAGATATCCCCAAGACAGCATTCAGGACTAGATATGGACATTATGAATTTTTGGTCATGTCATTTGGATTGACAAACACACCAGCAACCTTAATGGAACTTATGAACCGGGTTTTCCACGACATGTTGGATACGTCGGTTATAGTATTCATTGATGACATACTAGTCTACTGCAAAGATGAGGAAACTCATGTTAAGAATCTAAATGCTGCTCTGCAGCGACCACGGAAGGAAAAGCTCTACGCCAAATTTACAAAGTGTGAGTTTTGGCTAAAGGAAGTCGCATTTCTAAGCCATGTAGTAACCGCGGAAGGAATTAAAGTGGATCCTAGCACGATCGAGGCTATTGTAAAGTGGGAAGCACCGAAGAGCATTGCGGAAATTAGAAGTTTTCTGGGTCTAGCTGGGTATTATCGACGATTTGTGGAAGACTATTCCCGAATTGCCGTACCTCTTACCAGTTTGACTAAGAAGGGCGAGAAGTTTGTCTGGACGGATAAATACGAGAAGAGTTTCCAAACCTTGAAGGCTAGATTGATATCAGCTCCAATCTTGACCATCTCAATTCCAGGACAACCATTTATCTTGTACACCGATGCGTCAGGACTGGGATTAGGATGTGTACTCATGCAAGGAGAATAAGTAATTGCTTATGCCTCAAGAGAACTGAAGACACATGAAAAGAACTACCCCACTCATGATTTGGAACTAGCGGCAGTAGTACATGCTGTCAAAATATGGAGACATTATCTGTACGGGGAGAAGTTTCAGATTAAATCAGACCATAAAAGTCTTACTTATCTATTTAATCAAAAGGAGTTGAATATGAGACAAGAAGATGGCTGGAACTATTGAAAGACTATGATTGTGATATCCAGTATCATCCGGGAAAAGCTAATGTAGTAGCCGACGCGTTGAGTAGAAAGGCAATGATAAAATCTCAGGGAGAGGTTAGCACAACTGCCGCAATGTGTACTACCAGAAAGGTATTCAAGTACGGTAATGAGCAGTTTGTGATAGATGCACTAGATGGATCGGCCAACCAAGGGTTTATTCATCGGTTTTCAAATATGTTCGCCGCATTGAAAATTATACCAGATATAGTTGATGAAGTGAAGATAGCTATCAAATCAGACCCTTACCTAAGAACGGTACAAGAAGAC
This sequence comes from Protea cynaroides, assembly GCA_028583415.1. Taxonomy (NCBI): domain Eukaryota; kingdom Viridiplantae; phylum Streptophyta; class Magnoliopsida; order Proteales; family Proteaceae; genus Protea; species Protea cynaroides. The sequence goes on along the minus strand of CM053270.1, from coordinate 33,524,089 downwards.
ATCGAAAAAGATAGAACTAACCCTGAGTTCACCTTTGACGAAGAAAAGGTACTGAAGTACAAAGGAAGAATATGTGTACCCGAAACAGAAAGCTTAGACATTAGACACCGATTGATGAAAGAATCCCATACCACCATCTATTCGATACATCCTGGAAGTATAAAAATGTATCATGATCTAAAGAAACTATATTGGTGGAGAGGAATGAAAGCAGATATAGCTAAGTTCGTGTCTCAATGCCTAAATTATCAGAAAGTAAAGGCTGAACGACAAAGACCGGCAGGACTGTTATAGCCATTACCGGAAGCAGCATGGAAATGGGACTGCATCACTATGGACTTTGTCATGGGATAACCATTGACTCCTAGAGTAGTTGACACAGTTTGGGTGATTGTAGACCGTCTGACTAAAACAGCTCGCTTTATACCGATACGACCCCAATATACACTGGAGAGGTTAGCTAAGTTGTATGTGGATAACATTGTGCGATTACACGGTATACCTGAAAGTATTGTGTCTGATAGAGATCCACGATTTACTTTAAAGTTTTGGGAAGGATTGCAAAAGGCTATGGGTACAACATTGAAGTTTAGTACTGCATTCCACCCACAGACAGATGGACAGTCGGAGCGTACAATTCAAATTCTAGAAGATATGCTTCGAGCATGTGTAATTGACTTCAAAGGATCATGGGATGAAAAGTTATCACTGATTGAGTTCGCTTATAATAATAGCTATCAGGCTACTATACAGATGTCACCCTATGAAGCACTGTATGGCAGAAAGTATCGAACTCCTTTGTTTTGGAATGAAGTTGGGGAACGTAGTATTGTTGGACCGGAATTTGTTGAAGAGACTTGTCAAGTGGTCGACATTATCAAAGAAAGAGTGAGGATAGCTCAGAATTATCAGAAGCAGTATGCCGATACCCGACGCCGAGACCTTGAGTTCGTCGTGGGTGATAAAGTATTCTTAAAAGTATCGCCTATGCGAGGATTGAAACGGTTTGGACAGAAAGGAAAATTAAGTCCAAGATATGTCAGGCCATATGAGATTCTAGCTAAGCGTGGGAAAGTGGCTTACCAGTTAGCACTACCACCATCTATGTCAAGTGTGCATGACGTATTTCACATTTCCTTATTGAAGAAGTATGTCAAGGATCCAACACACGTTTTGACAATAGACTTACCTAATTTGACTGATGATTTGACATTTGAAATAACACCATCTGAAATCACCAGCTGAAAGGTTCAACGACTATGCAACCGAGATATCTATTATGTTAAGGTCACCTGGAGAAGTAGAGATATGGAAGAAATTACATGGGAAGAAGAGAATGCAATGCGAAAGCAATACCCTCATTTATTCGACTCAGAAGGTATGAACAATTTTGAGGACGAAATGTTTATAAGTAGGGGGGAGTTGTAAGACCCGTATCGAACTAACCCGGTCTTACCACCTTGAACCATGTCTACCCATCATGGTCAAGCCAAATGGATCAAGTGCGTGAAGGAGATCATGATCCTAGGTATTAAACTGACTCAAAAACACTAGAAATAGGGGGAGGGTCGCATACCCAGCAAGGGAGGGTCGGACCCCCCCAGTATAAAAGTCAGACCCCCAGTTTTATACCGGGGGTCAGACATTTAAAGAACCAGGGGTCGACGGGATCTCCGACCCCCCCATCGACCCCCGGTAATCGGTAAAAACAGTACGAACTGAAAATTAAGAAACTTTCCTAATTTCAATGGGATTCCTTCCTAATCTCAATGTGGCTTATTTTGGGAGTTCTACTCTATAAATAGGACGTCCCTAGCCTCTTTCACTCCTTTTAGATTCCTAGTTGGATTAAGAGAAAGAGAAGGGAAGGAGAAGAGAAAGAGAAGAGAAGAAAAGTGGAGAAGAAGATCAAAGAGAAGGCTTCAGAGGAACAAGCCTAATTCTCAGGTATGGACTATCTCCACGAAATTCTACAGACCTTAGAATATATAGAGAAGAGGGAATGATCTAGGAGAAACCCAAATCATCCACTCATGGTTAGGTTTACATGGAAAACTGTGGGGGGAGATCATGAAAGCCATATAGGTGAATGAACTACGGTTCTAGGCCATAGAACATGTGTGGAATGGATTGTAGAAGCAAGCCATAGGACCCCAAACACGAAGAATGAACTGTAGGATGAAAAATTGATAAAACCCACAGAGGGTCACACGGGGGGTCGATGGCCAATCGACCCTAACAGACCCTAATCATCGACCCCCAGTGTTCGGGAAGTCCAGAATAGGGGTGGTCGCACCCAGGGTCGATGGAACCTCCGACCCTAGCATTGACCCCCAGTTAACAGCATGTTTTTAAAGTCTGAATTAATTCTAATTAAATTCTATCGACTTGGTTAGATCTTCTAGTGATATAATATCGATATATAGTTGATTCTTAAAGCTTAAAAGAGGACCTACGATCAAGTAAAGGTGAGGGAACAAGACCTAAACTAATTGGTTAATAATAAACTGTTTTATTCTTGAGTCCAATGCCATGAATGATTTTATGCGTGTATGATTGTTATGTACATTTAACATGTCATCCAATATTTTTATTATTACTGTTCATGCATATTTATTTGTTTTTTATGACATGATGATGATGATGATGATGATAGGAATAGGCATGTGGATGTATATGTGTGGTTGGTGTGCTTGATGCGAGCGAGTATGAGGGGGAGGTGTCATAGGTGGGGCCTCAGCACTCTAGCTCTATCTCTAACTCAAGTCTTGTCTACTGACATCGTCGTATCGCCATTACCTTAGCGGAACTATTACGTCGTAGGGTATGAAGGGAGGTGGTCTCGGACCGTGTAGTCTCTGACTCTGCCGGGGGGCCTTAGCCATATCTCTATGGACGTATTGAGGGATGCTGGGGTGAGGCCTTGGATACACTGATTGGCATTAGGATTGGTTAGTTGCGTGCCCAGTTTGCAAGCCCTCGCCCGCAGGGGCTTACGTATTGGTATGGGTAGAGTATCAGGGGAAGTGTCATAGGCCAGGCCTCCGCACTTTAGCTCTATCTCTATTCCATGATGGGTGCATGTGGGACGATGAGTAACCGGGTTATTTGGGTGGCTTCACACACTCGTGTATAGAGGTGCGGCGGCCACCTATCCTTTCTATAGCACATTGCAAACTTAATTAGCAGACCAAAGATATGAATTGAGTGCATGCATATGTATATTGCATTGTTTTGTTTGCTCACTGAGCCTTGATGTGTGCTCACCCTCTCGACGTCGAATATTTTTGTTGATGATGCAGGTACCACAGTTGCAGATTATATAAATGATTCGGTGTATGTGCGTGTTGCTGCGATGGAGGCTGAAGACTTAGAGGATACGCATGACCCCTCATGCGAGTGCAACTCATGCATGTTCAATTAGGATTTTTATTTGGATTTATAAAAGATGTAATTGATATTTTATTTACATATGTCTCAGTTGATACAACAATAATTTGATATTTTAAATATGATTATTACATTTAGAATGCTCAGTTCATTTACTATAAGACTTCTGCTATTGTGTATTATTCTGATTATGGTTGTGGATGTGCATGGTTTTATTTTTAATGGATACTGCCTATTACAGATCCTGATTGATCCGTTGGTTTATTAGTGGTTCATCACACCGTTCTGAATGGTGCAAAATTGGGGTGTGACATAATAAGTGAACATGTGGTGTGTGTAAGTATGAAACTAAGATGTGTGTAACAAAATGAATATGTGGTATGTGTAACAATGTGAACATGTGTGTGTAACTATGAAACTATGATGTGAATGACAAGTAAACATGTAATATGTATGTAACATGTGAGACTGTGATGGGTGTACAAGTGAACATTTGGTGTGTGTGTAACAAATGAGACTATGATGTATGTGCAACAATTAAACATGTGATGTGTGTGCAACAAGTGAGACTGTGATATGTGTACAATAAGTGAGCCTGTGATTTGATCGGCTTTCCCAGATTTGACTTAATCTAGACTGAGAGAAACATATTTCTTCCCTTTAGGGGACAATCTTGATATGTTCTGCATTCCTGCCAAATTATGTGGGTCTCACATTGATCAAGAGGATAACCAGGTCTTTTTCAAATGAAGGGCAAATGATGACAATGACTCAATTTTCTCTCACTTTTTTTTTCTTTTATATTCAACTAAACCAGCTAAAGTTTCAAAAAAAGATGCTCAACTATATTCATGATGTTTGGATGAATTTTTTCACCTCAGTGTCTAATTTTGCATCTGCATACATTGATAGGCGTCTTTTTGAGTCATCACTCGAAGTAACCTTAAGGAGATGCAACCCCACACTAATCTTTGGAAAAACTCCAAACAACACTTTCTTTTCTTGGTGACATTCAGATAGAAAACAAGTCTCAACAAGCTATGCCCATATGCTGAATCTGTTATAACCACGTTTGGGCCCAAAACCTTTAAGTTTGTAGACGAGTATGATGATGAAGGTCCAGATGGACGGACAAGAAACTATCCAATGGGTCTGCCATTAGGAGAGTGTTTGCCATTCTATATAGAATGGCTGATCTCCACTAAGCGATGCCATTTTATTGGCTAGCAACAAAGGACTATGGAAGTCTTGGATGTCATCGAAGTAATGAATGATAGATAGATATTCCAGTCAGATTTATTGAACAATACTTATGCATCAAAAGACGACGTGTTTGCAAGAGACAATGTCATAACGTGTAATGATGTTTAAGGGAAGGGCATGTAATCTAGACCGATTGGAAGGCTATTAGATTGATGAATGGGAGAGAAAGTCTTCAGCCGATAAGAAATCAACTTTTAATGATGACAAAGTGATGAGACCACCCCCTTTATGGCCGAATGTAGTGATCAATATCAAAAATCCGGCTCAACACACGACGTGAAACACAACAAACGATTAGGTCTCCAATCAGGTTCCCATACATTACCATATGATAACTGAACCGATTTGCCACTAAGCTTTGAGAAGGACTGCTACATATAAAATACCAATAACCGAACTGGCTCAACACCAGGATTCCAAAGAAAGCTGCTCCATATCTCATTACACCGTAGTTAAACTTAACCACCATCTGGGTTTTAAAGAAGTTACCCCATGTTTACACCTTGTAATCAAACTAATCTATCACCGATATTTTGAAGAAACTGCCTCAAGGTTGTACACCATAGCTCATCTCATCTCTTATCAGTATTCCAAAGAAACCGCCTTGTGCCATAGCCACATTTATCCTTCATTAGGGTTCTAAGGGAGACTACCAATCAACATCATTATTTTGCACAACTCTTTTTTTCTTTTTTTTGAGCTCATCTTTGACTTTGAGGTTGATTTGTAACACGCTTCCTGTCTGTAGATGTCATGCACTTGTAGGAGGCTTGATCACTTGGATTGATGTAAACTTAATGATGCCTTGTATATATACCCATTTTGAGAAATCAAATGAACCACTTGTATAAGTCTATAAATGTTCTCTGCTTAAGAGAAATATTTCATAAAACTCGTTATATAAATCGTCCAAATGGGGTGACTTCTTGATGTACTAACTTGTTTCCCGGAGAGTGCCTTCATATCTTTAACTTAATCGTTTGTAGCTTTCATGTATGTGTTAAACTTTTTGTTAGGGAATTATGCCATGCTGGCAATGCAACCCCGACACGTAGGACTCAACCTCGGAGCCATGTGGCGATCCCCTATTCGACGTAAGAAGGCCCCTCAAACACAAGAGCAAAGGATAAAATCGGTATTTTGGGATTTCACCTATTCAATATAAATAGGACAAATCCCAAGGTTTTCAGGTACACAACATTTACTGCTCATTACTCCACCTTGAGATTCACGCTCTGACACTTGGGTCGGAAAATCTCACCTCGCCCCGCACTTTTTCTATAATATCTTAGTGGGCTCGACACCGAGCCCATTGACTGTTCACAGAGCCTAACTTTGGCATCGGAGTGGACCCAGGGCATCCAGCCCGCCTCCCTTCTTTGCCTTTCCTTGTCTTGCAGGTCCAGTCAATGAGGAGGACCCACATGACGGATTTGGGCCGAAACAGTTTGGCGCCCACCGTGGGGCCCGTGAGATCTGACATCATAAGATAAATCCAGAGAGGAATCTCTAATCATGAGTCCACGACGGACTAAAAGTCACATGGTTAGTCCCAACCCCCCATTACATGATCAACGGATAAACCCGAAGGAAGGAGATAGGTCGGAGGCACGACCTAATCAGGACCATGGGAAGCGTGCAGCAGCCCAAGTACCCGCGCAGGAGGTTTTTGTTACGTATGAGCAGTTCGAAACTGTTGCACAGCAACTCACGGTATTGACAAGGTTCGTGCAAGGACTACAAACCCCTGCTGCGGAGGCCACGTTTCGGCCTCCCCTTGGCGTCGCCCCCCCAGCGGAGCAGCACAAAGAGGTCGACTTACCTCGGGATCCCCCTCGAGATCGGCTAGGACAAAGTGGAGGTCGGCCAGCACGACCAGGAACCAGCGCTCGCCCCGTCCTAGAGCTGAGTAGGACGGGCTCCACATCACAGCATGGGAGAATCCCGGCTCGGGAAAGACTCGGTCCCCAGCCGAGGGTAGTGCCCAGGGTCGATGAAGATGAGATGGAGGAACTTTTGGTCACACGACATATAACGCTGCCAGAGGTAGCCATAGGGACGGACAAACCAAATACTCCCATGGACCCAGAGGTAGCGGCAAAAATAGCCAACCAGTTAGCAGCCCTCCACCGGAAGGTCGAGACGATGGAAAAGGCAGGGGAGACTCAAGACGAGGATAGGGATTATTCCACGGAAAATCCCTTGACCGATATTGTCACACCCCAATTCTGATCCAACCAGAACGGTGTGAGTGAACCGTCATTGAACCAACGGTTCACACCAGGATCTCGAATAGGCCGTGTCCACCCATACAAACCATTACACATAACCACAATCAGAATATAAATATACAGCGGAAGACTTTAAATAGAATGAACTGAGTATCTATTGATAATTTAAATAAATATCCCATTATTCAAATTCAAACAGCAGAAAGGGCACTCGCATGAAGCATCATGCTCGTCCTCCCCTGCTTGTACATCCAGAGCAGCTACACGTCCATACGCCAGAGCGTTCATGTAATCATCCACAGTATAACCTGCATCAACATCTAAAAATAATGTACGTACAAAGGGTGAGCTCACAACACAGCTCAGTAAGACAATCAGACAGTTTCACAATATTATGCATGAGTAACAATCATTTTATGTTGTGGTCTGGTTTTAAGTTTGCAATGTGCTATAGAAAGGTTTGGTGGCCCCCGCACCTCTATAAACGAGTGTGTGGCATCGCACAATAGATCAAACTACCACCAACCCACATGCACCCATCATGGAATAGAGATAGAGCTAAGGTATACCCGCACCTCCCCTGATACTCTACCCATACCAGTACCTAAGCCCCTACTGGCCAGGGCTCGCAAACTGGGCTCGCAACTAACCAATCCTATATGTCAACAATGTATGCTCTATCCCAGCACAGCCGTCTACGGCATAGAGATAGAGCTAGAGCGTGCAGGCCGGGCCGGAGACCACAATACCTCACCTCCCCCTGATACCCTATCCGTAACTAACCCACTAGGATAGAAACAATATGCAGGTAGACCCTATCCCAACATAACTCCCTACGGCATAGAGATAGAGCTAAAGCATCGTGGACAAGCCAGCGTCGACTCGGAATCCTCAGTACCACATAACAATGGCCGGGACAACATCAATATCGGAGACCACCGTACCACGACCTTCCCCTGATACCCCACCCGTACCAAGCATGTTAAGACAGAAAACTACAAAAAGTGCTAGTGTGAAGAGCGATCCCAGGCCCATGCCCCACTCCACACACTAACGAAAACAATCACATGCCTAACAATCACATCCTATGAATGCATGAACAATCATAATAACTGAAAGTAAAGGATGGCATGTGAATATGCACAAACATCACATCATAGATATCCAATGATTAACAACGATTTACTGTCCATTAACTATTAGGTTTAGGTCAGATTCCCTTACCTGACGCTCGTTCGATAACTTGCTCCACGTCGCAAGATCCAAACGATAAGTCACAAAGTCCTACATAATATTAGGGTTTCATTAGAATAAAATGCTTAGGGTTTCATGTTGGTCGGAAACCAACATGGATTACAAAATACCCTCACAGAGCTGACCGGTGGCAACATACCGGTCGCAGCTCTGTGGGAAAGACTGGCGACCGGTATGGTCAGCCGGTCCCCCACAGACAACCTCCCGAGAGATAGCGGTCGCACATACCGGTCGCACCATGTGCACCCGGTATAGTCGACCGGTATGTCTTCGGAAGACCATACATGGGTTTTTCGACTGCCGACGATCATCCTCCATGGATTTTCAGGGTTTCTCCCATCCATTCTAAGTCTAGGCTTTGAGTTAGAGTTATCCCCAACTCATTCAAGTCTCGTTTCAATGAATAGCATCTCGAAACTCGAATCTAGGGTTTGACGGCAACTTAGGGTTTATTGGCCAATTTAGGGTTTTAGATCAATACCTACTTTGCATGGTATTGATCCACCCACACAACTAACATAGGGTAAGAAGAGGGATTCAAACACTTACCGTTGACAGGCGTAGCGTGAGCTTCGTCGAACGGTAATGGCGGCACCTTCTTCTTCGTCCTAGCTCCTTCTTCTTTTCCACCTCTTTCTCTTCTCTAGGGTTTGCGAGAGACAATGGAAAGGATTTGAGGAGGGTTAAGGGTGTATTTATAGGCTAGAAATAGGTTTTAGTAACCCTACTAGGATTAGGAAACTTCTAGGATTTGAAATCAGAAAAGCGGGACCCGCAGAGACCAATTTCCAAATTCCCGCACATAGCTGTGCAGGCCATACCGGTCGACCGGTACCAAGACCGGTACCATCGACCGATATACCTAAAATCAGGTATAATTGGTCGACTTCGGTCCGATTTTGTACCTGTTTGTTATCCGCTTGCCCCGTCTGGCTCGGTGATGATCGGAAAACCTGTCACGACACAAAACCAAGGTTAGACCGGGTTTTCAGAGTGCGGGTCTTACAACTCCACCACCCTTAAATGAAATTTCATCCCGAAATTTGCATGTAGGTACTACAACTCCCCCACCCTTAAAAGAAATTTCGGCCTCGAAATTTGAACGTACCTTGATCGTCAAAAAGGTTAGGGTACTCTGTCACACCCCAATTCCACACTGTTCAGAATGGTGTGATGAACCGCTAAATAAACAACGGCTCAACCAGGATCTCTAATAGGCTATCCCCGCGTTATCCAAACTTTACACGCATCCACAATCATAATCAGAGTAATACACAATAGCGGAAAATTTATAAATAGTATGAACTGAGAACTAGAATGATACCCATAAATAATATCAAATTATTCTATGTTTAACTAAGATATAAGTATTTAAATACCAAATACATGTCTTATAAATCCAAATAAGAAACCTACAAAAAAAATATCTAATCGAATACACACGAGTTGCACTCGCAAGAGGAGTCGTGTGTATCGTCTTCAGCTCCAACTTCCATAGCTGCCACAGTTCCATACGCCGATGCGTTCATATAATCTTCGACTGTATAACCTACATCATCAACTAAAAATATTCGACGTCGAGGAGTGAGCACACAACACGGCTCAGTGAGTAGCCAAAACAATGCAACATTACATATGCATGCAAAAATCAATTTATATCTTTGGTCTTGGTTTATAGTTTGCAATGTGCAATAGAAAGGTTGGGTGATCAAAGGTTAACGGTTATTGATACCGCCTCTATACACAGGGTGTGGAAGCCCGCCCGAAGGTTAACGGTTATCGTCGTCCCCATCCACCCTACCATAACATTATACAACAAAGGTTAACGATTATTGCTATATAATGCTATACCAACACGTAAGCCCCTGTTAGCGAGGGCTTGCAAACAGGGCTCGCAACTAACCAATCCTAATGCCAAACAAGTGTATCCAAGGCCTCACCCCAAAGATCCCTCGGAACATCCATAGAGATAGAGCTAAGGCCCCCGGTAGAGTCAGAGACTACAAGGACCGAGACCACCTCCCCTGATACTCTACGACATAATAGTTCTGCTAAGGTAATGGCGATACGACGATGCCAATGCACAAGACTTGAGTTAGAGATAGAGCTAAAGTGCTGAGACCCGCCAAAGGTTAACGGTTATTGACGTTCTCATCACACCTCCCTTGATACTCGCTCGCATCAAGCACATCAACCACACACATACAAGCACATGCCTATTCCTATCATCATCATCATCATCATGTTATAAACAATAAAGTAAATATGCATGAGCAAGTAATAGAAATATTGGATGGCATGCTGTATGCATATTACAAAAATATTCGCCTAGAATCATCATGGCATAGGACTCAAGAAAAGAAGAAACACCTAGGGTCGGATGGTCTATCGACCCTCGGTGCGACCCTCGGTGCACTCTGGTCCAATTTCCACTTTTTAATCCATTCTTCGTCTTTGGGGTCCTATGGCTTGCTTCCTACATTCACTCAACATTCATTCCATGGTCTAGAACCATGTATGATTCATCTAGATAGCTTTCGTACATCCTCCCATGGTTTTCCATGAAAACCTAACCATGGATGGATGGTTTGGGTTTCTCCGAAATCCTACACTCAATCATATCTAACCTAAGGTCTGTAGAAACTCATGGAATTAGTATCCATACCTGAGATGATTACTTTCCTCTGCAATTTCTTCTCCTTTTTGCTAAACCTTCTTCCTAGCCTCATTTCTTCCTCTTTTCCTTCTTCTCTCTTTCTCTCAATTCAATTAGGGTTGTGAAAGGAGTGAAAGTGGCTTAGGAACGTCCTTTAAATAGACTAGGAATGTCCTATAATAATCCCATTGAAATTTGGAAAGAATCCCAACCGAAAATTAGGAAATTTCCTAATTTCAGTTTTCGTCAGAAACCGAGGGTCGATGATCCCGTCGACCCTAGGGTCTTAAGCTGTCCGACCCTCCCTCAAAAACTGAGGGGTCGACTTTGTGTATTGGGGAGGTCCGACCGCTTCGCTTCGGGTGTGCGACCCTCCCTTAGAATTATGTGTTTTTGGGTTGATTTCGTACCTGGGATCTCGATCTCCTTCATGCCCTTGGTCCATTTGACTCGACCATGATGGGTAAACCTGGTTCAAGGTGGTAAGACCGGGTTAGATTGACACGGGTCTTACATACTCCTTCCTCATCGCGCTCTCTTCTTCCCAAGTAATTTCCTCCACATTTTGGCTTCTCCAATGCACCTTCACATAGTGGATATCCTTGGTTCGAAGTTGCTAAACTTTTCGGCTTGAGAGCATTACAGGCACCACTTCGAAAGTTAAGTCTTCAGTCAAGTCTGGAGGATCAGCGATCAAGATATGCGATGGATCTCTGACATACTTCTTCAGTAATGATACATGGAACACATTATGAACGCTAGACATAGATGGTGGTAGAGCCAATTGATATGCTACATTACCACGTCGATTCAATATCTCATATGGTCCCACATACCTGGGGCATAGCTTCCCCTTCTTACCAAACCATTTCAGACCTCGCACCGGTGATACCTTCAAGAACACTTTGTCACCCACTGCAAACTCCAGATCTCGACGTCGATTATCCGCATAGTGCTTCTGTCAAACTTGAGCTGTCTTTACTCTCTCTTTGATCTGATCAATCACTCGGCAAGTTTCTTCAATAAACTCCGGTCCTACAATTCTTCTTTCCCCCACTTCATTCCATAACAGAGGTGTACGACACTTCTTCCCATAGAGTGCTTCATACGGGGCCATCTGAATTGTAGCCTGATAACTGTTGTTGTAAGCAAACTCGATAAGTGATAGCTTCTCATCCCAAGCTCCTTTGAAGTCTAATGCACAAGCTCGGAGCATATCTTCTAAAATTTGAATGGTTCGCTCTGACTGTCCGTCCGTCTGAGGATGAAAAGCTGTACTGAACTTCAACTTGGTTCCCATAGCTTTCTGTAGTCCTTTCCAGAATTTCGATGTAAAACGGGGGTCTCGGTCAGATATTATACTCTCTGGAACGCCATGAAGTCTGACTATATTATCAACATATAACTTGGCCAGTTTCTCCATGGTATACTGAGGTCTGACCGCAATAAATCGAGCTGTCTTGGTGAGTCGATCTACTATAACCCAAACTGCATCCACTGACCTTGGTGTCAAAGGTAGGCCAGTAACAAAATCCATGGTGATACAATCCCACTTCCACGTAGGTTCCGATAACGGCTGTAGTAAACCCGCGGGTCTTTGCCTTTCCGTTTTAACTTGTTGACAATTCAGACATTGGAACACGAAACGAGCTATATCTGCTTTCATACCCCTCCACCAATATAGTCTTCTTAGATCATGGTACATCTTGGTACTTCCTGGATGTACCAAATATGGAGTGTAATGAGCTTCAGTCATAACTCGACCTCTGATATCGCAGTCTTCGCTCTCAGGTATACATAACCGTCCGCGATACTTGAGTACTTTGTCTGATTCCAAGGTAAAGTTAGGATTGCACGTACCCTTCTCTAAGTCTTCCTGCACTGTCTTGAGATATGGATCCTGTAGGATTGCTACCTTGACTTCATCAATTAGACCCGGTGAGATCTTCAATGCGGCGAACATCATAGTGAACTTATGAATCAAGTCTTGCTCATCGGATCTTCTGCAGTTTCGATAATATGTTCTTCATCAATTTCCATTGAACTCGAGGCTGCAGCACACAATGCAGCATTTGTACTTGGTCCTTCCTCAGGTTTCGATGCCCACTTTCTGCTTAAGGCGTCAGCCACAACATTTGCTTTGCCCGGATGGTACTGGATGTCGCAATCATAATCTTTTAACAATTCCAGCCATCTCCTCTGTCTCATATTCAGATCCTTCTGAGTGAAAAGGTAAGTTAAGCTCTTGTGATCTGACTTGATCTGAAACTTCTCACCGTACAAGTAGTGTCTCCAAGTCTTGATTGCATGTATAACCGCTGCTAGCTCCAAGTCATGCATTGGATAGTTCTTCTCATGCTCTTTTAACTGTCTTGATGCGTAAGCAATCACCTGTTCTCCTTGCATCAGAACACACCCAATACCCAACCCTGAAGCATCCGTATATAAAGTAAACGGTACGCTTGGTTCTGGGATGGTCAAGATAGGTGCAGAGACAAGTCTTGACTTCAAAGTCTTAAAGCACTTCTCACACTCATCTGTCCATATAAATTTCTCTCCCTTCTTGGTTAATCTGGTGAGTAACCGCGGTCCTGGAATAATCTTCCACGAACCTTCTATAATAACCAGCTAACCCAAGGAAATTACGAATCTCCGCAACGGATTTTGGTGCTTCCCATCCTACTATAGCAGCTATCTTGCTTGGATCAACCTTGATACCGTCTTCAGATACAACATGGCCCAAGAAAGCCACTTCCTTCAGCCAAAACTCGCACTTCTTGAATTTTGCATAAAGCCTCACATCTCTCAGCCGTTGTAAGGCTGCTCTCAAATGCGCTGTATGAGTCTCCATGTCCTTAGAGTAAATCAATATGTCATCGATGAATACGATGACCGAAGTGTCCAACATGTCATGGAACACTCGGTTCATCAGTTCCATAAACGACGCTGGAGCATTGGTCAACCCGAAAGACATAACTAGAAACTCATAATGCCCATACCTCGTCCTGAAAGCAGTCTTCGGAATATCTCCGGCCTTGATCTTCAATTGGTGATACCCCGATCGGAGATCGATCTTCGAGAAAACCTTTGCACCCTGCAGCTGATCGAACAGATCATCGATCCTAGGCAAAGGATACCGATTCTTGATCGTCAACTTGTTCAGCTCACGGTAGTCAATACATAGTCGTACACTTCCATCTTTCTTCTTGACGAATAATACAGGTGCTCCCCAAGGCGATATACTAGGTCGTATGAAGCCCTTATCCAGTAATTCTTGTAATTGGGTCTTCAACTCCTTTAACTCGGTTAGGGCCATTCTATATGGTGCTTTAGACACCGGCTCTGAACCTGGCATAAGGTCTATCACAAATTCTATAGCCCTGTCTGGTGGTAAACCTGGAAGCTCCTCTGGAAACACATCTGGAAACTCCCGAACCACATCTATATCATCCATCTTGAGTGACTCTGCCGTGAGATCGACTACAGATACGAGATAACCCACTCCCCCTTTCTCCAAGCATCTCTTAGTTTTTAGGGCGGAGAGGATCAGCTTCCACTTCTTGGATAGCTTAATCCCAGCGAAACTATATTCCCTTCCCTCTTTGTCAGTAAGCACAAGCTTCTTTTCACCACATAAAAGGACGGCCGAATGATGGCCTAGCCAATCCATCCCCAAAATGACATCAAAATCTGCCATCTCAAGTATTACTAGGCTTGCTTCTAAGTCTCGACCCTCAATACATACAATACATGGTCCATAATATTCGGTCAAAACCACTTCGACTCCTAGTGGAGAGCGAACTATCAAGCTTGGGTTCATATGCTTGATTGGTAACTCCATTCGCTTCCCAAAAGAAATAGAAACAAAGGAGTGCGTGGCCCCAGAGTCAAATAATACTCTGGCGGGTAAACCAGCTACATTTACAATCCCTGGAATATATTGCCCCTTAGCTCTATATGCTCATGCAACTGAAAGAATAAACCAAATAGTAAGGGATAGAGTCGTACCAGTTACCACATCAGGTGATGCGGCTGCCTCTTCAGTGGTGACCGCATAAACTCTTGCTTGCTGGGGAGCTTGCTTCTTAGGTAGTGTGCAGTTCCTTGCAACATGTCCCAACTGCTGACAGTTATAACATTTGATATTTGGGTTGGGTCTAGCGAACTGTGGCACAGGTGGTGCCGGGTTATTTCTCGTAGGTGCTGTAGCGGTCTGTGCCCTGTATGGGCGGAAGGGTCTAGTATTACCGCCACCCGAGCTCTCACCAGCGGATCTCTTCACTCCCCTGTTTTGAGCGAAGAAGCTGTCCCTCTGACTGGACTCTATCACCCTCGCAACCTGCACCGCCTCATTGTAGGTCTTCTTGTCCAGACCCAAAAGGTGCTCTCTGATGCTTCCACGTAGTCCCATGGTGAACGTACGTGTCTTGGTCTCCTCCTCCTGCATGCTGGCTGGTGCGAAGAAGAATAGCTCTTCGTACCTCTGCTGATAAGCATCTACGATCGACTGAGATTGCTGCAGATTGAGAAACTCTCTCTCCATTTGATCTCTGAAGCTCTTCGGAAAGTATTTGTCGAAGAAAGCCGCTTTAAACACTTCCCAATTAACCAGGGTATACTTATTCTCCAGATATGCCCGAGTAGAATTCCACCAAGCATTGGCGTCTTCCCTTAACATATGAGTGGCAAACAGAACCTTCTCCTCCTCAGTGCAAGTCATCAGTCGGAAGTTCTTTTCCATTTCAGAAACCCACTGTGCTGGCCACAATGGTTTCCCTGTCCTGCCCGTGAACGATGAAGGTTTCAACTTCAAGAATCTGTCCACTGACCTGCTCAGATCATGCTGTCCCTGTATGTCTGCTCCGTACCATGGTGGTGGATACGGATAAGCTCCCGGGTACGCAGAAGGCGACGGAAACCGATGCGGTGCTGGTACGTTCTGTGCTTGGCCCCTCGGCCTTGGGCTACTCTGCATCGGTTGGGTAGTATTAATTCCTCCTGACTCGGGCGTATTTCCAGCGGGAACTGAACCTATTGGCCTGAGCATCTTGATGCCGCTCGAAATTCCTTCTGTTGAGCCTGCATCTGATAGACCAAGTTTGTAACAATGGTCTCAGAATTCCTGTGAGGTGGGCCAGGTAAATTTGTCGGTACTTCCGGGACCTGTTCCTCCTCCACATCAGGACTGGGTTCTCTAACCTGGTCTTGTTCAGCTTGCTCTTCTTCTAGGCGCATCCTGGCCTGATGACGCTTCCGACCCCTTCGACCATTTCCACCTGCCATCTCAGACTATTTATTTGGATCTGAGAAGAAGACATAACACGTGAGAACATCAATAATAGCAGTGTTAGTCTTGAATAATGCAAGGGAAAATAGTCGAGAAGTAGCATTTCAATTTACACAATTTTTTTTTAAATTTTAAATTTAATTTTTCTGGCTCTTTGGGGCGTACCGGTCGCAACATACCGGTCGCACCCCTGTGGAAAAATGCTGCGACCGGTATAGTCGACCGGTCAGAATTAAAATTCTGGCCGAGACATAGCGGTCGCATGTCTAGGAGATACCGGTCGACACTCTGTATACAGTGTTGCGACCGGTATAGTCGACCGGTCAGAAAAATTTTTTTGACCGAGACATAGTCGTCGCACACCTGGAGTGATACGGTCGACCGGTATAGGCAAAACCGTCGACTGGTATGCCCATAATTGACTTTAAAATCGCGAAAAGTGAGAAATTTTCTCACTTTTCTTTCTTCCTCCTCTTCGGTGGCGATTCTTCTCTGCCCACTGAGTTGCTACAGTCCGGCCAGTACTCTTAGAAGCCGATTTCTTCCATTCAAAAGCTAGAACATCGTCTCCAGGTAGGTCTCCTCCCTCTCTCTTATATTTTTACAAGTTTTCCATATCGTCTATATGTAGAAATTTAGGTTTTTCTTTGTTCGAGATGATTTAACCGTAGGAATTCTTTTCCTTCGGCTTGGAAAGGGTTTAGGACCCCCAAGAGAAAAATCCCTCAACTAATTTAAGGTTCCACCGAAAGGTTTTGATAAAAATCAAATTTTTACACTTTTTAACCTAGGTTTTTCAAAAAAATTCGAAATTTCTTGATTTTTCTCAAATTCTCGAAATTTCTTATTATAATTGCTTCTGATTGGTTTGTCGAAGAGTGTGGGGGTTACGTAAGTCCTCCTCCCCATGTTTTTGGGTGAGTTCGAGGCTTTTTCCTAATTTATAGCCGTTATGCTGCCGAAATTTTGAAAATTTCTAACTTTTTATTTTGTTTTCTTTTGTTTTGCAGATTTTAAATGGCTCCTAGACGTGCTCTTGGCAAGTGTCCCCACGACTCGAGTTCACGTGCCCCCCATCCACCAGTTCCCCAATTGGACAAGCACTGGTTTCGTTCTATAGAGGCACAAGCTCGATTCCCGTGGTTCGATAATAAGAGCATTGAATCAGGGAGACGGGTCAACGTGGAACAGTTAGACCGGTTCGACGTGCGAGCGGCGTTCGACAGGCTTGGTTGGTTGCCCGTCATTTCCTACACCTACACCACCCGTCCTAACCTGGTTAAGCATTTCTTTGCTAACCTGGAGCTGCACGGAGATGTGAACGATCCCAACCAAGGTAGGGATTTACGTATCTCCAGTTATGTCCGGGGTGTTCCCATTTCCTTTAACACCCATCAGCTGGCCGACCTTCTAGGGGTTCCAAATGATGGAGACCTAGTATATTGCCCTCCCAAAGCGAAGGGCTATCTGACTGAGGACCTGCGTCGAGAGATAGCTCGTCAGATCCTTAACCCTGGGGCTCCTATGAAGGCGGCTAGCTTGAGACCTGTACCTCAGGTCTACAGTCGCATAATCCAGCACAACATCATCCCCCAGAGCGGCCATTATAGTGAGTTATCCCAGCTCACTCAGTACATCACTTACTATGTCTGCACTGGGGAGCGGGTCTCTCTCCCATACCTCATCATTAGGACCATGCATCAGGCGACCCTGGCCGATCAGGCCAGTAACCTTCCATATGGTCGTCTCATCACCTTCCTGTTACGTCGTCTGGGCATGAGCATGAGAGGCGAGGTGACCGTTGAGGATACTATGACGTCTGATATAGACTGGGACTCCATTCAGAGGATGCAGATGGTCGATCTGCCGGTTAGTGACGACGAGTTGGAGGCTCGCCCTCGTCCTCTTGGGAGAGTAGCAGCAGCAGCAGCAGCAGCAGCCGCGGCCAACGCGGCCCATGCGGCAGAGATGGGTGATGACGATGATGACGATGTAGCTGGGGAAGCACCAGTGCCTGCCCCACGACCGCACCCGCACCACCACCATCCGTCCCCACAACTGGGCCATCTCAGCCCCTCCCGGACTCGGTGATGGGTATGTTCATGGAGCTCGGGGGACGCTCGGCGGGAGATGAGCCGTGACTTAGCACAGTTGACTCGCAGCCTCCGAGTCACACGGGATCAGGTGCTCGGCTCGGGGGTCGCTACGAGCGGGACTATGATATAGTGGACCCCATACCTCCTAGGCCCCCTACCCCATGATTATCCCCTTTATTTCTTTCACTTATGACTGTTTATAATACAGGGTAACTGTCCAGTTTGTGGACTGCACCTTGTAGCACTAAATCATTTGCTACTTGTTTTCTTATTTAATGAAAGATTTTCATGGTTTTTCCTAACTAGTGCATGTGTAAATGTTAAGTTTCACATTTAGAATAGTACATTATTCTCTTTCTTAATCAGTCTCAGGTATCAAACAATGCTTAGGGTGTGTTTGTATTAAGATTTTTAAATTTCCTAACTTAGTTCATCGACCCAGTTAAGTGTAATATAGTCTGTAGACAGAGCCCGAGGGCTCTGATACCAAGTTGTCACACCCTAATTCTGATCCAACCAGAACGGTGTGAGTGAACCGTCATTGAACCAACGGTTCACACCAGGATCTCGAATAGGCCGTGTCCACCCATACAAACCATTACACATAACCACAATCAGAATATAAATATACAGCGGAAGACTTTAAATAGAATGAACTGAGTATCTATTGATAATTTAAATAAATATCCCATTATTCAAATTCAAACACATAAAATAATAATCTTTTACATCTCTTAATACCAAGCAAAAATAACTGAAACAATTAAATAAAAATCCATCACAGGTACACGCAGAAAGGGCACTCGCATGAAACATCATGCTCGTCCTCCCCTGCTTGTACATCCAGAGCAGCTACACCTCCATACGCCGGAGCGTTCACGTAATCATCCACAGTGTAACCTGCATCAACATCTAAAAACAATGTACGTACAAAGGGTGAGCTCACAACACAGCTCAGTAAGACAATCAGACAGTTTCACAATATTATGCATGAGTAACAATCATTTTATGCTGTGGTCTGGTTTTAAGTTTGCAATGTGCTATAGAAAGGTTTGGTGGCCCCCGCACCTCTATACACGAGTGTGTGGCATCGCACAATAGATCACACTACCACCAACCCACATGCACCCATCATGGAATAGAGATAGCGCTAAGGTATACCCGCACCTCCCCTGATACTCTACCCATACCAGTACCTAAGCCCCTACTGGCTAGGGCTCGCAAACTGGGCTCGTAACTAACCAATCCTATATGTCAACAATGTATGCTCTATCCCAGCACAGCCGTCTACGGCATAGAGATAGAGCTAGAGAGTGCAGGCCGGGCCGGAGACCACAATACCTCACCTCCCCCTGATACCCTATCCGTAACTAACCCATTAGGATAGAAACAATACGCAGGTAGACCCTATCCCAACATAACTCCCTACGGCATAAAGATAGAGCTAAAGCATCGTGGACAAGCCAGCGTCGACTCGGAATCCTCAGTACCACATAACAATGGCCGGGACAACATCAATATCGGAGACCACCGTACCACGACCTTCCCCTGATACCCCACCCGTACCAAGCATGTTAAGACAGAATACTACAAAAAGTGCTAGTGTGAAGAGCGATCCCAGGCCCATGCCCCACTCCACACACTAACGAAAACAATCACATGCCTAACAATCACATCCTATGAATGCATGAACAATAATAATAACTGAAAGTAAAGGATGGCATGTGAATATGCACAAACATCACATCATAGATATCCAATGATCAACAACGATTTACTGTCCATTAATTATTAGGTTTAGGTCAGATTCCCTTACTTGACGCTCGTTCGATAACTTGCTCCACGTCGCAAGATCCAAACGATAAGTCACAAAGTCCTACAAAATATTAGGGTTTCATTAGAATAAAATGCCTAGGGTTTCATGTTGGTCGGAAACCAACATGGATTACAAAATACCCTCACAGAGCTGACCAGTGGCAACATACCGGTCGCAGCTCTGTGGGAAAGACTGGCGACCGGTATGGTTATCCGGTCCCCCACAGACAACCTCCCGAGAGATAGCGGTCGCACATACCGGTCGCACCATGTGCACCCGGTATAGTCGACCGGTATGTCTCCGGAAGACCATACATGGGTTTTTCGACTGTCGACGATCATCCTCCATGGATTTTCAGGGTTTCTCCTATCCATTCTAAGTCTAGAATTTGAGTTAGAGTTATCCCCAACTCATTCAAGTCTCGTTTCGATGAATAGCATCTCAAAACTCGAATCTAGGGTTTGACGACAACTTAGGGTTTATTGGCCAATTTAGGGTTTTAGATCAATACCTACTTTGCATGGTATTGATCCACCCACACAACTAACATAGGGTAAGAAGAGGGATTCAAACACTTACCGTTGACAGGCGTAGCGTGAGCTTCGTCGAACGGTAATGGCGGCACCTTCTTCTTCCTCCTAGCTCCTTCTCCTTTTCCACCTCTTTCTCTTCTCTAGGGTTTGCGAGAGACAATGGAAAGGATTTGAGGAGGGTTAAGGGTGTATTTATAGGCTAGAAATAGGGTTTAGTAACCCTACTAGGATTAGGAAACTTCTAGGATTCGAAATTAGGAAAGCGGGACCCGCAGAGACCAATTTCCAAATTCCCGCACATAGCTGTGCAGGCCATACCGGTCGATCGGTACCATCGATCGGTATACCTAAAATCAGGTATAATTGGTCGACTTCGGTCCGATTTTGTACCTGTTTGTTATCTGCTTGCCCCGTCTGGCTCGGTGATGATCGAAAGACCTGTCACGACACAAAACCAAGGTTAGACCGGGTTTTCAGAGTGCGGGTTTTATAGATATCATCATGAGGGTCCCCTTGCCCAAACGATTCAGCATCCGATCGATTCATACGACGGCTCTACCGATCCCATCGAGCACCTCAACAACTTCGTGGGTGCCATGGTCCTTCACGCTAACCCTGATGCAATCATGTGCAGAGCTTTCCTACTCACGCTCAAGGGAGCGGCACGGATGTGGTTTAATAACCTGCCGCCACGGTCTATTGACTCGTTCAAAACCATGGGTAGACTATTCCGGATGCACTTCCAGGGCAGCAGGGTGCAACGGAAGACAAGTGCCCATCTCATGAACATGAGGCAAAAGTCTGGAGAAACCCTAAGGGCCTTCTTGGCCAGATTCAACTTGGAGGTGCTACAAGTAAAGGACATTAACGAGGCGGTTCACTTCGCTACGTTGAGAGCAGCGGTCACCGACCCAAAACTCCGATTTTCCATAGCCAAGAAGGAACCGGCCGACCTGCAAGAACTCCTGGCGAGATGCGAGAAATTCGCTAGCGCCAATGAAATCTACGAAGCTAGCAAAAGTCTAGTGGATACCCCGCACAAGCGGACAGATGAGAGGCCAGACCTCATGCGGCCCGGAGAAAGTAAGCGGTCTAGGAGAGAGGAAGCACGAGCTAGGGGATTGCTCCAATAGAAATTTATTGACTATACCCCGCTCAATAGGTCCCTTGGCGATGTGTACACCCTCATAGCTGATGATGGGTACCTACAGAGAGCTCAGAAGATAGTGACTGAAGCAAAAAAGTGCAATCCAAACAAGTATTGCCAATACCACCGCGACATCGGCCACACTACCGACGAGTGTCACAACCTGCAAGCAGAGATCGAAGACCTCATCCAACGAGGTTACTACAAGCACTACATGGACCATACTGCACCAAGAGTGCCAGCCACCGCGGCCGAAGGTCGGAGAAGATTACCTCCCCCACTGCGGGAGAGAACTCCAGAGCCAGAGCCGAGGCGCCCCCGTGCCAATTGAACATCGACCCGGCCCCGTGCCGATGTGAGACCCATTCAGCCCAAAAATTTCACCAAGTGTGAAACATATTGGACCGAGGGGGGTAGACACGGCTCCGTGCCGATACGAATATCATCTCGGCCCCGTGCCGATGTGAGACCCATTCGGCCCAAAGATTTCACCAAGTGTGGAACACATTGGGCCGAGGAGGGTAGATACGGCTCCGTGCCGAAATGAATATCGTCCCGGCCCCGTGCCGAAGTTAGACCCATTTGGCCCAAAGACTTCACCAAGTGTGGAACGCATTGGGCCGAGGAGGGTAGACACGGCCCCATGCCGATACGAATATCATCCCGGCCCCTTGCCGATGTGAGACCCATTCAGCCCAAAGATTTCACCAAGTGTGGAACTCATTGGGCCGAGGAGGGTAGATACCGCTCCGTGCCGAAACGAATATCGTCCCGGCCCCGTGCCGAAGTGAGACCCATTCGGCCCAAAGATTTCACCAAGTGTGGAACATATTTGGCCGAGGAGGGTAGATATGGCTCCGTGCCGATACAAATACATCCCGACCCCGTGCCAATGTGAAACCCATTCGGCCCAAAGATTTCACCAAGTGTGGAACGCATTGGGCCGAGGAGGGTAGATACGGCTCCGTGCCGAAACGAATATCGTCCCGGTCCCGTGCCAAAGTGAGACCCATTCGGCCCAAAGATTTCACCAAGTGTGGAGCATATTGGGCCGAAGAGGGTAGACACGGCTCCGTGCCGACGTGAATATCATCCCGGCCCCGTGCCGATGTGAGACCCATTCGGCCCAAAGATTTCACCAAGTATGGGCCGAGGAGGGTAGACAAGGATCAGTTCACATCGGATCGGTTCACTTTGGATCAGTTCACATCGGATCAGTTTACATCGGATCGGTCACCGCCGCTGCCTAGGTCACGTGCCAATCCCGTGACCACATTGGTGAATTTCCTTCAATAGACCGATCTGTACTGGCCGCGGTGCCCACATCAGTCTAGTCACATCGGATCAGTTCACATCGGATCAGTTCACAAGGGATCAGTTCACATCGGATCAGCCCACATCGGTCCAGGCACATCGGATCAGTTCACATCAGCCTTGGACCTCCGCCCACAGCAATGGCCGACGTGAACGGACCGTAGTACTCACATCGGCCTCGGACCTCCGCCCCCAGCAATGATCGACGTGAACGGACCGCAGTGCCTACATCGGCCTCGAACCTCCGCCCCCAGCAATGACCGACGTGATCGGACCGCATTGCCCACATCGGCCTCGGACCTCCGCCCCCAGCAATGACCGACGTGATCGGACCGCATTGCCCACATCGGCCTCGGACCTCTGCCCACAGCAATGACCAACATGATCGGACCGCAGTACCCACATCGGCCTCGGACCTCCGCCCCCAACAATGACCGACGTGAATGGACCGCAGTGCCCACATTGGCCTCAGACCTCCGCCCTCAGTAATGACCGACATGATCGGACCGCGGTGCCCACATCGGCCTCAGACCTTCGCCCTCAGCAATGACCGACGTGATCGAGTCGCAAAGCCCACATCGGTCTTGGACCTCCGCCCTGGGCAATGACCGACGTGATCGAGCCGCGGTGCCCACATCGGTCTCGTTCAGCCTCGGGCCTCTCTCCCGAATTTAATGACCAAGGAAGATGGGCCGCGGCGACCTCCTCAACGCGGAATGAGAGACTGAGGTTTCTTGACCGTGGCGGCCACCTCGGGCCCCTTATATTTGAAAAGGAAGGTCCCGCCGTAAAAAAAAAAACAACAAAAAAAAAAAGAAGAAAGTTTGAGAGACCGAGGTGTATTGACCGTGGCGGCCACCTCGGGTCTCTCCTTTTCTTAAAAGCAAGACCCGCCGCCAAAAAAAAAAAAATCAAAAAGTGGTGGAAATTCAAAGGAAAAAAGAAGAAAAATAAAAAAAATGCAAAAAGCGGCGGAAATTCAAAGGAAAAAAGAAGACAAAAAAAAAAAAAAAAGAAAAAAGAAGAAGAAAAAGCAAGCAAAAAGCGGTGGAAATTCAGAAGGCATGGCTTGAGGTGGGCTAACCGAACTGACACCACCTCAGTCCCACTGGCTCGGACAGATAGGAGCGCCCAAAAAAAAAAAAAAAAAGAAGGGTGAGAGCTACCGACCCAGGCCAACCGAGGTGGCCAGCTCGGTCAAGTGACCTCGGTTGGGCGACCTCGTCAAAAAAAAAAAAAAGTCTTCCGCATCCGTCTTCCACATCAAGCATCCCACCTCGGCCATCACACATTGAGCATTCCACATCGGCCCTGTCATATCAGCATCGGTCGAGGTGACTGAGCCGCAGTGTCCACCTCGGCACTCACCCCCAACAAACTCCAGAACCCCATCAATCTCCAGCACATCAAACACCACAATGGAGAAACGAGGCACGTTGTTGGGACAACGTCCGATCAATCTTCTTTGCACAAGCCGAAACTTACGGATTTAGCAGAGCAACGAGGCAAGTTGTTGGGAGGAAAGTTTTGGCATTCTATTTTTGCTCAGTCGAACCCTACAGATTCAGTAGGGCAACGAGGCAAGTGTTAGGGAATTACGCCACGCTGGCAATGCAACCTCGACACGTAGGACTCAACCTCGGAGCCACGTGGCGATCCCCTATTCGACGTAAGAAGGCCCCTCAAACACAAGAGCCAAAGGTAAAATCGGCATTTTGGGATTTTGCCTATTCACTATAAATAGGGCAAATCCCAAGGTTTTCAGGTACACAACATTTACTGCTCATTACTCCACCTTGAGATTCACGCTCTGACACTTGGGTTGGAAAATCTCACCTCGCCCCGTACTTTTTCTATAATATCTTAGTGGGCTCGACACCGAGCCCATTGACTGTTCACAGAGCCTAACTTTGGCATCGGAGTGGACCCGAGGTATCCAGCCCGCCTCCCTTCTTTGCCTTTCCTTGTCTTGCAGGTCCAGTCAGCGAGGAGGACCCACATGACGGATCTGGGCTGAAACACTTTTATTTCTCCAAAGGTTAATGGAGTAGAAGTTTAGGTTGTGGCTCATCATCCCGATTGTCATCAGAGTCAGAATTGGCAGCAGACATCGAAGAGGAAGAAGTATCAAACTAGGAAGGAATGGATTGGAAGTAGTAAAGCTGTCACACCCCAATTCTGGTCTAACCAAATTAGTGTGATGAACCGTCAATAAACCAATGGTTTAATCAAGATCTCGTATAGGTCGTACCCACTATATCAAACGACACACACATTCCACAGTAATAATCAGAGGTAATAAACAAATAAGCGGAAATCTTAGAGATAATGAACTGAGTGTCTAACAATGATAATAAATAATTAATCCGATTATCTCCAAAACTCAAGACATAAAAATAATTAATCCATTACATAGTCCAGTAGTCAAACATAGCTAAACTAATCATAAACACAGTGGTTGCACTCGCATGAAGAATCATGCGTCTCCTTCGTTAATTCCCCGTCCATCGCCGCTACATATCCATACATCGGTGCATTCATATAATCTTCAACAGTAGGTGGCATCATCAACTAAAAATATTCGACGTCGAAAGGGTGAGCACACATCATGGCTCAGTGAGCAAATAAAATAACTTCAACAGTAGGTGGCATCATCAACTAAAATATTCGACGTCGAAAGGGTGAGCACACATCATGGCTTAGTGAGCAAATAAAATAATGCAACAAACATATGCATGCATTCAATTCATATCTTTGGTCTGATTTTTAATTTTACAAAATGCTATAGAAAGATTTGGTGGCCCCAACACCTCTATACACAAGTGTGTGAATCCACAATGGAATAGAGATAGAACTAAAGTGTTCAGTTCAAACACGGCCAACACTTCCCTTGATGCCCTACCCATACCAACACATAAGCCCTTGCTGGCAAGGACTTGCAAACTGGGCTCACAACTAACCAATCCTAATGCCAAATAGTGTATCCAAGACCTCACCCCAGCATTCCTCAATACATCGATAGAAATAGAGCTAAGGCCCCTCGGTAGGGTCAGAGACCACACGGTCCGAGACCACCTCCCCTGATGCCCTACGACGTAATGGTTTTGCTAAGGTAATGGTGATATGACGATGTCAGTGAACAAGACTTGAGTAGAGATAGAGCTAGAGTCTGGTGACCAGGTCAAAGACCACAATGCCATGTCCTCCCCCTGATACTCCACTCGTATCAAGCACACTAACCACACACATACAATCACATGCCTATTCCTAGCATCATCATCATCATCATGTTATAAATAAATAGAATTAAATATGCATGAGCAGTAATAGCATAAATATTGGATGACGTGTGAGATGCACATTACAAATATACAAGCATATAATCAATCATGGCATTGGACTCAAATAAATAAATGGTTTGTTATTATCCAATTAGTTTAGGTCTTGTTCCCTTACCTGTTAGTAATACTCGATCTCCTTCCAAGTCTTGCAATTCTCTTTCAATCAATTTAACAACCTAAAAGTTATATGAATTTAAGTTAGGATTCATATGTAACATGTTACATTAGTCAAAAATCAAAATAGAGCACTGATAGGCGTCTGATTGGTCATATGGTCTCATACTATGTCAACCTTATTGCCTACAATCGATACCCTACGGTTGCAAATGGTGCGACCATAGCTGCGACCATATGATTCTTGAATCTTTTCGAATGCCTATGGTCGATCCTCTGATCAGGTTGGTCATGCTATGGTCGACCGTAGATGCGACCTTGAGATTTTTGACCACAGACTACATGCAAGTCAAGTTCTTCTTGGGTCAAATCCTCTACTCTTCAATTGGATTTATCCAAAGATTATCCTATGACCATCATTAGTAGTTTCTTATCAAACCTAATCATCAAACTCATCCCTCATGATTATCCTTGGGATTTTCTCAAGGAATCAAATAGATCATATTAGGTGGATATCTCCTAACCTCCATAGAAGTTTTATTCCTTAGAGTTTACATCTCTAGAGATTAGGTTCATACCTTTGCCTGTGATAGAGAGCCAATTTATTCTCAGCAAATCCTCTCCTTAGCCTTTTCTTCTTCTCCTTCTCTTCCTTCTCTTCCCTTCTCTTTCTCTAGGTTTACTAATCTTTTAAAAGAGTGAAAAAAGGCTGACGGATATCCTTTATATAGAGGAAAACTCTCCATATAGAATCCTCTTTCAATTAGGAAAGAAATCCCTTAGTTTAGGAAAGTTTCCAAAACTCGGAGTCTGATCTGGGGTCTCACGGTCGATGGCTACGGTCGCAGAACCCATCAATTGTAGGGTCGAAATCATTGATAGTAGGGTCCTGGATCTGAGATCTTCATTCTTACCATATGGTCGACCGTACCTACCCAGGTATGCGACCATATGTATACAGTTTTGGGTGTTGATTCAATTTTTATGCTTGGATTGTAATCCTTCTTCACACGCTCGGTCCACTTGGTCCAGGAATGGTGGGAAGACCTGGCACAACACAGTTAAACCAAGTTAGTGGAGTGCGGGTCTTACAAAAGCACTATAATTAATGTCTCAAAAGAGATGATTATTGTTTATTTTTTTAGATCGTTTTGGACTGGAATGGACTGTCTACAGATATATAGGACTCAAGCCTAAACATAGATGACCTATCACATACCGATGGTAGCCAATTCAGAGAATTAATTATCTGAGTTACCCCAATTAGATACAACATCATTGACGCCAACTTATGATCAGTTGTGAGACCGAATATCCATTCAAGCTTTCACTCATACGACTCATCATGCCTATCTATCAACGGGTGTTTGACACTTTTCATCCTAAGATATACCCCGCTTGAGTCTATTAGCATTTTAATGTATGCCCTAGTTCAGGTCTGACGTCCACCTGGTCTATGCCCCAGTCTAGGTTTGATGTATTCCCAATCTTATGCCCCAGTTTGGATGTCATGAAACTCTAACCTATACCCTAGTTTGGTCCATCGCCTTTTTGGTTTACCCTACTTTGAATCTATTGACATTTTGGTTATGCCCCAGTTTAGGATGCACTAACATTTTGGTTGTGCTCTAGTTTAGGGTGCACAGACATTTTGGTTGTGCACTAGTTCAAGGTGCACTGACATCTTGGTTGTGCCCCAGTTTAGGGTGCACTTAAAGTTCATTTTTAGGCTACCTCAGTTTTGGGGTAAAGTTAATCACATGGCCTTCTTTTTCATCATGGATTTTGGGAGGTGAGAGGAGCAATCTTGAAGGTTCGAGGGCTATTCCTTTGAGTTTAAGAATTTTTGTTGCCTTATATAATGAAAGTAATAGTTGGGAGTTAGAAACCAACTCTGTCAGTTAAAGTGGCTCAGTTGCCAAGGGTGAATGAAATGCTTTCTTGTTTTAATTTTTTATTTAAATTTGATAGGTTTGCTAGTATGGGAAAAAAACATGTAATCTCTCAGAATCTACGATTCAGTCTTTCTACCCTCTTGGATTCCTCAACTGTGATTCTAGGTGATCAATTCTACTCTGAAACACTGGGCTCTTAATATACTGCCTTCCAACTATTCTAGAACTCTATGGTATAAAATCCTTTTCATGAACATGAGCTAGGATATGAATAGGTGATGGTAGGACTTTTATATGAGTAGATGTAATAGGAATGGATGCTTCGTTTACTCACTCAGTATTCTCTCA
The DNA here is from genome assembly GCA_028583415.1 of Protea cynaroides. Taxonomy (NCBI): domain Eukaryota; kingdom Viridiplantae; phylum Streptophyta; class Magnoliopsida; order Proteales; family Proteaceae; genus Protea; species Protea cynaroides. The sequence continues at coordinate 33,495,404 of CM053270.1, read as the reverse complement.
GGTTTGAACTTTTATGGCTATCTAAATTGTATTATCTAATATGACAATCCTATCCCCCTAGTTTAGCTTTCTTTTTTTTTCCTATATAAACAATGAACAAATGTTAAGACTTAGAAGTGACTGGACACAAGAAGATTTCACATGCACATACAGGCTGACTCGACCAACACAAAGTTAGCTCCCTGATAAAAATCGTCAATTAGGCATTATCCAAAATAATTTAGATGTATTTGAATAACCCCATGATTGGTCGTAGGGCTTTATGACTCTTATACGGATCATTGTAGAACCAAGGTCTGACCACGTGGTTTATGGAATGCAAAGAAATTGAAACGGATATGCCTACTTGTAGTTTTCATGAAAGATGGTTAGAAAAGTGGTTCATGAATGAACAAACTAGTAAACTTCTACTTGATCATGGTGTCTATTTCGTTATAGGGATTTTTTGATTTTTTTTGATATTGACATTGTAAGACCCGTACTCCATGAACCTGATCTAAACCTCTATTTCATGTCGTAACAGGTCTTCCAATCATCACCGGGCCAGATGGGACAAGCGGATGACAACCAGTTATGAAAACGGACCTAAAGATATGATATTTTTTATATCGGTCTTATGGTACTGGTCTATATATCGGTTGACTGGTATGTTTGCACGGGCAGACTAGTTAGATCCGAAAAGGATCTAAGTGGGTCTTGCTTGCCAAATCTCGAGCCTAGAGACTTTCCTAACGTAGGGAAACTTCCTAAACTCTACCCTAGCCTATTTAAAGACCTGTAAACCTCCTTAAACCTCTTTGATGGTTTTTCACAAACCCTAGAGAGGAGAAAGAGATAAGAAGAGGAGAAAGAGCAAAGAAAGGTGGAAGAGGAGCCGCCGTTGGACGAAGAACACCATAGTTGTGAACTAACGGTAAGTGCTTGAACTTCTCTCTAAGTTAAGCATTATAGATGACTGATCATGACTGATTAATACCATGCAAGGCTAGGTCTTGATCTAAAACCCTTATTTTACTGTTAAACCCTAGATTTGAATTCTAGGCGATGATCATAAGAACTAGGACTTGAATGGAACATGAAACAATCCTAACTCGTTGCTCAGGCCTAGAATGCATAGGAGAAACCCTAGAACCAATAATGGGTGACCGACGGAAGGTAAACACCAAGTTGGTGGTCTTCCGGAGGCATACCGGTCGACTATACCGATTGAACTATGTGTGACCGGTACTGCGACTGGTACCTCTTGGGAGCTGGTCTCTGGGGGACCGGTCGACCATATCGATCGCACCTTTCCCCTTAGTGTTGTGACCGGTACTGGCGACTGGTATGCACTGTGAGGGTATTTTCAATCCCAGTTGATTTTCGACCAATGTAAACCCTAAGAAACTAATTCTAATTCAATCCTAACATTGTGTAGGACCTTGTGATAGCAAGTTTGGACACTGTGACATGGAGCAAGCTAGCAATCAAGCATCAGGTAAGGGAATCAAACCTAAACCCTAATAACTTAATAATAGTAAAATGTTGTTAATAATTATGATTCTGTGGATTGGTGTTGTGCATACTCACATGTCATCTTTACTTTCAGTTATTATATTGTTCATGCATACTCGCTAAGCTAGGATGTGATTGTTAGGCATGTGATTATTTTCGTTGGTGTGTGGAATTGGAAGGGCCTGGGGTCTGGGATCATTCCTCATACTAGCACCTTTTCGTATCACTTGTGTCTTAGCATGCTTGGTATGGGTAGGGTATCAGGGGGAAGAAGTGGCATTGTGGTTTCTCGTCTGAACACTAGACTCAAGCCCTATCTCTATGCCGTAGGGAGCTGTGCTGGGATAGGGCCTACTGTGATGACATATAGGATTGGTTAGTTGCGAACCCAGTTTGCAAGCCCTCGCCAATAAGGGCTTACGTGTTGGTATATGGATAGGGAATCAGGGGAAGTATTGGTGGTGTGTGATCCGGACACTTTTGCTCTATCTCTATTCCATGGTGGGTGCATGTGGGACAAAAGTGGTATTTGATCCATTGGGTGGATTCACACACTCGTGTATAGAGGTGCGGTGGCAGCAAATCCTTTCTATAGTAAATTGCAAACTTAAAATTAGACCATAATATGAATGTTACTCATGCATGTTGTGTGTTGCATTGTCTGATTTTCTTACTGAGCTAAGTTGTGAGCTCACCCTTGTATACACACTATTTTTAGATGTTAATGCAGGTTACACTATGGAGGACTATGTGGATGCTCCAGTGTATGGAAGTGCTGCTGCCTTGGAAGTGCAAGCAGCAGAGGACGAGCATGACGCTTCATGCGAGTGCCCTTTCTGCGTGTACCTCTAGGATGGTTTTATTTTTTTTATTTTATTTCAGTTGGATTCATAAATTGTGTAAAGATATTTTATTTAGGTTTTTATGTGGAAAATAATTAGTTAGTATACATACAATGTAGAACTCAGTTCATTTAATTTAAGACTTCCACTGTATTTAATCGTATTCTGATTATGGTTATGTGCAATGGTTTGTATATCGAGATCCTGGTGTGAACCGTTGGTTTAGTGACGGTTCACTTACACATCTGGTTCTATCGGAATTGGGGTGTGACAGATGTATTAATAATGTATGGTTTGATACCCTAAGCTTTGTACGATGGAGGGCATATACAGACTGCCCACATTAATGTGTATACGGGTATATGCAACCCTCATGCTCCCAATGAGTGAGAGGCAAGAATGCTCAAGTATAGATCCGAACATGATAAGTCAAGGATAAAAAATGGACAGAACTTCGACGTCAGGAAGGAAGATAACATTTTCGAGTGGACTTTACCATGTCGGTTCAAGGATGGACGAAAAATAACAAATATGTGGCTCAAACTGGGTTAGGACAGAAAATGCCACCTTGACGAGGACGGGGTAACCTATCACCCCATGCATGATGAATATGGACCCCAGATCCCTTTATATACCTCACAAGGTACAGGCCAAGGTTATATGTTTCACCTAGTGGGCTACCCCATTTGCATGGGACCCGATTGAGCTACTCGCACAATGTGTGATGGAAACCATTCCCCCCAAAATAATACTTACAAACATACATATAGTACCCTAGAGCTAGAATCCAATGTCAAGCAAACAATATAAGGAAAGTATCCTAGGAGTCTAAATAAAAATCCCCAGTATAGTCACCACTATGAGGACAATAAGAGGCGATTCGCCCTCCTCCTAAAAAATATCAAGAAAATCATGTTGTTAGAGTCACCACCTAGATTAAGGTCTAGGACCTCTAAAAATGTAGTCTCATCATAAGGTAAGACTTCTATTGACTCGTAACCCATTAGATTGGTTCATTGGTCTGCACGAGATCGGGTAAGCATTCAAGGTACGATTTTGGAAAGGTGTTAGGCACCCAAACTGCCAGATCAAGATCAGCCTCTAATAAAATCCTTAAGACTCCACTAATCTAACTATGCTTGGTCAATTAGAAGACTAGGGTTCAATGGGGGATGTCCTAAACCAAGTTGCTAAGTTCTTTTAACCTAGGGTTTAGCCAAACATGATTCAAAGCAAATAAACAAGCAATGTAATGTATAGTGAACCAAACTAAGTAATGGTTAGGTCTTGGACCGAATGTGGGAATACTTCTAGATTGTCTACGTATCCCTTGAGATTTTGTTTCTTAAGAATCAGGTCCAAAAACATAGTTCGAACGGGTTGTGTGTGATTAAAGTTTCTGGATGTAGCTTATGCATGTACTTCAATTAGATTCTTTGTTCAAGTTGAAGTTTATGATTGAGGATGATTTAGATTCAATTTGAGGGTTGTGGGCTATAATAGCCATAATACCGTACTTAAGAACTCTTCCAAATTGCCTACATATTTTACAAGTCCTAGAAATCAGATACAACGTAGTTTGAATAAGGGCTTGTAACTGTATTGTGTTGTGGTAACATAATTAGGGGTGTGTCCCAAACTGCCTGTGTATTCTAGGGTTTGCCCTAGAAATCAGGTATGACATAGTTCGAAAAGGAGCTATGAGAGTCAGATTTGAGATGTGTACCAAAATCCTTCCATTCGGATTTGGGATGTGTACGAAATTCCTACCATTGTTGTTGTGCTTTTTATTTTTAGGTTTCTAGGGTTTCTTGTCTCCTTCTGTTCATTCAGGTATTCTAGGGTTACGTATCTCTATTATTACCATTTTAGGGTTTTTTTTATTTTCCCTCATTGTTGTGTGCTTTAAGATTTATGGAAGTGTATCTCCAAACATAGCAGTGTATATCATGTAAGCATCCAAATATGGCAGTAAGTATCCAACATAGCATGCGAGCATTCCCAATATAGTATGTGAGACAATCCAAATATATAAATGAGCATGTGTAGCAAACAGATATAACAATGAGCATGTGTAGCAGACAACTATAGCAATGAGCATATATAGCAGACATATATAGCAAGCATGTGACTGTATGAGAATTCCAAATATGGCTTGTGAGTGTTTGAGGCTTCTAAAAGCATGTGAGTATTCCAAAACAAGCAGCATGTGGGTGAGTATTCCAAAACAAGCATGTGAGCATTCCAAGACATAGGAAACATGTGAGTGAGCATTCCAAAATAGGCATGTGAGCATTCCAAAACATGTAGATATGTGAGTGTGTGAGCTGCAAATTGGCTGGTGATGATGATCAAATGATGGATATGATAATCATATGGTGTAGATGATGTGTAAAGATCAGATGGTGATGATGGTGTGCAAATGAGGTGATGGGTAGATCATACAGTATAGCTGATGATCAAGTAATGTGATGGATAGATCAAATGGTGTAGATGATGATTAAACAGTGTAATGGGCAGATTAGATGGTGTATGATGATCAGATGATGTGGATTGCAGATCGAACTGTTGTGATTGGTGGGGAAATTAATCCAATGGTTATAGTTGATGGGGGGGGATTGATCCAATGGTTATGATTAATGCGGGGATGATGATCGAATGGTGTAGATGATTATCACAGTGTGTAAATGATGATTAGATGGTGTAAATAATGATTAGAGGGTGTGATGGGCGGATTAGATGGTGTAGATGATGATTAGAGGGTGTGATGAGTAGATCAGATGGTGTAGATGATGATCAGGTGGTGTGTTGGGAAGATCAGAAGGTGTAGATGATGATCAAAGGGTGTAGATGATGATTGGATGGTGTGGATGATGATCAGATGATGTAGATGATGATCAAAGGGTGTAGATGATGATCAAAGGGTGTGGATGATGATCAGATGGTGTAGACGATAATCAGAGGGTATGGTGGGCAGATCAAACAGTGTAGATGATGATTAGAGGTTGTGATGGGCATATTAGATGGTGTAGATGATGATCAAGTGGTGTGATGGGTAGATCAGACAGTGTAAATGATGATCAGATGGTGTGATCTAATGGGAATGATGATCAGATCTGATCAATGGTGAGATTAGATCAATGGTATGATCGAATCAATGGATGAGATTGGATCAATGGTTAATCAGATCAACAGATGAGATTGGTTCAATGGTGAGATTGGATCAATGGATGAAATTAGATCAATGGTGAGATTAGTTCAAAGGTGAGATTGGATCAATGGTGAAATCAAGGTCTGTGATGTGGTATGGTATAGATCAAGGGTGCATGGTGATTAAGGTGATCAGATTAATGGTGTGTGATCAGTGGGTGCGTGGTGATTAGTGGTGTAGGGGTGGTGTATTGTTATGAGAATGGACTTGTGATGCGTGTTGAGCGCTCAAATTAAATTACCTTACTTTGAAATGTACACAAGTAAGGGTCGAACCCACAAGGACTGTATGATTAAGATTAAAATGTTTGATTAACCTAAAGAGTGAAAAACAAATGAAAATAAAATAAGACTAAAAAAAAGACCAATTATTGTACTAATGCAAATTCTGATTGATCTTATTAGCATAACTTCACTGGCTATCTCACGTATGGAGGGGGGTATGTTTGCAATAGAAAAGAATAATAATTAATTATTTACAATGCAAGAATAAAGAGCAAGGTGACACAAAGATCAAAGATTAAACTAATAAGAGAAAGCTTTGGTCAAAAGGATACCTACACCATCTTCGTAAACTTGTTTAACGACATAAGGGATAATCAATTCCAATTGAATAATCAATCAAGAAAGTCAGGACTAGACCTAAAATCCTTAGTTTTTCGTTAGGATTGGTCTATTAAAAGAAAACTTATTAATTCTACCTTTACTCCTAAGTCAATCTTAAGACTAGGCTCTCGATTCAATTTAGAACTAGCATTAACAATTAGAAAGACGATTGAAATTAAATGATAAGCACACACCAGCGTGGTTTAATTAATTTAATCTGATTTCTTATAGAAATATAACATTAACTTGTCCATTAAGGTTAATCCCCATTGCTAGTGACATAGAATAATCAATTGATAGCAATCCAATTCTAATCTAGCAACCAATTAGATAAATAAATCAATTAGTAGTACTCTTAATCAAATCATTCATCAATCATTCTACACATAAATTGCAAGAAAATCAGATATTTAATTAAAAATCAATAAATAAAAACAAGTCTCATAAGTTTACAATGATGGCTTTAGTTTCGTCTAACCGAAAATAAGAAAGTTAACCACACATGACTTCTTCAAGAACACAAGAATAAAAGAAAGAGAATTGTTCTTCAGCCACCGCCTTCTTTCTCAATAACTCTTGGATGCCTCTTGACGTAGGCTTTACATTGTTTAAATAGCCAAAATATAGGACTAAAACTGGTATGCCTAGATTTGACAACCTTATTACATGGAAATAAAAACTAAGCAAAATCCTCTTTCCTAGATTAGATGAAAATCATTCCATTATTAATCAATGTCAACCCACAAATCTATCAAATTTTATAAGATTTTATAGTTGTGTATATTCTTCTCAAGATTTCTAACAGTCAATCAAGGCCTTCCAATAGTGAACCTTCCGTGTGTGCAACCTTCCTTCTCTGGTTCAAATTTGAATCAGCTTTCTAGATTAGATTTTGAAACCACGTTTGGAAGCCCAAATGAACTCTGTCCATGTCAGAATCCTGCATGAAATTCATAACGTTAATATTGACAGTGCTGGAATTTTTTCATCTTTTATTAATTAATTAACAAGATTTCTAAAATATACCAGACTCATAAAATAAATTATATTAAGCTCAATAAGGTATAAAATACCCTAAAAATTGCTATGCAAAGGGAATAAAAATTAGAAAATTATATACTTATTAAATTCCTCCACACTTAGCCTTTGCAAATTCTCGAACAAAATGAAAAAAAAATCCTAAACTACTCCAATTTTGTAGGAATCTTGATTGCACTTACCATGTGCAATAAGCCATTAAAAGCCTAGGTTACCCCTAGAGGACGAGTTGTGTCTTGTGAGGGTTTTGCAGTGAATCTACCCACAAAATTCAAAGAAAAGTATTTTTGGGTTTGGCAAGTTACAAGAATTAAATAAAACTCTAAGTACTCCACAGTTATAACTCATAAACAGAATTAAACTCAATAGACAAATTAAATCTTATCAAAGAAACAATAACTTCATTTTAGTCACCATCTTCAAAAAATTCATATTAATATGCGTCTATAGTGTGAAGTGATGTAACTCAATTAGTAAGGTGCTTCACAGTAAACTAAAATAACACTTTTTTTTAATCTCTTTACTTTTTTTTTTTCAATTGACTTATGCAATGTTTGTTTTCTTAGGTTTTCTAAGTTACCCATGTAGCAAGTGTTGGGTCAGTGACTCCCAAACCAGTTGGCTTTAGGGAACTAGGTGTATAGACACCCCTAGGACTTAATAACTCAAGTAACAAAGGCCATAAAATCAGACTTAGTCAATTAAACTGCTTATAACCATCATCTCAACTTTTCTTTTATTTTTAAGGTATTTTGGACATTGAAGCAGTTATTTATTCTTTTTCAAGTTTTTTTTTATTTTTTTTTTCAAATTTCCATTTCTCAAATTCACCGTTTATTCCCCACAACTAAGAGTTAGTGCAAACATGAAGTGCAAAGACACATAACAATAAAACTTTATCTTAGATGATGATTCAAATTTAGTTGTGTATCTAATCTAAGGTTCAAGAGTCCTAATAATTTAATCTTATTTATAAAGTTCAACATGGTCACTTTTGAGAATTAATCTAAAACTCGTAAACTAGACAAATAATTTTCTTTTGTTAGTATATACAACTAGTAGCAATATATATACAGTCACTGAAAGAAATCTAATGATCAGTTTAGTGAATCCTAAAAATATGCAAAAATAAAAGTAAAACACATCCTAGAATTCCCCTATACTTAAAAGTTACATTGTCCCCAATGTAAGGCTAAATGTAAAGAAAAAGACAAAAACAAACATAATATCTACGAAAATAAAAAGAGAAAGGGTTAAGAAAATAAATCTGATTTCTTGGGTTGCCTCCCAAGCAACGCTTTTGTTTAACGTCGTTCGCTCGACTCTACAGCTTTCCTCAATCTGAATGAAGTGGATCTTCTAGGTCCAGTGCTTCCTTAACCAACGAGTTAGCTTGAAAACCTTCATGGTAAGGTGTAAGTCTATATCCATTGACCTTGAAAACCTTTTGAGTGTCCAAACTTTGAATCTCAATTGGACCATGAGGAAAGACATTAATAACAATAAAAGGACCAATTTAGTGAGACTGCAACTTACCAGGAAATAACCAAAGCCTTGAATTATAAAGGAACATTTTTTTTTTGACAACAAATTGCTTCTTAGAAATCATTTTATCATGAAAGGCCTTCATCTTTTCCTTATAAATCTGAGAGTTTTCATAAGCTCTATTACAAATCTCCTCTAACTCCTGCAATTGCAACTTTCATTGCTCCACTGCCTTATCCATCTCCATGTTACATTGCTTAATTACCCAAAATGCCTTGTGCTCCAATTCCACAGGTAGATGATTTGCTTTTCCATAAATCAACCGATATAGAGACATCCCTATAGGTGTCTTATAGGCCGTCCTATAAGCCCATAGTGCATCGTTAAGTCTTGTACTCCGGTCTTTCCTATTTGGATTAATTATTTTTTTTAAATTGACTTCACCTCTCTATTAGATACCTCGGCTTGCCCATTAGTTTACGGATGGTAGGCAATTGAAATCTTTTGGCTCACGACATACCTCTTAAGTAGTGCTTCTACAGTGCGGTTATAAAAGTGACTCCCTCTATCACTAATCATTGCCCATGGGATCCCAAACCTAACAAAAATGTGAGACTTGAAAAAATCTCCAACCACTTTAGAATCATCAGTTCAGGTGGCTTTTGCTTCCACCCACTTTGACACATAATCAACAGCAAGTAAAATATAAACATTGCCAAAATAATTAGGAAAATGACCCATAAATTCAACGCCCCGAACATAAAAAATTTCACAAATAAGTAGGGATTTGTGGCATTTGATCCCTATAGGCCACATTACTTGAGTATTGGCAACAAGTGCATGACTTACAAAATATATATGCATCATGAAATAAAGATGGCCAAAAGAAGCCACATTCAAGCACTTTTCTTATTGTTCTTTTAGGACCGAAATGTCTACCACATGCATATGAATGATAAAAGATAAGAATTGATTCAAATTCAATTTTGGGTACGCACCTTCTTACCATTTGGTCTGAACATTGCTTCCAATGATAAGGGTCATCCCAAATGTAATACCGAGCATCACTCTTAATTTTCTCTCTTCGTACTCTAGGCAACTCCAGTGGTACGATTTTGGTAGCCAAATAATTGACTAAATCTGCATACCAGGGCACTACATTTGTTACCTTCAGTAGTTCTTCATCTGGGAAGAAATCTTGTAGTGGTATCGCATCACCCTCCTTAACCACCCGACTGAGATAGTCTGTAACTAAATTCACAGCTCCCTTATTGTCCTTAATCTCTAAATCAAATTCTTGAAGAAGGAGGATCCATCTGATCAATCTTGGCTTAGATTCTTTTTTTGCCAGCAAATCCCTAAGAGCTGCATGATCTGAATAGACAACAATTTTAGTTCCCAATAAATAAGATCTAAATTTTTCCAAAACAAAAATTATAGCCAATAGCTCTTTCTCCGTTGTGGAGTAGTTACACTGTGCTTCAGTTAATGTCCGTGAGGCATAATAGATAGCATGAGCAACTTTTCCCACACGTTGGCCCAAAATAGCCCCAATAGCATAATTGCTAGCATCACACATGATCTCAAATGGGAGTTTTAAATTCATGATTGAATCACTGGGGCTGTTGTTAGCAGTTCCTTGAGCATGTCAAAAGCTTTTTTTCACTCACCATTAAAGTCCAACACCACTTCCTTTTGTAAGAGCTTGCATAAGGGCAATGCAATTTTTGAGAAGTCCTTGATGAAGAGTCGATAAAAGCCTACAAGTCCAAGAAAGGAACGCACTTCCAGTACAGTTGTGGGGTAAGGTAAAGATTGAACAAGATCTATCTTTGCTTTGTCAACTTCTATACCTCTAGAAGATATCACATGACCTAAAACTACTCCTTGTGTTACCATAAAATGACACTTCTCAGAATTCAAAACAAGGTTAGTTTCTATGCACCTCTTAAGAACAAGTGTAAGGTTATCCAAGCATGCATCAAAAGAGTCCCCATAAACAGTAAAGTCATCCATGAAAACTTCTATAATGTTCTCTACATAATCAGAAAAAATGCTAACCATACACCTTTGGAATGTGGTTGGGGCGGTGCAAAGACAAAACTACATTCGTCAGTAAGCAAATGTACCAAATGGGCAGGTGAATGTCGTTTTCTCTTGATCTTCAGGTGCAATTATAATTTGATAGTAACCTGAATAACCATCAAGAAAATAATAGTGCGAACGACCTGCTAACCTCTCCAATATTTGATTAATAAATGGAAGAGGAAAGTGGTCTTTACGAGTTGAAGCATTCAATATCCTGTAATCAGTACAAATATGCCACCCATTTTGTATCCTAGTAGGGATTAACTCATTATTTTGATTCTTAACAACAGTTATGCCCATCTTTTTAGGTACTACCTGAACCAGACTTACCCACTTACTATTTGAGATGGGATAGATAATTCCAACATCAAGGAGCTTTAGTATCTCCTTCTTTACAACTTCCATCATAGGAGGGTTGAGTCTACGCTGTGCTTCTCTAATTGGTTTGGCTCCCTCCTCAAGAAGTATGCGATGCATGCACATAGCCGGGCTGATTCCCTTAATATCGGATATTGTCCACCCAATGGCTGTCTTATGGTCTCTCAAAACTTGAATGAGTTTCTTCTCTTGTACCTTGGTCAAATTCCTTGCCATTATCACAGGTAATGTCTCCTTGTCTCCTAAGTAGACATACTTGAGATGGTCTGGTAGTGGTTTCAGCTCAACAATAGGTGCCTGCACAATAGAAGGTAGCAACTTTGAATTAGATATCGACAACTCAATATGAGCAACATCATACCTTTTCAAAATTGGGGGTAAAGCTTGCAATGCCATTAACATCTTCTCTAATTCAATATTTAACATAAATTTTGAATTGAAATCCATGCTATTCAAATGTTTGCTAATGGCCACCATCAACTCTTCTTCGCCATTTAATTCAAAAGCTTGTTGTACCATAAAATCACTTACATCAATAGGAAAAATAAAATTTATATCACTAAGATACCTCATAGCCTCAAAAATATTAAAACGAACTATTTCGCCATCAAATTCCATAGATAAGGTACCATCATGAACATCTATTTTTGTTTTAGCAGTCTTTAAAAATGGTCTACCCAACAAAAGAGGTGTCAAATTTTGAGATGAGTCATCCTCCATTTTTAATACATAAAAATCTATAGGGAACACTAATTCATTAACTTGAACTAGCACATCCTCAATCACAACTTCAGGATACACATTTGACCTATCAGCTAATTGAATAGTCACACCAGTTTTTTTCAAAGATTATAGATCCAATGAAGCATATATTAAATAAGGCATAGCATTAATTGATGCTCCTAAATCTAACATAGCTCTATTGAAATTGGAGTTACCTATTTTGCATGGGATAGTGAATGTACCTGGGTCTTTACACTTAGGGGGGAGCTTTCATTGAATAACAGCTGAGACATTTTCCCATACTTATCCTTTCATCACCTTTTAATTTCCTTTTGGATGTACACAATTCCTTGAGAAATTTAGCATATCGTGGCACTTGCTTAATTCTTCAACAAGAGGTATATTTATCTCTACCTTCTGAAAAATCTCCAACATCTCTTTTTCTTTTTCTTTCTTTCTAGATTGAGCAAACCTGCAAGGAAAAGGAGGCTGAATAGGAATAGAAGAAATAGAAGGTTTAGAGTTTACCCTAGATGAGAAAATAGATGTCAGAGCCAATTTTAAGGTCTCTTTCTCTTTTTCCCTTTCTATATTCTCCACTTCTTTTCCACTTTCTATGGCATTTGCATTTTCCTTCGGATTCACCATCAGTTGTGAAGGTAACTTTCCTGAGCCTCGAGCCTCTAGTCTACTCATTGAAGTGGCCAATTGGCTAATTTGAGTCTCCAAGTTCTTTATACCTGCCCTTGTTTCCTGTTCAAATTGCAATAAATCATTGGCAAGTGTTTTAACAATACCTGAACTTGAAGGTGCTTGTTGTCTGGATTGGTAAGGCTGTTGGCCTTATTCCATACTAACGAATTTTGGCCATATTGATTACCATAGCTAAGATTTGGGTGATTCCTACATCCCAGATTATAAGTATTCGAGTATGGATGGTACTTACGTTGAGGCTGTCCTGAAAATCTACCCACAACAATTACTTGCTCCGTAGATTCATCTTAAAGCATGGGACACATATCAGTTGGGTGTCCCACGATGTAGCGAATTCCACAAGTTTGAACCTGTTGTACCCTATCCACAGTCAATTGACGAACAAGTGAAGACAATTCAATAATTTTTAAATTTAAGAGAAGAAGTGCTTACCTCATTAAGCTTGTTCGGTGGAGGGTCATTTCTTACACCAAATTGTTGAGAATTAGCAGCCATATTTGCAATCAAATTACGGGCTACCCCAGGAGATTTATCCACTAGTGCTCCTCCACTCGCTTTGTCAATCATACCCCTTTCAGTACGAGAAAGCCCTTCATAGAAGTATTAAATGAGTAATTGCTCGTTAATTTGGTGGTGAGGGCAGCTAGCATAGTGCTTCTTGAATCGCTCCCAGTATTCATAGAGTGTTTTTTCATTATATTGCCTAATACCACAGATTTATTTTCAAATATTGGCTACCCTTGAAGCTGGAAAATACTTCTCCAAGAAAAGCCGCCTCATCTCATTCCACGTCGTATCCTGATGGCAAGTAATAAAGTCAATCTTTTGCATTGTCCGCTAATGAGAATGGAAACGCCATTAGCTTGATTTGCTCCTTAAAAATTCTGGTTGGTTTCATGCTTTAACATACCACATGGAATTCTTTTAGATGCTTGTGTGGGTCATCACCTGCAAGTCCATGAATGGTAGTAAAGAGATGGATTAGACCAAATTTAAGTTCAAAGGCAACATCAAGATTAGGATACTCGATGTAGAGTGGTTGTTGGTTCAGATTATGAGCCACTAACTCCTTGAGAGTGCGGTTGTTGTTCTCTGCCATTCTTCAAAGTTTAAATTACTAGTGCTCCTAGAAGCTAAATCAATGGCTACATTGTTGCCTGGTGAAGAATTTTTGACTATCTTTCTACTTTCTCTCCTTAGCTTGTGTAGAGTTCTTTCTATTTCTGGATCAAATTGCAATTCTCCCGAATGAAGGATCGTGTCATTTACTAAATAAAACAAATAGATGGACAACAAATTCAATGAAATAACCAAATAAATAAATTTAATCAAAACAATCCCCGGCAACGGAGCCAAAATTTGATGCGTATCAAGCGCTCAAATTAAATTACCTTACTTTGAAACATAGATAGTAGCAAGTAAGGGTCGAACCCACAAGGACTGTATGATTAAGAATAAAATGTTTGATTAACCTAAAGAGAGAAAAACAAATGAAAATAAATAAGACTCAGAAAATGACCAATTGTTGTACTAATGCAAATTCAGATTGATCTTATTAGCATAACTTCATTGGCTATCTTATGTATAGAGGGGGGGGGTATGTTTGCAATAGAAAAGAATAATAATTAATTATTTACAATGCAAGAATAAAGAGCAAGGTGACACAAAGATCAAAGATTAAACTAATAAGAGAAAGCTTCGGTTAGAAGGATACCTACACCATCTTCGTAAACTTGTTCATCAACATAAGGGATAATCAATTCCAATTGAATAATCAATCAAGAAAGTCAGGACTAGGCCTAAAATCCTTAGTCTTTCATTACGATTGGTCTATTAAAAGAAAGCTTATTAATTGTACCTTTACTCCTAAGTCAATCTTAAGACTAGGCTCTCGATTCGATTTAGAAATAGCATTAACAATTAGAAAGACGATTAAAATTAAATGATAAGCACACACCAGCATGGTTTAATTAATTTAATCTAATTTCTTCTAGAAATATAACATTAACTTATCCATTAAGGTTAATCCCCATTGCTAGTGACATAGAATAATCAATTGATAGCAATCCAATTCTAATCTAGCAACCGATTAGATAGATAAATCAATTAGTAGTACTCCTAATCAAATCATTCATCAATCATTCTATATATAAATTGGAAAAAAATCAGATATTTATTAAAAATTAATAAATAAAAACAAGTCTCACAAGTTTAAAATGATGGCTTTAGTTTCGTTTAACCGAAGATAAGAAAGTTAGCTACACATGACTTCTTCAAGAATACAAGAATAAAGAAAGAGAGTTGTTCTTCAGCCACCGCCTTCTTTCTCAATGACTCTTGGATGCCTCTTAACGTAGGCTTTACATTGTTTAAATAGCCAAAATACAAGACTAAAATTGATATGCCTAAATTTGACAGCCTTATTACATAGAAATAAAAACTAAGCAAAATCCTCTTTTCCTAGATTAGATGAAAATCATTCCATTATTAATCAATTACACCCCCAAATCTATCAAATTTTATAAGATTCTATAGTTGTGTATATTCTCCTCAGGATTTCTAACAATTAATCAAGGCCTTCCAATAGTCAGCCTTCTGTGTGTGGCAACCTTCCTTCTCTGATTCGAATTTGAATCAGCTTTCCAGATGAGATTTTGAAACCACATTTGGAAGCCCAAACGAACTCTGTTAATATCAGAATCCTGCATGAAATTCATAACGTTAATATTGAGAATGCTGGAATTTTTTCATCCTTTATTAATTAATTAACAAGATTTCTAAAATATATCAAACTCATAAAATAAATTCTATTAAGCTTATTAAGGTATAAAACACCCTAAAAATTGCTACGCAAAGGGAATAAAAATTATAAAATTATACACTTATCAACTTGCAGTAGCGTTCGGGTAATGAAGATTGTGGCAGGGTATGGCTTGTCGCAATATGCAGGAGGTTGGTGAAGCGGTTGCGACAGGGATGAAGTGGGGTATCTGTTGTGGTTAGTAGCAGGGTACATATAGGATGAATAGTTCAGGGTCAATGGTTGTTGCAGGATATAGGTGTTGAGGCGTAATAGGTTGCGGGAAAGTATAGGTGGAGGTAGATGGGAGTGTTTGGTGGGGCTAGTGAGGTAAATAGCTGGAGGTGTGTTCAGTGTTATGGTGGCTTGCGATGGTCAGTGGTAGGTAGAAAGAGGATTGCAGAGGTGGTCGCGGTGTCGGGGGTGATTTGCAAAGGTGTGAGCTGCAGGGGTAGAAGCTTACCTGAGTTCTCCCTCTTCCTCTTCCTCTTCCTCTTCTCCTCTCCTGCTCTTTCTCTTTTCTCAATTCTAGCCCTTCATGGTGAGCATTCAGTTCTCCCTCTTTCTTGCTCTCTCTCTTTCTTTCTCTCTTTTCTCTCTCTCTCTCTCTCTCTCTCTCTCTCTCTCTCTCTCTCTCTCTTTCTGTAAGATCCGTATCAATCTAACCCGGTCTTGCCAACTTGAACCAAGTCAACCCATTATGGTCGAACTAAACGGATCAAGTGCGTGAAGGAGATCACGATCCCAGGTATTAAACTGACCCAAAAATACTAAAATTAGGGGGAGGGTCGCATACCCAGCAAGGGAGGGTCGGACCCCCCCAGTATAAAAGTCAGACCCCCAGTTTTATACCGGGGGTCGGACAGTTTAAGGACCAGGGGTCGACGAGATCTCCGACCCCCCATATCGACCCCCGGTAATCGGTTAAAACAGCACGAACCGAAAATTAGGAAACTTTCCTAATTTCAATGGGATTCCTTCCTAATCTCAATGGGACTTATTTTGGGAGTTTCTACTCTATAAATAGGACGTCCCTAAGCCTCTTTCACTCCTTTTAGAACCCTAATTAGATTGAGAGAAAGAGAAGAGAAGGAAAGGAAGAGAAGGAGAAGTGGAGAAGAAGAGCAAGGGAGAAGAAGATCAGAGAAGGCTTCAGAGAAACAAGCCTAATTCTCAGGTATGGATACTATCTCCATGTAATTCTACTGACCTTAGAATAGCTAGAGAAGAGGGAATGATCTAGGAGAAACCCAAATCATCTATCCATGGTTAGGTTTTCATGGAAAACCATGGGGAAAATTATGAAAGCTATATAGGTGAATGAA